>OX411746.1:31690619-32890619 GCA_948252205.1 Orthosia incerta
GACTGATGTGCGTAGTGTGTGCGCGGAAGGAAACATATGCAGAACTGTGCAAAACTCGGGGTACGCGGGCCCCGCCCACTTGCGACTTCTATTGTAGTAGGCGTTTTTTTTGTTCTGTGGCTAAAACGTACGGAATCATTAATTTTTCCTCGTATAAAATCGTATCCCATTTTATTCTATGTATGAAAACTCCTTGCTACTAGACTTTTTTAAATTGACTTGTGGCGCGTTTTTGCAACTGGAAATTTTTTTTTCAACGTAATAGCCTATACAGCCTATTCGATTTTTGACACATGTTGATGTGAAAATAATTAAATTAAAACTGGTAATTAAATATACTAAACAACCATTTATAAGACTTTTGAGAATTCAATGCTAAAACGTACGGAATCATTCATTTTTCATCGTAGAAAATCCATCCCATTTAATTCTATGTTTGAAAACTCCTTGCTACTAAACTTTTTTAAATTGACTTATAAATTTAAAACTAAACTGCAAACATAATGATCGAGCTCGTAAACAAAAGTCACGACCGCGTAATAGAAAGATGCCTCTGCGTAAGATTTAACTTTCGAATCATAATTATAGCCTCTGAAAGTACGCCATGTTTAACAACTGTATTGAAAATTTATATTCCATTCATTTAATATTTAAACATACCTTTACATTTTTAAATACCTATATATATATATAAGCGAATGGCCACTCATTCACCTATCAAGAAATATCGAAAACCGCTTGACGTATAAAGATGAAATTTGGCAGGGAGGTAGTTTATAGTTAGTAGACGTCCGCTCAGAAAGGATTTTGCGACATGGCGGGATTAAGGTGTCTACGGGCTCTCGCAAGTTTGTATGAAAGTCCTTAATTTTTTGAGCTGCTAACTTAAAATTTGGCAGGGATGTAGTTTATAGTTAGTAGACATCCGTTAAGAACGGAAGTTGCGACAGGGCTGGATTTAAGAGGTCTAAGGGCTCTCGCAAGTTTGTATGAAAGTCCTGCATTTTTTGAGCTGATAACTTAAAATTTGGCAGGGAGGTAGTTTATAGTTAGTAAACGTCCACTTAGAAAGGATTTTGCGACATGGCCGGATTAAGGGGTCTACGGGCTCTCGCAAGTTTGTATGAAAGTCCTTCATTTTTAGGGTTCCGTATCCAAAGGGTAAAAACGGGACCCTATTACTAAGACTTCACGATCCGTCTGTCTGTCTGTCTGTCCGTCTGTCACCGGGCTGTATCTCATGAACCGTGATAGCTACACGGTTGAAATTTTCACAGATGATGTATTTCTATTGCCGCTATAACAACAAATACTAAAAATAGAATAAAATTAATATTTAAGGGGGGCTCCCATACAACAAATGTGATTTTTTTGCCGTTTTTTGCTCGATATTAATAAAAGAAAGAAAGAAAGAAAAATGTTTATTTGTGACCCGCACAGGAGACACGAGATAAGCAAAACACAAACAATAATAAAATATAAAAAAACCCCGTGCGAAACCAAAAAGGCTCCTATCTCAGCTTGTGCAACGATATTAAAAAGAAAATATCACTGCGCTGATATTCTGATAGGGCCCACTGTTGATGCCACGGACACACTCACGGAAACGAAACATACAATATATTAGGAATAAAATAGAATAAAACAAATAACAAAATAGTACTAACACAGAAGATGAGTTACAGTATGTTTGTGTATAATTTATAAAATAAATATGTAAATAAAACACAATAAATAATTAAATATACGACCAAAAACCCGACGGCTCAATTGTCATTTGTCGAAACCGTGGACAAACGAGAGAGCGCGCCAATCTGTGGTTGGCGTTGGCTGTCAAAATGAGAAAAAAAAAGAAAAGATAAATAATGGTGAATTATTTAAGAAATTTCTGAAAATAAACAAAGTGAAAATATAGCTGGTATTGGATAAAACAGAGTGGTGTGAATATCACTGTGTGTACTAAATTCTTCAGTGTAGTGTTCGCCAGAAAACTTATAAACTAAGAACAAGGACCATGACAGTAATTAAGTTTATACGCCGGCTTCTTTTTGCTTGAGTAATAACGGCAACAGGTAGACGCTTGAAATATTCACAGAATATTTAGTTGTATATTGACTTATAAAAATAATAATGATTAAATTAAAATAAATTAAGGGGGGCTCCCATACAATAAACGTGATTATTTTTCCGTTTTTTGCGATAATGGTGCGGAACCCTTCGTGCGCGAGTCCGACTCGCACTTGGCCTGTTTTTTAGTTTCTATCCGTCTTATTAATAAACGTGGACTAAGGTAAGATTAACTTTATTCCGAGCATTAGGTTGGTACTAACACATTTCCGTATTAATAAACACGGAATAAGGAGAAATTATACTAATCTGACCCTAGTCTTGGACTAAAAGTTATTCCATGGTGCTAGCTAGTTTAAGGGCGGAGTAAGGTTGGATTAAGAGTGTATCCATGGCGACTACATTTATTATTTATGATTGATATTTTGTTCGTTGTGATTTGATGGTGAAAATTTTTAGTTTAATATACAGTGAAACTTGGTTAAGTGGGACCTGGATAAGTGAGAAACCTTCTTAACTGGAACTCATACTGAGGTCCCAAGACTTTGGCACTGAATTACCCCTGTTAGTGGGACGAAGCAAACCTCTATATCTGGGATTCGTTCTTTCGATTTATCATCATATTTACCTCTATAACTGAGACAGCGAGTGAATTGTATATGCATAAACCTCTGTAACTGAGATAACATCGTTTTGTTTGTTTACTTACTTATTCTTATTCTACCTGCAAATTCCACACTTAACTACGTAAGTAATTTTGATCCTCAATGACCACCAGTTTTAGTTTCGCTTTACTATCATACGGATGTTTATTTGAAAAATGTCAATATGAAAGCTACAATCTTTATCAGTACGTGAAAAACTGAAGTTAATTTCGGTATATGAAAATGGGAAGAAACGCGATAAAGTCGAATATAATGTGCCAAAATCTACTCTTTGTAGAATAATTCAGAATTAACATAAAATTCAATCACAATGTTCTGAAGGACAAGGAAAACTAAAACGTGTACGTTTATCAGAAAATCCTGAACTTGAACAGTGTTTGCTAACATGGGTCAAGCAACTTCGTAACAAAAACGTTCCGGTAAGTGGACCGATGATTGAAGAAAAGAACCTTTTTTTTTTATTAAACTCATTTATAATGTTTACATAACACATATTTTTTTTTAAAAATCGCACCTCTATAACTGAAATAACCCGTATTCCGACCTCTATTGATGGAACCCTCTGTAAATGAGACAGATATTTATTTATACCTGGACATCTGAGACACTGGGTAAGTGGAATACCTCTGTAAGTGAAACAACATTGCAGGTCCCTTGTGTTATTCAATAAAATACGGCAGGGGGGTTTGGGCAATACTTATATTAATCAAACACATAAAACAGATACAATTAACTCAAAAACATCTTCACCCAAAAACATTCTCAAAACTAGTGACATTAAATTTTTCTTACATTAGATTGTCAAAACTAAATCAATGAATTTGAAAACAACTTACTTTTAAAACATGCTATAACCAGAGACAATTAAAAATCACCGATAACATCCCCTCTGAATTTTATATTGTCTCAACTAAAATTAAAATCAACTGGTATTTAACATTGACATATCTTCCTAGAACACCCCATACAACTTCAACATTGAACACATAATTAAAACAAGAATAAAAAACCCATACAAGTATTCCCTACCTATCATAACATTCTACATACTATATTAAACCACCCCCTTAAATATAAATTTCAAATTAACAATCAAGACAACCTTAATACTATAACTAAACCCTAAAATTTCAAATTAATTCCAAAACGTTATCTCTACAAGATAAAACATCTAACACCTGGCATAATTAACTAATTATACCACTAAATTTACTTCATCACAAAACACCTAACTCAACTACATCATTACAAAACTCCTAACTCAACTTCATCATTACAAAACTCCTAACTCAACTTCATCATTACAAAACTCCTAACTCAACTTCATCATTACAAAACTCCTAACTCAACTTTATCATTACAAAACTCCTAACTCAACTTCTACTTAACTTCACCATTACGAAACACCTTTTTTTTTTTTTTTGATCACGCTGGGAAAAAATGCATTACGCATACCCACCCATTGGGGGAATGGGGGGCTATGTGGGACTCCCCGGGAAGACCCGGTATACCCACTAAAATAACCCAGCGGCACTCCCGCATCGTCTGTATGGAGGAGGACTGGGAAACCGGCACAGCCTTTACCTCCAGTCCTCCGCCGACGACCGCCCACCTTTTAGGGCAGGCCCTTCACGCCCCTCCAATGGAGGGGCCCGGAAACGACCGCAGTGCTCGGCCATTCCCGCCCGCGAGGGTGGTGACTAGTGCAATGCGGGCTAAGGCGGCCCCCACGCCCGTCGCCCGCTAGTCACCACCAGGAGATGGGAGGAAACGATCGTACAACCGCCCTCTCCCACCCCCTCTCCGCCATCTCCTTCTGCGACATGGCGTCCTCGCAAAAGGAGGCAACCGCACGGCGCAGCTACGCCCCCGCTGGGCACACCTAGACGGTGTGCTGCGCCGTGCACTCCACCGCGCTGGACCTTTACTGCCCTCCCCGACAGCTCCAGTCAGGGAACGGCGCAGCTACGCCCCCGTTGGGCACACCTAGACGGTGTGCCGCGCCGTCCCCCCCACCGCGCTCGACCTTACGGTCCCCCAAGTTGCAGCATCTGGCCCGCGAAGGCCAGATGCCGCCCTCCGCGTCTGCGGCGGGGTGTCGAGACCGACGCTCCGCCGCCTCCTCCTTCCACCGACTTGTCCCTGCCGACCATCCCACGCCATAGGAGGGTCGGCAACGACAAGTCATCCGCTCCCTACCTACCTAACCTACCCAACCTACCAAACCTAAATCCCACCCCATGTCACATCTGGAGTGTCCTCCGCTAATCGGAGGAACACCCAGAGCCACCCCCCCCCCTCTGTGTCAGGTTATTCGCCACCGCCAATAAGAACCCACGAATGGGAAGTTATTGACGGTGCCCAGGGTGCACCGGCCCAGCGGGTAGCTCTTCCCCCCGGACGTATCCGAAAGAGACTAGCAACCAACCAAGCACACGTGGAGGTTACCTGACCCGCACCCTATCATTACAAAACACCTAACTCAACTTCATCATTACAAAACACCTTTTTTTTTTTTTTTTTTTTTTCCGGGGTGGAAAATCCTCATTGGATGTCCTCCGCCCTGGGGTGGCGGAGGGGTCTGTCAGACTCCTATTGACTAAAAACCACCCCGGTGTTCCATCTCACACCTACGCTGGGGGTCGCGGGAACAACGATACTTCCGCAACCCCCGGCTAGTGCCGGCCCGCCTTCGCGGGCCTCGATCTTGGGTCGGGGGGGAAGTGAGGTGTTAGACTTCCCCCGAGACGTCTAAGAGGGGCGCGCGTGGAACACAACGCGCCGCCACCTCGGGTCCTGATGTGTGGTGACGGACGTCCCCAAGTCCGTCACCCCTGGACCCATTTAGGGGGGCTGGAAGAGGGCGTTGTCCGCCCTCCGCCGACGCCCGGCGCGTCTGCTGCGGATCGGGTGAGCGGATGAAACCTCCCTCTCCCTCTCCGCAGCCTCCTTCTGCGAGACGACTGTTTCGCAGAAGGATACCACCGCGTTCCAGGACTCTTCGCTGCCGACCATAGACTCGATTACGGCCGGCAGCGACAGGTCACTGCCTACTTCAGAGATGAGGGCACGGCGTGGCTCCTCCCAAGCGGCACACTCTGCCAGCGTATGCCACGCCGTGTCCTCCCGGCAGTCGACGCAGTGGTGACACCGGGCGTCCGGCTCCCTGTTTATGCGACACAGGTACTTCCCGAAGCAACCATGCCCCGAGAGCACCTGCGTCACCCGAAACGACAGGGAGCCGTGCCTTCTCCCGAGCCAGCGCTCGAGCACTGGCCGGACCGCCTCGATGGTAATGAGGCCGGCGGTAGGGCGTGAAAGCCTGTCCCGCCATTCCGCCACCAGGACCTCGTGGAGCTGAGACCGACGCAACTCCATATGTCGCTGCATCGGCCCTTCGCCCCGCGCCCGCGCTTCTTCGCGCCACCGGTACAGTGACGCGAGTACCTTCGCCTCCAGGTCCCAGGGCGGGGATCCGGCCAGTGCACAAGCCGCCTCGTAGGAGATCGTGCGATACCCCCTTATGACTCTGACGGCCATCGCTCTCTGCGGCTTTCGCAAAACAGCGATGCTGCCGGCCGTCAGGTCAGCCGCCCAGATCGGGGCCCCATACAGGGCCATCGATCGCACGATCCCCACGTAGAGCCGCCTACAGGCAGCGCTCGGGCCCCCCAAATTAGGAAGCAGCGTTGACAACGCCCCAGCCGCGCCCAACAACTTGGGCGCCAGCCGCCGGAAGTGGGGGCCGAAATCCCACCGGCTGTCGAGCACCAATCCTAGGTACTTCATGGTTGACTCGACAGCGATTCGAGTCCCCCCGACGACGATACGGGCATCGGGCGGTGGCGCCCGCCGGGGGCCATGAAAGACCATGGCCTCCGACTTGTTGAGGGCCACCTCCAGGCCAAGGCGCCGTATGCGGTTCACCACCTGTGAGACCGCAGCCGTCGCCAGCAACGCTGCCTCCCTGTACGAACTCCCCCGGGCGGTGACCAGTGTGTCGTCCGCGTAACACGTCAGGTCCACGCCCGGCTGGAGTTCGCCCCTCAGCACCCAGTCATACCCGATGTTCCACAGGGGTGGGCCCAAGACCGAGCCCTGTGGAACACCGCACGACATTTGATGCTGGTTTTCGACGCCATCACGTCCCACGTAGGTGACACACCTCTCCGCCAAATAAGCCCCGATGATGCGGCGGAGGTAGGGAGGCACTCGATGATACCGCAGTGCCTCCCGAACACAACTCCAGGGCAGGGTGTTGAAGGCGTTGGAAATGTCCAAGGACACTGCCAACATCACCCCACCCCGGGACACCGCTTCCTCCGCCAGGACTCTCACCTGCGATATCGCGTGGATGGTGGAGCGCCCATGCCGAAAGCCGAACTGGCTTTCGTTCAGGTCCGGCCCCTCTCTGTACAAGTGGCAGACGAGGCGGGCAGCGATTATACGCTCGAACAGCGTACCCACCTCGTCTAGCAGCACTATGGGCCGGTACGCAGACGGCGAGTCCGCAGGGCGCCCCGCCTTCCTGAGCAGGACCAGACGACCAGATTTCCACAAGGTGGGAAACTGGCCCCGCTCAAGGCACGCTGTGAAGAGTCCTCTCAGCCAGGGCTCTAGCTCCTTCAGAGCGAGGGCTAATACTTGGCCGTGGATCCCGTCGGGCCCCGGAGCCACGTTTTTGGCCCGGAGCCGCATCACGGCCGCCCCCAACTCTGCCTGTGTCACCTCCGGGACGCTGATGGCGTCCTCATCTGTAGACTGTGCGGCCGTGGGCAAAGCCATCGGCGGCGGGATGTGCTCCGCTCTCGCCGGGAAGAGGGCTGCGACTACCTCCTCCAGCAGCTCGGGTTGGAGACTCTCCGTAAGCGGAGGCGCGGCGGCTCGAAGTTTCCCTCGAACCGCTCGATAAGGGCGCCCCCACGGATCCCGGTCTAGAGTCTCCAACATCTCCTCCCTGGCTCGCTTCTTCGCCTCGCCGATGGCCAGCCGCAGAGTCTTCGTCGCCGCGCGGTACACCTCATACCGCGCGGCTTCTTCGTCAGGGACCCGACGACGTCTCCTCCGGTATCGGGTATACTGGCGTCTGGCCGCTACGCACGCAACACGCAGCTGTGCGATCTCGGCGGACCACCAGTACACCTGGCGCCTCGCTGACTGTGCGTGGACCCGGGGCATGGACGCGTCGCTGATTTGCGTCATCGCCCCGCGGAACCACAGCGCCTCCTGTTCGACGTCGACGGGTCCGGTCATTGCCGACTCCCGGATCCAGGCCTGGACAATGGTGGCCTCCTCGAGAAGTTCCCTGTCGATGCGCTTGCGCGCCCATCGCGGACCGTCCGTTTGCGAGGCTGGCGAACCGCGGCCGCCAGCGGTCTGGGTGGAGACGTCGAAACGGATATATCGGTGATCCGATAACGTCTCCACCTCCACGGCGACACGCCAGTCGTGGACACGGCTCGCGACAGCAGGAGTAGCGAAGGAGATGTCCACTATTGAACCGCCCCGCTGCCGCACGCACGTGTGGACCGAGCCCCGGTTTAGGACGACCAGGCCAGTGGTGATTGCCCACTCTTCCAGCACCTCACCCCTAGCATCGGTTACTGGAGATCCCCACGCCGAAGACTTGGCGTTGAGATCCCCTAGCAACAGCACAGGGCGAGGGTGGATTCGGCCTACGACGGCGCCCAACTCGACAAGGAAACTCTCGAAGTCGGCGAGACTCTTGTTGGGCGAAAAATACGCACCAACTATGCCAACGCCGTCCGCGAGGGCGGCCACCCAGCCACGACCTCGGGACGGGCTGACAAGAGCCCCGCCAATAATGGCCACCAAACCGTCGAGGTCTCCAACCCAGTTATCCCTGGGTGGGACGGAATACGGCTCGGCGACCACAGCCACGTGAATCGACCACTCTGCCATGCTCTGAAGCAAGAGATCCTGAGCTCTGGCAGAGTGGTTGATATTGCCCTGGAGGAAATGGTAGAGCGCCATTATGCGCAATCCATTCCCTCCACTCCATTCCTAGGCCGGGATTCGGCCGAAGGGCAGCCAGGCTGACGGGGGGGTAAAGAGCCCCCGGCAACCTTGGCCCTCCTTCGAGCGACAACGGGACACTTGGCGGTAGTGCTACAATCAACATTGGCTTCACGTCATTTAATTGTTTAAAAATAGTAAATACACAGTTTATCGCAAAACAAACAGTTAAATATCATTATAATAATCCAAATACCAAGTGACAGTGTTATCGCTTCGAAACTCTCAAAGAAAGTGCATAAATTACTTAAAACCTAAGCCCAGTGAAATCCAGTAAAATGTACCTATATTATGACAATAACTTTTCACAATTATAATAAATAAACAGTGCAGTGCATAGAACATTCCCATGTTACTATAAACAATATTAAATCATGTTAGTTACATAATTAAATATCTAATTATCGATTTCTATAGTGATTACGAAAAAAAATATATATTTTTTTGGTGGTTACGTTGTTTAGATAAAATCTACCTACCGCATTCTAACGTCCTAATAAATTCACCGTGAGACCAGAGCAATAATTTCAACACTGAACTTAAGTTACCAGTTGGCGTTGCGGTTGAGGGCGCGACATCGATTCCGTGAACCAAACTGTCTCGAGTTCAAATCTGGGTTTCGAGAAGTCTTTTTGTGAATGTTTCTGGCCATAAAACTTTAAACATCAGTGAATATTTAAAAAACATACAAAAAGGGGATTTCAAGTACCATCATGAACTTTCTGGAAAACATAACATTTCGTCGCAATCGAACACGATCCGTAGCAAGTGTAGCAACTGATGATGCCAGTGAGATTATGTCACAAACGTTGGAGAGTACGGCAAATAGTATGCCTGACTTGTCCAACGAGGAAGACGAACAAATAAAATGTTTAAATAACAAGTTACTGGATCTAGAGACACAGTTACAAAGTGCGCACAGAGAAATTGAGTTGTTATCATCAGAAAATTGTGAACTTAGACAGACTAATGAAGAATTATTAAAAAAGAACAGCTTATATAAAAAGATAACGAGAAGTCCGGTTAAACATAAAGTCGCATCTCCAATGAAGACGTCAAGTAAGACTATGAAAGTGAAACAAACACAAACCGAAACATTAGAACAGAAATACAGCGAACCATCAACAGCCACCCCTATAATCCAGTCTTCACAAAGTTTCACAAACAGTGTTGAGATTATTAAACATCAGGATCAAAACGCCAAAACAAATACACGCCCAGTGAAAACAGTCACATCTACACAAGAACCAAGACCCAGGCAGAATTCTTCAAAAACCTATAAGATATGTATCATCAGCAACAATAATGTAAATAAAATTATTTCAATCTCAGATACTACTCTTCAACCCAAGTCAGAGATATGTCACTACTTAATGCCACACCGTACGGTGGGCCAAATGATGCACAACATAGAAACCAAAGTGCAATCATTCACTATAAATGATTTCTGTATCATATTAATAGGAGAAGAAGACGTCAACTCAAAAGACTATCCTGATTTTATATTTAGTATACGAGCATCTATAAGTAAAATTAAACATACAAATATTATTATCTGCGCACCGACTTTCAAATACGGCAATTATTCGAATCTATTTAATGGGAGGGTAGAACATTTTAATAATTTACTATACCGTGATATATTGACTCATGAACACGCTTATTTTCTCGACTCAAACAAGAACCTGTCCTATGACTACACAATGTTCTATAGACGTAACGGAAAGCTCAATAACACTGGTATGCGAGCTGTTTTTCAAGATCTAAATGTTCTTTTACATGAAATCAATCGATCTAACGCAGACTCAATAGAAGCAAATATGATAAGTTATACACAAGAGGATGAAGATAACCTGACTCGACAATTTGTTGACCAAGATAAAGAAAACTTTTTTCAAACTGAGTACTATGACACGGTTAAAACTAAGGAAATAAATAAAGAGAATCTAACAAATTTTTTTCGTCACTAATAATATCTGTGTTATGCATCAAAATATTGCCGGTTTACTAAACAAATCCGACATGGTCACAGTGTGTTTGGATGAGTTGTCAGAGAAAGGTTTAAATGTAGATGTATTGTGCGTAACCGAGCACTTCATTATGGCAGGATATGAATCTTATGTAACTATACCAAATTTTCAACTAGCGGCGTCGTACTGTAGAAAAGAAAGCAAGAGAGGTGGAGCATGCATCTTGGTAAAAAACGGACACCACTTCATCGAATTAAAGAAGATAGCAACCATATCAGAACCCGGAGTATTTGAATGTTGCGCGATAGAGTTACCTAATTATAACACTATCCTAGCATGCGTGTATAGAGTTCCCAAGTTAATTAACCTGAACACATGTATGGATAAATTACAAATTCTCCTAAAAGAGCTAACTAAGAAGTGCAATCTTAATATTGTTATTGCAGGGGATTTTAATATCGATATTTTAAAAAGGAACCTTCAAACTATTGAATTTGAGTGCCTTTTACTTAACTATAATTTAAATTTAGCTGTGAATCAACCCACACGCCTTAAAAGTAAAACCTGTATTGATAATATTGCTCATAATTTTCGCAAAGCATGTAAGGTTGAAGTCCTAGAACTTGCTCTATCGGACCATACAGCACAATTTATGATATTCCCAGTACAAAAAAAATGTAACATTAAATACTGGCAGGTAAAAAGACGTGACTACTGTAATGAAAACATGACAAAATTTAAAAATTGCTTAAATAATTTATCATTTTCTGACATTTACAAAACCAATAATCCTAACGTAGCGTATAAATCTTTTCTTGACATATTTTCATTATTTTATAATTTGTGCTTTCCCGAAATGAATGTTAGAATTAATACTATGAGAAAACCGAAATGGGTGTCACGTGGTATTAAACTATGTAGTAAAAAGAAAAGACAGCTCCTATGGCAATACAGACTTAAACCAAATCAGATTAACAAAGGCAAACTTACTAATTATTCTAAACTATTTAAAAAAATTGTTAAACTTACTCAAAGGGCTCAAAATAACTACACAATAAATATTTCAGATAATAAATCTAAAGCAACTTGGAAAATAATAAATAACTCAAAATTTAACATTCCGAAAAACTGCATTGACAAAATTCGTGTGAACAATGATATTATCACTGATCCAAAAGACATTGCAAATGCCTTCAATAATTACTTCATTGATAAAATCAATCCTACAGCAGGATCTGGGGATAAAGCTACAGCATTGATACAGAAAAGAAAAGACTCATTTTTTCTGTCCCCATGTCTACCAATTGAGGTGTTCCAAATTATAAAAACATTAAAAAACACAAATAGTGTAGGATACGATGGTCTATCAACAAAAGTTATAAAAGCAGTAGCGGGAGAAATATCAACGCATCTAAGCCATATAATTAATCTTTGCATAGAGACTGGTGTTTTTCCTGAGGCACTCAAAATATCTACTGTTAAACCATTATTTAAAAAGGAAAATAAAGAGCTAATGCAATTTTATAGACCTATATCTCTTATTAGTATAGTATCAAAAATATTTGAAAAGTATTTATATAAGCAGTTATATACTTATATCGAAAAAGAAAATATACTCGCTCATGAACAGAAAGGGTTCAGAAATGGTAAAACCATAAACCTCGCACTATATGACTTTTTACATAATGTCATGCCAAACGTAGATACGAATATACCTGTATGTACGATATTCTGTGACATGACACAGGCTTTCGACCATGTCCGTCACGACATACTAATTGAGAAATTAGAAGCATACGGCATTAGAGGTAATGTCTCCAGCCTTATTAAATCTTATTTGAGTAACAGAAGACAATATACAGAAATTTCGGCAGTAAATGGAGGCAATAAACATGAAGTTATTCATAAATCAAAAGAGCGTGTAGTCAAATTTGGGGTACCGCAAGGCACTGTCGTAGGCCCACTATTTTTTATACTTTATATTAATGACTTACCCAAAAGTATTGACCACCCTATGACACTTTTTGCCGATGATAGTACCATTACGATCGCTTGTAAAAATAGAGACACTTACGAAGCTGATATTAACAATTCTATAGGTTCAGTGATAAAATGGTTGGAAAACAACAATCTTAAGATAAATCTTGAAAAAACGAATGTCATGCATTTTTCCCAAAGAATAACCATTCCAAATGTTAATGTACACTATAGTAATAATAACATACACAAAGTTGACACTACAAAATTTCTTGGAATAACTATTGACAGTAAATTAGATTGGAAAGCACATACGGAAGCCTTAAGCAAAACAATTAGTAATTCCACATATGCTCTGTACAAATTAGCCCCAATGTTAAATGTTGATGCGCTGCTAACTGCTTATCATGGCCTAGTGTCCTCTAAGTTAAGATACGGAGTCATTTTTTGGGGCAATTCAACAAATAAACATGTAATTTTTAAAACCCAAAAGAGGTGCCTTAGAACTATGTTTGGACTTCATGTTACCGAAAGTTGCAAACCATATTTCAAAAAATATAAAATCTTGACCCTACCATCCTTGTACATTTTAGAGACTATTATGTTTGTCAGATCGAACCCACATTTATTTCCCCTATTGTCAGATAAAGTAATTCGAAATAGACGCGACAATAGCAAACTTTGCGTTCCTAGGTCTAGGACAGCACTATTGCGGAAAAGTATATTCTGTATGGCGCCAATTATTTATAATACTTTACCAAAACATTGGAGGGAATATACAACAAATAAATTAATAAGTAGTTTAAAACGCCTTTTGTTAGAGAAAGTCTATTATAGCACTGACGAATTTTTGACTGATAAATTAATTTGACTTGTTGAAATATCCAGATTTTATTCCTATTACTTTGACATTTAATTGACTAATTTTATATACATTTCTTTGATGAGTTGATGACACTATGCTGTAGTATATTATTTTTAAATTCTAATTTGTATTAATGATTGTTTTGTATAATGGATAAGTTTGTAATTGTTTGATGTATACTTATTATATTTGTACGCCGTTGAGGCAAAACATGACAGTGATCAATTTTATGTAACATCTTGCATGCCATGTGTGTGTATACTCATGTTTTGGACAAATAAATGATCTTATCTTATCTTATCTTATCCTCTTCTGCTGCAGCGCGGGTTCGCCACAGGCCTTGCCGCCCGCTCTGTGCGCAGCGGGCCT
The DNA here is from genome assembly GCA_948252205.1 of Orthosia incerta. Lineage (NCBI taxonomy): Eukaryota > Metazoa > Arthropoda > Insecta > Lepidoptera > Noctuidae > Orthosia > Orthosia incerta. Next base: position 31,704,569 of record OX411746.1, read on the forward strand.
CCCTGCAGCTGTACAGAGGCTGCAGTTTGGCGCCGCGGAGCACTGGGCCGCCTTGTGGCCGGGCTGACCGCAGCGATAGCACTGCTCGCTGCGGTCTGTTTCAGCGGTGCATCGTGCCCTGACATGCCCAATGTCCAGGCAACGATAGCACCGCAATGCCCTGGGTTGCAGCAGCTTGACCCTCGCTGCAACCCACCCCACCAGCAGTCGTCCGCCGTCAGCGACTTTTTGCGCCGCCACCACCGGGCACCGCACCCAAATCATGCCGAGCCCGGTAGCGTCGGCGCGGATCTCACCCGCCCGAACGTCCTCGGATGGACATCCGCCGGCTCGGGCGATGGCCGCCACGACCTCAGCTGGGGTCGTCGAGTCGTCCAGACCGTCGATTCTCAGCTCAGTCGTCTTCATCGGCCTGGACACCCGGACGTCTTCAGGGTTGAGGACCTCCCGCAGCTTGGCAGCCAGAATGTCTGCCTTTTCAGCGCTAGAGGCACCCGACACCTCGAGCAGCCGCGCCCCCGTAATCGCCGGCCTCATTTTGAAGCCGGACGGTGTTCCAAGGTCGGGGAACGCGACTTTGGCCCTCGCCTCTGTCAGGACCGCCTTGTAAGTGACGCCCCTTTCTATGGCTCCGGGCTGCAGCGTAATCACTACAGCCGCGGAGCGTGGGGCTCTGACCTTAGACGGTCCTTCAGCCTTATTTGATGCCGGTGCGGGTGCTCCAGTGATTGCCGGCGGCGCCGTTCTCTTCTTTCGACGGCGGCCCCTCTTGACCACCGTCGTCCAAGCCTCCGTAAGGGGGCCAGGTGGTGTTGGCGGAGTCGCAGCCACCGGCTGAGAAGTGGGCGTGGACCTACCCTTAGCGGGCTTGCCGGCCTCTTGCCCGATTCTTCTCTGTTCGACCGCTGCGGCCGCCGGGCCCATTACAAAACACCTAACTCAACTTCATCATTACAAAACACCTAACTCAACTTCATCATTACAAAACTCCTAACTTAACTTCATCATTACAAAACTCCTAACTTAACTTCATCATTACAAAACTCCTAACTCAACATCATATTTTCCTACCATAACATTATTAATAATACGATAACAAACACAGAAAACTTAAGGTTCCCATATACTAATTAATAAAAGTTATGCTTGGTTGAGTTTATTGTTGGCTAATAAATAATGATTCATTTACTATTTACGTCACTCACCCCCTAAAATGGATCATAATTTAGCACCCCCCTTAATTTTCTTTTAAAATTCAACTAAAAACAAAAACATTTAACTCAACCAAACCTTTTATTGATATCCACACCCCTTAAGTTTACATTAAAAACAATAAATATTTTTACCATCGAAAAATTACACACCTTATCAAAAACATACATGTTATATAATAAATAAACCCACATATCGATCGAAAAGCACTCATTATTTCACTTTATCCACTGATTTTATACACTGATTTTATCACCAAGGCACACATTTTTTCCTTCCTGACATCTTACAAACTTTCAATTGTTTTGCCTTCATTTCTTTCAATTTCTTTTTATTTCAATTTTCCTCTCGATGATTATCCATATTGCTGTATAAATCATATTTTTACCAGCTCATCATTCTTTATATGGTACAAGTGTTTAGTTCTTCAGATCTCGACTCTCATTATATTATTATTATTGCGCAGTGGAAGCGTGCTGGGCCCATAACCTGTTATTCAATAAAATACGGCAGGGGGGTTTGGGCAATACTTATATTAATCAAACACATAAAAACAGATACAATTAACTCAAAAACATCTTCACCCAAAAACATTCTCAAAACTAGTGACATTAAATTTTTCTTACATTAGATTGTCAAAACTAAAGCTCTGAATTTGAAAACAACTTACTTTTAAAACATGCTATAACCAGAGACAATTAAAAATCACCCATAACACCTTGATGCCTCACTTAACCAGGTTTCACTGTAAATATATTGTACTAGACAGGAAACACTATTTCAGGAATTGGCATGAAGATGTGTTTAATACTTAGGTATTTTACTAACATTAGTATGAGAGATACACTCGTCATCAGATGTATCAAACCACTCCGAATATTAAATACTAGCTGTTGCCCGTGACTTCGTCTGCGTAGCATTAGTACTCCTAATAGCCTATTTTTAATGTCGCACTAATTATATTGTGAAGGCCGCCTTACTTGAGAAATTATTAGTTCACCATACAAATTTCTACCTTCCTTGCCACCATTACATTGGATAAAAACTATCGTATGTCCTTCCCAGGGTCCCAAACTAACTCCATTGATGTAATTATGTAATACATAATATCTCAATGACTAACTCCATCCAAAATCGGTTCAGCGGTTTAAGCGTGAAATGGTAATAGACAGACAGACAGAATTCCTTTCGCATTCACAATATTTTATTATATGCGATTTAAGTATGACAGATGTCACTTTGTCAGCTATTTTTCTTTCTTTTTCTACTTTACATCAAATTTCTGGGTTTCATTCACTGGTTCACTCTTTTTACTTTTAAATTGAACTGGGTTGCCATAGCTTACGCGTAAATCCAAGCGTAACAAATGAATAGTTAGTCCGAGGTTATTCCATGTTTATTAATAACATTGCTAAGCCTATGTTAATCCTTACTTACTCCGGGATTAGCTAGTCCAAGAGTAACTTCGGAGTAAGCTAGTAATACGTCATTTTTATTAATAAGACTGTCAGTCTTATTAATAAAAATGACGAATTTGATGACATAAAGTAGAAAAAGAAAGAAAAATAGCTGACAAAGTGACATCTGTCATACTTAAATCGCATATAATAAAATATTATATATGCGAAAGGAACTCTGTCTGTCTGTCTATTACCATTTCACGCTTTCCAACCATATTACACCTTGAGGTATGCAAATCACAAGCTTTATTACACACTTAAACACAAATCATTTTTAATTAACAACACACTTTCAATTTATTTTGTTTTGTTAATTTCACCGCATGGCAAATAACAATGATACATAACAAATGAAGCTATCAATAATGTCAATAGAAGGATTAAATATAACATGTCATATATAAAATGAGAATGTCAAGATACATTTATAAAAATGTTTAAGTAATAAAAATATATAATAATTAAATTCGTGCATTATTTGGAAATTTCACCACGGCAAATAAAAATGAAACACAATAATCATAAAGCAAATAATAATGTCTCTAGATTAATTAAAATTAAATGTCATGTATTAAATGAGAATGTCAAGATATATTTGTAAATTAAATGTCAAAGTAATAATATTAATAATAAAATGAGTGTACTAGTCACATCAACAATATGTCCTTACATCCTCTTTTAAGTAATCCTTTTTTTTTTATTTTTTTTTTATTATAATTCACAAAACTGATGTACAATCACACGTGCAAAAAAATTATGAACAACAAAAAAAATCTGATTGACATCTACTCGATGTGAATATTACATGCACATATAAAACACTTACTATTAAATAAATTAAAACAAATAAAATCAAAATTAGAACAAAATTAAATTAAAATTAATCAACCATAAAATTAAATCAAAATTAAATTAAAATAAACAAAAATTAAATCAACATTACAATAGAATTAAAATATAAAAAGTAAATTAAATTAACATTAGTAGGTAAGTATGAAAATTAAAATAAAAAATAATAAATCAACCATAACGTTAAATAATCAATAATAAATTCAAGCTAAGGCAAGTCATATAATAAAAATATAGGTATATAATTAAATCAAACATTAAATTAAATTAACAATCAAATTAAACCAAAGTAAATCAAAATTAGATATACAATCAAATAAATTACATAAAACAACTTTAAATTAAATAAAACAAATTCAAAATAAAAACTAACTTCGAACAAGTAGTTACACAATTAAATTTCTGAGTTTGCATCTCAATGAAGCTACTGAACCGGCAAAGACATCTATTTCGCCACGAATGGAGTTGGCAAGAGAAAGCATTCGGCTTAAGGGTGAAAAATTACCTATGTTAGTTCGACTATGAGGCAGGATGAAAGTTCTACGGTTAATTAGCCGGCTACCACTACGTGGGATACTTATTGTCACTTTCTCCAAGAGCTCGGGCGAATCGATTAGGCCATTAATTAATTTATAAACAAACATGAAATCTAATGATTTCCTACGTGCACTCAAAGATTTGACCTTATAATGACTCAACCTAGTTTTATATGAGTTCAGACTACGACATTTGTTATCTGAGTAACATAGGTGATATAGAAACCTTTTTTGCACGCGTTCAATCCGATCTGAGTTTACCTGATAGAACGGGTTCCACACCGTACTACAATACTCCAGAATACTGCGAATAACACTGTTGTAAATGGTAATTGTCAGAATTGGTTCTCTAAAAACTTTCATCTCTCTGACGATGAAACCTGATAATTTGGATGCCCGACTTATCATTTGGTCGTAATGATTTCTAAAACTTAAACTACTATCTACTAAAACTCCAAGGTCCCTAATAATATCTACCTCTTGGAGAGGGCTGTTATTAATTGAATAAAAAGTTACAGATGTTTTCCTTTTCCTGCTAAATTTAATGAAATAACATTTATCTTTATTTAGAGACATTTTATTTTGTAAGCACCAGTTGTGAACGTTATTTAGGTCTAGTTGAAGCTGAGCAATATCGGATTCATTGTGTATAGTTCGATACAGTTTTAAGTCATCAGCAAAAAGTTTGTATTCCGAGTCAATTCTGCGGCCCAAATCATTGATAAAAACTAAGAAAAATAAAGGCCCTAAGTGTGACCCTTGAGGCACGCCCTATGGTATATAACACTGTTTGGATTTAAAACCCTTAACGTACACCAGTTGTGAGCGATTTATCAGGTACGATTCGCACCAACGCAGCAACGATCCATGAACACCCATGCTTTCCAATTTAGCAATAAGTAAGTCGTGATCAACTAAATCAAAGGCCTTTTTAAAATCAGTGTATATTGCATGAACTTCGCTACCATTATCTAATGCCGATGATATGTATGTAACATACTCCACCAAATTAGTCAGTGTAGATTTTTTGGGGCGAAAGCCGTGCTGGTGATCATCTAGAACATTTTTAAAATGACTAAACATTTTTTTCTGAACAAGAGACTCAATAATTTTACCACATGCGGAAAGAATTGAAACGGGTCTGTAATTTGCAACATCATCGACACTACCGGATTTGAAAATCGGCGTGATGTGCGCTACTTTCCATTGATCAGGGAAAATCCCCTGTGACAAAGAGTGGTTAAAAATTGTAGTCAGAGGATCAGCCAGGTTTGCTGCACACTTTCTAAGGAAGAGAGGAGGGATTGAATCAGGCCCTGGACCTTTATCACAGTCCAAGTTAGACAAGCAATCATAAACTTCTTTAACTTTGAGTTGACAGTGACTAAAAGTGTTATTGTTACTGGGAATGGGTTCAACTGGCGCTAGAGAGTGAATGTTATTGCCTACCTCATATATGGATTGAAAATTTTCGGAGAACAAATCACAAATTTCCTGACCACCCCTGGCAAACTTAGTGTTGTTTAGAGTTAATTTGTTGGGAATGCAATTGTCACCTATCCTCTTACTTTTTAAGTACTTCCAGACATACTTAGGATTCGTACGCAGATGTTCAGCTATGTTCTTCTTAAAGTTTGCATAACAGTCTTGTGTCATTCTACTGCAACGCGTTCGTAGGCATTCAAACGTTATTTTATCTCTAGGGTTCCCGTATTTTTTATATAAATTGTGATATTTAGCTTTCTCCTTAATGACTTTCATCAAAGCTCGGTTATACCAGACATGATAGCGTTCATCTCGTGGTTTTGTAATTGGAGTATGTCGTTTTATAATTGGCATAAGAATATAAGTTTTTAAAACTGTCATGGTCACTAACATTAACATTAATAGCGGGATATTTACCATGTTTACTGTTTGTTGCGAGTTCCCGATATTTCGGTGCTGTTGCAAGCACCATGATCACGGATAAACTGAAAGTCATTGCGGGTGGGTGTTTATGAGGAGACAAAACGGTCTACCCTCTTTCTTGTTCGTTTTTTGCACTCAGTACCGCTACCATTGTCACTCACAACTCGATTCTGTTCCCGACACACGAAACTCACTGTGTCCGATCGCGAACTTTTTTTCTTTTTTCTTTTTTCGGCAAAGGTGCTTGCAACAGCACCGAAATATCGGGAACTCGCAACAAACAGTAAACATGGTAAATATCCCGCTTTTAATGTTAATGGCATAAGAATGTTATAGAATTTCTGCAACATCCCGTTAATATCATTAATAGGAATCCATTCATCTGACCAGGAAACCTTTGCAAGTTCAGCGTTGACCGCTTCGTAGTTACAAAGGTAAAAATTCAAATACGGAACTTTTTTTTGCGTTAGAGGTTTGCTATAATTCATTGTTAACGAGATTTCTAGCGCTGGATGATGTGGATCTATCTTTGTGAGTGGAACTAAGGCCTGAGATACCAGTACAGTGTTATTATTATTACTAAGGACTAGATCCAAAACTCGATTTGATGCATTGACTATTGTGTTCCATTGATTGAGATCATTAAATGCCAGCATATCTATTAACGTGTTCTCCTGACTACAGCTTGATCCTTTGGGGACCAAAAGACCAGAATCCGCATTATATTCCCAAGAGACATTACCCATATTAAAATCACCGATTAGTAGGTTGATAGAATTTGTTTTGCTCTTTTTATTAATTACTTCTGTGAAATTTCGAAATAGTTCATCGATATAATCTTGATTGATTGGAGGCGGGATATAAACCGCACAAATGTTAATATTTAGACCACTCTCACACCTGACTGTGATCCACAATTCCTCGCAACGGGACTCCCAGCTCAATCTACGTGAGACCTCGTATTTCTCCAGAGTTGCAATAAACACGCCGCCACCATCCCTCTTTGTAGAAGAGGACACTGTAGATGACCTATCGCGCCTAAAAACTCTGTATCTGTTGTCTAAAATTTCATGGTCAAACACCGCATCATTAAGCCAACTTTCAGTGCCGATTATTATATCATAGTCAAAATTTAAAGCAGCTGTATAAAAAACCTCTGTCTTGGTTCGTAAGCCTCTTACATTTTGATAGTAGATTTTTAAGTTGAATTTAAATTCTTAAAACACAAATAACGTGCAAAGTATGTTATTAATCAAACGAAAAGTTACAACGACTCTAAACATTCAAAACTTTTGACCAACAGAGATTTGGTCGTTACATCCTTTCGCACAAATATGCGACCATTCCGAACCCACACAAAGTTATACTTCTTTTCCTTAGCAGCGATTCTTGTCGCTGCATGCAGTTTTTTATTAGACATTGTCAGATTTTCTGTTACAAAAATCGGCTGCTTCACTCCACCAATGCCAATGTGGCTGCTATTCAACTTCTCTGAATCATTCTTCTTATTAAAATTTCTGACTGCAGCAAGAAGATTATCTCGAATGCGAGGACTGACTAGCTTGACCACTATGTTACGTGGACGATTTGTGTCAGTATTTAATTTTGCAACTCTATGAAATGACTGGATTTCACTATCGCGGAGTTCATTTCCCACAACTCTTCCTAACTGTTGAACGACCGTTAACAAGTTTTCGGTTTTATGTTCGGGAACGCATTGTATCTCGATATTGCTCTCACGAGCTAATTGATCAATTTGCTGCAATTTTGTGTCTAGTTCCCTCACTTGGGCTGCTAGTACGGCGTTATTTTTGAGTATTTCGGCATTCACGTTGTTATTCCTTGCATTCAATTGGACTTGATCGTCATAAGCATCAGAGAGAAAAGATACCGTTTTCTTAAATTCCTCTAAATCCTCGAACATTGAGGAAAATCTTAGGGTTAGGTCGTTAACATCCCTTTGGACCGTAGCTAGAGTATTTTCAAATTTTGCCAAAGAGGCTTGCTGACTATCAAACTTTTCATTCATTTCCTGACGTAACTTACGAATTTCTGCGAGTATAGTGTCTTGCAAGTTGACCTCATTACCAATGAGTGACACTTTGGGCGCCACTGGTGATTTCTCAGCTGGTGTAAGTCCCTGACCCTTTCCTGGTTAATGCTAGGCGGTCCCGATTTAGGAGAAAGCATTGGAACTGGTTCAGAAGCCGCATGATCAGTTTTTGCGTGCCGGCTAGAAACGCAGATTAGACAAGCCCACTTGGTCCTAGGTGTTGTCGCTTTATCGTTATTAACACATTCCAAATGGTACTGAAGGGTGCATTTACCCAAACAGCATTTAATTCTCTTTTGTGTTACGAGAATTGTAGCATTACAACCCGCACAAAGCATTTCGGTCAATAAATAAAAAAACAAAACAAAAATGCAAAAAGTGAATCTTGTTCTGGGGATCGAACTCGAGAGCTCCCAAATTACGGTCGACGCTAAACGAACTAGGCCACAGTCACTTAGAAAAGTTACTCGAATTTTAAGTATTGGTGTATCGTCACGCTGTTAGCGATCAAAGTGACGTCTCGGTCGGTTGACAAAGTCTTTGACGACACAAAGTTTTTTTCGAAACACCCACTATCACATGAACTGGAATTTGCAAAGTCACTAACTTGGAAATATTATTTATTGTTTATGTTGAATTACAGTCACTGATCGCTCTGCAAACAATATCACGTATGGCACGTATACTTGGCTTTAGTTTTCACACAATTTTTATATTGTACGTAAAGTTTTAACAATATTATCACTGTGTTGATTACGGAACGATAAAATGTAAGTGTTTACTGATTGACTACCCCCTGAGTTGAATCCTGAATACTATAATAACATTTACATAGCAAGAATATTTTTAATTTATTTTTGAATTCGTCGATGGATGGAGTTTCTAGTATGGACTTAGGCAAGTGATTGTATACACGCGGCGCCATACTGAAAATGCTTTTCATACACATGCATACTGAGGGATGATTGGTTACTTTTGGGAGGTCATTTATATAAATGATGAATAGCAGAGGGCCCAAAACACTTCCTTGTGGGACGCCTTGTTTAATTTATCTGTATTCCGATGTGTAGTTAATTTCTTTACTGGTTTTGGTGCATACTCGAGTAACTAATGTGTACTGCTTTCTGTTGGTAAGATAAGAAGCTATCAGATCTAACGAAGTACCCCGAATGCCATAACTATATAATTTACTTAACAGAATTTGGTGATCCACATAATCAAACGCTTTACTTAGATCCATATACAATGCGCATGCCGGCATTGTATTGTCAAAGCTACTCATAACTGTGCTCAGAAAATCAAAGACGGCCATATTAATGGTTTTAATTTTTCTAAAACCTATCTGCTCTTTAGCAAATAAATCTAAATTTTCAAAATAATCATTTATACTGACATAAATAACTTTTTCGTAGACCTTAGAAAGAACCGGTACTAATGCTATGGGCCTATAGCAATTCATATTGTAGGTATCATCTTGCTTGAAAAGAGGTTTAATGATTGTTAATTTAAGTCTATCAGGAAAATGACCATTCAGGATTGACAGGTTAATGACATGACTTAGAATGTAGGATAATTTAATTGGCGCTTGTTTTAAAATTTTAGTCGATATATTATCATATCCAGTACTATTGGTATTTTTTAAGTTTAAAATTATTTTGTGTATTTCATGGGTGTAGTTGGATACATAAATAATGTTTTCGAGTGATTAGGTAAGGACCCTGTCTTAATAGCACAACTTGTATTCCCTTTTGATTGGTCTATAAAAAAAAAAAAAAACTGTCCGCAATGGTCTGCGGGTCATCCGTACAATGATTACCGTCTATATAAATTTGATTGATTTGGCTTTTTGGCACATTACACATTGTTTTGTTAATAACATTCCAAGTAGCCCTGCATTTGTTTGGATAAAGTAATTATTCCGAGACTTTTTTGTTAATTTTATAACACGTTGTAATCTACTCGCAAAGTTTTTAAAATTGGTTTTATTAACGTCACTTCGATTTTTACGATACTTCCATAATAATTGTTGTTTACGCATGCAGCATTTTCTTATTCCTTTAGTCATCCATCGGGCTCGTGTTTGAGAAAATATTTTAATTCGAATATATGGAAAACATAGATAGTAAAATAAGGTAAATAAATCATAAAAAATGTCAAAAGCTTTCTGCGGGTCATTATTTTCAAATACGTCACTAAATGGAATTTATGCAATTATTAAATTTCTTAATATTATCTTTACTGTAATCTCGCCTTTTTACATACCAATATTTTAGAGAGCAGCTAAGTTTTACGAGACAAGTTAGTAATTGTGCCGCGTGATCTGAATAGTTTTACATTTACATCCACGAATATTATACATGAAATTATCTATGCATGCTCCACTAATAGTTCTTGTTGGTTCAAATAATCCTAACCGCAGGTTGTGACAAGCTAGTGTTTCCATGAACATTGTAGTCATCATGTTTTTATTTAATACATTGATGTTAAAGTCGCCACAAACTATTATTTTCTTTTTACTGTAGCAGTACTTCCCAAGTAGACGGTTTAAAGTGTCGAAAAATGTGTTTAAGTCATCTGTTTTTGACCTTGGTGGTCGGTATATACAAAGTATTATTATATTATGACTTAGGAGTTCAATGCCTGAGCACTCCAGAATGCCTTCGATGCAATATTGTTTAAGTATAGTGATTGGTTTAAACACATAATTATTACGTACTAAGATACATGAACTATTACTTATCCTCTCTTACATAGCTCGGTCTTCGTCATAGTTATTATATTTAAATTTCTGTTTCATTTAGAATAGGATATTTATTATAATATTTATTAGTCTATTGTTTTAAAAATTATTTATGTATTTTATTAGTTAGATAGTTTATTAATATCCGCCTTAATTATTGTTCATTTATGTATATTTTTTGTACCCCTACCACTGTTGTGTTCTTTTTAACCCAAAGGTTGACTGGTAGAGAATGCCTTGCTGCATTAAGTCCGCCTATGTATCACCATTGTACATGAAGTTTAAATAAATAAATAAATAAACCCCCTCGACGATTATTCCTTGAGAAGAAAGATCCCTGAATAAAGTTAGGAATATCGATTAAATCCGTATCAGTATTCAACATATTATGCTCTGTGAGACATACGACATCTACTGGATTTTTTGCGTCTTGGAGTGACGTCAGAGATAAAGATAGTAAATCCATTTTCCTAGCAAGTCCATTTATATTTTGATGAAGGATGTTTATATTTTTATACACGAAAAAAATCTGATTTCTTTGGGGTATTTTCAATGCCAGGATTCTTTTCAGTTTCAGGAATTATATGATTTAAAATGTCAGAGTCCATAATTTGATATTTCAAATTGTCAAAAATTGTTTTCATTCCAAAATTGTTCAATCTACCAGTGTTATTTGAAAACATAGTACAATCATATAATAAGTTTAAATTAGAGTCAAATATTACGGCATAGTCATAAATTTGTATGTCATGATATAGTAAGCTATTGAACATTTCAATTCTCCGGTTGAACATACTAGAATAATCATTGCACTTATATGTGGGTAGACATAGAATTATATTTGTGTGAGATAACATTAAAAGATTTTCCCTAATGTTGCAAATTAGGTCTGAATAGTTTTTAGTTACATTAAAATCTTCATTACCTATTAGAATTACACAATGGTCTTGCATAGTATAATCAGTTAGTTTAGAATCTAGATTACTAACAAGCGTACTTATTCCACAGTTTGTTATGATATAATGGCATATCTGATGGTTCGAAAAGGCGTTGTGTGCTATGGATAATACTTTGTTAGTTTTATTACTACTTATTGTACACAATTTATTTTTCTTGGCTTGTAGTTGAGACGAGTTGTTATCATTTTTCTGATGACTTCCAATAGCTTCTTTGGCAAACTTCGAAGCATTTGTTACTCTATTAGACGTAGATCCTCGCTTGCAACCCTCTTGTACGGTATTTCGTCTTAGATCTAATTGAGTTTTAGAATATTGTTCTTTGTAGGGAGTAGACAATCTCACATTATTTTTAGGTATTCCAATTTCACTGGTTATTTCCTTGTTGCGTTCTTTACTAGTTGATATTTGTTACTTAAAGTATTAATGGTCTGTTTTAACTCGCTATTTTCTATTGATAAATTGTTTATCTCGTCATGGGCTGCCAAAAGTTGTGACTTCAGTTCTCCGATTTCCCGCTGTAAGTCTTGTACTTTATCATTCTCCTCGTCATCCGATATGTTTGGCATACTGTTGGTGGTGCCATCTAGTGTCATGTTATTACAACTAACGTCGTTAGCACTGATATCGTTAACTACCGTATCTGACAATGATTTCGTTCGGTTTTGTCGCAGAGTAATATTCTCAAAGAAATTCATTTTGTTGTAAATTACTAATCAACAAAGCAAACCTTTAAAAAGACAGTGTCAGAAGCGGGGCTTGAACGCAGTGCCAACAGGCGCACGAGTCAAAAGCGTAAGCCACAGCCGCTAGGCCATGCGATCATTAGTAACAGTAGTCGAAATAGCGATGCATTAGCTACTAGATGCTTGTTGCGTCAAATGACATAAACGTAGGTAAGTGGCAATTGGGTTCAAAGTCCAATTTCTTTGTTTCTTTTGCGGTACGGTTTAAATTTGAATTGTCTTTGTGTTTGCAGTCACAGTTTTTATCACTTTTTGTTTATGTTTATTACAAAATATACAGTCTATCACTGATTTAGGTATTATGTTTACAAAATAAGCACTTTATAATAAGATATCAAATGTTTTAAAAAAAGTTTAACATTGTTCACGCACACATTTTTTTTTAATTCGTTTTTCACAACTGATTGTTTATCGGTTCACCTGATAACAATGTATCTGCTGCATCAATGTGTCATCTCACAAATACACTTAGTTTTATCAATAAACTATAACTTAAACAATTTTTAAATAATTTTAAAATACGGACTCGATGTTGACGTGACTACTAGCGCCACATTCGAGATTTGTCAATGATGCGTTGTCTGGACTGATAAATGATTGTGATGAGACAAAATCAATTTATTTCGTTCAATATTTACTAATAAACTAAGTGTTGCATGACAACGCATTTCAGAAGAGATCAATAAGATAACCCGGTGTTAGAAGTTCCCTACTTTTATACCATTTCAGTTTCAATATGGCGCCCTCGCCGCAAGGTCCTAGCTCCGATATTCAGCCAGAAAAACCTCAACTCTTTCGTGGATGTGTTCTCTCGTCAGAGCAGCATCATGGTGGACCAGCTTCGTTCAGTCGCCGGAATAGGACCCTGCTCCGTGTGGAAGTATCTCACTACCTTCACCATGGATTCTGTTTGTGGTAAATATTTTTTATAGTGACCTAAGTAATTCAGCTGAGGAGAAAATCGGGAGGAGTAAGTTATCTAGGGGGCCACAAAAGATCCCAATGGGTCGGAGTGTCTGAGTTATTTCTCGGCCTCTCCACAAGATAAGATAAGATAAGACATGATGCGCTTCATGCGTAGCTGGCCAACTAAAGTACTGAGCAACTAACGTAACAAGCCCCCGTCTATATACTCAACAGCATTAGTCTTAGTAAATAGTTAAATCATCATCTGCCTAAACGCTCATAATGCAATTTTTGAGCTCTGCTTCAAGGCTTGCATCACATTAGCAGTATTTATCTTGGAGCGTCAGCCCAGCTGATCTCCACAACGTAGTTACTGTTTAACACAATTCTCCTTGGCAAGCCTTAGTCGAACAATTCAGAATATTTGTCATATTTTTTCAGAAACGACATTAGGCATAAATGTGAACGCGCAGCTGAAACCCGAGCAGCCTTTCCTCTACGCCATTGAGAACTGCCTTCGCTTAGATGCCAGACGCATCTGCCAGCCCTGGTTTTACAATGATAAAGTGTACCGATACATCTGCAAAGATGACTTTGAGTTACATTCTTATAGTAAGGAACTGGTTTGGAGTTTTATGAATAAGGTGAGTTTGTGAGCGCTAGCTTTTGTGGGCAAGTAAAGTTAAGGGTACACTAGTCAACGGCACGAACTATTTTGTGCGCGGGGTTAAAATGCATTTTATATCAACCGACAACACGTGCGGAAGAGATAGATGCTGTGATGAGCAGTAGGAAGCTAGTTCGCGTACGAATACACACTTTTGCAATTTTTTTGCAAAATGGATAATGATTTAGGACGAAACCGGGCGCGCGACATTTTATAAACAGACCTTTGGCAGTCTAGATATCATGAAAAAACTACTAAATCTATATGTTCAAAATAAAATTATATGCATTGTTGAACGACTAATCTATCCCTGTATGGAGGCCGTTTTGCAATTTTCCATCTTCTTATGGTATTTATTTGCGCCCAAAAATGAGTTAAAATTAGTGTCGAAATGTGGAACTTTCGACGCTCATAACTTTCAAATATTTTCTTTTTTTACTTTTTCGCTTCCATACAGGGCTAGATAATGATGAGACAAATTGATATCACTTTTTATTTTGAACGTACATCGTCAAACAGTGGAATAATCCCTAAACTACGTTTGTATGGAAAAAAAATCGGCTAGTGTAACCTTAAGGTTTCAATAGCAATCGTAGGGATCGTACGATCGATCACCTTGTATCGGAGCCCCGGTAAAGGTAGCTGATCTGACGTGCCGCAACATCTCAATACTGCGTAAACCTTAGAGAGCAATGGCCGTCAGAGTCATCAGACGATATCGCACGATCTCCTGCGAGGTGGCTTGAAGAGCCGCACCGTGCCCTCATTTCAGAAGTAGGAATGTTGCTACCGACCGTAGTTCGTTCAATGGTCATCACTGCAGAGTCTTGGGACGCAGTGCTCTCCTTCTATGAGACTACTCACTGTCCCGTCCTGCACCGCGCAGTTCGATACCGACCTAGCAAGTTGAAATTTATAACAGATACTAAAGTCTAGTCTCTATTAGGTATATAAAAATCAAAGTCCTGTAACACGACACGATAAAAAGATATGGGCAAATTTAGATCGTCGCGAAAACTTATAAGTACCAAAATTTACCTTAATTTTCAACATTTTTAATTTTTCGGAATTTTCCCTATAAGGTAGTTCCCGTTGACCTAGAATCACGAAATTTGGCAAAAAGTAAGGTCTTACAGCACAAATAAAGGAAACATGCCAAAAAATATAAAAAGGTTGAAAATTAAGGTAAATTTTGACAATTACAAGTTTTCGCGAAAATCTAAATTACACCAAATCTTTAAAACTAGGCCAACATAAAAAATTATACCAATTTTATTTTGGCGGTATAATGGGTAGGAACGGAACCCTCGACGTTCGAGTTTGACTAGCACTTGTTAAAATTGTTAATGGATTTATTAAACCTAAAGCTGAATAATGAATACACCTAGGCCCAAAATAATTATGATCTTTTTAAAAGAAGTCCATAAAGCAGTTTAATGGATTCCCACGGTTTTAATTTTTAGGTCATTGGCTCGAAATGGGAGTCGATGAAGAAAGAAAAACTGGAATCGAATTCAAGTCTAAGTGAGTTTTGCTTAAATTATATTCTATGAACAGTAAACCGAAATATGGATGTAATTTTGTTGCAGTCGTGATTATGGGCATTTATTTCCCCTCAGCATATCAGCATAGCTGGAAGACCCTCCTGGAACTTCTAATAGAATCTCCAGGAGGCTATGGTAATACGGAACTGCGAGAAGAAACACTCGTCATCGTGCTGGCTGGGACTGACACTTCAGCAGCCGCGTTATCGTTCACCACAATCATGCTGGCTAAGTACCCTGACATACAGGAGAAGATTTACAAAGAGTAAGTGCTTTTTGACTTTTACAGGAAAACTGAAAAAGGGTCGCATGGGACCGGGAAGTATGGCAGAATATCGCGTGACAACAGTGGTGATTTTGAGCTGATATGTTAATGATGGTGAAGTGCTTTTACATTGTCAACATTAATTATGCCGACCACATGAATTCCTCAAATAAAAATATTTATATTAATATAATAAAATGAACATACAGTCAACTGTATGTTCGTTTTTTAGGGTTCCGTAACCAAAGGGTAAAAACGGGACCCTATTACTAAGACTCCGCGGTCCGTCTATCTGTCTGTCTGTCTGTCTGTTACCAGGCTGTATCTCATGAACCGTGATAGCTAGACAGTTGAAATTTTCACAGATGACGTATTTCTATTGTCGCTATAACAAAAAATACTAGAACAAAATTAATATTTAAGAGGGGCTCCCATGCAGCAAACGTGATTTTGTTGAAGTTTTTTGCGATAATGGTACGGAACCGTTCCTGCGCGAGTCCAACTCGCACTTGGCCGGTTTTGTTTTTCTTTGCATATGTTCATCGATAGATAGAGAGGACCGATTTTGAAAATTTTTGTTTTGATAGGTTATATACTCTCGAGGTGGTCCAATTGTTACCAAGTTGGCATCTGATGAGTAAATCCTATGGAAATCGAGGAAACTCCTCCTCTCTTCGAATCTTAGTTCCCTGATAGCTACAACCTTGGGGTATTTAAGTCAAGAGTAGGTTACATCTAGTCAAGCTTGCTTTACCATAGACCAAATGATCGCTTCATCAGGCGAGATAGTGGACAACGCGCGAGTTAAGGAACCCCAACCTACCAATATTAGCTTTGTCAGACAATAAGTATTTACTAGATTATTATTTCTCAATTTCCCCACTGCGCGATCAGCATTTATAATTATCTAGAACATGCGTCAATCTGATCACGCTGTGGATGTACTACGTTAGCAATTAAGTTAGTATATAAGATCAATATCTTGTTAGATGAATTAATTACCGTCTTGCTGTAACTGGGATCAAATAAAGTTTATTTTTAAACTCTTCCGTTGTCGCTTACTTAATTGGCGCAGCCGGTAGGATCTCTGTAGTCAGTCTGTCACGTATCCACATCTACGGGAAGCAGCCGACGTCCGTTTCAACGGTTCAGCAGAGATCACCGAACAAACAAATACATTAAGAAGCCACATCAAGCCAGGAGAGGACCAGGAGCCAAGCAGTAATTCAGGGAGCATGGAGCTAGCTGCGGAATTGTGAGTAAATCTTTTTCACCTTCCTCTCAGCTCTTCCATCTATATCCCAACCTTGTAATAGTCTATGTGTTTGTGTATTATTAGGGATTGGACAACGCCGTAATAATATTTGCATAGATTTTAAACGTACTAATATTTTAGAATAGTGATAGTTTAGTAGCACATTAGTGTGATTTTTTTTCTCTCCGCGTTTGCTCCTTTCATAACATTTCACAATGGAAAACGTAACCCGTGTCCCACAGGAATTGGTTAACATCATACCAATATTCAGCGGCGACACTAGAATGTTGCCTTTATTTATAAAAAAATGTGAATACATTTTGTCTACGTTCTTAGGAACCGCAGCCCAAAATGAATATTTATTTCATGTAGTAACTAGTAGGTTATCAGGCGAAGCAGCCAGTTTGGTAGGCGAAAGAGAAGCTATAGGTACGTGGGACGAGCTGAAGAAGTTGTTAAACCAACACTTCGGTGATCCACGCACAGAGGATTGTTTAGCAATGGAATTAGAATCGTGTAGAATAAATAAGGGTGAAAGTTATTTAGATTTTTGCCATAGAATACAGCGGATGAGAAGTGTTTTATTTGCTAAAATATCAGAAACTATCATTGATGAATCTCTACGTAAGGCAAAGCAAATCATTTATAGTAACAGAGCGATGAATGCTTTCTTGTTTAATTTACCGCCATTTTTAGTTAGATTAGTTCGTTTGCGCGACGTCACAACGTTAGAGGATGCATTAAAAATAGTTTTAGAAGAACAAAACTTCCAGGCAGTCTATGAGTCGAAAACAAACGACAGACGTAATTTTAGCAGAAATAACAGACCCAATTTGCCTAATAACCAAAATGCAATTGAATCTAATAATCAAAAGAAAGATTCACATAGCATATCAAGTACACATGTACCGAATAGTGCGACAAACAGCACATCTACACCGAACAATCCGCATCAGCCCAGACATTATAAACAACATAATAATATTCAAAGAAATCAAGACAATTTTAATCGTACAAACAACAATAATGCGTCACCGCAGTCAAGTAGGTCATTTGTTCCGATTGCACAACCGAACCAACAGTTCGCGGCACATGCACCGAGCACGCCGTCTTTTGCAGCGCAAGCATCTACGTCGGGTGCGAATACTGATGTCACCATGCGTACTGCAAGGTCGCGACGTGTTAATTACATAAATAATTCTAATAATAATGAACAGAGTTCAAGTTATTCGTACAATGAGTGCCAAGAATTTTCTCCTGAAGAACCCGGGGCGGGAAATTTTTGCATAACGGCCTCTACCCTAGAGAACGAATAAAAATAAATTGTAATAAACGCTTAAATTTACCACATATAGTTATACCAGAATTAAAGGCAGTTTTTATGATAGATACGGGGAGTGTTAGATCGTTTATAAGCCCGTATATAGCGAATAAATATTTTAAAAATTATCTACAGTATGAACCCTTCGAAGTTGTTAGCACTCACGCATCGAGTGTTCATAGTGAAACGGCTATTATTCCATTACCGGTTACCTTTGGAAGTCAAGAGTTCCATAAGTTTTATGTCTATAGTGTCGACGATAGGTATGATGGGTTAATAGGTAGCAATTTGCTGAAGCAATTACAGGCAAAGATTAATATGGAAAATCAGATATTACATTTAAAAAATACTGATATTCCTATCATATATTCACCGCCTATGAGAGAGGTATATAATCTACCATCTCGTAGTGAACTTAGAGTAAGACTCCCAGTCAACTTACTGAACGGGGAAGCTGTGTTAGATTTTAAGCAATTTACGGAAGGGATTCGAATGCCCGCCGCATTAGTTACGTGTATTAAAGGTTACGCATCAACCGTTATTCAGAATTATACGGATGAAACCAGAACCTTAGTGGTAACAGGACCTTTTACGGTCGAACCTTACAGGCAGAACCCATCTGTTCACATTAATTTTACAGAAAATAACATAGAAATAGATAGGATGCTAACAGATAATTTAAAAAAATTACAGTTAGACCACATGAATTCTGAGGAACGTAAAACCATCGAAGGGCTATGTAATGATTATAAGGACATATTTTATTGTGAGAATATTCCATTAACGTTTACAAATCAAGTAAAACATAGAATTAGAACAAGGAATGAAGATCCTATAAATATTAAAGCACATAGGTTACCTCCCATTCAATCGAAAGAAATTAGGAATCAGGTAGATAAAATGTTAAGGGACAATATCATCCAGGAATCACACTCCCCCTGGAGTGCTCCCGTACATTTAGTGCCAAAAAAATTAGATTCATCAGGACAGCAAAAATGGAGGATGGTAGTTGATTATAGACGTCTCAATGAAATTACTACCGATGACAAATACCCCTTGCCCAACATAAATGATTTATTTGATATGCTAGGCAATAGTACCTATTTTACTACCTTAGATTTAGCTAGTGGGTACCATCAAATCGAGGTCCAGGAAGAAGATAGGGCGAAAACAGCTTTCAGTACACCTTCAGGACATTATGAATTTAACAGGATGCCGTTCGGGTTAAAAACAGCACCTGCAACATTCCAGAGGGCTATGGATAACGTTCTAAGAGGTCTCCAGGGCTTACATTGCCTGGTATACCTTGATGACGTCATAATTTTTTCTAAATCGCTGACTCAGCATGTAGAAAAACTTAGAGCAGTTTTTGATCGGTTTCGGGCGACAAATTTAAAAATACAACTCGACAAATCACATTTTCTTAGAAAGGAAGTTCTTTACTTAGGGCACACTATTACAAGTGAAGGATTGAAGCCAAATAATGATAAAATTGATGCAATCTTAAGATATCCCATTCCAGAAACAGTTACACAAATAAAAAGCTTTTTAGGACTTATTGGTTATTATAGGAAATTCATCAAAGATTTTGCAAAAATAACTAGACCTTTAACAGCTTGTTTAAAGAAAGGTCGTAAAATAATTATTAATGATGAGTATAGGGAATGTTTTGAAACATGTAAAAAACTTTTAACAAACGCACCTTTATTACAGTATCCCGATTTTAGTAAAAGTTTTATTTTAACTACCGACGCATCGAATTTTGCAATTGGGGCTGTATTGTCACAAGGATCAATAGGCTCAGACAAGCCAGTAGCATATGCTAGCAGGACTCTGAGTGACACAGAAGTAAAATATAGCACTATCGAGAAGGAACTTTTAGCCATAATATGGGCAGTTAAGCACTTTCGACCGTATTTGTATGGTAATAAGTTTACCATATTTACAGACCATAGACCATTAGCTTGGCTGTATTCATTGAAAGAGCCCAATAGTAAACTCACGCGATGGCGGTTAAGGTTAGAAGAGTACGATTTCGAAATAAAATATAAGAAAGGCCCTCAAAACACGAATGCAGATGCTTTATCTAGGATTAAGATTAATGCAATTGACGACGATTTAGATTCAATATTCGTAAATATAGGAGATAGGCAGGAACGTATACAAAAAATTATAGAAAGCGAATTACAAGACCCCGAAACTCCAATAGAAACGATAGAACTTTCGGATTCTGATGATGGGGTCACTGCCAACTCAGTTTCAAATAGAGAACACGAAGGCATTCCTAGTTTAAACGAAGCTGTCGATACTAAACCAAAACAGATTTTAATTCATTCATGGTTTAAAAATAAATTAGACGTAAAAGATATTTCAAATAATAAACAAAAAATTCTCGAAGTTCACTTACCGACAAATAACGATATATTAGTTAAAGACTTTTTGAAAGAGTATATTGATCCAAAACATAAGTACTTTATATACTTCGAACACCCATCTTTTAGAAAAACTTTTTCAAACATGGTAATTAAGTTATTTAAAAAGGATTCAGTTAAGTTAACCGAGTGTACAGAAAGAGTTATAAATTTGACAGGATCTGAAGAAGATCAAAAAGAAGTTATTTTAAAATACCACGACGGGAAAACATGTCATAGAGGTATTAAAGAAACTTTAACCAAACTTAAAAGACATTATTGGTGGGCAAACATGAAAGAGACAGTCACGGCAATCATAAATGCTTGCGAAACATGTAAACGCATGAAATATGATAGAAAGCCGATTAAACCCCACATTCAGTTAACACAAACCCAGGATGCCCCTTTTCAGGAAGCTTTTATGGATTTATTATATATTGAAGGGAAATATTATTTAACTATAGTGGATGCATTTAGTAAGATAGCACAAGCCATAGAGGTACCGAATAGGAGTACACCAGAGATAGTTAGAGCATTGATTAAATATTTCAGCAGGTATGGTCTGCCTAGAAAAATTAGTTGCGATTCCGGTACAGAATTCAACAATACTTTGATTAAAGAAATGTTAAGCTTTTACAAAATTGAACTTCATATTGGGACGCCAAATAATCCCAGTTCAATGGCAATAGTAGAAAGGTTTCATTCTACCATTATTGAGATTTATCGTATAGCAAAATACGATAAAAGCGATTTAGATGCAGCATCAGTTATGACTTATGCCATCATGGCTTATAACAACACCATACATTCAGCAACAGATTTTACGCCTTTTGAACTAGTATTTGGTCACACTTATTCCGAAAATGTATTTAACGTGGATAGAGAGAAGAACTTAACTCAGAAATTATTGTTAGATCATAGAAAACGCCTTAAAATACTCTATGAATTCATAACAGAAAAATTAGAATCCGATAAAATTAAAATAATTAATAAAAAAGGTGGCGAAACGACACCGATACTCGAACCAGACGATAATATTTACATGAAAGACACTAGGATTAGAAAAGCCAAAGAAAAACCTCGATATGAAAAAGCGAAAGTAATAGGTGAAGTTGAAAGAAATATAGTCCCAGTAGAAGTAAAGAAAAGGAAAACTAGAGTAGCCTTAAAAAATGTAAAACGTCCTCCACAGATCGTGCCTGGTACTTCTGGTACTAGTGGTGCCAACACTCACGCTGGACCTCCAAAACCTCGGTCAGAATCCGGGGATAGCAGCGATAAAGCGGGGAGTAGCAGTGAAGAGGAATAGTTATTGGACAATATACAAAATTGTAGATTTAGAATCATTACACTTACAAATAGATAATAATATTCGGGATTTTATTAACTTGAAAATTAAAATTAAGGAAAATAGTCTTAGTAACGAAACTATAGGAATAGAAAGCCAAATAGAATATCTTATTAAACTAACTAAGGATAGATTTTTTCAAATCTTACCTTTCCATTATAGAAACAAAAGAGCTTTGTTTAATCCATTAGGCTCACTTGTAAAAGCTATCACAGGAAATTTGGATGAAGACGATGCAATTAAATATGATAGAGAAATCCAAATGATACAGAACAAAGAGCATGTGGTCGAACGTAAAGTATCATCAATGCAAAAAGCTTTTGATAAATTAGTAAATGACTCTGAAATAATAAATTCAAATATTAAAAACTTGGGTTTACATACCAATGAAATGGAAAAATTAGTTGAACATGAGTTCAGGTTTAACAAACTTTTCCAAATATTAAATACTATGTATCAAATTTTAAATAACTTTCGAACCTGTTACGAAAACATACAAGAGATTGAAACGGCAATAGCCTTTAGCAAACTGAATACATTGCACCAATCCATTATAAATAGTACAGAATTATATAATACGTTAGAAGTCATTGCTAAACATGCTAGAACAATATACCCAGTAAACAAACATAATTTAATAAAATTAGAACGTAATATCATACTTAAATCATATATAAATAACAACAAGTTAGTTTTTGTTTTAGAAGTTCCCCTAATAAATAACGAAACATATAATTATTACAAGGTTATACCCATCCCTATATTCCATTCTCCAAATACCTTTACAATAATACCCAAATATCCTTACCTGATGGTGAATAGATTGAAATACATGCCCGTGGTAAGCCCATGTACTGAGATTGAAAATGGAAAATTCCTTTGCGCTGAAACTAATTTAGCCCAGTTTCCAACCGAGACCTGCATTGAACAAATAATGCTGATGAAGAACAACTACAAAAACTGCATACAGAACCATATTGAAATAGAAAAAACTAAGACACAGAAAATAACCGACAACCAATGGTTGGTTTACTCAGAGGAAAATCTCATCATCACCGAGAATTGCAATACAGAAATCCTGAAGTACACTATCCTTGGGACCTACATCGTGACACCTGGCCAACAATGCGAGACACAAATAGGCGAAGTCATCATTGCCGCCACCACAAACACTACAGTTTCCAGTCTCCAGCTGCCATTGATCCAGATGCCAGACCTACAACAGGACATCCAGAGAAGATCAAAGAAAGTGGATCTAAGAAATGTGGACTTCAGTGATGTGAAAGAAGTGTTACAAAGTGCAAAATTTGGTGAAATAGACGATACGACACAAACAGTGACAATAGAAATTAGTATATGGACCATCTTAGAGTATGTGGTTATTGTAATAGCAATAGTTATCTTTATAATGTATAAATTTCAGTTCATAAACTTTTGTCGAAATTCTCCGAAACCGTCTGCGACACCTTCGGATAATTTCTCTCTTAGGGAGGGAGGAGTTAAGGAACCCCAACCTACCAATATTAGCTTTGTCAGACAATAAGTATTTACTAGATTATTATTTCTCAATTTCCCCACTGCGCGATCAGCATTTATAATTATCTAGAACATGCGTCAATCTGATCACGCTGTGGATGTACTACGTTAGCAATTAAGTTAGTATATAAGATCAATATCTTGTTAGATGAATTAATTACCGTCTTGCTGTAACTGGGATCAAATAAAGTTTATTTTTAAACTCTTCCGTTGTCGCTTACTTAATTCGCGCTTATCGATTACAAAACTAAAAATAAAATACTGCATATACACCTATATAGAAATCGAACCTGTTGATTTTGAAAAAAAAACATACCGTCCATACCATCATTCATACCATTGATAGTGTCGCTAATATAAGGGTAACATTTTGGGAAGTACCTAATGACATATGGCAAACTTGAGTCAATACCTCAGATTTAAAAAAATACTTTTTTGCAGTAGGAAATCTACGAAGGCTCGTATTATGCAATTGATGACATGATAAAATCGTTTGAGAATATTTTTAACATAACCAAACTTATTTTAATGCTGAATGCTTGAGTTGTCGAATCCGGTTAAGTTTTGAAAATAATGACCATCATTTGATCACTAACCGTCTTATTAATAAACGTGGACTAAGGTTAGATTATCTATATTCCAAGCATTAGGTTGGTACTAACAAATTTCCGTATTAATAAACACGGAATAAGGAGGGATTATACTTATCTGACACTAGTCTCGGACTAAAAGTTACACCAAGGTGCTAGCTAGTTAAAGTTGGACACAGAGTGTATTCCATGGCGACTACAATTATTATGTTTGATTGACATTTTGTTCGTTGTGATTTGAGGATGAAATTTTTTAGTTTAAAATAAATATACCTATTGTATTTATATTCACAATCATTGCATATTTTATTATTATACGATTTAAGTTGAAATTGAAATTAATTGTTTAGATAAATTTAAAATTGCCATTTTCACTTTCAAAACTGTATGGCAGATGTCACTCTGCCCGCTATTTTATTTTTCTTTTTCTACTTTATGCCATCAACTTTCTTGGTTTCACTGGTTCATTCTTTTTACTTTTAAATTCAATTGGGTTGCCATAGCATGCGCGTAAATCCAAGAGTAAGGAACTAATACTTAGTCCGAGGTTATTCCATGTTTATTAATAACATTGCTAAACCTAAGTTAATCCTTCATTACTCCGGGATTAGCTAGTCCAAGATTAACTTCGGAGTAAGCTAGTAATACGCCATTTTTATTAATAAAAATCGCGTATTACTGAACGCAGGTTTTTTTTTTAAATGCTGTTTCCGTATGCCATTACTTACCAGAAATTCATCCTTATTAGTGATACTACCGAATGGTGTATTAATACAGGCTGAGTTGTTCAAAATCAACTGGTCTGATGCCTTATTAAGCACATTGATTTTTCAAAAATCCATTGATGCAGTTTTAGTTTTCATCGAAATTGGCCTCGTGACTCCTTTGGGAGTTTTTTGCTATTCCTAGCTAGCTATCTACGCCCATTCGAAAAACTCATGGCAAGCATTTGCATTCAGAAAGTAGGCATAATTTGGTGAAGAAGACCACAGATGGCCACTGGAACTCTTTAATGATAAGTAAGTATGTCACGGGCATACTATATCTCGAATAGTTATGCAACTATGATGAAACGAAATAGTAGAATTTAAATGGTTATTATAAATAAAGTACCACCGAACTGATCTGATGATGAAGCCGGAAGGTAGGCACCGGAACTCTGTAATAACGCAATGTATGTATGGTATCCTAGTCTTTTTTTTTATTTTTTTTATTTGTAATGGGTTTGCTCTTGACTCTAATCTAGGTCATAGGTGACAGAGTCTACGATGGAGTGAGCTTACCCAGAAGAAGCCTGTTCACTCTAACTTTGAAGAGATTCGGGTTGAATGCGTTCGGAAACACAGCCGTAGGTAGTGAGTTCCATTCATTCGCTGTGCACATTATAAAGGATGTTTGGAAGCGCTTGGTTCGAATTGGTGGAATGGCAACAAGGTAAGGATGATAACTTGCAGTGCGTCTAGATGTCCGATGGTAGAAGGGGGCTGGTGGGATGAGGTCGTGGAGTTCTTGAGCACACTCACCGAAGTACAGTCTGTAGAAGACCGACAAGCAGGCAACTTTGCGGCGATGAGCCAAGCTGTGAAGGTTGGCGTCCACCAGTTCAACGTCGCCAATAAGCCTCTTGGCTCTGCGTTCCACTGAGTCAAGCGCGACAAGCTGATACTTAGCTGAACCATCCCAAAGGTGGCTGCAATACTCCATGCAGGATCGGACTTGTGCTTTGTATAGGGTTAAAAGCTGTCCAGGCGTAAAGTATCGCTTCACTTTGTAAGGCAGCTTTTCCTTACCCAACCGGCTAACTCTTTGGTAGTAAGTAGCTTGTGACAATTGCAGGGATTAACTCACATGAAGCTGACTGAAGTAAAACACACTTAAGTTTGGTCAACTAATTTAATTCTTCAAGCACACATTCCATCAATACAATGACTGGAGGTTACAAAGTATGAACCACTCACTTTCTGAAGGGATATAGATTACCCACAATATTCAATGCTGGAGATATGATTCCTCAAACAGCATCGTTCTCTGTGTAGTTGTCCGTAAGCTTGCTGTATATCAGATGATAACAATTATGCTCGGAACCTTTTGCAAGTGGAGACTGCTGTAGCTTGAACAGCTAGTTGACCATTAGCTTTATTACTTATATAAAAATTATAGCTAAAGATAGCATTTGGGGCCCTGCCAAGGAGAAGAAAATTGCATGTTAAGATCAAACGCACATGTGTCATGAAAATGGGCATTCAGACAAATTCAAACCAATACTCACAGCGCCTACATCATTGATTATGATGAGCTTTTCATCTTGACGCTAGCCAGCCTTGCCCCATATAACATTATGTAACTTTTCTTTTGATCCTTGCCTTTGAGGTTATGGATTTTTGACACCGTCCTCCCAACGCAA
Organism: Orthosia incerta; assembly: GCA_948252205.1. Taxonomy (NCBI): domain Eukaryota; kingdom Metazoa; phylum Arthropoda; class Insecta; order Lepidoptera; family Noctuidae; genus Orthosia; species Orthosia incerta. The sequence continues at coordinate 31,731,276 of OX411746.1, forward strand.
GTTCACTCGTAGTAAAGGCTCAAGTCATTGCAACTACCGACCTTGGACACTTTACTTTTAAGCCATAGGCCTTTTACTAAATTATATATTTTTTTTGTGACCAATGTGAAAAGACTTTACAATTAATTATTATATGTATTGAATTTGTGTGTTTGTTGTATTAAATGATTTCACACAAATAAGATACATATTTTATTTAAACTTTCACCTATGTCATACATATGTCAACGCCAGATGTTGCTAATATATGCACTGGCAATTTTTACCCGTTACAGTATCTCCTTTCCCGGTAAAAAAAATTGAGAAACAATTTTTTTAATATAGTTACCATCAATGCACACTTTGAAACCAACATACTCCTTGACAGGTATTGAGGCAGTCAAAAAATATTATAAGAACTACCTACATTAAGTTTTCTAAAAAAGGAATAAGTTCTAAACTTATTTATCAAAGTTAAAAGTTTTTTAAGTACAAAATGTACTAAACATTAAGACAAAGGACAATGTACTATGTCCAGTTAAACTAACAGAGAAAAAAAAACCATAATTGTTCTCCTCCAAAGCAAATTTGACATACTCAGCAATTGTCACAAAACAGATAGCAATGTATAAAATACATCTATCACAACACAATTGCCAAGCAGTCTAAGTCCTAGTTCATTAGAATCAATGTATGATTCATTCAGAAAATAAGTATTTTAAATGTTCAAGAGTCGAGTTATAATCCAAAAGATTAACCCATATTTTATTTAAGTGTAGACAAATGTCTAATCAAGTTAAGTTTTTACAACAACAGGGAACACTGCCATTAAAACAAAGCAAGTGCTATATTAAGTACCAAGTTGTTGATCAAATGTAAACAAACAAATGTAGGCAAGTACCACATCAAGTTAAGATTCATAATGAAGAGCAACGTTGCTTTTTAAAATAGCAAACGTCACATTAAGTACCCATCCGTTGTATAGATATAGGAACATACCCAATCAAGTTAAGATTCGCAACAGAAAGTAATCACCCCACAACAATATGGAGTGCATTACATTGAGCACCCATTCATTGTATAGATGTGGGTAAATGTCTATTTAAGTTGAATTTCATAAAAAGAAAACTACCAAGTTTTTGCTCATATATGACAAATACCTAATCAAGTTAAGATTCATAGCAAAAAGTAACATTGCTTTCTAAAATAGCAAATGTTACATTAAGTACCCATCCGTTGTATAGATAGGACAATACCTAATCAAGTTAAGATTCGCAACAGAAAGTAAATACCCCCATAACAATAAGGAAAGCATTACATTGAGCACCTATTCGCTGTATAGATTTCGGTAAATGTCTATTTAAGTTAAGATTATTATGAGAATACTACTAAGTTTTTGCATCATTGCGTTACCTTTCATCCTTCCATATACATACATAACCTATAAATGATTGTGTACACGAATGAATTTTGAAAAAATCCTTATACCCTACCAGCATTCATTCATCCCTTTCTCAATTAAATATTTGCACCTCCATTATTGAGTTAGTGCAAATATTAAACCATTAACACAACAATGATTATTAACTAGGAGTCTTCATACTTCAAATTAATGTATGTAAATCAATTGAGGACCATTGTTAACATGGACAATTTTAGGCATTCCGTGTACAAGAAACACTTATCTTTTATTATGGCATTGTTTGTTGCATTCCGTATAGGAAACAACATAACATATCTACCATAATGATCAGAGTATAATAATACCACATTGTGTTTCTTTTAGTTGACACCGGAAAAAATAACCTAATAAGCTTATGCACTGCTCACATGTACAAATTTAGGTATGTTGTGTACAATAAACACTAGTATTTTAACCATAGCAGGTGCTTGTTGCTTCCGTATAGGAAGAAATCAACATAACATTACTCAGAATTTACTATTTAATTGAGTTTCTTTTAATTGACACAGTATAAACATCCTAATAAGTCACTACAAATTGTTAGAAATATTTTATTTTATTTATTTTAAGATTGGGCGCCAGTGAGATCATCATTAAATAGAAATATAGATGTCCCACAACTTCTCTTAGCATCAGTATCTTCCAAGAGAATTTAGAAATTAAGTTTTATTTATTTTTAGTTTAAATGATTTAGTTTGAAAAAATAATCATTTGAGAAATTCTCATTAAGTGATTTTAAAAGCGAGCTACGATACATATAATTGTAAAAGTACCTCCTGAATTTACTTTTATTTAAATGAAACAGCTCAGCAACAGGTTTCCGAACACATGTGTACCTTATCCGACAACGTATGTGCGGGTTAGTCCATTAGTTTGATGCTTCAAATCCAATACAGACTACACAGGAACGACACTGCTTGCAATCCACATCTCCAGTTGCTTTAAGATCTGTTGACATATATAAAAACATTTTTACAACATTACACAACGTTACAACTTTATTTAGGATGCCCAATTTTTTGGCCGCGATTTGGGCTTTGTTCTCAATGGAGGAGCCGAAGTTGAGACTGGATGTCAACTCCATGCCTAGGAGCTCGAGCCGATCAGTCACAGGAACAGACGCACCCCGAAAAGTAGGCGCTTGATCGAACAGACTCCTTTTAGCGGTAAAAAGACGCGCCTGTGTTTTGGTGGCGTTAAAAGAGACCAGATTGTCATCCCCCCACTGGGAGACAAGGCTTAAGGTCAAACCTGTCCGCTCAACCATAGCCTCCCTCAAGGAACGAATTTCATCCACGCTGGTTTTTGCGCTGGATAAGTATCTCTCTGAAACAGTACTGTCATCTGCGTACCCAACAATACTAGGCTGAAGTAGGTCATTGATGTGCAGCAGGAAAAGAGTTGCAGAGAGAACAGACCCCTGAGGAACTCCGGCATCAATAGCCATAAGGTCTGAGGAGCAGCCGTCAATGACTACTCGGATCGACCGTTCGCTAAGGAAGTCTGATGTCCAGCTACAAAAACCAGCGGGGATGCCATAAGCAGGAAGCTTACTGAGCAGACTCGCGTGCCAGACCCTGTCGAAGGCCTTCGAGATATCAAGCGATACAGCAAGTGCTTCGCCGTGTCTCTCGATGGCTTCACCCCAGCAGTGCGTGACATACACAAGAAGATCGCCAGTTGACCGTCCCTGGCGAAAGCCATATTGACGGTCACTGAGGAGATTGTTGTCTTCAAGGTAGGTCAGCAACTTTCTGTTCAGCACCCTTTCCATAACTTTGGACAAAATGGAGGTAATGGCGATCGGACGGTAATTGGCAGGGTCTGCACGGTTGCCTTTCTTGGGCACTGGTTGCACATTTGCAAGCTTCCAGGATTTCGGCACCGTCCCTTTTACAAGAGAGAGGCGGAACAAGCGAGTCAACACAGGAGACAGTTCTGGCGCACACTGCCTCAGCACTCTCGCTGGAATGCCGTCAGGTCCGCTGGCCTTGTTCACGTCTAGACTGCACAATACTCTCCGGACCTCTTTAGCGTGCACAGCGATCTCCGGCATCGAAGAGTCACAATGAGGTACAGTAGGTGGTTGCTTGGAGCCAGCGTCCAGACGTGAATTGCTAGCAAAAAGAGATGCAAATAAATTTGCTTTGTCACTCGCAGAGTGAGCCAGCGACCCATCAGGTTTCAGCATCGGAGGTAAAGTGGGCCGACAGAAATTCGTTTCAACCGCTTTAGACAAAAAAACTGTTTACTACCCGGAGGGTGCGATGCCAGCTTGGCCCCAATACGTCCAATATGGTCAAAACGTGCCCGACGCAGAACCCGTTTGCAGAACTTGGCGGCAGAATTAAAGGCTCTTTTCCTCGCGCGAACCCTACGCGCTCGAACTTTGCGGTCGCGGGCCCCGACCCAGGCTTGGTAGGCAGACTCTTTTCGGTCGTGTTAAGACTTACCTATTGGAATTGTCATGAGATGTACCTACTCTGGTTATAAATGATTATCATGGTATTGAGAGGTACCAAAACTAAACAGAAAAATAAAAACCTAAAAAAGTCAAAGTCAAAGCACTTTATTTCAAGTAGGCCAGTTACAGGCACTTTTGAATTGTCAAAAGACAAAATAAAATATTACAAAATTATGGTGCTACAGTCCCAGTCACAAGACATAATAACTGTGAAAGTGCCGTAGATGCCCATTCCAAGGCGTAGATCTCTATGGAGAAGAACGGGCAAGAAACTCCATGGACACTCTTTTTCAATTAGGTAATTATTACAAATCATTTGTTACATCATTCATGTTGAGATTACACATTATGTGAGAACGATGTAGAAAGTTAAAAGTGTCCATAGTAAATATAAAAAGACAATTCAGAAATAAAATTAGAATCAATTAAAATAAACCATGGCAGCTAAGAGATGACCAGTCCCAACCGACAGCGCCCGTTCACGAACATGACACATGTATCAGCACCATTCAGCTCAATCATTTTGAAGGGAGCTAAATGATCCGACACACGCGCCACCATCGGCGAGACATTTGAGTGAGCATGACATACTCTCAACCACCGGAGTCATTCAAGTCAATAGAAGACGTAGGTATCTAGACAATGATAGCTCTGAAGTACATGGTACTCACACAATGCTGGCTATGCTGCTATATAATACTAGAAAGATTGACTCTATATAATGCAAAGATAGTAGCAATCTTCATCAGCTCCGACAATAACAGTAAACGATACCTACGACAGTCTTACCAAAAAATAAAATTTAAAAAATACACATAAAAACGAAATTAAAAAATAATAATATTTAACCTGACAGCAAGCTAATTTTGGTAAAAGAACACGAACATTGTCTTGAGTTCAACACAGCGACCAACTATGCTTATCATCTAAATAATCATTAATAGAATAGTATGCGATTAGCTTTTACTTTTGCTTTAAATGCGTTAAATGGCAAATCTAGAAAAGAAGACGGTAACTTGTTGTAAAAAGTTATACCAACCCCAACGAATGAACTATGCACCTTATGAAGTCGATGAAAGGGAGCTCGTAATTTGTCCTTATTTCTGGTGTTAAAGTTGTGAATATCACTATTGTTACTGTACAAATGAATGTTCTGCCTAATATATAAAATGTTGGCGAATATGTACTGTGAAGCCGCTGTGAGAATACCAATCTCTTTAAAAAAATCTCTTAGAGAAACACGCGCACCTAATTGGTAAATGGCACGAACAGCTCGTTTTTGAAGCACAAAGAAATATGAACTGACTTCCGAAGAAAAACCGTACAAAGTGAAACGTAACTTTCTTTACGGAAGTCGGTGTTTCACTTTGTAGTGTTTTTCTTTGGAAGTCGGTTTATATTTTTGATAAATAGTTTTCAACATCATTTATCATTCATTTAAAATCCAAACAAAAGAAGATAAGAAATCCTCTTCTGTATGTGTTTACTTTTTTTTTTCTAGATTACAGGATGTTTTTGGCGACTCAGACAGACCAGTGACTTCTGAAGATCTGCCTCACCTCAAGTACCTTGAAGCAGTGATAAAGGAGACGCTGCGACTTTATCCACCTGTACCCATCATAACCAGACAAGTCCAGAAAGAAGTAACAGTGCGTGAGTATCTACCCATTTAATTTATTATATATATATTTAATTTCAACCTTGTGATTTTAATTTAAACCTTGGTTTAACTTTAGATTGAAAGGCAAAGACTACCCTTAAGTCTTTTTATCACACCAGAGAAATACTTCATTAATTACGACATCAAACAAGATGTTTAGTGGTATCGTGATCGATGCAGAAAGACTTTTTTTTACTTTTTTCTAATGTTACACAACATAGTCAAGAAACCAGAACAAAAAATTCACGAATTGTTGTCTGTCTACAGCTTCAGGAACTACATTTGTAGAAGGTTGTGGCCTCTTAATCAGTATCTGGGCCATCCATCGGAACCCTAAGTACTGGGGAGACGACGCGGAGCTGTTCCGACCTGAACGATTCCTCGACACGCCGCTCACGCACCCCGCTGCATTCATGCCGTTCAGCTACGGACCGAGGAGTTGTTTAGGTGAGTTCCGCAAAAGTCCATGTTTTATTGCAGCACGTTATATACCTATCAGCCTGTAATATCCCACAGCAAGGCAGAGGACTTTTTTTGTACAGAGATAGAAATAGCAGTGATCACCATGCTTGTTCACATCGTGTTGTTCTTTAGTTTGTCATAATATTTTATTCACTTTTCTGCTCATTAAAAAAAAAAATTAACAACGAAAACAAAAGATATCTAAAGACCACGAACACTATACATAACATGATTTATAAGAGTGTCCAGGGAGTTTTTGTGTGCAATTAGTTCGTCTATCCAACTGACCGACTGCTTGACAATTCAAAAGGTTTCTTAATAAAAAATAATACATAAAAAAACAAAAAATACGCTTTAATAGAAAACCAAACTAAAAAGTTGAAAATAACTTTCAATATATTTTAATTAAGAATAGTGTGATTAACAATAAATAGTACATTATTGCAAAGGCCGGGAAATAGACAATTGCAGGTCGAGTATGAGTTTGAAGGCCGAGCCGTAGGCGAGGACTTCACTAATACGAGACAGGCAATTGCCATTGCCGCCGAGGCATGTATAATGCTTTTCTCAAAAGAATGCAGGGAAAAGTAATTAAATTAAAAGGAAAAGTAGTTAAATTTCCTTAATTTTTAAAGTTAGGGTTACACTAGTCGAAAATTCTTCCATACAAACGTAGTCTAGGGCTTATTCAGCTATTTGACGATGTACGTTCAAAATAAAAAGTGATATCAATTTGTCTCATCATTATGTAGCCCTGTATGGAAGCAAAAAAGAAAATATTTGAAAGTTATGAGCGTCGAACGTTCCACATTTCGACACTAATTTTAACGCAATTTTGGGCGCGAATAAATACCATAAGAAGACGGAAAATTGCAAAACGGCCTCCATACAGGGATAGATTAGTAGTTCAACAATGCAAATAATTTTGAGCAGATAGATTTAGTCGTTTTTTCATGATATCTAGACTGCCAAAGGTCTGTTTATAAAATTTCGCGCGCTCGGTTTCGTCCTAAATCATTATCCATTTCGCTACAAATTTGCAAAAGTGTGTATTCGTACGCGAACTAGCTTCCTACTGCTCATCACAGCATCTATCTCTTCCGCACGTGTTGTCGGTTGATATAGAATGATTTTAACCCCGCGCAGAAAATAGTTCGTGCCGTTGACTAGTGTACCCTTAATGCCATTTTTAACATGAACTGTACATTTCAGCATGGAATAAATTGCCCATAATGTAGATGGCTTTTTAGTTTTACAAATCTCATTAAAATACGCCAAAAATTGCTGTTTCGGAGAAAATGTTCATTTTTTTATCGTTTTTCCACATCATAAAATGTTCATATACTTTCATGTATTTTTCTTTTGACTTCGCTGGAAGCAGCTTCATTTTTCAATTTTTTTTTATACAATATTATTTATTGTGTATTTGTAAATAGAATGCACTTTTTGTCCATGTCCTTTGTGATGAAAGTTATCAGAGCACAGAGGGATAGATATCTTGGTTCTCTGTGAGTCCAATACTGTACTTAAATTCTTTTCCTTTTTCAGGATATCAATACGCCATGATGTCAATGAAGACGAGCCTATCAACACTCCTGCGCCGGTATCGCGTACTACTAAAGAACGAAGCGAGTGAAGCAAAAAACCACTCAAGTGAAGCAAATAATAATTTAAGTGAACTGAGAGTAAAGTTTGACATCATGTTGAAAGATGTCGATAATTTCACAGTACAACTTGATTTGAGAACATAAATATAAAAAAAATGCTTAGGTTTGTAAGCAATTTCGACGTCAGTTGTTGTAAATACAGACTGTATTAGAGTGATGTAATCAAAATAAAAGAGAAGTGTTCAATTCAATGGTTCGTGTGATAATGCCCATAATTGGTGTGTGATAAGATAAAAATATAAGGTTTGTTGAGCTGCACACTACACCAACCCTTATAAAAAAAAAAACATTATTACTAATGTACATAATGCATTTTGTCACTACTCTTAAAATATACTTTTTAACATAACATCATACAAAAAGAACATCTTATCTTAAATAAATACTTTGAGTATTTTAAGTTACAAACAGTTTTGTATTGTTTTTATGAATTACATATTATTTATTCTTTATCATCTTTTATAATTTTAACATTTGGTTTTTAATTAAAACTAAATCTCCAATTAACCAATTTACATTTTTATCAAAATGATTTTTTCTTAATTCTATACTGAATAATAAATTATTTCTAGCTTCAGCTTCTGCTCTTTGAAGTCTGTATTTTAGCTCCAAAAGGTAAGCATCAAGATTATATAAAGGATCAACATATACATTTTGTGCTATGATCACATCACACATAACATCATCAGCCTATGAATTATTAATGTTCCCAATGCTGGGACACAGGCTTCCTCTCGTGAGAGGGAATGGGCCACGCCACTGCAGCGCCTCTGCGATGTTCGCGGCGGCTGAAATAGACGGCTTTGCCGCTATTTTGCGCAAACGGTGCACTTCTATCATGCGCCGCACTTGCGACAGTCCCAACACCATCGTGCGCGCGCTGGCGGACCGGTGGGACTCTCCGATGCTGGCTCGCTGGATACGGCTGCACGCTGTCGTATAGTGATTTGTCACCATCATCGGGGAGTCCAACCGGATCTGCTACTGTTTTATTTAAATATAATTAAATGTAATAAAATTGTTATTAATAATTATATATTATTTAATTAAATTATTATTATTATGTGTCAATCAGTTACGAATTATTACTTACACTAGTTTGTAAGCTCGCAATTGTACTAACAAATATGGATGTAATCGTATAAATGATGAATCTGAAATAAATGATTATTATTATTATCCCCTTTATTCAATTCCTTTCTTATTGTTTACATTTTTAAATATTTTATAAATTAAATTACAAAACAAAAACATTTAAAAATATATAAAATAGAGGCCTTATTATTATTTCGTTTATTTAATTATGTAGACATTTTAAATTTACATTTTTAAATATTTCTTTATAAAAACAAATCATAAAAAAAAAACATTTAAAAATATAAAAAATAATGGTTGTCCGCCGGTATCGGGAACAGGGTCCAAGCTACCGGTGGTTAGGGCTCCAGAGACAGGAACCTCCTCACAATGCGAGCCGTTTCGAGGAGTACTGCCTTCTGTATCAGACCCTTGATCCAACCGCCCAATGACAGCCTCGACAGATGGTCGTCGAGGCTCTTGGCCATCAGGCCGTTGGCCGTAACGACAATTGGCACAATGATCGCCGAGTCCACATTCCACATGTCGACAACCTCGTGTGCTAAGTCAAGATACTTGATTTGTTTCTCTTTCTCAGCTTTCACTAGGTTCTCCTCATGCGGGATGGTGACATCGATTATCATTGTGCGGCGCGCTAATCGGTCTATCACCACTATATTTGACTAGTGTCCGATTCCACTAGATTGTACTTCAAAGCAAGTTGCTGGTGAACAATCCTAGCCACTTGGTTATGCCTATGTAAGTACTCGCCGTTAGCCAGACGAGAACAACCAGAGATAATATGTCTGATGGATTCACCCGGACGGTGGCATGCCCGACATATGTCGACCATCCCGTCCTTCATTATATGTCTCCGGTAGTTATTCGTCAGGATAACTTCGTCCATAATTGCACAGACAAAACCTTCAGTTTCCCCGAAAAGGTTGCCGAAACGTAGCCAGGATACGGACGCTGGGAAATCTACATCGGGCCCATGGAGAGCCCGATAGAAGCGCCCGTGTAGCTCCTTGACTTGCCATACCTCTTTGCGTTCATCAGTCGATAGTATTACAGGCTTGCGCCAGTTCTCTTTAGCCATGGACAACGGGGTGAGTCCCTTGTCCACTGCGACCACATCCCGGTGCATACCCACTTCAGCTTTTAAAAAGTATTCTCTGAGACTGCACACCTCGCGGTTGTGAAGAGTCTTGGCGTTTAAAAAGCCTCGACTCCCACACTTCCGCGGGATGTACAGTCTCATCACCGATGATCGTGGGTGATGCATCCGGTTTGCAGTCAGCAGTGTCCGGACCCTCCTATTGAGGGCGTCGAGCTCGGTCTGAGTCCATTTGAGTATGCCGAAAGAGTACATCAAAACCGGCATGACCCAACTGTTAAAGGACCTTATTGCCGCCCGACAAAAGGTTATTTAATACCTTTTTCAGGCGGCCAAAGAAACGCTCCTTCAGCAGTTGCTTCATGTCAGTACTGTTGATGCCCAACGCTTCCGACATACCCAAATACTAGTAAGTTTCGGTCGAGGAGAGGTGTCTAAGGTGTATGGAATCAGAGAGTTGAATTCCCTCAGATTCAATAATCTCCCTTTGCTTTACATGCATGACTGCACATTTTTCCACACCAAATTCCATCCTGATGGAGTTACTGAAGGTTTCAGTTACCTTCAGTAGCTCCGTCAGTTGGAATTGATTGGGGGTAAAGAGTTTCAGATCATCCATGTAAAGGTGGTGAGATATGACCTGACCACCTCTTCTCAACCGATAGCCCAGTCCTGAATCCTCCAGCAGTGTACTTAGAGGATTCAGGGCTAAGCAGAACCAAAGTGGGCTCAAACTGTCGCCCTGAAATATCCCCCGCTTAATCTATAGAGGCTCATCATCCCCCTGAATCGGTCGACATTCTGGATATCGAAGGACTGTCTTCCATTGCCCCATACATGACTCAAGGAAGGTGCATAGAGTTGCATCTATTTTGTACAACTCCAGCACCCTCATGAGCCATGTATGTGGTACAGAGTCGTAGGCCTTCTTGTAGTCTATCCAGCATGTGGACAGATCCTTGCGGGATCGATGAACCTGCTGGCTTATGGATGAACCTGCTGGCTTATGGATGAACCTGCTGGCTTATGTATGAACCTGCTGGCTTATGGATGAACCTGCTGGCTTATGGTTGAACCTGCTGGCTTAGATAAATCAGTGTATATTAGTTTGAAAAAATGCCCTAAATCGTATTTTATTCAATTATTTGACTATCTATCCATATTTTTGAAAACATAAACGGACGGACCAAATAGAAACCCCAGTATTAGCTCCAAAAGGTAAGAATCAAGATTATTTAAAGGATCAACATTTACATTTTGTGCTATAATCACATCACACATAACATCATCAGCCTATGAATTATTAATGTTCCCACTGCTGGGACACAGGCCTCCTCTCGTGAGAGGGAATGGGCCGTAATCCACCACGCGGACCCAGTGCGGGTTGGTGGATGTCACACGTCTTCGAATTTTTGGTTCTAGGATATACCGGTTCTCTCGATGTTTCCCTTCACCGTTTTGACGTGATGAAATAATTTACACAAAGTAAAGCGCCTGCCTGGGCTCGAACTCACGACCTACAAGTTGTAAGTCACGGCCGATACCACTGGGCCACCACTGCTCTCTCTGCTTTAATTTTAGATGGTAAATTAAATTTTTTTCCAAATACTAACTCAAATGGAGTGTATTTTGTTTTAGAGTGTATTGTAGTGTTAAAAGAAAATCACTAGAATGGAAGCCAACTGCTCCAATCTGTTTTGTTCAGAAAAGCTCCTAGGACCTTATTTATTTATTATTATTTATTATATACTTTATTGTACACCACTTAAATAATTACAGGACAAAAAACATTTATAAAGATAAGTGTAGTGTAGTGTAGTGTGTTGTAGTGTGTGTGTGTGTCTTATGAGTATTTTCCAAACCTCCCAGAGTTTCATGATGATAAGTTGTTAAATGCAGTTTATTTATATGCAACAAATTGCAAATCTCAGTGAAAACTGATGACATGAACTCTGTTCCCTGGTCTGTTATGTTAGTAAAATTGTTTACAAATATCTTAGCTACAGTAACGTATTTTGTTAAATCACACTGTAATATCAAAATATACTTATAGTTTAAATTATCTACTTCTAAAGGTCCCACTAAATCTAAACTAAATCTTACAAGCAGCAAGCTGTGGATGCCGTGGATGTGATAACCATCGGTTCCTTCGTATGCTTATTGGTATGCTTTTGAATTTGACAACATCTACACTTCTTTACGAATTCTGTTACGTCATTACTCATTTCTGGCCAATATTAGTACTTCCTAATATTATTTAACATTCTGTTTACCCCCACGTGGCAACTCGTGGGTAACAGGTGGAAGTCGGCCAGCCATTTAACATTTAACCAGATTCTATATTTGCTGTTCCATCAGCGGCCAGCCGTATAGAATCTTCTTACCTTTGGTTATTCCATCGACGGCCAGCCATTTAAAATTTAACCAGATTCTATATTTGCTGTTCCATCAGCGGCCAGCTGTATAAAGTCTTCTTACCCTTGGCTATTCCATCGACGGCCAGCCATTTAACAATTAACCAGATTCTATATTTGCTATTCCATCAGCGGCCAGCCGAATAGAATCTTCTTACTCTTGGCTATTCCATCGACGGCCAGCCATTTAACATTTAACCAGATTCTATATTTGCTATTCCATCAGCGGCCAGCCGTATAGAATCTTCTTACCCTTGGCTATTCCATCGACGGCCAGCCATTTAACAATTAACCAGATTCTATATTTGCTATTCCATCAGCGGCCAGCCGTATAGAATCTTCTTACCCTTGGCTATTCAATCGACGGCCAGCCATTTTACAATTAACCAGATTCTATATTTGCTATTCCATCAGCGGCCAGCCGTATAGAATCTTCTTACCCTTGGCTATTCCATCGACGGCCAGCCATTTAACATTTTACCAGATTCTATATTTGCTATTCCATCAGCGGCCAGCCATATAGAATCTTCTAACCCTTGGCTATTCCATCGACGGCCAGCCATTTAACATTTAGCCAGATTCTATATTTGCTGTTCCATCGGAGGCCAGCCGTATAGAATCTTTCTACCCTTTGCTTTTGCAGTACTTTGATTATGAATATTACTCCTTTAAAGCATAATGCTATGCCAATAGTGTTCGAAGCCTGTGCATCAGACCACAAAATTATACTATGATCTTTAAATAACATCCTTGTCTTTATACAACTGCATTACTATTTTATGTAGCTAATAAAACAGTAAGTACCCGACAACATCTGAGCACGGCCTGTTGGAGACTTTTGTAATAAATACATACTTTGAAATAAATTTTTTTCATGCGTGAAAACCAGTAGTTATTTTTAACTTTTTCAAGGGTCTTGTCTACTGCAAAATGTCCTACATCATCGTGTCTTAGCCTTATTATTTGCCATATGCATTCTTTCGGTGCCAACCAGCGTCGACCTACACAACGACAGCTTCTATGTTCTACGATATACTATGTTGCCCAGCAGTTCGTAATTTTTAAATATTTGCTTATATGCCTCGGCATATCCTGACTATAATATCTCTTTCAAAGCACAAATACTAGGATCTTGCAACTGCACATAACTTATCTCACTCAGTAACTGTGACAGACATCACACTTTCATGTCAGGTAATTTACAGACAGGATTTCTGCTTAAAGCATCGAAATGCTGCATCTGTGTTCCCGGTTAATGTGCTACATCGAATGTAAATTCCTGTGTTTGCAACATCCATCTACCTATTCGTAAATTTATTTCTTTTTTCTTAATAATTTCATCGTTAGTTCGACTTCGAATCGTCATAATTTTTTAAAGTTATGCCCAACAGAAAGTGTCTGAATTGCTGCAGTCCCTACTGTGAGAGCTAAAATTTCCAGCTCAAACGAGTGATACTTTTTCTTCCTTTCCTCTACACTAGTTTGACGACTGTAAAAATGAATAGGTTTCTCGCCATTTTCCGTAACTTGTACCAAAATACAACCTAGGCCGTCACGGCTAGCGTCTGTATACATTATAACTGGTAATTATGGATCAAATATGGTCAGTGAAGCCTTCGACAAAGGCGTCTTTATCATTTCAAAAGCTTGTGATTGTTCAGAACCCCACACCCACATGGCCTTCTTTTTCAATAATTTTGTTAAAGGCTTGCATAGGTAAGCGCAACCTCGTATAAACTTTCTGATGTAGTTAATGAACCCCAAAAATTGACGAACTTAATGAATATATGTAGGAGAAGAGAACATTTTTTTACTGCCTCCAATTTTCTGCTTTTTGGGCGAATCCAATCTTTATTCATTTCATACCCCAAAAGTTTTCTGAACTTTGAAAAAATGTTACATTTATCCAAGTATAACCAATTTTTAGATCTAAAGACGTAAAACGTTTGCAATCCTTTAGCCTATTAATTAACTCTTTAACTAACGGCATCGGATATTTCTCGTGAAATTTCACTTTATTTAAAGACCGATAATCAACACAATCTTTTTTGACCATTCGGTTTATCTACCAGAAGTACGGGACTTGCATATGGCGAATTACTTTCCCGAACTAAACCTGCATCTAACAATTCGTCAAACATCTGGCGTACAGTGCAACATAAAAGAGTAGAAATTAAATGAGGGCGCCACAATCGCTCAGATAGCAACCCAGTTAGTACGACCCAGCTGATCTTGATACTTGAATAGTATTATTTATTTATTGGGTATAAAAAATGAGTAAATATATTAAATAAGTATATTTAATAAATATTTAATATGAAGTAGTAATAAAACAACAATTTCACAAAAAATAAGTATTTTTAATAATCAATTGCTTTCCATATAAACTCAGATATAAACTAAAATTTATAAAATAAACTAATCTAATAAATCAAAATCTAAATACTCTACACCTTCCATGGGAACACTTAAGTTCGTGTAGTCTATTTTAAGCTCTGGTATTGATTCGTCACTGATTTCTGAACCACTCTCATCGTTACTGCTGTCTGCACCATGGGACGACCTTTCATGTGTTTAGCTGGTGTTGAGAATTTTCCACCGTTTTCAATGCCGTGTTGCACGATTCTGTGCACTGTGTTTACAGAAACACCTAAAACAAGCAAATAAAAGAATCACTGTCAGTCCGACGAAAGAAGTTCCGCGGTAAATAAACGTGAATATATTTTAAAATTGATTCTTTCCATTTAGACGATTGCATCAACAAATATGGCATAGTAAAAAAATATTTCGTATCCGCAATAAATTACATTAATTGATTTTGCCTTACTATCAACGTTGTTAAGTCGCGCTATAACTACAAAGGTATTTGTTTACCTTAGCATAACCTCAAAAATTGTAGACAAATAATTTGTAAATGATATGTGGTTCGAAAATTTAGCTCCCTGAATGTATTAATCGTTTGTAATTAACGTTTAGCGTAACTTTCAATAGTTACTTACCAGTAAAATCTGCTGTACGATGGTAAACATCTTCTAAGTTGCATAGAAGCTTCCCAGCTTGGAATTCGGCTATACACCACATATAAACTTTGTAAACTATATCACGGGCACCTCCACGAATTACCTTATTCATGATTTGCCACTGTTTTTCTGTCCACACTCAGAAATATCACACAAAAACCAAAATTCTTACGAAAATTGAAACCGATCGAGAAAAATTGACAGCTCAAGTACTCATTTTAGATGTTGCCAGAAAATGAAAACTATTAGTTCCCAAATATTTAATTTCTACTCTTTTATGTCGTACTATAACTTATTTTTCAGGCTCTGACATTCGATACGGGTGTTGATACACTGGTTTATTTGTTGTCACCTCTATGTTCAGTTTCACCCAGAGTAAAAAAAATCGTTAGAAATACATTGCGGATAATTGGACAATATTCGTTCTAACAAATCTGTCTAAGAACTTATTGTATAAAATGTTACTACAAAATTCCACAGTATCAACTTTAAGAAGTACCAAAACTGCCTCGGTAACTTGAGTGCGTGACTCATAATTAAAACCCGGCAAAACAACAATGTTGTTTAGTTTAAACAGAATTAGATTTAATTCATTTACTGTGTAGCACTTGTAATCAACTAACAATCGCTTCCGATGTCAATAAAAGCTTTACACGTAACGTTGTTTAAACTGACCTCTTTACAAAACTTCTCTTTGTTGCAAGATGTGCTTATCCGTTTCACCTCAGAATCCTTCTCGACCTTTGCACTTGTACTCGGTTTTGACCGACACGCAAGCTCTAAGTGGCCCGGCTTTTTACATTCAAAACGCATATGTCCCAGTTCCCTACAAATATAACACTTAATTCTGGGCACTGTACTAGTTAAGCCGCCACTCGTTGAACCAAGCTTCTTTTCTGGTAAAGGTCGGGAAGCATTTTGAATCGAACCTGGGCTATTTGTGTTTTGTAGCATTAGTAATAACAATACATAATATATAAAGAGTTTCCCATCGACTCGAAAAGAAGAAGAAGAAGAAGCACTGGTTCAGATGCCATTTCACGAGATGAATACACTTTATCGTGCAATAATGAAGCTAAATCAACGCAATATTTGAAGTTACCAGCCTCAGCGGCCGCGCTTATATTCTTGACTCCAATTAGTCCCACAACTATCGAAATTATATCTTTATCGGAAAATACAAATTATAGTTGAAAACAAAAGATAGTTGTTCTCTGTGGCTCTGGGTGTTGTGTATGTAAGTTTATATGTTTGTAAACGCACCCACGATACAGTAAAAAATTCCTAGTGTGGGACAACGTTTGTTTTATTTGAAAACAAATTATGTATAACAATGCGACTTTTTGTTAAAAATAAAATTTGTACAACGACTGACCCTCAACAGGTTTTGTGTGCATTAAATTATTAAACATGACGAACATGTTGCAGTTTGCTTCAAACGTGTCTAGTAATGTGGACCGTCATTCTACCCATCTCCACGAAGCCCATCGGGTTTCAGTTTTGAGTAATGAATCTAGATTTTAGCAGTATTTTTCAACTTCTGTAGAGCTTGATACTTTATTTGTTTGTCCGACCATCCAAATGAACGGGAATTAGCTTCAACCACAATTATCCACATTGCAATATCATCGACTAATGGGTCGTATTCGGGTATTACTTAAGGCGTCTCCCCGAGCAAAACGCCGCGCTAGTCGTTTTTGTACAGTTTTTAAGAACTCTTCATTTAAAAAGAAATATCAATTAATAAAAATTTAATTTTTACTTTATTTAATATTATATATGTACATACTTAAACACTAAACAAAAGTAAACTTTACAAAATTAATATTAAACTAACTACTTACACTATATACAAAAGAAAGGTAAGTACACTTAGGCGTCGAAGTACTCATCCACATCGCTGTCATCCGGGAACGTGCCCAGAAGACTGGCAGCATTGCCACGTTGAATGGCAATGCTGATTCTTTGTGCAAAGAAAGAGCCAGCCCTCTGGTCACGCACAGTATCGATCAGTCGGCGAGAGATCTCCTTAAAAAGGAGACGTGCACTTGGGCCCCATGACCCTAGCGTTTCGACCCCAAACGGCTCAAAACTGTAATTACCAATTAGGTTACAGTATTTGCGCCGCTTGAGGGCCTCAGCAGCCGCAGCAGCAGCGCCAGCACAGCCCGCCGAACTAGGAATATGAGATGGCGCAAGGGTGTCGACACAGGTTGCGTCCCACACCAGAGGTCTACCCACCTTCCACGGCACCATTGTCATGCCATCTGGTCTCTTCCCATCGTCACGTACCAAGCCGTTAGGTTCTAATACAGCTGGTACGCCGGCGTTGACAAGGGCTCGACGAATAATGTTATTAAGCTGGCGTGCCGTACTATGCGTCCTGCGCTCTTTCAACAAGACAGGCCATGGTGCCCAAAGCTGCCGACAGTTACACCACATTGACACCGATTTGGAGTAAGGTGCGCCTAAGCCTAGACAGGTTGCGAGCCGAAACGAAGAGTCATCCATCATAGTGCCTATGGTGGTTGACGGGAGTGCTTGAAGCCACAAACCCGACTCCCATTCCCCCACAGCCAGCAGACGCGCACGCTTAGCCGAAACGGAGGCATTGCGTTTGATCGATCCCGGGTCCCGATCGAGTCCGGTAATATAAGTTTATTAAAAGTACTTATTCACAATTGTCACAGATTTTATAACAAAGTATCGTAATTTCACAATTACTTTATAGTTTGATGGCACTCGCTAAGAGGTCTCTACGATAGGGAATCATAGGAAAAGGCAGTCCCTTTTCCTATGATTCCCTATAACTTCCTCCCAACCCCCCTTCCTATCCTTGTACATTATTTTGGGCCACCTAAGCTCATTATTACATTGTAAAGCCCTATTTTGCAACTAAGCTAGACTACATTGTAAAACAAGTCCTCTATTGTAATGATATATTTTGCCACTCAGCTTAACTACACTGTAACACAGGTACTAGTTCTTTAGGGCGACAACAATTTGATAGGCGAAAACTTTAATAGGCGTTTTATTCCAAAGTTTGCCGAAATAGCCTATCCTTTGAATGCGTTATATAAGAGAGATGTAGCGTTCTTATGTAGTGATGAATGCGAGCGAGCATTTTACAAGCTAAAACAGATCCTTATTAGTCCGACTATACTTGACTATCCAGATTTCAGCGACGATAATACTTTTATGAACTTGAAACCATCCGAGACACAATACCCTGTGATTGAGTTATAATTCCTTGCTATTGTTTGGGCGGTTCGACATTTTAGACCTTATTTATATGGGAAAAAGTTTTACATTAAAACAGACCATAAGCCATTGATTTATTTATTTAATATGACCGATCCTTCAAGCCAGTTGACAAAGTTTAGATTATATCTTGAGGAATATGATTTTGAAATCAGTTATGTCCCAGGACGGAAAAACGCAGCTGCAGATGCATTTGCCGGATACCTATTACATCCAACAACTTAAAGGATATGAACAAGCATGTAGTATCGGTCATGACAAGAGCACAGACTCGAAGGTTACGTACTGAGACGGTGACAACAACGACATGGCTACTGAGGTATCCTCTACTCCAAGGCGTGATTAACCTAAGGTAGTGGAAATTCGACCGAAAACGACCAATTGACAGCGTTGAATTGATATTATTTGGTAATAAAAATACATTAAATCAGATAGAAAATTAAAAACATTTCACTAGTGACAATGGTAACTGCAAATACGTGCCAGAAAAATCAGATTTTTTTGTAATTTCTCGTTCGTTATCGACCGTAAGTGTGTTAGCGAGAGAATTACGTTTTTGTAAGCAAATCAAATTAAACGAGCTTATAATAATTAAAAGCAAGCATTTTTTCTAAACAATATTATAAAGGAAATGAGTCATTTAAATTATATTCCTAAGCTACTATTATTAAAGATGTGACGATGTGCACTGGTTCCGTTACAATTTCAAATGTAAGTAAATTAAATATTATGAACTTTTGTCCGCGGACAGATTTCCTTATTTTAAAGTAACTAATTAACTTTTATAAGTTTTTAAACTGTCATGGTCACTAACACTAATATTAACATTGGAAACGGGATACTCGTAACAAACATTAAACATGGTAAATATCCCGTTTCCAATGTTAGATAAGATAAGATAAGATAAGATAAATTTTATTAGGACACCTTTCTTTAGATACATTAAGCACAACAACAAAATAAAATAGTAAAAATTATAGCACAGGTACACAAGAAAATACAAATATTTAGTGCCTTAAAGAAACCCTAGACCCCACACTAGGATACCCTGTGTCGTGGGATCTAGTTTTTGCGTCGTTAATGACACATTATTTTAAATGCACATGGAGGTAGTTAGCAAATAGCCGGCTACCACACTAAACAATAATTAAACTTAAATTACTTAACTAATGGTAACATACAAAATTTTTTTTTTAAGGTTTGTGAAGAGTGTAGGTATGTGTGTGTCTTTGTATGTGTAGTGTGTGTCTGCTTGTGTGTGTAGTGTGTGTCTAGTGTAGTTTATATGTACATAATATATCTGAGAGGGATGTGATACGCCTAAGTGAGTCATTACAATGGATTTATTGTAAGGGAATAAGAAGAGCTTCAGTCTGCGCATTATCTTGAGCAGATAGCCATTTGATTACTAATGTTAATGTTTATTAACTTTTTTTAGAATAAACGTTCGATAGTCCATTTCAAAAATTACTTTTATACGTGTACCTACTGCAGATCCTGCTGGGCAGGAAATTGAAATGGTCTAAATTAAATCTTTTGATATTGCTGCCCAACGGCAAATATCAGTGCCTAATTACGTTCGAGAAAGCAATTGTCGAATTAAAACATAAGGGAACAGATTTAACGTATTCTCAAACCAAGTCATCTATGCACCGTAGACGCAACAAAGCAGCAGGTGTATCGAAAATTTGTGCAAAAACTCCAGCTGAAGTTGAAGTGCCAAACAAACAATATCTAGATTGCCTGGTTGCTGATTATTCAAGCGATGGAGTTAGAATTTTGGTATATTGCTGCAAAGAGGCTAAATTTTATTTTGAAACACCTAAATACTTTTTATGGATGCTACTTTTAGATCTTGGCCAAAACCATTCATTCAAATGTTTTGCATTCATGCAGATCTAGATAGTGATTCCAATAATAGCACTAACGTTGTTCCACTGCTCTATGCGTTTATGTCGCATAAAGATATAAAATCTTATTCAATTATGATGGTAATAATTAAATCACAGCTGCCAAAGTGGCAACCAGTTAAAGTACCTGTGGAAAACATGAAGCCCACTTAATGAATTTAATATTGACATAGTTAATGAGGAAAAGGTTCTAGGGATATATATTGACAAATATTTAAATTGGAAAAGGGAATTGCAAGCCATTGATTCGTAAATATTCCTCAGCGTGTAATGTTTTACACAGTCGTAGGGATAAAATAGACATAAATCATCTTAAAATGATATACTATGCTCAAATAAAATCAAAGTTGAGATATAGTGTTCAGTTCTGGGGAAATAGTTTTAAATATAACTGCTAGAGGGCATCTGTACTCCAAAAGAGAGCCATACGAACCATGGTCCGGATATCACAAATAGAGAGCTGTCGACCACACTTAAAAAATTTAAAAATTCTCACTGTGCCCAGCCTCTTTGTTTTGGTACTGTTGGTGAATTTTAAGAAAATACTGCATACCTATGAAACGGATGAGGAGAGACAGTTGAAGAAAAGTACGCGCAGAAAATTTTAAAAACGAAATAGTACCCCAACTTAATATTGTTCAACAATATTCCATAATATCAAGCAGTGCGGATTTTTAGCAGATTGCCATTGGCCTTAAAACCATAATTTAAAAGCAACACTCAAGGCGTTCCTTTTCCATTTTTCGTTCGATTCGATAGACGATGACATATCCACGTTTTAAATTTAATATTAGTAAATGTGAGACTGGGTAATATTAGTATGTAATAGCTAGTAATGTATCGATTTTTTTACTTTATTGAATGTTTAAATTGTATTAGGAAAAGTATTGTATTATGAATGTGTTAGTTTTATAATTTTAATGAATGTGATTTTATTTATTTATTTAGATTATGAACTCAAACACAATGTGAATTGTTCATGAATAAAATTGAATTGAATTTCGATGAGGCTGTGATTCAAACCTTATTCAAGATATTTTTTTATAGGTTAGTTCCAGGCAAGCGTGCTTCACCGTAGACCACATCATCGCTTACCATCAGGCGTGATAGTGGTCAAGTTTTGATTCAAAAAAATCAGATGGAACTCATAATGCTGATGCCAGTTATCTTGACCTCACTGAAGAACAACTTGATAAACTTGAGAGACTTCAAAAATTTTGTATAAGGTTCATATATGACCATGGTTCTGAATTCCACGAGAAACTCAAGTGGTTGCCAATTCGCCTTCGCCGGAATGCTCATATTCTTTCACTCCTGTATGTTTACTATGCTATGTTTCCCGTCTACCCCTCCTTACCTAAAAAATCGATTTCAGTTTTTTCCGCTCGTCTAAGGAATGCATTGCCTGTGACGATAAAACGCGCGCAATCACAACCGATCTTTAAAAGACTGGTAAAGGAGCACTACCTGTCACTGATCTTATTCTCGTTGGAGCTGTATTGTTTTCTTGTTGCCTGTATATTTATATGTATGTATTTATTTATGTATCTCACAGGTCCAGTCGAAAACCAGCGTCGGGCACTAGTTGCGCGACATTTTGCTGAACTGGTCCTATATGGCGCAGCCGTGGGACACACAATCATCATCTGCCTAGCCTTTTTCCCAACTATATTGGGGTCGGCTTCCAGTCTTACCGGATTCAGCTAAGTACCAGTGTTTTACATGGAGCGACTGCCTATCTGACCTCCACAACCCAGTAACTGGGTAACACGGTACCCCTTGGCAAGACTGGTGTCAGATCTCAAGCTTCTGACTACCTGTAACGACTGTCAAAGATCTTCAAATGACAGCCGGGACCAACGGCTTAACGTGCTTTCCGAGGCACGGAGGAAACTCGGTATGTTGAAATGGTCACCCATCCACTCATCGACCTCGTCAAGCGTTGCTTAACCTTGATGATCGACCCGTGCGGCTGTTATTATTTAGCCACGAGCTCCCTCCGCTTGCCCCCGTGGGACACACAATGTCATACTTATATTGTTTTTCTCTTTTTTATTGTTGTATAGTTTTAAGTTTTGTTTATGATTTTCATATTTTATATTGTGTGCTCTAATGGCTTGTGACAAATAAATGTATTTTCTTTCTTCTTTCTTTCTTTATCTATTTTAGTATTTTATATTTAGTGCTTACTATGTTTGTAACTTATAATTTAATTTAAAATTGCACCAAGTGCAACCCCATGTCGTGTCCAGGCTATCTCTCTCCATTCTGGGTAGCCTGGAAGAGATCGCAGAACGCGATAATTCCGCCTGTTGTAGGTTTGTTTTTAACCGACATTCGAAAAAAGAGACAGTTCTATGATCTAATTTTAGTTTTAAATTCTTTTTTTGTTTGAAAGGGTATGTTTTGAAATTGGTTCCATTAGAATTTGGTGAAGATCTGATGAAGAACTTCGGAGATATACAATAGAACTCTTCAATAAATGACCGCAAATCTCTCGGGATTGCTGCAATCACATGTCTGTTTATTGTTTATACCATTTCATAACATAAAATCACGCCAGTAAACTCTAAAGGGGTACGCAGATGTGTACAGTTAACCTTGTTACACTCTCATTTCACCGGTTATGTTCAAGTTTCATGGTATTCGGGTAATATATTCTGGCATTATAGGTACCTTACTAAAGGCATGTTGCCTATTAGATACAACTAAAACCGGCCAAGTGCGAGTCGAACTCAGTCAGGCGCTTCTTGAACAATTAACAGTAATAATACCATAGCTTTCTTGATATTAATAATGCCCGTGGCTTCGCCCGCGTAAACAGTGTATTTTATCCCGACAAAACATAATACCGGGTCCCGGAATGCAAAGTGAAATCGTATCTACGTATGGATATCAAGGTTATGAACTATCTGTGTGCAAAATTTACTTCCTAATGTATTCTGCCGTTTTTGCGTGATTGAAACACAATTACACAATAAAATCCGGCCAAGTGTGAGTCGGACTGGCGCACGAAGGGTTCCGTACCATTATCGCAAAAAACGGCTAAAAAGTCATGTTTGTTGTATGAGAACTAATGAAAAATATATCACATCATCATCATCAGCCTATTAATGTTCCCACTGCTGGGACACAGGCCTCCTCTCTGTGAGAGGGACTGGGCCGTTATCCACCACGCGGGCCCAGTGCGGGTTGGTGGATGACACATTTCTTCGAATTTTTGGTACTAGGACATGCCGGTTTCCTCACGATGTTTTCCTTCACCGTTTTGAGAGCAGTGGTGATGAAATAATTTACACAAAGTAAAGCGCCTGCCTGGGCTCGAACCCACGACCTACAACTTGTAAGTCACGGCCGATACCACTGGGCCACCACTGATCTAAAAAAAAAAAATATATATTATATTTACACTTAAATATTAGGCACACGGTTGGCGCAGTGGTTAAGCGATTGACTGCTGCGCAGCGTGTCGCGGGTTCGATTCCCGCACGGAACAATTATTTGCATGATCTACAAATAGTTGTTCCGGCTCTGGGTTTTTGTGTATGTGAGTTTAAATGTTTGTAAACGCACCCACAATACAGGAGAAATTCCTAGTCCCACACTAGGAATTTCTCCTGTATCGTGGGTGCGTTTACAGCGCAAAGTTAAAAAAAAAAAAATGTCTTATTCTGTTTTTAGTATTTGTTGTTATAGCGGAAACAGAAATTCCAAATAAAAAACTACAAAGTGAAAAATAACTTTCTTTTTGGCAGTCGGTTTCCATAACGCAAAAAATTGGTACCAACCAAAGACTAAAGTTATTTTTCACTTTGTAGTTTTTTGTTTGGATGTCGCTAGTATTTTTTTGTAAAAAAGTATTTTTGTATATAATATGTACGTATTAGTTAATACGTTTACGGTTTAGTACAAGTTAGTTTAGTTTAGGTTTTATAATTAGTTCATTATGTATATATTCTGTAAAGATAGTTGTAAATATTGTGAGTAAATCAGAAGTTGGAAAGAAGAATACAAGTTCTGAAACTCTTCCTGTTACACGAATGAAAATAATACACATCATATTTTCTATCTAAAAAATTATATTTAATAAATTGGTTTTCGACAAAAAAATTCTACTATTGATCAAGTGCATAGGATCACAAATGTAATAGAAAACGCCCTAGAAGACAAGAAAGTATGTTCTACCGTATTCCTAGACGTGGCGCAAGCGTTTGACAAAGTATGGCATGAAGGCCTTATATATAAATTGAAGAACTTATTACCGAAGCAGTTTGCAGATATATTGGAGTCCTACATTCTAAACAGAGTCTTTAGAATAAGACAAGAAGATGCTTACTCAGAATTGAAACAAATAAAAGCTGGCGTACCGCAAGGAAGTGTGTTAGGTCCGGTCCTGTACCTACTATACACTTGTGATATTCCTGAATTAGAGCAAAACACGATTGGGACCTTTGCTGATGATACAGCCATAATGGCTGTAGGAAACAACCACGTCGAAGCAGTAGAAAAGGTTCAAATGGCTGTTAATAAAGTTTATGACTGGACCAAAAAATGGAGGATTAAACTAAATGAATCCAAATCTGTTCACATAGATTTTACCAACAAAAAACACCAGTATTCTGCAGTTTATATTAATAATAAACAAGTTCCATACGAGAATACAGCCAAATATCTCGGTATGACCCTTGACGCAAAGTTACGCTGGAAAGCCCACGTCAAGAAGAAAAAAGAAGAACTCGACTTCCGATATAAAAGAATGTATTGGCTGCTTGGAAGAAACTCCATACTGTCTGTGCAAAACAAATTATTGCTATACAAACAAGTCCTGATGCCAGTTTGGACTTATGGTATTTAGCTATGGGGCTGCACCAAACAGAGCAATATATTAATTATACAACGATTCCAGAACAAAGTGCTAAGGGCAATTGTAAATGCACCTTGGTACATACGAAATGATGACCTCCATCGGGACCTAAAAGTTGAGTTCATCGAAAAAGTGATCAAAAAATTTGCAGAAGCTCACGAAAAGAGACTTCATCAGCATGTGAACGTCGAGGCAATCCAGCTTCTCGACCACACAAACATAGTGAGAAGACTAAAAAGAACAAAACCGTTGGAGTTAGTGTTTAGTGAATGTGAATAGTGTAACGTACGAAAGTGCTACCAAATAAACACAAAAACGAAGTGTATTCGCCTTAATAGAGACAATAAGAAAAGTGCTACTGGACACATTCTTACTAAAGACAATGTAATAGTTTAGGTTATAATTAAATTACTTATTAGTCTATTTATAAGGCTAGATTGTAATAAGATTAGGGTCCATCCTATTGATGAACCCTAGAAAGGAAAAAAAAACAAGAAAAAAAAAAAAAAAAACTATCAAAAATATGTTTACTTTTATTATTAAAACTTTTTATTTCCTTAACATCTATGTATGTTAAGTTTCTTAACATTAGGTACAAATTTACATATATTTTATTGTTTAATTAAGGCCTCTGGTGGGTATAGGCCTCCTCCAACAATTTCCAGGTTTTTCTTGTCTTCGCTAGTTTTTTCTAGTCTTCTCCATCATTTATTTTTATTTCATCTTTCCAACGTTCTCTAGGGCGTACTCTGGCTCTCTTGCCTCTTGGGCCTAGCCAATTTGTGACTAGGTTTGTCCACTTTCCATCTGTCAATCTTGCCACGTGACCTGCCCACTTCCACTTCAGTCGTTTCATATGCTGGAGAGCATCTATAAATTTGTATTTTTTCTTATCTTTTCTGACATTTGCTTGTTATTCAGGATACTCTTTTCCAGAGCCCTCTGGGTCTTCTGTATTCTGTCCCTTGCATATTTGTTGTATATCCATGTTTGTGATCCGTATGACATGCAGGGTAGTACCATGACTTTCTTTTTCAGTTTCTAGGGCAGTTTTGATTTCATTATTTCTTTTAAGCTCCAGAACTTACTCCATGTCATGTTTATTCTCCTATAAATTTTATCTTTGTTTCTGGAGTTGCTAAATGAAATGCATTGCCCTAAGTATATATAACTCTCCACATACTCCAAACTCTGCGTTGTCAGCTAGTGTAGGCGTTTGGATAGCGTTTGTCATTACTTTCGTCTTTGATGTGTTTAATTTTAATCCTGTACTGTTGCTTAACCTGCATAGCTCCGACACCATCTCTTCTAATTGTTTAGCTGATTTTGAGAAGAGGACAATCGTCCGTGCGTATGTTTTTGAGTGTCTTTTGATTTTAGCTCTTGAATCCACTCTTTACTAGTATTAAGTTTTTTAAACGCCCTTTTTTTACTTCGATCCTGTAGTTTTCGTAGTAGTTTTTATTTTCTTGTTGGTAGTTTTGTGTGAATTCGAAAGTTCTTGTCTCTCTTCTCTATTTTTCGGTTGTTTATTTTGTAATTGAATTCGTTTTTTAATCATATCCTTTGTTTCTGCTGATATTATATTATTTTTAGGGTTCCGTACCTGTAAAGGAAAAAACGGAACCCTTATAGGATCATCACTTTGTTGCCCGTCCGTTTGTCTGTCAAGACCCTTTTTCTCAGGAACGCGTCAAGGTATCAAGCTGAAATTTATATTAAATACTCAAATCTACCGTCCCTTAAAACTGTGAAAAAAATCAAACTTCTAAGCCAACGCAATCAAAAGATACAGCCGTTTATGCCGCAAATTTCCGCAAATTTTCGACACTCATTTTCATTTCATTTTAGAATACTTCCCATAAATTCAGAATCTTGAAATTTGGTACGAAGCAACGTCTTATAGCACAGATAAAGAAGAAGTTGCGAAAACCGTCTTTCCTCATGAACGCGTAGAGGTATTAAATTGAAATTCATATCAAATACTCAGGTCTATAATACCTTTAAGCTGAAGTTTGTACGGAACCCTCGATGCGCGAGTTCGACTCGCACTTGGCCGGTTTTATTTTCTTGTTTAGTGCTCGTGTTTTTTATGGTTGACTCTATTTTACTATAGTATGCTTCCATGCCGTCCTTTTCGCAACAAGATACTTTATGTAATTCGTTTTTTAAATTGATTTGTGATTTTTTTATAGGTTTCGGTGGTTTAAAAATTTTGCTTTACTTAAGTTTTGTTTTCCTAAGTTAGTGTGCCTCGTACTAATTTATGGTTGCTCGGGAATGTGTCATTTTTTACTGTTTATACGAATTTTTGTTTTGTGGGTTTTTACTGAGAATATAATCAATTTGGTTTTTAGTTTTTCCATTTGAACTAATCCAGGTCCAAAAACTTTTTTGCTGTTTCTTGTATAAATTGTTTATTACTGTTAGTTTATTTTCCAGTGCATATTGTAGTAGACGTTCGCCTGCATTCTGATTTTCGCTGATTTCTACTACCATAACAATAAGGTTCCATCACTATGTTTTGACCTTGCTTTCTTTTTCTATTTTAGCGTTTAAGTCCCCAATAGTAATTATTATTCCATTGGCGTGGTTATGGGCAGTTTGCAATTGGTCGTAAAAGGATTTTATTTCTTCTTCAGGTGCTTCATTAGTGGGAGCATATACTTGTATTAGTTATAATTTCGTTTTTGCAACTTGGAGGTTCAATAAACACACTCTTGCCGATATTCCAATGTAGTTCTGGATGTTAGACTTATATTTCTTTTTGATCAAGAATCCTCTCCATCTATGTGTAGACCCGTTTTTTCGCCTGTATGTCAAAAAATATGTCCTTCTAGTTCCACGATGTGGCTTCCAAGTTTTCTTACTTCTTCTAATCCAATTATATCATATTTAAGAAATGTTGAAGCAATATCATTCTTTGTGGTGATAAGAGTGATCTCACATTATATGTACATATATTTAGTTGTTGTTGTTGTGTTGGAGGGTTGTAGTCTTTATCTCCCGCGGGGACAAACCGTATTGGGAGATTGAGAGGGGCCTTTTGTAATTGCTATTCTGAGTCATAATGCTCAGTCCTTGGTAATGATTCAGGCAAACTCTTCTCAAAATGAAATGAAATGAAATGAAATCGTTTATTTGTGATATACAACATATCATATGATGTATATCAGGTTATGGGCCCAGCAGAGAGGAGAAGGATGGATGCAGATCCAGATGCAGATCCTTCTCCCTGCATTCTTTTTCTTGTGAAAAAATATATGTTATTTTTTTTTGGTGTAAGATTTGAATTACAAGAAGTCACAACTTAAAATCTAACTTGTATTTTAATTGCTATTAAAAACCTTATTTAACACTGCGTGAATTAGGCCAGAGGGCCTTCCTGTTAAATGATATAAAACAATATCATATGATGTATATCAATTTGCTAAATGTAGGTGTACAAATTAGATGTTCTTTTAGTAGAGAGTCCCTATACACTTTACCTTACGGCATGCAAATTTATATTCTTTTTTAATTTAATATACAAAAACACCACTATTTTGTAAATTATCATCATTTCAAAGTAATAACCAGACCAAACATAAAACATAAAATGGCTTAAAACATGAAATGAAAAATAAAATGATTTAGGTTATAGGGAAACATTATTTGAATACAACAATAGTTGATCAACATTATAGACATTAATATAAAAATAGTCAATCTTATCGATATAATTTCAACACAATAAACGGAAGTTATGAGATTGATAATACAGATGAATAATATTAGGAATAAAATAATATTAAATATTAGAATGTCAAAATAAAAATTAAATGTCTGATAAAATCTCTATAAGTGTGCATGTCAATTTAATATAAAATTAATTAAGTGCTCAGAGTTGTATATAAGTTAGGGTTTCTGTAGAATATAGTTTATCAATCAATCAATCAATCATTTATTTGTCAGAATATGGTACATTATGGTCTTAAGATTAGTAGATAGTATCATCACATTCTGCCAAGTGTGGCGTGCAAATATATGTACATAAATTTATATATTATAGGACATAGATTATTAGGCTAGTATTAACATTATTAATTGCATAATTACGAATAAAAAATACATAATTCCATTCAACACATTAGAATTTAAGGTATGTCAATCAAAAATAACATCACAAACGCACACAATTTATATAGGATGTCAAGGTATCATTTAACGCCAAAGAGTTCAAAGAGTAAGATTTCAAATTATAAAATGTAACAATTAAATTAGAATGTCAAAGTATAAAAGATTAAAATTAAATTAGGATGTCAAAGAATAAAATATTAAAATTAAATTAACATGTCAAAGTATAAATGATTTAAATTCAATTAACATGTCCAAGTATCATTCAAATAGTAATTTAAATTATAATAGCATTTATTACATAGCAGGCCGTTTAGTTTCTTTTTTAATCCTTTTAAATTTAAGTCTTTTATTGATTTTGGAATTTTATTATAGACTTGCGGGGCTGTACAGAATATGCTTTTCCACATTAAGGCGGTTTTGGCTCTTCGTCCGCGTAAAATATCATCCCGCCTGTTACCTTTAACAGTGTCTGATAGATGGGGAAACAAGTGTGCATTCAACTTAACAAATAAAGCAGTTTCATAAATATACAAAGCCGGCAGTGTCAGATTTTTGTATTTTTTTAAATATGGTATACAACTGTCAGTTATTTGTAGTCCAAACATGGCTCTGATGGATCGCTTTTGCGCTTTAAAGGCGGTTTCTCTATTTGTGGAATTACCCCTGAAAATAATACCATATCTTAATACAGATGCCACAAGACCATGATATGCTGTGAGTAGTGCATCAGTGTTTACTGTTGGAGCAAGTTTATACAGGGCATAGGATGAACTACTAATTTTCTTACATAGCGCCTCAATGTGATCCTTCCAATTGAGCTGCCTATCAATAATCAAACCTAGAAATTTTGCACTATCTACGTCGTGAATTTTATTATTTTGGTATTGTACTTCCATTTTCGCGCTGGGTTTTCTCTGGCCTTTCATTGTTATTGTTTTTCTTTTCTTAAAACTCGTTCTGTGTTTGCGGAATCGTGAAACTTGTGGATTTAGATATACCTCTCGGTTACTGATGTTGAGTGATAGAGATCGATATGTTCAGTTATCGTAGTGTTGAAGGTTTTCGATAGATGGCGTTAGTTGCATTACCGGAGTTTATGAATATGGGCAGTCTTTGTTCATTGTTTTCATTAGGAGGCCGTCAAAATACCAATACATTTTAATTTAACCTATCTAAACCAAAATTTAACAAAGAAAGCTTAAAACATTTAAATAACGCCCCACTCAATATAATCTTCGACAATACCCTGGATCCTATCCTTATACTTCTCATCGACTCTAAAACTTAAATTGTTCATTTCATTTTTGGTTACATCCGGTAGATCATCTTCTGAAGCAAACGTGAAGGGAAGAAAAACTAGCGCATACATCAAACCACAATACAACTTGTTTTTGAACTCCTTTTCAAACTCGTTTCTTGGATAAAAATCGTTCACATCAATATTGAAATATCTCAAAAATTTAGCCATCGTCTCGTGGTACAAATCTTTGAGATGTGATTGATGACTCCTCCGGAATTCCTTGTCAGTGCAGCTGGTGATAAAAAAGAGGATGTCTTGGACTGGGCATCCGTAATGCAACGTCTGATAGTCGACTGGTATTATTTGTGATACTTCTTCGTCCTAATGAATAATAAGAAAGTTTATTAATGTTTTAAATTATAAGCATCATAAAAAATAGTAAAAGCTGATTCATGTTAAACAGAATTATAGTCGAATAAGTGACTTTAATGTGCATTAAGTTTAAAGGCTTGTGGACGATATCAAAATTAAAGATAAATTATACAAAAAACCTAGGCAATACTTACGATAATCTTCGTGAATATATTGTTAGGTCTGTAGTCACCATGACACAAGCATCGCTTGACTGTCTCGTCACTGTAATGTTTCTCAAATGCTTCCACAATACCTTCACAAAACATCTCAACTCTTGCTTTGACATCTTCATCAAGATTATTCATCGCTATTTTAGTCATGCTCTGAATAAAACCACGCCACTGTTCATCCATATTAAAAGGCTGTTTCCTAGTTTTAACCTGCTTCTCAAAAAAACTAGGACGTCTTGCCTTTATCACGAAAGTGAACGCATGGAATTTGGCAAGCTCTTCAATAGCTATTTCAGCAAACTTAACTGACACCACATCCATTCTATGGCCTGTACTAAATCCTTTTTTCGTTATGTTTTCCATTATTATCAATTCTGTAATACTTTCATCGTAACTTTTGACCATTTTGAATCTTTCATCGATGGGTACTTTTGCTTCTTCTTGCAATTCTTCCAATACCTTAGCAAGTTCTTTATAGGTAAACAGTTCTGTTTTATATATATCGCACACAGACAATATTTCCAAACCACTCTCACCTGGGATGACACTTTTGACGAATAAGTTCAACTCTTTATCACCTTCCTTTGTTTTACCTTTGATATCTATTTCGTACAGTAAACTGAGATAGTTGCCACCGTTTGTGCAAACAGGTTTTTTTTCAATGTTGCATTTTGTAAATCCTTTTTTTTCAATAATTTTGGCAATTGACTGATCTAGTTTGTTTGATATTTCTTTCGGGCAAATGTATTTGTTTTCAAGCTGATATATAGCTGCGTCTTTGGTGCACATTTCGACTTGCATTTTGAACGGACACAATCGAATGGATGCGAGTACAGTAATATCTTGTTTCACAAACACAATTCGGCATTTATAACAAAATAATTAATGTTAAGGTGTTTTTACATTGGTAAAAAATATATTTTAGAAAAGTCCGAACATCCCTATTTTCAAAAAGATTTATATTTAAATTATTATACTTTTTAATCTTTTCGCCCACACGTATACAATTCACTAATATTTGGTGTCCTCCATAGTTATGGTATCATTAGTGACACTTAAAACTGTTTTTTTTTATTTTTTTTTTATTTGTGATGGGTTTGCTCTTGACTCTAGTCTAGGTCAAAGGTGACAGAGACAGAGTCGACGATGGAGCGAGCTTACCCAGAAGAAGCCTGTTCACTCTAACTTTGAAGAGATTCGGGTTGAATGCGTTCGGAAACACAGACGCAGGTAGTGAGTTCCACTCATTCGCTGTGCGCATTATGAAGGATGTTTGGAAGCGCTTGGTGCGTATTGGTGGAATGGCAACAAGGTAAGGATGGTAACTTGCAGAGCGTCTAGATGTCCGATGGTAGAAGGGGGCTGGTGGGATGAGGTCGTGGAGTTCTTGAGCACACTCACCGAAGTACAGTCTGTAAAAGACCGACAAGCAGGCAACCTTGCGGCGATGAGCCAAGCTGTGTAGCTTGGCATCCGCCAGCTCAACGTCGCCAATGAGCCTCTTGGCTCTGCGTTCCACCGAGTCAAGCGCGGCAAGCTGATACTTAGCTGAGCCATCCCAAAGGTGGCTGCAATACTCCATGCAGGATCGGACTTGCGCTTTGTAAAGGGTTAAAAGCTGTCCAGGCGTAAAGTATCGCTTCACTCTATTTAGGATGCCCAGCTTTTTGGCCGCAATTTGAGCTTTGTACTCAATGGAGGCGCCGAAGTTGAGGCTGGATGTCAACTCCATGCCCAGGAGCTCGAGCCGATCAGTCACAGGAACAGACGCACCCCGAAAAGTAGGAGTTTGATCGAAGATACTCCTTTTTGCGGTAAAAAGACACGCCTGTGTTTTGGTGGCGTTAAAGGAGACCAGATTGTCATCACCCCACTGGGAGACA
Organism: Orthosia incerta; assembly: GCA_948252205.1. Classification (NCBI taxonomy): domain Eukaryota; kingdom Metazoa; phylum Arthropoda; class Insecta; order Lepidoptera; family Noctuidae; genus Orthosia; species Orthosia incerta. The sequence continues at coordinate 31,764,456 of OX411746.1, forward strand.
AGGCTTAAGGTCAAATCTGTCCTTTCCACCATAGCCTCTCTCAAGGAACGAACTTCATCCACGCTGGTTCTTGCGCTGGACAAGTATCTCTCTGCAACAGTACTGTCATCTGCGTACCCAATAATACCAGGCTGAAGTAGGTCATTGATGTGTAGCAGGAAAAGAGTTGCAGAGAGAACAGACCCCTGAGGTACTCCGGCATCAATAGCCATGAACTCAGAGGAGCAGCCGTCAATGAACACTCGGATCGACCGTGATTTATTATCTTACTATCTTCTGCCAGCGGCTTCGACCGCGTGAATGTCGAAAATTATCCCAAGGAAACTTATTCCCGGGATAAAAATTATTCAATGTTGCAAATTTCATCAGATCCGTTCAGTGGTTTTTGCGTGAAAGATTAACAAACACACTCATGAACTAGTGTGATTACAATATTCACTACATAAATATGAAAAACTAGCTGACCCCCGCGGCTTCACTCCCGTCAACTCGCTTTCTACCTACCCTACATCTACCCTAACCTATCCTACATACATACCCTACTTACCCTACCTACCTACCAATTTGTTAAACTATTTATTTGAATAAGAATATTACAATACGAATATAACCAACTTTTTTTCTACCGGCTCGGCGATCTAATTAATTTTAGAACACAAAAGCTGCTATTGTAACTTAGCTAATCAATATGAGTACTTTAATCATGTAGTACATATTTTTTATCTATCATCAATAGTTTTCTCTGTGCACGCCAAATAATGAATTTTATAGGCAAAATTTTGTTACTTTGGGTTACATTATTTTATTTATTTATTTATATACACTTTATTGTACCCCAAGACAAAAACAATATTACATACGGAAACCTTAAAATTAAAACAAACATACAACAGGCGGCCTTATCGCGTTCTGCGATCTCTTCCAGGCAACCCAGAATGGATAGAGATAGCCTGGACACGATATGGGGTTGCACTTGGTGCAAGTTTGAATAAAACAATAAGTCACAAACATAAAAAGCACTAAATATAAATTACTAAAATAGATACATAAATACATATAAATATACAGTCAAGAAAACAATACAGCTGCAACAAGAAGAAGATCACTGTGTCAGGTAGTGCTCCTTCACCAGTCTTTTGAAGATCGGCAATGATTGCGCGCGTTTTATTGTTACAGGCAATGCATTCCATAGACGAGCGGCCTGGACAGTAAAAGATTTGTCCAGGAAGATAGTGGAATGCATTGGCATTTTAAGTTTCATGTTATCCGATGACCTAAGAACTTTAGTGTGCGAGTCACATAAAAACTGAAATCGATTTTTGAGCATTATTGCAATTTTCATAAGGATCTCAATTTTTTTTTATATGTTTTAGCCCATTCATCGTCATCATCCGCAGCCCGACTTCACCCACTGCTGAGCATAGCCCTCTCTTTTCTTGTGCCAATCCCAACGCTCCTGCACCAACGTCATCCAGTTCCAAGGGAGAAAAGATTTGAATATAAATGTGGACAGGTTTATGAGTAGAGGAAGACCCCCAGACCGTTTTGAACAAGTATAAATGAAAAATTAAAGAATCTCCGAGGCTCATTAACTGTTTTTTTTAAACTACATTATTTATCGAGTAGTAGACACGCTTCGATCGACAATGCATCGAAGGGTTCCCTCTATTTGGCAGAATCTTGATGCTCCGAAATTGGCATAACACACTTGGCATAATCTATATAAACAAATATTTTTAAGGCATAATTTTTTTTTTTTTTTTTTTTTTTTTTTTTTTTTTTTTTTTTATCTTATATAGGCTCGCGCTTGACCACCATCTCACCTGATGGTAAGCGATGATGTGGTCGATGATGGAGCACGCTTGCCTAGAAGTAACCTATTCACTCTTGACTTAAAGACACCCAGGTTGTAGCTATCGGGAAACACAGACTCCGGCAGGGAATTCCACTCCTTAGCTGTACGCATAATAAAAGTATTAATATACTTATTAATACTATAATATAAGTATTAGTATTAATATAATTATTGTTTGCCCGAATGTTTACATATTCGAATCTACAATGGCATTCTTTTAAGATGGCAGAATTCTATTTAGCTTAATTTCTCTTTGCATATTATGATGATGGCCGAAATTCATTTGGAATAATTTTATGGGACAACATTATTTGATCTTCTAAAATCTAATTTATCAATAGTAAATGAGCACTTTTAATAATAAATTATGCATATTTTTATGTTTAATCTTTTATTAATGGTTGCGTCTATATTAGTTGATCTACGAATACATTATAAATAAACTGCATGCAATGTAACATGATAATTAAGTTTAAACATACTCATACAACAAAAAACAAAAATAAAAGATAATTAGTGAGCTAAGCGAGCTTGGGAGCCTACGGATCGGTTAAGGTCTATATTAATCGCACTTACTTATATTAAAACCAATGTCAACATTAAAATAATTTAAAAAAAACACATCTTTTTATTACGCGGCCCAATCAGTGATGGGCAATATTCAGAAAGCCCGGTCAATTTAATTATTTCAATAGTTTTTATTATATTGCCAACTCATATTGATGAAAGCACAAAAAATAATCAATCAAAATATAAATAGACAAAAAAGTTATTCAGATAAATTGAATTATATAAAAAGTATCAGAATATTAGATGTTTAATGCTCATTTCTCTTGCACCGGAGCCGTGACAGAAACCATGCCTGCTGCATGCTTGCTTGCATGCTTGCTGTATGCTTGTTTGCATGCTTTATACAGCGAAATATCAACCAAGTTTATTGTTGTGTTATCAATTTTGTACATGGTTGTGACAATATCCAGGACCCTGGGGTCCTGGTCTTTTGAAAAGCGTGTGAGGGGCCGAAGCCAACTAACAGAGGCCTTGCTAGGCATGTATCAGGAAATTGACACCAATCTACGATTATCCCCTTATGCACTACACATGTGCACCTAAGGGCAATCTCCTGTTGGTGCAGGACTATTGCAAAATATGTAGAAAATGAATTGGGCTATGGGTTTGTTAGGTTTAGTGGATCCAAATTTAATATTATGGTAAAAATGCAAAATTATTCCTAACCTAACTATGAATTTACTGTAATGTGATAAATGAGTATTTCAATTAATATGGCTAAGAAATGTATGTCAAACGACAATTCTGTCTATACGAGTATTAATGCGATATGGTGGTCCTACCTTTTAATGACTATCGATATGATATTTATACCAAAAGATGATTCTGACAGTTTTGAATGAGTGAGATAACTGAGTGTATGCCAAACGATTTACTGCGAAATGAAGTTTATGCTATCCGTTGTTATGCATAATAATATTATGACATAAAAAGTTAAAAACAAAAAAAAGGCAGACTATTGCTGTGAAGTGACTCTGACATTCGACTCTCACTATTGGCCCACGAGGCGACCGCGAGGCCACGCGGAGGTAGGCCGCCCGGAGTGGCGAAGTACAAAGTAATTTTGACCAAGGAGAAGAAAACCCGAAATAAATTTGGCTAATAGCAAAATACCATGTTAAGTGTGGATACCACTTTGGAATGACTTTTAGAACAGACAGTGTTCTTAACAAGGAATTAACAAAAAAATTCCGTGGACAAACAATGATATCATAATCATCGCATGCTTTGCACGTCCATCAATGGGGTTTTATTAACAAATATGAATACACTCTTGTTTGAAGAGTACGCGATGATAAGATAAAAATAGTAAAATTAGACCTCTTGTATACAGGTTAATATTTAGCTAGTATTTAGTTGTGTTATTCTAGAATTAATATTGGTTTTAAAATCTGGAAAGTTAGCAGTTATTTTAGTGATACACAGAGATATATTTGGTAAGTACCAATGGAGTGCAGCTGTAACACTAAATTAAACGACTTAAGGGCTCGTAGGAACCTATTAAGGTTGCCCTAGTCAGTGATTCTTACATACAAACGTAGTATGGCGATTACTCCACTGTTTGACGGTGTAGGCTCAAAATAAAAAACGATATCAATTTGTCTCATAATTAGTTTTTTTTTGTCACATCGCCCTGTATGGAAACAAAAAAGTAAAAAAAAACGTGTATTTGAAAGTTATGAGCGTCGGCAGTTCCATATTTCAACGCAACTTTGGGCGGAATACCATAAACAGAAGGAAAATTACAAAATAGTCACCATACTGGGATATTAGCAGTAAAAAAAATCAGATAATTTTATTTTAAGCAAATACATTCAGTAGTTTTTTCATGATACTCATACTATCAAAGGTCTGTTTATAAAATTTCGCGCGCTCCTTTTCCTTCTAAATCATCAGCCATTTATTATTTTTATAGCATAAATGTGTATGTGTACGCTCACTAGTTTCTTACTGCTCATCACAGCGTTTACCCCTTTCGTACGTGTTGTCGGATGAGTTAGCATGCATTTTAACCGCGGCCACAAAATAGTTCGTGCCACCACCTAGGGCAACCTTAAGAACGTAAACAGCCTTGCAGGTCCTAAATTAGATCAATACCTTCCCAATTATTTCAAACCTATTCAAAATATGAGAAGCCCTTTACAGAAGCACCTTGTTAGTGTCAGTTTCAACTCCTTGCAAATTTAATCGTTGCTGCAAGGAGTTGAAACTTACGTTTTTAAGTAAATCCAAAATCAAAAATAACCATTAGATACAATAGCACATAATGAGCGTTTAATTTTTCGGTCCATTTTGTCCCACTGTTCCTTATCCTACTTTTCCAACTCCCTCTATCCAGAGCTGCCAATAAAAATTCTTTGACCATTTCCGTCTGGGTCTACCGCAATATCGCTTGTTATAAGAATGACCTACTGGGTCGTGAGTTTACATATTGATCTTATAAAACGCGGCAGATGTGTCCAGCCGCTTTAGTGCCGTAATATGGTTACATTCTAAAGCATATTCCTTAGTAACGGCTAGGCTAAATGTTTGAAAAAAAAAACATGGGTTTTTCGTGTAACTAATGCTTGTCCTATGTTTAAAAAAAATAATTAACAACACGATATTTTTTCGCTACTTTTGGATACTCCTCCAAAACGACTTGATAGTAAAAATATTTTTACACAGAAAATTTGATGGCTGGAATTTCTTCATAACTGAAATAGCACATGTAAATCAAAGAATATTTTTCAAACAAAACTGTCCAAAAGGAGGTTCAATATTGATATTTTGGCTCAGAGCGGGCGCACGGCCAGTACTGCGTTAACATTGGGGAATATACGAGTATACGCCTCAAGTGTGGCTTTAACTATCACCATCATCATTTCAGCCGAAAGGCGTCCTCTGCTGGACATAGGCCTCCTCCAGGCGTCACCACATTGACCGGTCCCGTGTGTCTCGCATCCAGCGGACGCCCGCCACCCCCACCAGGTCATCTGTCGACTTATATTGCGTTGGTGACATGACAAATGGCACATTTAACAGTTTTATAACAGGTTCATGCTTTTTACCCGGCTGCAAGGAAAGGGTTATGTTTTTCGCGCGTAACTTGTATGTATGTAATATTCTTTATTACCTCGTATCTTTCAAACCACTTGACGGATTTTTATAAGTAAGACATTATTAGATAGGTCTTCGCCGCCCAAGTGTTCTTAGATTAGTGCCGTTAAAAAAAATGGAAAATGGCGGATTTTGGGCGCCATATCGTAGGGGTTGCAATTTTTTTTCTTCGATACCCATCGAGTGGGGTATCAAAATGAAGGGTTTTTAGAGGTGATTACAAAAATATATACCACTTATATATTTAAAGTCATTCGAAAAAAGAAGTATAACTAAAAAGTTGTAAATAAAAAAAAAGTTAATAAAATCAAAAAGTTTTTTTATGTTTTTATAATTAAATTTTAGAACACAAAAGCTACTATTGTGACTTAACTATGATAGTGAGATATATTCTCTCGCATTCTTTTTTGTAGGTAATAATGAGTACTTTAATCATGTAGTACATAATTTTTATGTATCATCAATAGTCTTCTCAGCGCACGCAAAATAATGAATTTAATAGGCAACATTTCGGTACTTTGAGTTACATTATTGCAATTTGCATAAGGATCTCAATTTCTTTTAAAATAAATTATAGCCATTGTTCCTTGAGAATAATGAAGCTTTCTATCGGTGAAATAATTAAAAAAATCGGTCAAGTAGTTTCGGAGCCTATTCGGTACAAACAAACAAAAAAATCTTTCCTCTTTATAATCTTAAAGTTTCGTGGGTAGTTTGACGAAAACGCTGGACGCAATGGACGCCATATTGCTCAGTAGTCATGACGTCAGTCGGCTATGTAAACAAATGCGCCGATAGACCGATACGCCGATCAGTTGACAGTTGAAAGTTTATAGTTTACACAGCCATATGACGTAAAACATGGTGGCTACTATTTCATATTTCATGGTGTTATAAAACAGATTAAAAAAGATAGTATTTTTTGTAAAAAGTATTTTTTTATAATTATAAGGATTCTGTATATATGTATTATTGTTTTTATCTTGGTGTGCAATAAAGAATGTATAAAAAAATAAATAAACAAGGTAATCTAGCGGACGGACTAAATTAAATTATTTATTTTTTACCCAGGAATCATCGCTATTATAACTATAACATGAGTCACTTAAAAGATACAATGTTACAAACAAACGAAAGCCGCTGATTTTTAAGGCCATCACCATAACATATAATTGTTATGTTCTTACAAAATTACAATGATTTTACCTATAAAGCCCATCAGATTGTCATAATTTTCATTTGTAATCGTCATTTCTTTGAGAAATCTATACAATTATAATGTACAAATCATCAATAAGTAATTAAAAATAAAGATTCGAATCACAAGAGAATATTTAACTTTCTATAACTGCCAACCCTAACAAATTCCAGACTTGAGGTCCTGGGTGACAAACAATTGGTCGTTTTTTGACAATGTCTTAAAACGTAGAAGAGCATTAAAGGGCTATCCACACATATCAGGGCCGTGCCCGGGACGTGGACGGACCGTGCCCCGTCAGGCAGAGTTTGATTCAACGAAGTTGAGCTAACTGAAGCATCACTCGATTTTGTTGGTTACCATACCACGTGTTATAAGAAGGTGACTGTTTTGGATAATACATATAATTAAGAATTTAGAATTTTATTACGGCGAATACGGTAAGTATAAGATATATGATTATTCAAAATTATTATATAATCTTAAATATTTCTTCTATTTTTACGTTACAATGAAAGAATATAACAAAGGAAAATGTGATATTCTTACGTTCATCATCATCATCATCATATCAGCCGAAAGACGTCCACTGCTGGACATAGGCCTCCCCCAAGCGTCGCCACATTAACCGGTCTCGTGGTCGGTTCTTACGTTGATTAAATTATTTTCAATAAAAGTAATTATTACCGAAATATTTTTATGGCACCTACGGTATTTTTAATTTTCCACATTTTTTTATTTGCTTTAAATAATTTTTGTTTAGCAAATAAGCCAAAGAAGTTATAATTTTTGCGACTTTCTGTAACAGTATTAATAACAATATTTTCATTTAGCGATGTAAATGAAACATCTCATAAAAATAAATTGTAGTTCTAAAAACTAAAAAACACGCTTTAATGGTAAATTGAACTAAAAAGTCGCTAATCCTGAAGATCTTGGTAAGGCATTTGGGACAAACAATTTAAACGCGCACGGTAAAATCAACTTTTATTACTTGCAAGTTTTTATTTTTGTTTGACTTTCAAAAGTACTTTGACTTTGACTAAATTATTGCATTGTCATCGGTCCTTGATAGGTGTGCAAAGTTTCAAATCAATCCGACGTTTTGAAGTGGGTGAAAATCACGTTCAAAGATTCCGTTACATTGATACATAGATACATAGTTACATACATACCAAGCTAATAAAAGCGTGTTTATGATGTCTTAATCATGTTCGATTCTCTAATACTAGGAGCACGTCAAAACTTCTGTTGCCGATGAAGGAACAAAATGTCTAGATACTAGTTTCCGTTCCCGTACAACCTACTTCTATCGTACGGGATATTTAGCTTGGACCTCGGACTCTTTGTCACAAGTTTCCACACGCATAAAATTCTCACCTTTCAAAACTCGACAACAGTCATTCAGGCCAGATTTTTTACAGACAGCCCTTTATCATCGTATTCGCAATTAAATAGCGCTCATTTTGGTATAAGATTTATTTATTAGACAAACGATTTACCTGTTTATACCTGCCAACCCAGTAGTTAGGCTAGGAAAACAAAAGACAACCCAATGTTTGTAAATTTCTAACTAACTCATGAGTGCAATATTTAATATAAAGTAGTTTTTAATTAATCATAGTCTGGCCAGGAATTTTTTAGACAACCCACTACACTACACCTATATTTTCTAATATATTAAATCATACTATATAATATTATATATGCGAAAGTAAGTCTGTATGTCTGTCTGTTACCTTTTCACGCTTAAACCGCTGAACTGATTGCGATAAAAGTTGATATGGAGATAGTTTGAGACCCGGGCAAAGACATAGGCATTTTTTTTCATAAAAAAAAAAAAAAAAAACTCGAAGGGGGAGAAAAGGGGGTAGGATTAATTCTGTATGTAACTTTTTATCATGCAACTCCTTCTTATTATGAACCGATTTAGATAAAATTTGGTATGGAGATAGTTTGAGACGCTGAAAAGGACATAGGCTACTTTTTTGTGCATACAAATCGAAGAGGTAGAAATGGGAGGGGTTAGTTTTGTATGAAATTTCTTACTATGGGGATCGATTCGCAATTGCGAATTTTGCGGCAATACTGCCGTAACAAATAATTAAAGTGTATTGTTTGTTTTAATACCCCCTAAAAGGGGGTTGGGGTTGTAAAGATAAGATGTACAAATTTTCTTCATTAAGCTAATTTTGGCAGGTAGTAGTATAAAGAAAGTAAACGTTAGTTAAGAAAGGATTTTTGTAAATTCGAATTTTAAGGGTCTAAATGGGCAATGGGTCAATGTGGCTACGCTTAGGGGAGGCCTATTTCCAGAAGTGCACGTCTTCCGGCTGATATGCTGATGATGATGAAATGGGAAAAGCTGATCTTTGTATGAAACTTTTAATTGCGGCTTCCAATTTGGTTGAATAGGCATGTTTTTGATAACAAATGATTGAGATCTGCATATTTATTTAGATTATGTAATGGGATGAGGCTTAGTATTACACAATAAGGACAAAATATAAAAGGTGCCAATATATTAACAGGTATGAGAAAAGGGGAAATCGTGTTCATACGTCGAATCCCAATAATCCCCACTGAACTATCAATTTCAATTCAAAGGACTCCAGTTTCCAATCAAACTTAGTTTTTCAATTACTATTAACAAAGCTCACGGGTAGCAGGGACGCATTTGGAAAAGCCATGCTTTACCTACGGCCAGCTACATGTAGCTGCTGATGTTCGCGTATGTCCAGGGTCCAGAATGTGTATGTATTAGCACCAAATAATAGGACATACAAACTAGTACATAGCAGCGTCCTAAAATGTTGTACCTATGATAATCGGCATAATAGGAATGTCAATAAAATGTAGATAAAAAATATGATAGAGTAGTATCTTCAATTCGCAGAAAAGCAGAATCTATGACTCTGTAGTTTATTTGTTTCTTTTTGTAACTATTTATCGTTTACCTGTATTGAGCAACGTTTTAATTAAATAAGTTAATCGTTTTTATGTTATTGCTTCATATACCTATACAGGCTGAGTTTTCTAAGTGGGCGTGGATGGCCAAATCATCACTATGAAGAATAGCACAAAACAATCAAAGGAGTCAAGGGGCCGATTTTGATTAAAACTAAAACTGCAACATTGGGTATTTCCCACCCTGTATGTCGACAACCACAATTGATTGACAAAATCTATATTAACGCGGGCGAAGCTGCGGGTAACAGCTGCAAAAAAATGTTATGTTATGTTTGTTACCTACAACCTTGGGGTCTTTAAGTCAAGAGCGCTTCACCGTAGACCGCGTCATCGCTTAACATCAGGCGAGATAGTGGTCAAACGCAATAGACTTTAAAAAAAAAGAATGAAGATGACGAACTGTGATAAGATTCTATTGTCTCACTTAAATTATCTTATTAATGAGGTAGGTAACACTTTTTGTTTATAATCCATACTGTCTGTCTGTCTGTCTGTATGTTACCTTTTCACGCTTAAACCGTTAAACCTATTTACATAAAAAAATTCATGGAGATAGTTTGAGACCCTGGAAAGAACATGGGATAGTTTTTATCTCGGAAATCATCTTTAAGGGGGTTAAGAGGGGGTTGACATTTTGTATGGTTAACCAATAATGTCACAAGTAAGGCGACCCACAAAGCTACAATATTATTGCACAATATTGAGGATTGCTATCCGAAGTACTAACTACTAATGTTACACACACGAAGTCACGGGTAAAAGCTATTATTTTTATAAATATTCAGTATTGCCGGCTATGTATTATTTATCTGTCAATTAGTCATGGACAACGGAGCTTGGTCACGTGTTTGGCATTTTAGCATAATTTGTTTTTGTTTTTTGAATTTGCGTCATCTAAGTTAATGATTCATTATTTACAAAATTATTTAAAAAAATAATTATAACTATACTTCGAAATCGGGTTTGACGCGGTTTACGTCGTTGTAGTCTTCATAAAACATAGCTTGATCTCTGCGACATATGTCAAACTGCCATATACGTTATTGTTACGTTATTGTTAGCCTGTCAAGCGCTATTGTTACTGTATTGATACTGACAGCTGTCGCAGAGATCAAGCTATGTTTTAAGAAGCTAATTTAAAAAATTATAGCTTGAGACTGCAACGACGTCAACTGCATCAAACTAAAAAAAAAAAACTTTTTTTTCGAGAAACAATCATTTTTCCACAATTAAATAAGCCCAAGTACAGTAACATTACTTAACAGCCAGTGAAAAGCCCATCAAAATATTGGTCTAGCTGCTTTGGAGAACAGCCAAAACAGAGAAACAAATAGTTTTTTTTATTAGTACCGCATATACTTTCATATGAATTTTTGTAAATAGCTGTTAATTTTACATTACAAACAGACACTTCAATTGTTTTTATTTGTATAGATCGCCATAATGCAAACGCGGTATAATTGATACGGTGCGCTGTACCAAAAGTTAAAAAAAGTCAAGTATAATAGATTAGCTGCCGCCCGCGGCACCACCAGCGTGATATTAGTACTTTTCCCAATATTTTTATAAATTATATCCTATGCGTTAGTCTGATGTATAAGCTATATTTCTGTACAGTTTCATCAAAATCCGTTTTGTAGTTTTTGCGTGAAAGAGTAACGAACATTCATCCATCCATCCTCACAAACTTTCACGTTTATAATTTACTAGCGTCTGCCTTCGCCCGCGTGAATGGCGAAACATATCCCAAGGGAACATATTCCCGAGATAAAAAGTATCCTATGTACTATTCCAGACTCTAATCTATCTCTGTGCCAAATTTCATCCAGATCCGTCCAGCCGTTTAAGCGTGAAGAAGTAACAAACACAGACTTTCGCCTTTATAATATTAGTGTGATAGTAGTAAAGATTGTAAGTGTAGTTTTTAGCCCACGGTACGAATAAAACAGGCAACAATAATATTTTCGTACTTCGTTTCTTTTGCCTTGAATAGGTAATTAAATGATTATGCCAACTCACGTTTTTGATATTATTATGTATAAAAAAATATTCTCAAACCTCTAATTGTATAATCTACATATAATACAATTAATAATTATTATAACAACAAAACACTTTAAATAGTTTTTATTTGTCTATTAACCTAATGAAGAATTTTTTTTTGAAAGCCTGCTATGTCCTACAGCTGGGGAAAGGCCTCCTCTTTCTCTGTTCAAACCTCTTTATCCTGCGCGATCTCTGAACATGTTTGATCCCCTACGACATGATCAGAGATTCTATGCAAAGTGCGCATTCTGTCAGCGATGGCGAATGTCGAAATGCCAACATGTATGGGATTGATCTCGTGACATTTTATAGCGATTGGCATTCCTATACAAATATATTTTTATTGCATGTTTAGCTTTCGCGATGCTTTCGGTGATATAATTTTACTCATCCTCATCCTATGGTATCTGTCTCCCTCAGATCGACAGACAGATACCTCCTTCCCGACGAAGGCAACCTCCTCCCTCAGGCATCTAATGAGTGACGATCTTTGCCCAACTCTCCGGCTGAGGCTACAGTTGCCAGCGATCTGTGATGCGACGGGAAGAGGGAAACGAGTTACATAATTATGGTATGGCTACATTATAAGCGAAAATCCGGCGATGATGTGGCTACTTTACAACGAATTAGAAGAGTGGTTCATGCGGCTACATTGTAAAAGGAAAAAGATAGTGGCTTCGCTGTAAATTAGCTAATACATCGCATCATTACTAATCGTAATAAATTCGCCGCGACTCCGGGACTAGGCGGCCACATAGAAGTGGTACTGAGGCGAAGTACGTGACGCACCTGGTCGAGGTCGGTAGTTCGGCACTCACCCATTTGTTGTCGAGCTCTGTGAAGACGTGTATTATTTCAAAGGCTTTGTCAAAACCAAACCTTGTGTTTTTGCTAGAAAGTTCTTACCTTACACTAGTCGAAAATTCTTCCATACAAACGTAGTCTAGGGATTATTCCACTGTTTGACGATGTACATTTAAAATAAAAAGTGATATCAATTTGTTTCATCATTATCTAGCCCTGTATGGAAGCGAAAAAGTAAAAAAAGAAAATATTTGAAAGTTATGAGCGTCGGAAGTTCCACATTTCGACACAGCTCATTAGGTCAGATGGCAGATCAATACATGGTTCAATGCCCCAGGGAAGTGTAGTAGGCTGCTTATTGTTCCTAATATACATAACTGACCTCCCCAAAATCATAGAAGGGCCATGTGTACTGTTTGCAGATGATATTTCTATCCTCACCTCATGCCAAACAAATGCTAATTTGAACGAAAAACTTACCACAATTCTTAGTATGATAATAGACTGGATCAACGTGCACAATCTTGAAATAAACTTTAAAAAAACCAAATTAATTTAAATCTCACATACAATAAAAAAAAAATAGAAGTAGTTAACGATTTCACTCTCCTAGGTATGACAATAGACACACATATAAATTGGAAAACCCACATACAAAAAGTTAAATCGAAAATTTCAAAATTTTCATATGCCCTACGAGAAATAAAAAAAACTACCAATCTACAAACCGCACTAGTGACATACTACGCATATGCCCACTCTTGGTTGAGCTATGGCGTAATATTATGGGGAAATAGCACGGATGTTCCCTCCCTATTTACCCTACAAAAAATAGCTGATAAGAATAATAACTAACATAGAACAAACAGATAGTTGCAAGCCTTGCTTTCAGAAACATAAAATCCTCACCTTAGTTAATATTTATATTTTAGAACTATGTAAACTAGACCGCAAATACCCAGAGTCTTACAACACACGGGAAGACATGCAAACAAATTATTCGTTGCGCCACAAAACCAGACTAGATCTACCCTCCTCCCGCCTCAAATTACACTCTTCTAGTCCGTATGCTATGTCGATAAAAATATATAACAAACTACCGGAATACATAAAACAAGTAAGTAAAACTAATATATTTATTAATAAATTAAAACAATTCTTAATTAGTAAAAGCTATTACACAATAATTGACGAATATCTGACGGATAAATTCAATTAAAATAATGACAGCTGTTAACTCGATAAGTTAAATGACATTAATAAATAATTGACTCAAAAGATAATATGGACATTTTAATTTTAATTTTGTATTAATTTTATTAAATATAAACTATGTAAATCAAATATACGTATTGTAATATAAAAACTAAAAAGAATAATTAATATTTAAGAACAACATAATTTGACATGGTAATAAAAAGGTGTACGTATAAACCAAATAAAAACAAATAGAAAGAGAATAGATAACTAAAATGTAGAATGAATGAATGTATAGATTAGGAAAATATTGAGCGCTATTCCTCTCTCCTAGACACTGACTGTATCTAGACTGTTGCTGTGCCCGACAGGGTCCATAATTGTTACTGTAACTTATATTTACCACCTGTATGTAATTTGAATTTGACTAATTTTAACGCATTTTTGGGCGCAAATAAATACCATAAGAAGACGGAAAATTGCAAAATGGCCACCATACACGGATAGATTAGTAGTTCAACAATGCAGATAATTTTATTTTGAACAGATAGATTTAGTCATTTTTTTATGATATCTAGACTGCCAAAGGTCTGTTTATAAAATTTCGCGCGCTCGGTTTCGTCCTAAATCATTATCCATTTCGCTACAAATTTGCAAAAGTGTGTATTCGTTCGCGAACTAGCTTCGTAATGCTCATCACAGCATCTATCTCATCCGCACGTGTTGTCGGTTGATATAAAATGCATTTTAAACCCGCGCACAAAATATTTCGTGCCGTCGACTAGTGTAACCTTAAGTACGAATTAGTTTTGAAAAAGAGCATTTTTCAGATTTTGGATCATGAAATAAATAAAGAGCGCAATAAATATGGAGAATTTCATCATTTATACGAAAAGCTACGTCAATTTCTAGAAAGATTCTTTGAATATACAAGATTGAATATTGAAATGTTTGATTATGTTTTGGAAAAGATTAGATTATTGTTGACATTTTCTTTCGACGAACGATCAAACCAAATTAGTTTGAACGCGTGTTCCCCCGTCTCTCGTACCGTCTTTAGCGTGATAATTGCGTTTTTTTTTCCACCCGGGCTATTTAGTCAGGCTAGCCTATATAACTGGTCCATTATGTACCACAACTAAAAGTGAAAAAAAAACTTTTTCAAAAAATACAACTGACTTCCAAATAAAATCACTACAAAGTGAAAAATAACTTCAATTACGGAAGTTTGTGTCAAAAAACGAAGAAACGAAAACAAGAACACCGACTTTGTAGTGTTTGTAAAAAGTTTTTATTTCTGTGAAAATTTTATGTATAACACAATGTATCTAACTTCCAAGCAATGTAACGTAGAAAGGGAAAAATATATACCAACTGAAGTCAGAATAACTTTCACAATAAATATTTAAACATCTTGCTCCAAAACCATCTTCTATTTAAAGAGAAAGTATGTATGTATGATCCTTATAGACTCCGAAACGGCAGGACCGAAATTTTCAGAGAATCTTTAGATTGACCCAGCGGATAATTCTGTAAAGTTTGGTGGCGATCGGAGCATTATTTTTTTGAACTTTGAACGCGGGTGAAGTTCAAAAAAATAGTGGAGCTCGTGGCTAAATACTAACAGCCGCATGGGTCGATCATCAAGGTTAAGCAACGCTTGACGAGGTCGGTCCGTGGATGGGTGACCATTTCAACATACCGAGTTTCCTCCGTGCCTCGGAAAGCACGTTAAGCCGTTGGTCCCGGCTGTCATTTGAAGATCCTTGACAGTCGTTAAGGGTAGTCAGAAGCTTCAGATCTGACACCAGTCTTGCCAGTGGTACCGTGTTACCCAGTTACTGGGTTGTGGAGGTCAGATAGGCAGTCGCTCCATGTAAAACACTGGTACTTAGCTGAGTCCGGTAAGACTGGAAGCCGACCGCAATATAGTTGGGAAAAAGGCTAAGCAGATGATGATGATAATGAATGCGGGCGAAGGCGCGGGCTGAAGCTAGTAAATAATAAAGAATAAAAAATAAAATAAAAAACACAGAAACTGGCATGTCTGTAATCGTTGATGCATGGTACTTCGGAAAGCCATGGAGAGTGGTTTCTACAAAGCCCACGATAACCATTATTTATTGTATGCCTGCGAAAATCTCTTAACAAACTCTTTAACAGTCAACATCTGGCGCCCCCGTCACAAGGTCCTGGCTCCGACCTTCAGTCCGAAGAACTTGGCCCAGTTTGCAGACATCTTCTCCCGCCAGAGCTCCATCATGGTAGAACAGCTAAAGGCTGCTGCGGGGAGAGGGGCCTTCTCCATATGGCAGTACATATTACTACCTATACTATGGATTCTGTTTGTGGTAAGATCTATTTAAATGTTAATTCCACCAAAAAGAAAACGAAAGGAAAAACGCTTCAGGTGCAACAATCTTCTAGCAGCTGGATGACAGTAGCAGAGGATCGAGCAAAATGTTGTGTGATAGAAGAGGCCTATGTAGGCTAATGATAAATCTAAAATCCTTATGCACAAGTAGAATTGGGTAGCCTTTGAATAATTTTTATACCGTTTATTCCAGAGGAAATGATTATTAAAACGATTATAGTCGTTTTTATGGCCAAGGTAGTTATACATATAGAACAAGAGAGAAAAATAAAAAACCCTGTTACAAAAAAAAACAAACGCGTTTCAATAAAAAACATTACAAAAGTGAAAAATAACTAAAATTTTTAAGTCGGTGTTCCTGTTTTTGTTTTTCGGTTTCCGATTCATTCGTCTTTGGTATCTATTGGTTTTTCGACTCCGATTTCGGGAAATAAAGTAATTTTTCGCTTTGTAGAGTTTTGTTTTGGCAGTCGGTTTCTTTTTTTTTTAAAACGTTTTTATTTATCTCTTTTTATTTTTTATTTTTCTCATTTATAGCCAAAGTACATCTCATAGTTGACAGTGATTATATCCGGCTTCATCATCAGATCAATTCGGTTGTACTATTTTCATCAGTAGCATTAATTTATAAGTAGGTATTTGCATTATCCTAGTCGGTTAACTTCACGAGATATCTTATACCTGTGGCATACTTAGCATTAAGATTAAGGAGTTAAGTGGCCATCTGTGGTCTTCTTTATCAGTTTCATTTTGCCAAATGATACTGTGTGAGTGCCAATGATTGCATTTTTGATGAAAATACCAAAATTGCTAAATGTATATCTATAATATTTGAGGAGTTCCCTCAATTTCTCCAGGATCCCATCATCAAATCCTGACCTTATTACCATGGGACCACCTGGAGAGTATTCCCTTCGATAAGTTATTAGAACCTTTTATCGTTACAGAGTCAACTCTAGGCGTTCTGGTGAGCTCTCAGAAGCAATCGGAGCAGCCATTCCTCCAGGCATTTGACAGAGTCACTCAACTGGACTCCGCTCGGCTGTGCAAGCCGTGGTTGTATAACATGTCTGTGTATCAGATAACTCCGGCTTACAGAGAACATGCTTCGTACAGGGACTATATTTGAAAGTTTGTAGATGAGCCAGCCGCGGCACCACCCGCGTGAATGTCAAAATCATCCTAAAGGAGCCTACTACCTGGATAAAAAGTATGATATCTGTTAATCCAGGTTACAAACTATCTGCATGCCATGTCGTCCAAATCCATGTCAGTAGATTTTGCGCGAATGAGTATCAAACATCCATCCATCCTCACAAACTTTCACACTTATAGTATTAGTAGGACTCATAGATATCTTTGGCTGCCTGCTCCCAACCACAGCGGCATAGGTTCCCTTCCCCTTTCCTTCCCTTTTGTGTCATGCTTCCTTGGTGTGTGCCAATCGATAAAAAAATAACATAATTTTATGTTTAAGCGGTGTTATGTAAGTTATCCTCGCAACATGTGGCTCAGGCGATGTCTGCGAAGGCCGAAGACGATAGTCGAAATGTCAAAATGTAAGAGATTGATCACGTGAATTTTCGAAATCGCTTGTCAATTCCATACAATTTTGACACTGCTGTCGCCACGCTTTCGATGATAAAATGTCAACTGTCTAGGGTATCTGGTCTAGCGTTTGTCGACAACTGCTCTTACCCGTCTTTCAACCATAATTATTCAATACATACTCTCCTCATCTAGTTTTAAATTGCATTTTTCAACTTCAATCAAATTTTGTACAAAATTCCAGATCAGAGACAGAGAAAGACGACAAAGTATCGGGTTATGCGCACTTCGTCCCATTTGCACTTCGTCCCATTCGCACTACGTCCCATTCGCACTTCGTCCCGCGTTCGCAGTACGTCCCATTCGCGGTTAGTCCCATTCGCAGTTGGTCCCATTCGCGGCTGGTCCCAGTCGCAGTTAGTCCCTTTCGCATCTCGTCCCATGCAAGTAGTTCGTTAGGACCAAACTGGGTTGGATTTTAAAAAATCAACAAATATAGTAATGAAACATCCAAATTCGATAAGTAAGCAATGTAATAAGTAAAATAATAAACATACTTCTCAATCAATAACAGAAAGTATACAATCAGTGAATATTGTCAATCAAACATGGAACAGTACAATGAGTACGTCATAAGGCTACAAGTCACACGTAATAGTAGATTATTAACCAAGGGGATAAAGCAGTGTATTCTATCACGGGTGACGATTTAAATCGCGAGCCTAACGAAGGACTCGAGGTCCTGAGTGTAGCGAGGGATTTAAGTTCACCCAAGACTAAGACAGCTTTATCACCGAGGAAAATACTCTACTTTTCGTTCCATTTGCGAAAAAATGAACACAATAATAATATGAAATAAGCATTTATTAAAAATAATGACAATTAAAAGTAAAAGTTAACATTCAAAACATTGGTCCAATTATTGATAGAGAGAGTTACAAAGGCATCAAGCTCATACGGCCTCGTCGGTTTTCGTAATTTTATTTAATAATCATAACTGCATAATAAATGCGTATCCCTTTTTCAAAAAGATGTATAATGCTTTATATACAAACTCAATGGTGTAACACAGATGTAATAGTTCAGTATAAATTTCGGTAAGTATTCCAAATTTAAATCACATTCTCCCCCTAGAGGATGAATGAAATTCAGTACAATTTTCTTTCCCTGTTTTTAACAGATTAAAAATGACTATTGTTATGTTCGCTTTTTGTGGCATAGAATGTCACTTTTTTGAGCAAGTGGTACGAAAAAGTTACTTAACTAACTGTAAAAATATGACTTTCTTCATGAAGTCACTCACAGATAAAGTACTCCGCTGTAGTTTCTCTAAGAGTTTACTATATTTTCGATCAAAATTAATATCTACAGCCTTTCTGTTTTTCCTTTTTTCGTTATAAAAGAGGTTTTTTTTTTTATAATCTTGTCCCAGTATTTCCCTTCTTGGCGTAATTTGAACAGAAACAAAAACAAGTTAGGATTTTTAGGTATCTGACTATTCATGCGACGGTGCCATCCTTCGAGCGCATTTGTTGTTCTATGTTTCTGACCCGCACAACTAAGGACTGACGGAGATATTGTGGGATACCATTGTTTTTGGTAATACTGTATAAAACGTTGCATTTCAGGTGTAACTGATATTTTATTAAGAATAAGACGCCAAGCTTCAGGAATGAAATCAGCTGGTATCAATGGCATAATTGAGCAGTCTTGTTACATTTCGACCAATACTAGTATTTGTCAAAAGCATTTTTTTAGCTTGCTTCCAAATTGCAGCATTATAGTGCCTATAGCAACCGCTATTTTTTGCATTTGGGAACACTTTTGATACTGCGTTCATTTGCGCAATTTCATAATCTGATTTGAATGTAGAAATGTTTATACCCAACTTTTGTTTTAGTAAACTAAATAGGCGTTCATATGTTGTTTGACTTTTATTAGGTAACAGCGCATAAATGACTGGTATAATATTGGTAGATTCTTTATTAGAATTAAATCAAAATGTAAAACATATACCTGGTAAAATGGGTGTGGAGTAATTCTGAATGTTCCGTCAGCATAATATGACCCTGCAGTTGTAATCACTTTTCTACTTAATTTAGTCGCGAATACAATTATTTTTTCTTTGCTGCCATCATCAAATAAAAAAAAAATCTTTCCAAGACTCTCTGGTATTTTCACTGTTTCAGGACTATTGTATTTCAATTTAATGGTGTTCAAAAACTGCTTACGTGCTCTATATAACGTATCTTTAATATAACTGAAAGAAGGCATATCATGTCTATAAAATTTTCGTTGCAGCTTTTTAATATTATCTTCATAGACTAAAGTTATAGGACGAAAATCACTGCAAACGGCTTTCTTGAGAGATACAATAATTTTCTGTTCTATTATGTCTTTATGACTCGCCTCACAAGTATGTTGCGTTTCCCTGCTAACTGTTTTCCTCGTTTCTTGAATTGTTATAGATGCACTGCATTTATTTCTATTTACACATCGCCATTTCGAACTTCCGTCTCGATTTTCACAGTGTTTGTTATATCTATAAATTCCTTTTATTAAACAGCGTTTACCTCTTCGAGTTGTGATAAATTCAATTTCTTGATCCATTTTTTACAAGTAAACTTAAAGTATGCAAAGTCGTATTTTTTAGGCTGAGTCTATTAATACGGGTACTGTACGAACAATTTATAATTATTTATACGGGTACTGGACGAACAATTTATTATTATTCGTACAGAAGTCGGACGAATAATTTTTTATGATTATATGGCTTTTTTTTCTGGCTCCTCGCTGCGCTCGTCGCGCTCGCATTTTTAATTGTCTCTCGTTTTCTGTCATAAATATCGTCGCTCGTGCTATACTGCGCTCGCTCCTTTCTGTCAGCTAGGTTCTTGACACCCTGGGAGACAGGTTTTTTTTATCAGGTAAAAAAAATGAATACACTTCGATACTTGCATATTCACAAGCAATTGCTAAAACGAAGTTTGACGACTAGCAACAGCCTTAAAAGGTTATCTGGTAATCCGATAATCGGAAAACTATTTTTTTTGACAACTAATACTTACCGGACGACTAATTTAGTTTTAATTTTATTTCATCCATTAGAGTGCAATTCATTCTTAATTTAAAAAAAAAAATGAATAAATGTACGAATAAATATAATTTATTCATCCAGTACCCGTACAAATAGTCACTCCGTATTTTTTATTTCTGAGTCATAATAAAATTGACACATGCAAATGTCAATTACTTCTTTTTAGAGTTTATCAGGCCTCCTGATTCCTGAGGTATTTTTAACTCCTTTTAGACCTATTACAGTATTTGAGACTACTTTATATATTTTTAATTAAACGGACGTTAACAATACACGAGCCACGTTATTAACAGATCACAAGTAAATTCATTTTGTCTTTTTATGCCGAAATTATTTCAAGTTATTTACACATAATTATATTATATTTCTACAAGTTTGCTCTTCTGTTTTGTATAGGCGCATTCAAGAAATATGCACCACCGGGCACCGAATAATTTTGGTCTATAATCAATTATCAAAAAAATCAAATTATCTCTTCCCTTATAAAACACTTGCATGGGACGAACTGCTAATGGGACCAACTGCGAATGAGACCAGCCGCGAATGGGACCAACTGCGAATGGGACGTACCGCGAAAGGGACCAAGTGCGAATGGGACCTACTGCGAACGTGGGACGAAGTGCGAGTGGGACGAAGTGCGAATGGGACGAAGTGCGAATAACCCAAAGTATCTATGGCTGAGTCTGATCAAAGTAAGTATAAAATATCAATTTCATTAAAATTGCAAGTTTGACTTTGAAGGGGAGAGGGACGTTAAATTCATAGAGACACAAAAAAAATATATATATATAATGGTCTTATTTCCAGACTTGAAACACGATGGCCTCAAGACTTTCCTAGAACTCCTCATAGATACTTCAGGAGGAGACCGTGGCTACACAGATATGGAACTGCGCGAAGAGACTGGTACTCGTCCTGGCTGGAGCTGATACCTCTGCTGTAGGTACTGCATTCACTTCCATGTTGCTGGCCAGATATTCTAATGTATAGAAGAAAGTTTATGAAGAGTAAGTGGATTATACTCTGGAACAATTTTCTACAATTTTATTTACGAATTATAAGGCTTTGTAAAAATAGCCCGATAGTCACAAATTGCTTCAAGGGGCTTCGTATTGCCCAGCAATCTGGGTTATGAAGGTGTTTAATCTGTTTTCCACCGAGCAGATCATTAATTTAAAATTATATACCATTGAATTTAATATCAAGGAAGTTTCTCATGCTTAGTTACTAAAGCTTCTCACGTGATCGTTATTTTACATGTCAGAAAAAATAGCGTCGCACAAATTATAACTTTTTATTAGACAATTAAACTTATAATAGTATAACTATTAATTATAATTACTTTTTAAGCGTGGTAGTATAAAGCCCATTCCCTCTCTCACAGAGTGGAGGCTTGTATCCCAGCTGTGGGAACATTTAAGGGCTTATGCTGTTGATGTCTTTTAGACAATTGTAGATGGAAAATCACAGAACAAAAATACAACCAACTGCCAAATAAAAACACTACTTGGTTGTGGTACCTAATAGGCAAGTTTTATAGTAAGGTAAATAATACCAGAATAGATTACCTGAATATCATGAAACTTGAACATAACCGGTGAAATGATTTGAATTGAATCTTCAAAGAAGGCATTCAAAGTTTTGTAAAATTTCAAATCATATTGCGCAATAAAATATTATAGGTGGGTGTAAATGCTGCCTTAGACTTGTTATTAACATAGTAACATTGTCTCAACCTTCATTAGAATAATTATTTACTCACTTATATAAAAGCAATAAGAATACGCTTTAAAGAAGCACTCGACGATGAGTTTCCTTTAAAGTTTTTTGTGTGTCATATTTATTTCCATGGTGAAATAGATTATAAATAAAAAAACTACGGCGCACATATTTTTTTTCTCTAAAACGAAAGTATTGCAGAAAGAGATCCTTAGAGAGAACCTGAGCACTCAGACAACCCAGAACTGGTCTCTCTGTTGAAGATGTACAAAGAGACTCGACCCCAACTAAACTGGGCCGAGGGTTAGACGAAGAAGAAAGAAGAACAAATAAACGAAAATTGTATGTAATTGCAGAATTCAAAACTTCCCTAGCAAAAGAAAAGCTGTTGAGAGTACATTTGTTCAAGATGTTGGTAGAGTTGTTAATACTCATCGCCACTGTTCTTTCAATATACCAACGTTGGACAAAAAGAGATGTTTACAAGTTGGGAAAACAATTAAATTCTGGAGTGAGGACGTTCCCTTTTGTTGGACACAGTTATTTGTTCCTTGGCAATAGTCACAGTAAGTATGGACAGACCTTTACATTCTAATCCATCTTAA
This sequence comes from Orthosia incerta, assembly GCA_948252205.1. Taxonomy (NCBI): domain Eukaryota; kingdom Metazoa; phylum Arthropoda; class Insecta; order Lepidoptera; family Noctuidae; genus Orthosia; species Orthosia incerta. The sequence goes on from OX411746.1 coordinate 31,787,538, forward strand.
TCTTTTTTATTTATCAATCTGCCAAGCCTTTTCTGAGTAAATCTGTGGGTAATTTATTTTTACATGGGACTTCAAATAAAGATAATTTAAAACCATCAGTCCATCCAACATCTAACTGACTGTCCAATCATCGATTGTTATTATTAGCAGTAAGGCCGAAACTGTTTATTTTGTCGAAAAAATGGCTATGTTTTGCAGCACCGTGAGGCCATAAGTGAGGTCACAGCATACTAAGAAATTTTTAGTTATCAATAACAGAAAGGAAGGAAAGGGTTGATTCATTAACATAGTGGGCCCAGACTTAATTGTTGTGGAACTCCAACAAACCACTGAAATACGAGTAAAATGTCATGTTAAAATTATCTTAAGTTGTATAAAATATTATATTTCATTTATAACAGATAATGATTCATTGCTACCACCCTTTCCTGAGAACTTATTCTAAATCACCTCTTTCACTTTTAGTTATTCCCTTATGTTCCTATCCTTTTTCCTGTGCTGTTTGTTCTCAATGAGGAATTGGGGAGCCTGACAGATCTTTTACCTTATTTTCAACGATACCTACTATTTATAATATCATATTATGTTTATCTTTATTGCAGAAAAAATGAAAGGCTGGCAAATTCTCGGTAGAGATGCAATAAAAAAGGAGAATGGATTGTCATCTGTGTGGCATGGAAATTATTTATACACGAGTAATAATTATATTATCTCTTTTTTAATGGTCACGTAAGAAATTCAGTTTATGTCAGTCATTGTTTTTTTAACACTTATTACTAAATTTATGTTTCAGTGATCGGCGACCCTGAAGCTGCTAATATAGTTTTAAAGACATGCCTAGAAAAGGATGATATTATGAAAATGGCACAAGTTTTTATAGGCAATGGCACTGTATTTGCTCCAGGTTAGTGTAACATTTAATAAAAATTGTTACAAATTATTTTATGTAAAAGAAAATAAATAACAATAACTTCTTTCCACATAACAGTTTCAATCTGGCGCCCGCGACGAAAAATCTTAGTTCAAAGCTTTAACCCTAAAAAATTGAAGCTTTTCATGAGAACATTCGTGGAACAGAGCACCATTCTTGTGCAACAGTTGGGAAAAGTGGCAGGAAGCGGTTCTCTGTCTGCATGGAAATACTTTACTGCCTATACCATGGATGCTGTTGTTGGTAATATAACACAAAACATTATTATAGAACATGTTTTTATCTTTGAGCCAATGCACTAGGTAATACATCATAATACCACAATTTTTTTGCTTCTATCAAAATTTATTGCATATTCGTAATAAAATATTCCTCCTCATTCGATTTTCTCTATTTGTCACCATCTCTGTATACATTGATTGTTATTATTTTTTCGTAAAGGACTATATCCTCGTCGTGTTTTAAATAAACATCAAATCTACGAGGATCTAATTGTATAATAATTTTGTAATTCCAGAGTCAACTCTGGGCTATCAAATAGGAGCGCAGAAGGATACCGATCACCCGGTCTTGAAAGCATTTGATGCTGGGATGGCAAGAATGGGAGACAGAATGTGTAAGCCATGGCTACATACTGACCTAGTCTATAAGAACTTACCAGTGTACTCGGAACAGATGAAGGACAAAAAGTTAACTTGGGATTTCGTGGATGAGGTAAAGTCCTATCAAAACTTTAAGTCACATTATAACTGTTTTTGTCTTAAGAACCCCTACAAGTTTCACGAGCTAAAAACAGAAAAAAGCTACTTTTTTAAGGCAAATTTCTCAATAACTACAAGATATATGATAAATCTTTTAAAACAACTTTTTGCGTCACAAAGTTATCTAGGGAATAGACATTACACATTTTTGATAACAGCTCAATTAAAATTAGAAAAAATTAATTCCTAACACACGTTTTTACGTAATCCCGAAACACCAGGTTTTTCAATTGCTTTTTCAGCTTACTGATGGCGAATAACAATCTGCAAAAAATGGTGTAGACTGAACATATAGTATACTAGGGAGCCACCAATTTAGTTTTTTAAAGTTTATTGTATTTGTACTTAAAAAAAAATTGTCCTCGCGGAAAAAAGGCAATTTTATCATGTGCGAAAGCGTCGGCTACGTGTAAGAATATGATGAATATAAAAATAACTGATAAATAATTTGAAATTTGAGGTGTTTATCAATCGAATCCAATTTTTATATTTTATTTTTGAGTACTTATTTTATTTTAATAAATTGTCTGAATATTGCCTTACAAACCGTTGCGCACGCGCGAGACATTAAATTTTGCTCATGGGCTTGTAGACGACGGACTTGTGTCGTTCTTTTTTTAGTCATTATATTTTTTATCATATATCTTGTAGTTATTGAGAAATTTTCGCTGAAAAAGTAGCTGTTTTCTGTTTTTGGCTCGTGAAACTTGTAGGGACTCTTAAGCTGCGAAGCAAAATAAATGTTTCATTTGCGATAGTAATATTTCCACTTTTTCATTGCAGTTAATAACAAAAAAGCGCAGAGAAATCAAAGAAAATAACCACAGCCAAGAATATCATGAAAGTAGGTATAAAACTATATTTTAAATATGTCAAAGGGTGTAATATTGAATGAGTCATGTCATTTGTTCTATGTTATTTCCTAAATGCGGACATGGGGAGCAAATAATCTAATTAGATCGAATTGAATAGTTGGTTGTTCAAGTAAGATTTATAGCAAGTTCTTCATTAATTTCAGATTCGTCAGACGAAAGCACGAACACCTTTATAGAGAGTCTTATAAGATCGTCAGGCGCTGACAATGGGTACACAGATGTAGAAATCAGAGAGGAGCTAATGGTTATCCTGATGGCTGGAAACGACACTTCAGCAGTTGGAGCTTCTTTTACATCCTTAATGCTTTCCAGACATCCTGAGGTACAGGAAAAAGTTTATAAAGAGTAAGTCACTCCAAACTGAATGAACGAATTAGTTTCTAACCATTGTTGTAAGTCTCAATTAAAAGCTTCTTAGAGATCCTAATCGCCATGGTTTACTCATGACTAGGTTACTAGAAGTGTTCGGTGACTCAGACCGGCCCGTCACTTTCGAGGACTTGCCTCGTCTCAAGTACCTGGACGCGGTGATCCGGGAGACGCTGCGGCTGTACCCGTCTGTGCCTCTCATCACCAGGAAAGTTGAACAGGAAGTTTTATTACGTAAGTTTGTGTATTATAGTTACAGTCATCAATCATAGCCATCGCGCTACCCGTGCGGGTGCCAAAAACAGGTGTCACTGTACTGCCAATGTGAAAATGTAGAGATCAAAAAACTATTTTACAAAAAAAAGTATACCAACTTCCAAATAAAAATACTATAAAGTAAAAATAACTTTCGTTTTTGAAGTCGGTGTCTTTGGTAGGTACCCATTGTTTTCGTTATGGACACCGACTTCCAAAAAGAAAGTTATTTTTCACTTTGTAGTGTTTTTATTTGGAAGTCGGTAGTATTTTTTGTAAAAAACGTGTTTTTTTTTGTTGTACTATTAAGCAAGTTCTTAGTGAGGTCCCATGAAACTTGAACATAAACGGTGAAATGAGAGAGTACCAAGGAGAACTGAACACATCTGCGTACCCCTTTAGAGCGTACTGGCGTGATGTTATGTTATGAAATGGTATAAGCAATATACAGACATGCGATTGCAGCAATTCCGAGAGATTGAAGAGTGTATTGAAGAGTTTTGTTGTATATTTCTGAAGTTCTTCACTAGATCTTCCCCAAATTAAAATAGGACCAATTTGGGAACATATCCTTTCAAACAAAAAAAAAATCGGTACACCATTGACGGGGAAATCGGTGAACATACACAAAAAAGAACATAAAATCGAACATAGAACCTCCTCCTTTTTGGAAGCCGGTTAAAAAAATGACGTGTACGACGTGTAAAATCGTAATAAATGAACTTTTGGCCTTTGTGAAAAACAAATATGAAGTCATGGACAACCATGATTCAGATCTGTGCCACGGTGCCATTGTTGTCAAGTCGTTATTATTTGAACCTTGTCGAGTAGCAAGAAGAAAATATAGCGAAGAAAAGATAAACGGCATTAGGACTCGGGGGACATTATAACGTTGTTGAAGACGACAGATCCTGAGATGATTACCATTTTTATGGCCAAAGACTTGGGAAAATTGCCTCCCGTAACTTTTGACCATGTCGATGTGACGAGATTGTATCCTAGCAGTAGATGAGGGTAATATAAATATGCGTCGATGGGACAACATAACCCTTTTTTGCGTTGATTTGTGCTCATGCATACTGCACTACCACGGGGATATAGTGCAGTTATTTATGACTCCAACCCACTAAAACTGCACGGTGTCCCCCTGTGCCGCTTATGGCGGAAACACAGGCACGAGTTAGCACTGTCAGCACCGCGAACCCACCATTGCTGTCCGTCACCGGACCCTCCTCTGGGGAGTACCATCCATCACCGGCGCACCAGAACACACTGTACGCCGTGACAAAAAACTGAATCCCAAAGATGTTTTCTGAGAGGCCGGACTCTGAGGTGCTGGAGAGAGTCATCCGTCTTCGCGTGACAAGATGACACTATTACAATGAGTTGATTAACATAGTTTTAAGACCTTTGATACTAATAACTATGGACATGTAATTAGTCTGCGGTAAATGGATTTTATTATTTATTATTATGATTTACACCCGCAAACAAATTCACATGGTATGAAAATAGATGTGGATGGATAGAGATGGAGGGGCAGGCCAAAGTAAATGATGGATGCACTGTGTGAGGAGTAATATAAAAAAAAAGGAAGTCAGTGTTAGCGTGACTATTGACAGGACGGTATGGAAGAAGAAAACGTATTGCTCCGACCCCATGTAAATATGGGACAAGATCAGGCAGATGTTGATGACCATTCATTCACATGAAAATCTAATTTGTTTATGTCTTCACAGCCTGTGGCATCAAACTCGTCCCAGATACTGGAGTTATGGTGAATATCTGGGCGCTGCACCGTAACCCCCGGTACTGGGGAGCAGACGCGGAGCTGTTCCGACCTGAACGGTTCCTCGACAAGCCGCTCACGCACCCCGCTGCCTTCATGCCATTCAGTTACGGACCCAGGAACTGTGTTGGTAAGACAAAGGATGCTTTTAGTATTATAGCAAGTAGTTTAGTAACCTAATCGCCTGCAAATACACACGAGTTTATTTGCATTGATCTGCAGTAACGATGATAACTAAATTATGTCAGGCGCTTATTGGACAATTAACAGTAATAATACCTTAGCTTTATTGATTTTAATACTGCCCGCGGCTTCGCCCGCGTAAACATTTTACTGGGTCCCGGAATGCTAAGTGAAATCGTATCTACGCATGAGTATCAAGGTTATGCTAACGTTAACTATCTGTGTGCAAAATTTTCATCCTAATGTATTCTGCCGTTTTTGCGTGATTGAAACAAAATTACACAATAAAAACCGGCCAAGAGTCGGACTCGCGCACGAAGGGTTCCGTACCATTATAGCAAAAAACGGCAAAAAAATCACGTTTGTTGTATTTCCCGATTAAATATTTATTTTATTATATTTTGTTGTTATCGCGGCAACAGAAATACATCATCTGTGTAAATTTCAACTGTCTAGCTATCACGGTTCATGAGATCAGTCTGGTGACTGACAGCCAGACAAACGGACCGCGGAGTCTTAGTAATAGGGTCCCGATTTTGCCCTTTGGGTACGGAACCCTAAAAAGCAACTGTGACTCGCTTGGATCTACGTTGCCGGCACTCAAGGGATTTAATAAATTTTCCCATTTATAGTTTTACAGTAGGATTACATTTGTCGATGCCGATACAAACGAAGTCATTAACTTTGATAACTTAACAAGGACCCTTGTTATTGGTGAAGTTGCAGTGCAGATAAAGTTGTTAGTAGAAAGCAGTTTTTTACTGACTATCTCCTTGCCGTTGCATTTAACTTCACACACAGGTAAACAAGTAATACGTGAAACCAAAGTATTTTTATGTTTTTCTTCAGGTTACCAGTACGCTATGATGTCATTAAAGACAGTATTATCAACAGTCCTGAGACAGTACAAGCTCCTCCCGGCTACTGAACCGAACAAGAACGCTGAATACCCTCCGCTACGGCTCACTTTTGGTCTCATGATGAAGGATGAGGACAACTGTCAAATACGGATACAATCTAGGTGTAAATAGAATAGAATTAATTTTGTTGCCGTTATCTGTTTTTGTTTTATTTAGTGTTATTCCTAATACAATGCTCGATGTTAGTATGTAGTACTTGCGAGTATTATTTACTTTTAAAATTATATATTGATTTCAAATGTTTTATTTTCTTATTGTTAGCGATGCACGTGTGCATTTTGTTATTTATACTCCACTCAACAACCCTAACAACCGATGCTGGGGATTGACGGCTCACTTCGAGAGCTCACTACAACAAATTTATCACGGTGAGATTTTCATAGAATAGCACTACTGATCATAATATTGTAAGAGTGCCTGTTCAGGACGAAAACGTTTCTTTCCTCTTATTGTTATTTTGTTTCAAAACTGTGTCAGTTCGCTGTCATTGAGATTGATTGCTTTGGTTGAGTTGACACTAGACTGAAAATTGTGATTTGACATGGCTGGACATAATACCGGGTTCTCGTTTTGATCTTATTATAATTGTTGAATAATCGGTGTTGAGAATTACGTCCCCATCCGCGCAGTGGTATTGTGCTCCACCTGTTTATTTGTTTTTGTGTATATTTCGCACGCAGCGTGGGCATTTTGACGGGAGCGTGTCCAGGTGTCCGCAAGGTTATTTTTTTTATTTTTGATGTGTATGCTCTTGACTCTAGTCTAGGTCAGAGGTAACAGAGACAGAGTCGACGATGGAGCGAGCTTACCCAGAAGAAGCCTGTTCACTTTAACTTTGAAGAGATTAAAACGAAACTTCTTCTTGCCTTCTATCCTTGCTCCAGACCACGTCCCTTAACCTTTATTATATGTATCTTCCTCTATAAATCCTCGACCGGACACGAGATTGACCAGGAGACCACCGCGGACATCAAACGTGAGTATAATTTGTGAGTTGTGCGGTCGTGTATCACCTTCCACCTGTCTGACAGGAACCGGTATCTCTAAAAAACAGAACCCCTAGCTTTCTACTGCTGCGCATCGTAGTTTCGCGGGTATAAACCTGATAGGATCCAGGAGTCGCAGCACTGCTATGAGCCCCAGTGTTCGGCTCTTGGCTTCTTGGCTTTGTGATCCGTATGCCTGTATTAAACATTGTTGCTATCAAGTGTAGAACCTTGATGAGGCTGGCACAAGAAGAGAAAATCCTTTGCTCAGCAGTGGACGAAGTCGGGCTATGTATGGTGATGATGATGACAGAGCTGCAACTGCTGCAAGTGATGTGGCTTTTGCGGAGTTGTGATGACCCGTATGAATGTGGTGATACATACATATATACGGGTTAAAAACATAACCTTCTTTGGTTTCGCCGTAATAGTGTAAAAGGTACAGCCACAAAACATAAAGTTTACAGAAGGACCAATCCTTCCATCCTCGAAAATTGTTACCTAAACTTCCCGAACTCACTAGGGTAACTTATTGATTCTGAATTTTAAAAAAGGAGTATAAGTTGAGAGGTAGTATAAGTTTACAAACATAAATCATCACACAACAATTTATCTAAAAATGCACCATATCATACTTATATGCCTACCCTCTAGGTAGACAGAGCATTAAATATCCATTAAACATCACGACGCTACATATGACGAAGATTGGAGGGTAACAAGACGTAACGAGGTGAAATAATGATCCAAAACAAAAATGTGAAAAGGCATTAAGCTCGACAAAAACATAAAAATGAAAAGATTTGAGATCTAGAAGGATGACAAGACTGACACGTTGCATTAAAAAGCCTTTCCTTTCAATGTAAAATATCGTCTATGGATTTAAATAATTTTTTATTTAATATTTAATATATATTTATTTACTCAAAAAACAGTAGGTAGGTACAGTACATTCTTACAAATATTAGGCTTACAGTTTAATTCTAGATAAGAGAATGAGCATCCGCAGCTGAACTAGGCGTGAGCCTGTATCTCAGCTGACAGCGCCGTTTCCCCTCAGAAACAATACACTAGTTAACCTAAATTAGCAAGATGCAAGAGTTTGGAACCATTACAAATCAAAGAGAAATAAGAAATTAAGGTAAACTAAACTTAAATTACTAACAATTTTGTGTGTGTGTGTGAGGATGAGAGGGTGAGTGTGTGTGTGTGTGTGGGGGTGTCTGTGTGTGTAAGTGTAAGTGTATACATATGTCTACATGATAAATGACAGGAGTAGAGTGAATATACATGTATATAGAAATACAAACAAAAATATTAGGAGATTATTTGAATAAATTTTTCAGTGTCTTCGTATGAAAGTTTCATTAAAAATTCATATGCCTTCTTTTTACAATGGAACTTGTTAAGAGAAAAAATATTTATGGATTTATTAATTTTATTATACACGTGTGGTGCTAGAAAGACGAAGAATCTCTTTATGAAAGAGGTTTTAGGATTATGTATGCGGACCACAACGTCATGTTTTCTGCGTTTCTTTGTGAGATCAGTATTATATATAAGTTCACCATGTTGTTTTAGTACAATGTTGAGTAAGAACAATTGTCTCACTGTAAGGACTTCGCATGATTTGTACAAAATGTTTGTGGGAAAGCGCATTGGACGAAACGTGTAAACTTTTAGAATTGCACGCTGAGCTATCTCAAGGCCTTTTAGAGTAGTTTTGGTAGCTCCTCCCCATGCAATTATGCCGTAATTAATAATGGATTGACAAAGAGAGAAATAAACCTGTTTTAATAATTTAAGATCAGCAACATGTCGCAAAGTTTTGAAGATATAAATTAGTTTTCTTACTCGTCCCGACAAAGCTTTAATATGGGCCTTATAGGATAAATTATGATCTATAATTAATCCTAAATATTTCACATTGTTGACACATTCTAGAGGTACACAATTACAGTTATCTTTTTCAGGACAATCGTGAGGAATAAGGCAATATTTTGTAGTAAGATGTTTAGGTGGATTTCGTATGCTGAAAGTCAAGTATTTAGTTTTATCACTGTTCAGTGTAAGTAAATTATTTTGTAGCCATTCCTTTACGAGATCAAGTCCACATTGTGCAACGTTAAATACCTCATCCCAATTGTCGGCGTTGAATATAAGAGCAGTGTCATCTGCGTAAGAGATTATTTCGCCTTGGGGTATAGATAGGTTCGTGAGGTCGTTTATATAAACGAGAAAGAGGGTAGGTCCCAAAATGCTACCCTGGGGAACTCCGTATGTAATAGGAAGATAAGAGCTAGTGCAATTTCCTATTCTTACACACTGGTATCTTTCCGACAGATAGCTCTCAAAAAGTTTAAGTTGATTGCCTCTTATACCGAAATTCTCGAGTTTTCGCAAAAGGATGGGGACCGAGACCGTGTCAAATGCCTTGGCCAGATCTAAAAAGATGGCAAGGCATTTCTTTCCAGAATCTAAATTTGTAGCTATACAATTGTTTAATTTAAAGATGGCATCATCTGTGCTTCTATGTTTCCGAAAGCCAAACTGTGTACAAGAGAGTAGGCCCTCGCCCTCCAAGTAGCTAACAAGTCTATTGTTTAGTAGTTTTTCAAAAACCTTTGACAAGGAGGGTAGGATCGATATCGGCCTGTAGTTGTTAACACGATCGCGGTCACCTCCCTTATGAATAGGGTGAACCTCAGACAGTTTGAGATTTTTCGGGAATACACCATATTCTAAGCATCTGTTGAAAATAAACGTGAGAGGAGGAACTAAAAGCTCGATATTACTTTTTAGTAGGTTCGATGAGATATTGTCACAACCAGTGGCGCAGTTTGACTTTAATGTAAGGATTGTACGGGACACTTCTTCTTCCGTCGTTTCTTCACATACAAATGATCGCGAATGGGAGTCGCATGAAAACATAGAGGACAAATTATTAGATGTTGACGGAGAAGGGTTAATAGGATACTTTTCTGCCAACGATTGACCTACTTTTACAAAGTGCTCATTAATAATATCAAGTGCGGTGTTTTTGGAGTCACTTAGTTTTAACAATTCCTCTGGATAGTCACTGTTATTGACACAGCTCGTAATTGATTTTATAGTCTTCCAGAGTTGCTTGGGATTATTCTTTGCAGTATCTAATTGAGTTTTCTCATATGCTCTTTTTACTTTCTTTAAAATTTTGGTACAAAAGTTGCGGTATCTAATATATGATGTTTTTAAAATGATATTATCCGGAGCCGTCCTATGCTTTTTGTGAAGAAAGTCCCTGTTTTTCATACATCTGAGAAGGCCAGGCGTAATCCATGGTTTGAGTATTTTTTTGCGCTTCGACACAGTGAAAGTTTTTGTGTTGTTATTTATGGCTGATTGGATATTAGTGATAAGGTAATTTGTGGAAAAATTGGGGTCAATTGATTCGTATATGGGGGACATGTCTATATTGTTAATGTCTTTGTTCAAGTTTTCTGTGTCTATTCTAGTTATAGTTGATTTAGTCATTTGCCTAGGGTGTTTAGAGATGCGCTGTGGACTTAATTGGGTCAAGACAGGGAAATGATCTGTTAAGGTTGATTGTGGCACAATAGTTATAGCAGTAAACTGGGTCTTAAGGAACACGTGGTCCAGGCATGAGGAGCTGTTTGCACGGGTTATTTCAGTGTGTGCAGGTAAGAGACCATGAGAAGCGGCGATGGTTAAATATCTTTCACCCGCTAGATCCAGCTTGGAGGAGTTAATGGGAATATTTATATCTCCAATTAACACTATGTTTTTGAAGGAATTTAGTTCGGATAATATAGTGTCTAAGGAGTATAGAAAGTTGTCAATGTTTCTTATAGAAGGAGACCGGTAGATAGATATGATTGCGGTATGTTTGTCGAGTGTTGTAACTAAGCAGTTGCCGTCTGTGAATTCTGGTTCCTCAACATTTACATTCAGCGAGTTACTTACATATATTACCACGCCATCATTTTGTCTGAGGTGGGTTTTAGTGGCATAAGAGCGATAGCCGTCGAGCTGTGGAATGACAGAAGCACCCAAAAGCCAACATTCGGTAAGTACCAGAACATCACATTCTATGTTTAATCTCCTTAACAAAGTATCAAAGCCAGCTATATTGCAATTGATGCTGCGTATGTTTTGTGTTAATATTATAAGACCACTGGATGGTACCTGAGTTATGTGTTGCTGACATTCTTCTAAGTCACATGAGAGGGATTTAGATACAGAGACTTCGTCTATATCATTTGTTATATGATTTAAGTTATCGAATTATAAAAGTTAAGAAAATTATTTCACCACGTTTAATTAGAAAGTAAAAAGTTTTCAAACGAGTTGGTCCGGTATTTATCTGTCCATTTAGAATTGGTATACTTTTAGGTATATGTAATACAAGTGATATTTGACAAGAATTATCCAAAAAATGATAAGCATCGGGCCTGAGCTTATTTAACTGCCATTTTAAGGTTGATATAAAGTGTAATAACCATGAAATATTTAAATAAAGTGGATGTAGAAGACTTACAAAGATTAATATTAATTTATCAGTGCAAATAATATTATAAAATGAGTACATGTGATATGTATGGTTTGTAAATATATTCATGTAGGAATTGTGTAAAGTAAGAAGATGTATATTAGAGTCGGTTGTTAATTCAAAAAATAACCCAGAGTGTATATTTGTAGAGAGTGAATGTGTAATGTACTGTAGTATGTGATTTGTATGGTAATAACATAATGAGAAGTTGTTATCTGAAGGTATTAGTAAATGTCTATTAATTATAAAGTGATAGAGTGTGGGATAAATGTTTACACAATATTCATTTTTTGACTTATAGTCATACATGCTTAAGTTTAAACAAAGCATTAGTTGATACGTACTTAAAGTGAACTGTTTACATTTTTCTATAAAGACAACACAATATAGTCATAATGTTATGGTTTTCTTTAGGTTCTCTAGGTCATTGAGGTCGTTTATTCGAGAATAGGAAGCTCCTTCATGCTGCTTAAGGTACACAATTCCATTTGATGTCCAGCAGAAGTTAAAGCCATGACTTGTTTGGAATTGCCTCGCCATATAAAATAGTTTCCGGGTTTTGCTGGTTAATGTCTCGGATACATATAGCGGTTTTAGTTGATATTCCTGGTTAATATGGGTAGTATTCAGTTTGTTTCCTTTTTGCTTAGTTTTATTAAAGTTTTTAACCGCCTTAAGAACCTTCTCCTTCATTAATACAGTGGTAAAGTCTACCACGACAGGGTTTGAGGGGTCTTGAGACTTGGTTCTATAGATGTCTCTAATTGAGTTATCATCCATTACCACGTTAAGAGTTTTACCTAGTTTTATAACTTCGGTCTGGAGGGATTCTTTCGTCTCGCCGGAATGTTTGGGTAGATTTCGAATTTCTATACCTACACCACGCGTTTTTCTCTCCAAGTTTTCCAGCTTTTCTTCCAACTCTTTTATTTTTGACTTGTCGGCCTTGCTTTCTTTTTCTAAAGACGATATTTTTAGTATAAACTCCTCATATTTATCAGACATGAAGTCAATACTCGCCTTTAACTCATTAAATCTTTTATCCTGCTCTGCGGAGAAGGAGAAAAACATTTCTTTTATGGTTATTAGTAAGTCCGTACCTTCGTCATTGTATTTTCTTTTTTTCCTCTCAGTAATGTTAGCTAGAGTGTGAAGATCAGGCTCCGATTCGTAATGCTGTAATGGTGACTTCATTATGTCTGCGATGACTTCAACTGACTTAACACCCGCTAACTCCGGTGCCGGCGTAACCGCTTTCAACGGCGGGGCGGGGGAGGGGGGAGGAGACGTACGTCGTACTGACATTATTCAAAAATTTGTAGTGCAAGGCAAGATACCAGGGCAGCAGAATAGATTGAGACTAGACAGAGGTGTGGGCAAGCGCTGACAACTTGACAGGTCAACTCAGCTGGTCGGTTATCGATGAATCTCAACAATCTCTCGTTCCGTCCAGTGTAAGGTGATCCCAAGCGCGTAGACAATGTTTGCGTTGTTTATGTGTGTAACTACTAACCCTGCGTAAGCGTCGGAGTGAATGGGATCTGCCCAAGTTGTAGATCACTACAGCGGGTGTGTGCGTAGAACTGCGTAGTCCTTGATGTAGGTGTGCTTCATTCAGTCCGCCGCACTGGTGTTGCCGTCGCTTGACTCGAACTGATGGCCTCTTTGTACTTTATGAACTCCTAGTACTTCGACTGAATATTACGATGTTTATTTTGAATTATTTGTTAAATGAATCAATATAAAATAAAATTTAATACGGAAGACACGTCTAAACGCTTTCGCGATCCAAGGGGAAGGGGAAGGGGAATAATGTATCTATTATTTTCTTAGTTATTGAATTTTTAACTTATCATCTTGAAAAATTGAATGACCTTTATAACTTAAGAATTACAGTACGCATCTTTATGTAATTTGACGCTTCCTTACATTGGCTGGACAACGTTCATTGAAATGTGTCTAGATTAAGCTGTGCAACTATAGCCGACAATTCAACCAATAAGCTAAATAGAAAAAAATAATAACCAGCCAAGTAGGAGTTGGACCCGCGTGCCGATTGTTCCGTAGCACTTAGGCTTTTCGATTAGGTTTCCCTGTAAATAATAAGGAAAGCCCTTTATACCTCAAAATATAAATTAATTAAAATAGTCGTTACTTTTTTTAAAACAAGAAAGTGTATTTGTAGAAAATATATATCTGTTGCGTTTAAAAAAATAAAAGAGTATTAGATTAAAATATTATTATTTATTATTAATAATTTTACTTTGTGAATGACGTAACAAGTGAAAAATGAGTGCGCTTGCACTCGCGACAGCCGCGACTGAGCTCTGTCCAATATTGCCCAAGGATCGTAATGTCAATGTGTGCGTGCAAAATGACGCTTTGTTCGTAGTGTACTCTCTGTCTGCGGCGCACCGCCGCTTACGTACTTTGATTAACAGCCGTGGCCGCGATGTCTATAATGTATATATAAATCAATTGCTGTACGTTTGTCTCGCTAAAACTTAAAAACGGCTTAACCGATTTTTTTTTTGTTTTGTTCTCCAGAATACAAGGAATATTTAAAAACAAATTTTAAATAAGTAGGTTGGGTAGGTAGATAGGTGTAGTCAGTTGACGGGAACGAAGCCGTGGGGACAGCTTTTTCTTTAAAAAAAATATGTACATTCTACTCGTAGCTTGTGACCGTGACTTCGACTCGCGAATGTGTGAGCATCAGAATTGGATCCTGAGAGAAATGAAAAATGTGTTAGTGATTAAAAAGTAATCGTAATCCTACTAATAATATATATGTTACTCACATAACTTGTTTGATAATAGTCGTTTAGTCATATTATTAACCGGGATAAATGTATTTTGTACGTTACTCCAGCACTCTAATTGCGTATCTTATAATTTATGCATTGTGTATTTCACGCTGCCGAGTAGACGGATTTTTGAAAATATGAAACAATTAATGTAAGGAAAGCATACCGTAAGCTATTTCTTGACTTAGAAAATTAGGGTGCAGGTTATAAAGTCCCTGTGTGCCAAATCTTATCCAAATTCGTTCAGTCTTTTTTGCGTGATTAAAATACAAACATACAAACTTTCTCAAATATAATATCAGTAGGATTAATACAATAGCAGTTATTAATATCTAGGTTCTATTTGTATTTGGAAACCGTCTTCGTCCTTCATCATCAGATCAAACTTGAGACGCAGTGGTGGATAGTCAGACTTGCTGTTTGGAGCAGCAGCCGGCAGGATCCTATACCGTCTCAGGACTGTTGACAACACTGTCTTCATTGACATCATAGCGTACTGGTAACCTGTGAGAAAACTTTAAAGTTACTCTGTCTGCGTTAAAAAAATGAACTATAATAATAATTATTCTATAAGCAACCAACTGCAATCACTGTTCATAGGAGATATATAAGACTTTAAAAGCGTAGTGGTTATAAAAGTCACACCTTGTCTAAAGATCATACATTGAACTTCTTGTAGAGCAGACTAAGTCAAAGATTGGTCAAAGATATGACAGATTAGAATAGTTAACGTGCTTTTCAAGGTACGAGGGAGAAATCCTAATGGAAAAACCCAGTAACACTTTGCCTCGACCTGGGAATCGAACCTGGAACCTCATGCGCAGTAATTGCAAGTGTGACCATACAGTCCAAGCTTGTGCTATATAAACATAATGAAGCTATCCTCTTACCAACACAGTTCCTAGGCCCATGGCTGAACGGCATGAATGCAGCGGGGTGCGTGAGCGGTGTGTCAAGGAACCGTTCAGGACGGAACAGCTCCGCATCATCTCCCCAGTACCGAGGGTTGCGGTGTAACGCCCAGATGTTCACTATAACTCCAGTACCTGGCACGAGTTTGATGCCGCAGGCTGTGAAGAAATCAAGGGTAAAAAGATATAGCTTGTTGTAATTGCGTTCGATTAAGAGTTCTTCAAGCAGCTCTGCTGGGTCCAGTAATGATTGCTAATGCAATATGAACGGTATCGTTATGCCTAAATGCGCTGAGCTGTAGGTATCTCTTGTTTACATTATTGTAAGTAAAGTTTGATTTAATATTTAAGAAAATGAATGAGCCACACGGCACGGCACGGCAGCACGGTTACATTTTCATCGTTTTAATCTCGCAGCGAAATATATTGTCTTGATAATATCTGTTTAATACAGTCTTTCGGATCACCAAGCCAAGAGGCAGACGCTGGGGCCCATAGCAACGCTGTGACTCTTGGATCCAACCAGATCCATACCCGCGAAACCACGGTACGTGGCAGCGGTCGCTAGGGTTTGTTCTTTAGAGATATTGGTTCCTTTCTGACAAGTAAACAGTAGTACATAAACGTGCACATACCCGTGTCCTCGTGGTGTTGATGAGGAGAGCATCCGGTCGAGGATTATAGGGAAATATATATATATATATACGTATTTTAATCACGCAAAAAAGACTGAACGAATTTGGATAAGATTTGGCACACAGGGACTTTATAACCTGCACCCTAATTTTCTAAGTCAAGAAATAGCTTACGGTATGCTTTCCTTACATTAATTGTTTCGTATGTTCAAAAATCCGTCTACTCGGCAGCGTGAAATACGTAATGCATAAATTAAAGGAAGGAGTGTGATTTGTGCTGTCAAATAGTAGTAGTCATACGCAATTAGAGTGCTGGAGTAACGTACAAAATACATTTAGCCCAGTTAATTATATGACTAAACGACTATTATCAAACAAGTTATGTGAGTAACATATATATTATTAGTAGGATTACGATTACTTTTTAATCACTAACACATTTTTCATTTCTCTCAGGATCCAATTCTGATGCTCACACATTCGCGAGTCGAAGTCACGGTCACAAGCTACGAGTAGAATGTACATATTTTTTTTAAAGAAAAAGCTGTCCCCACGGCTTCGTTCCCGTCAACTGACTACACCTATCTACCTACATATATATATATATATATATATATATATGTAGGTAGATAGGTGTGGCAACCGGAGCTTATATATATATTTTTCTGGAACGGAAATATAATATATATATATATATATATATATATTATATTTCCGTTCCAGAAAAATATATATATTTTAAAAATTTTTTTTTTTTTTTTTAAATATATATATATATATATATATATATTATATTTCCGTTCCAGAAAAATATATATATTTTTCTGGAACGGAAGCTCCGGTTGCCACCAGACACGTTGTCGACACAAAATACCTCGCTGCACGCGAAATATACATATGTCGAGTTTAGTCAATAGTACGGACGTCAAAACAAATCACAAGCACGCCTCTAGCGGCAATCAAGAGCAACTACGCATTGGCGCGCTTTTATAAGCACTTGCGTGGTGCGAAATAGAGCAGTTGAGTACTGACAGCCGTAGAGCTAAGACGTCCTAGAACCAGTGTCGATCCGTAATATTAGTAAGCAAGAATGTAACTTGTGTCTATTTGAATATTATACTCAGTGTATCGAATAACTTGTGTGATTTAATTTCAAGATTCTACCCAACGACCTGCCCACACACGATATCTTAACCTAAGGGTCCTGACTTCCCGATGGTTTAGATCTATCGGTCAGCCTTGATGCGACACATAAATACAAATGTACAGGCGCCGCACAACACCAATCGCGAATGGCGAGCGCAATATTCAACAGAGATGTGTTGATTATTTAACAATTACAATTCCAACTAGACCCGGTATCGCGTCGCACGCGCTTGGTCACAATTTTTCTAGTCTAGTGACACCTGTCAACGCCACCAAAACTGTAAATCTAAATGACAGCGAACTAATACAGTTTTGCAACAAAATAACAATAAGAGGAACGAAACATTTTGGTATCAAACATCCCTCCGTCTCGGACATAAGGAGTAATGCCCGCTAATAAATGGGCAATCGGGATAAACTGCCACTGCTCACTTCAAAACTGAATCTCCGACCATGACCTCCGCAACTCTGGGAACTCCGTCAGACCCATAAAATAAATCTACAATGCGTCCACGACGCCAATACAAAGGCAACAAATTATATTTCTTAACAAGGACAAGGTCTCCGACTTTGGGAGGGTCAGTCTTGTCAGTCCACTTAACGCGCTGCTGCAAAATATGCAAATATTCTAAAGACCAATGATGCCAGAAACTTTGGGTAATCTGTTGGAGCAACCCAAAACGCGTCAATCGCGATTATTGAATTTTGCTGAAGGGGTACTCTGGCGGGGGGTTGAGAGGCTGACCAATCAAAAAATGACCAGGGTTCAAAATTTCCAGGTCATTTGGGTCTGAGGAGATCGGACAGAGAGGTCGCGAATTGCGGATACGGCCTCAATTTTACAAAATACCGCAGCGAGTTCCTCAAATGTTAAAATAGTTTCACCAATAACAAGGCGGAGATACGTTTTTGCTACTTTTACAACGGCTTCAAAAATACCACCCCAGTGTGGGCAGACTTGAGGATCAAATTGCCAATTAATTCCCATCTGGGACATGGCAAATCTTAAATTATGTTTATCATTATTTAGATAGTTAAGAATTTCACTTAAATATCTTTCACCAACGCTCCTCCTTTAGGGAGCAACAAAGGATGGCGAGCACCATAAGGCAATTTAGAAAGAAATAAAGAAAATACTTTTATTTAGCACAGACTAAAAGACACACAATATAGGGAGGTTAATTCAACATCGAACGACGTTCATGAGGCGACAAAACTGAGGAAAAAATTTATTATTCGGGTTCCGTCCGTTACGTATGAAACGCCGGATCCAAGCGGTAACCCCTAACAGTTTTAACAAAGAACTGTATCTGTCCATAAGATAATCCAAATTGTAGGCAGGTTGTGTTGCCACAATCCCAATACGCAAACCTGACAAAACTTCTGGAGAGGAGAACCTATTCTGGGGCCAGGATGACTCGCGATGCGTCAACCAGTCTGGTCCCCACCAAATATAGTTAAGAATTTCACTTAAATATTTATCAGCGCCCTTATAATTAGTACCGTTATCAGAACGGATCAAAGATGGTAGTCCTCGGTGGGAAACAAATCTAACTAGCGCTGCAATGAACGCATCTGTGCTGAGGGCAGTTACAAGTTCCAAGTGAACCGCCTTGGAGGCCAGACAGACAAACACACATAAATAGGTCTTGACAGCCTTAGCATTACGAAGTTGACAAGTCTTCACCAGGCCAACGAAATCGGTTCCAACAGAAACAAATGGCCTACTCTCGGTTACTTGATCGGATGGCAAATCACTCATTATGGATTGAGTGGGAGTAGCCTTCAAATGATAGCACTGCATACATTTGAAAATGATGCCACGAATAGTGCGTCTGGCCGACACAATCCAAAATTCACGCTGCAAAATGGCTACGAGGGCGTTGCAGCCAGCGCGTGCATTATTAATGTGTCGATCGGACACCAACAATTTCATCAACGCTCCTCCTTTAGGGAGCAACAAAGGATGGCGAGCACCATAAGGCAAATTAGAAAGAAATAAAGAAAATACATTTATTTAGCACAGACTAAAAGACACACAATATAGGGATGTTAATTCAAATAAAAATAAACAAAGAAAGAAGCATAATGTCTGACGCAAGAAGTTAGTAGGAATGTGTGCCTCACGGCTGCGCAAAAAAGGCCCAGTTCAGCAAAAAATTCAGACAACTAATGACTAATTCGAATTTCGGAGTCGTCCTCCGACTCGGAGCAAACCGGATTGGTCCAAGAATGGATTAAGACGAGCAATTGAGCCTCTCAAAGCTGAGCATCTCTTCAGGGCTTCAATAGTCTGGTCAAAGTGCTCGGCTTGCACAGCACGAACCAACAACATCAGTGCTTCTTGACGTTCATGAGGTGACAAAACTGAGGATAACAATTTATTTTTCGGGTTCCGTCCGTTACGTATGAAACGCCGGATTCAAGCGGTAACCCCTAACAGTTTTGACAAAGAACTGTATCTGTCCATAAGATAATCCAAATTGTGTTGCCAAAATCCAAATACGCAAACCTGACATAACCTCTGGAGAGGAGAACCTATTCTGGGGCCAGGATGACTCGCGATGCGTCAACCAGTCTCGTCCCCACCAAAGAGAATGGTTGACAAGGGCAGGAGCCTCGAAACGACGCGACGCGCAGTCTGCGGGGTTCAATTCTCCTGGGATATGTCTCCAGGTCAGTTTAGTCTCAGAGTTCTGAATCTGTGAGACTATATTCGCCACAAAAACCTCCAAAATATGAGCTGAGGTGCGAAGCCAACAAAGAACTATCTCACTATCAGTTCAAGCAATAACGTCTGAGATGTCAACTGTACGACCCAGAGTGATATAAACATGATGAAGGAGCCTAGCAAGAAGAGATGCTCCAGACAATTCTAATTTAGGAATGGTTAACCTGGACCTAGTAGGCGCCACCTTACTTTTAGCAATCACCATATGGACCTCTACCGAACCGGATGGACTTACCAGTCCGTAAAAATACCACGGCCGCATACCCTCGCTCGGATGCGTCACAAAACCCGTGGAGACTCACTCGACATTTACCAGCTGGTAGAAGGAGTCTGGGCAAGAAAATCTGGTATACATCCAGAAGTGAGGATACAATCGCAAACCATTATCTCATCAAATCTTCCGGAAGAGCCTCGTCCCAAGTTATATTGGCTAACCAAAGTTTCTGCAAAACCCACTTAGCCAAGAATATGACAGGAGTGATCCCTCCATTGGGATCAAATGTCCGGGCAACAGTTGATAAGACCAAGTGTTTCGTCCAGGTCAGGGGAATATCCAATTTAACTCGATAGCCGTGAGACAGGGAGACGTCATTTCTCCGAAACTGTTCACTGCTGCGCTGGAAGATGTCTTCAAGGTTCTGGATTGGAGATGGCTTGGCATCAACGTTAATGGCGAGTATATCTGGGGGAGGCCTATGTCCAGCAGTGGACGTCTTTCGGCTGAAATGATGATGATGAACCCGATAGGTGAAGATATCCTAGACGGGCTGGTACTGTATACCAAGGACGGCGATCACATTAGGGTTATCCACATATTCGAAAAGGAAAGGATCCTGTTGATGTTCTGCTGGTAGATCACTCAACAAATCAGGACGATTCGACAACCATTTACGTAATTTGTAGCCTCCTGATTTCAGGATCCCAATCATCTCATCCCGATAAACTAAGGCCTCTTCCACTGTAGAGGCCCCGGTACACACATCGTCATCGTACACGGAGTCTTTTAAAATGGACATGGACACGATAAAAAAATGACACTTTCCGCACAGTTTAGCTGCTTGGAAAACGCTCTTTTTGAGGACATGCATTGTAATAGTTATTTATGCTACAAGTGCGGAAAGTAGGTGATTGCCGATGAGTGGATAAATCGACACGAGTCGGAAATCATCTTACGCACGTGTATCAAACAACATTTTACTATGAATTGTGCGAAGAAATAAAAAAAAAATATCGGAACCAAGCAAGAAATTAATAAAATGGCGCTTATTCAAGGGCGCTCAGCATATCCACAGATTAACTAATAGTTCATAGTTCCTCGGGCATATCTACTGCGCATGTGCAAATAGCTGTCACGTCGTAACGCAAAAAGGCACGAGCAAAATATTCAACATATCTAATGAGTATTTAAAATTAATTTATTGATCAAAATCTAAATGTAGAGTAATTAAAACGCCTTAACAAAACTAATACTTCATGTATTAGTTTTGTTTTGTTTGAAAAAATTAAAAAAGTACAGGCAAGTAAAAAGCACTTGTAAAAAAAGTGACACTTTCCGCACAGTTTAGCTGCTTGGAAAACGCTCTTTTCGAAAACATGAATTGTAATAGTACATTATGGTACAAGTGTGCAATGTTGGTGATTACCGCTGAGGCGTCATTGAGACCCGAGCCGTAGGTGAGGGTCTTAAGAGAGCCGAGGACGGTAATCATCAATACACACGTGTATCATACGACGTTTTTCAACACACTTGTGAAGAAAATAATACAAAAAAATATTTTTAACAGTAAAAACGAGTTGTGAATTTTTTTCAAAATGGCGGGCAAAATTAATTAATTTTCCTATGCGCGCGCATCTTACAATGGCGATCGGCCATAGACTAAAATAATGAAATTTCTTTTTATTTTGGCTTATCGTGGATAGAGTTTTAACCACGTACAAAATAGGAAATTTAAATTTTTCTTAATTACAGAGCAAATAAAATTTATATTTGAGTGAAAGTTTTATTTATTAAGCACGTACAAGTTGAAATTAATACGAAGTTGCATGAAATGAGCAAGCAATAGGTACATTAATTTATTTGTACTATTGAGCACGACCTTTTTTGTTTCGAAACTTTTTTAAGAACAAAGCAACTCAACCAATAAATTAAAAAAAAATTGTATAACTCACTTTGTGAATAATAGTAATGAAAAAGTCACAGTTTGATAACAGGCATCATTATGTGCCTAATTGCGGTGAAATTAGAGCCACTTTATGAGCAAGTGTGTTGAAAAAAACTTTACTAGGTACTCCTAAGATACAGGACTACCTAGTTTAGGAGTCAGGAGTACTTGCTCCGTGTAGATTTATGTCGATATCTTATGTTATTTTGTACAACTGCTCTTGAGTATCATGAATCCTGTGTGTATCATAATAAAGATTATTATTACTGTTGAAAATGTGTTTTTTTTTGTATTATTTTCTTCACAAGTGTGTTGAAAAACGTTGTATGATACACGTGTGTATTGATGATAACTGTCCTTGGCTCTCTTAAGACCCTCACCTAACGGCTCGGGTCTCAATGGCGCCTCAGCGGTAATCACCAACATTACGCAATTGTACCATAATGTACTATTAAGACACACTATTTGTAATGAACTAGTCTTAAACAATACATAAACTTACGTAAAAGAACATCCTTCTCAACTTTCCTAGTGATGACAGGCACAGGGGGGTATAGCCGCAGCGTCTCCCGGATCACTGCGTCCAGGTACTTGAGACGAGGCAAGTCTTCGAAGGTTACTGATCTGTCTGAGTCACCGAACACTTCTAGTAACCTGGTCAAGAATAAACTAATTAGGATCCCCAGAAGGCATTTTATTAACACCTTCCAAAGTGTTTTTCATACAAATTCGTTTATTTAGTTTTGTAGTGACTTCATCATCATCATTTCAGCCGAAGGAGGTCCACTGCTGGACATAGGCCACCCCAAGTGTCACCACCTCAATCGGTGCCGTGCGTCTTGCAACCACTGGATTCCCACAGCCCTGATCTGGTCATCTCTCCACCTAGAGATAGGGCTTCCAACGCTGCGTATACGTGGTCACCACTCCAGAACTTTTCAGCCCCATCGACTATCCGTTCTGCGTGAGCAGTGTCAGTGGCAGTGGGTGTACATTGCTTAACACCCACTGCCACTTAAGTTTGTCCATTCATGAGGCTTTGTCGGTAACCCTCTTCATTTTTGATTCGATCACGCAAGTAAACGCCGAGCATAGCCCTCTCCATTCCCCTTTGAGTGACTAAGACAAAGATATTTTATTTCAAGTAGGCCACCAAGCGGCACTTTTGTACGTTAGGTACATTAAAATTTACAAGTTATAAAAGTTGATTCTACCGTGCATTCGGAAAGTAGCTTGTTATGGAGAAAAATGCACAAGAAACTCCATACTTACTATTTAAAAAAAAAAGTTTTTTTTTACAATATTGTTACATAAGTACATACATTAATAAATAGCACTACACACTATACTACATACAGGCATAAAGTAATAAAAATACTCACACATGTACTGTGTAGTTATATAATAGATGCTAGAAAAGCATTAACATCCGAAGCAGTTAAGTTATGACCAATCCCAACTGACGGCGTCCGTTCACGAACACTACGCATGAATCGGCACCACCCACCTCAACCATCATGAAGGGAACCGGATGATCCAACACACGCGCCACCATCAGAGTGACATTTGAGAGAGCATGACACACTCAACTGCCAGGGCACACACAAGTCAACGAACGACACACGGGTACAGTAAATGGTAGATTTACAGTTGGGTACATAGTACTCACACACGTGCTGTGCAGTTATACAATACTAAGGAAATTGAGTTTATGCAATGCAAATATATTCATTCAGTTTTCAGCAGGTCCAACAATACTTCAAAACAATAATGTTCTGCATATCACTTGTTTTTGCGCCCTAGTGGATGTGGAGCAGGAATAGCATTTAGCCAAGCATTTTTATCAGTGATGTAATCCCCCAACTTATAATATGCCAGCCTGCAGAGTGTGCGTTTTATACAAGTTTTAGATTTCGTCTCATTCAGTTCAAGAATGTGGGGAGGAATTTTATTGTAACATTTTGTACAGTACCCCATGACAGAAGAGGCTACTTTTGCCAGTCTGAAACCTGGTTGAACTAATTGGTCCCTATTTCTAGTAACGTAATTATGTCTGTCGCCGTTTTTACTAAAAAGATGTAAATTCTTTCTCACGTACATGATGTTTTCATAAATATATTGACAAGGAACCGTCATGATGTTAATGTCCTTAAACAGTTCCCTTAGAGAATCGCGCCGGCGAAGATTATATATTGCTCTGATGGCTCGTTTTTGCAAAATAAAAATTGACTCAATGTCTGCAGCCCTTCCCCATAGTAAGATACCGTAAGACATTATACTATGAAAATAACTAAAATATACCAGTCTCGCAGTATCCACATCCGTTAACTGGCGAATCCTTCCAACAGCATAAGCCGCCGAACTCAGCCGCCCCGCAAGGGACACTAAATGAGGACCCCACTGCAACCATGAGTCAGAATCAGTACTTTTGACATTCGGCAATGAAAATTTTACGCAATTGTTTTTTTTTACCATTTAAAACTAAATTATTAGCAGTGAACCAATCCTGAACCTGCCGTAGCGCGTTATTTACGTCGTCAACCTGACAAGTACGTCCCACGCATTAAAGATATGTTTTAATAGGGTGACACCAGCGTCAGTTGTACAACGTCCTCTGGTGAAACCATACTGTTTATCATGCAAGATGTTATTCGTATTAAAATGAATGAGCATTTGATTTAGCATTATCTTCTTTTTCTCTAAAAACCTTGCTGAAAACCGGCAACACGGATACTGGTCTATAAATTATTAGTGTCTTTACTGTCCCCGGATTTAAAAAGTGGTATAAACCTTACTATATTTCATTAGATCCGGAAAGTCTCCTTGATCCACACACAAATTGAAAATCAAAGCCAATGCCACGGCGCTATAGTCTGAATAATGGAGGTACAAGCTTTGATGGACATTCCCCACAGATCTTCAGTCGGCTTGATCTTGATTTTCTTAAAAGCTTTTATTACTATTATGGGGTTTTATATGTGAAAAGTTAAATACATTCGGGCAGGCTGAAACGTTCGCGTTTAATAATCCAAAAGCAAGCGAGGGCGAAGAATTTAAGGTTTCAGTAGTTTTAATTGGGATGTTGGTAAAGAAATTTACAAATTCTTGCGCAACTTTTTTGTCTAAGTAGTCGCAGCAACAAAAAACATTATCAATACATGTAGCAGTAGTCACAGTTGTTCGTGTTGGTTCCATGAACACATGTGACAAATTAAATGATTTGTGACAAATTAAGAGATTTAATAATCTACTGCTATCTGAATTATTTTCTAAAATATTTAAATTAAAGTCACCACAGATTATGACTAGTTTATTACCATTTGCAAGTTTTGCCAAAACATCCTCCATCACTGACTCAAATATAGAGTAGTTTCCATAATTGGAGGGTCTGTAAACGCACACTATAACATGCTTATCCAGCTCAACGCTTTTAATTAATATAAGTGAATCTCCACGCAAAATAATATTTCTATTAAAACAACTGCCCACGGTATAATTTTCATAATTAATTAGCATTGTATGATCTTTCAGCCAATGCTCAGTATAACAAACAATATCAAACATTGTTTTTTCCAAAAACAGTTCTATTTCCAATTGCTTCGCAGAAAAACCTTGAATATTTTGATGGAATAATTTCAAGGAATTCTGCTAAGCCCCTTTTTTAAATTAACTAAGTGAGAGGAAGAAGGTACCTTCTTGATGGTGGATGTTCTCGTAACTATTTCGTTGTTGGTACCCTCCCTTGTCCTACAAACTAGTTTAAACTATAAATATTAATAGCAGAAGTGCTAACGTTATTAAACTTATTGACCACCTGTAAATTAGTATTACTACTAATATCAAGTACAGTACATGCCTTCGACATACTATTTATGTCTGAGTTTATAGTAAAAGATAAATTCAATTCATTTAAAGAATATGCTATCAACATAGCAATCGTACGCCTACACCTAGGCACGGGGTCTCATTGCTAACAAAGAAAATGTGGTTCAAATAAATCTCACTAATTGGCGCAATATGCACCTGTCTGTTATTGAATGTGTGTAAAATTAACATTTTCTGGAATTACAACATAAAAATTGTATGTTCTTGTTTAAACAACTCTCCTAAGTACAAAATTATGGAATATTGAGCTCTTAATTCACATTTCAAAGATTATTTTAACGGATCACTTAAAATTGATGCCAATAGATGGCGCATTTTTAAATTTCTGAGGCATTACACTAGATTGTTAAAATTTGCATTGTAACACATTTTGGTGCAAAAAATCTGTAAAAACGTGCAAAAAAATACTATGAAACGAACCTTCACTGTATTTAAAGAAAAAAATATTCACGAACCTAATAAATCCTTTTACTTTCAAGTCGCTGCTAACACCATCTATCTATCACCGTGAAACAGAACCGAACGCGTTCGATGTACAAAAAAATAACAAGATTAATCAGATGAAAAACGCTAGTTACGTCGGCACGGTTTCTTTGTATGGGATGAGGCATCTGTATGCTAGTATTATATTATCTGTGACATAGGTGACAGAGAGAAAGCTCTCTGGGTTACATGGAAAACTAATAAATTTATTAGTGTCAAAAAACAATAATTTGTCATTATGACAATTCAACATTTGCAAAATGTTATTTAATTTAAAAATACGATTGTTCTCCTGTTCTGAGAATTTATCAGAGTATGGAAAAGCACATACCATCAGATTTCTTAAATTTAATCCTAACAAGGTGTCAATACCACTGTGAGCCATTGCCATTGTAAGGCCCATTATGAGCGACCACGTTTCGGTCCCGTATGTCATCACTGGCAGAACACACTTGTCATAGACTTTCGTCTTGAAACATTGTAGTGACTTACTCTTGATAAACTTTCCCCTGTACTTCAGGATGTCTGGAAAGCAACACGGATATGAAGGATGCTCCGACTGCCGAAGTGTCGTTGCCAGCCATCATGAGAACCATCAGCTCCTCTACAATTTCAGTATTTGTGTACCCTTTATCACCACCTGACTGTCTTACTAGACACTCCAGAAATGTCTGTAGTGAATCTGAAATGAAAAGGTGCATAATTACAAGCGATATATATGTTACTAGCTGTTGCCCGCAGCTTCACTCCCGTGGACCACCCCACAGGACCCGTTTTTGGGGTAGAATTGCCTATGTCACTTAGGAATAATGTAGCTTTCTATTGGTGAAAGAATTTTTTGAATCAGTCCAGTAGTTTCGGAGCCTATTCGGTACAAACAAACAAACAAAAAATCTTTCCTCTTTATAATAGTATTATAGTATAGATGGACCATGTGATTAATACAGCATTATTCATAATGCTCAGCCAATTTGAAAAATGCCCAATATGAGGAGGCAATATGGTAAAAACTATTGAAATAATTAAATTGACCGGACTTTCTGAATAATGCCCATCAGTTATTGGGCCGGGTAATAAAAATATGTCATCATAATCATCATCAAATCAGCTGGAAGAGGTCCACTGCTGGACGTAGGGCTCCCCCAAGCGTTGCCACATTGACCGGTCCCGTGCGTCTCGCAACCAGCGGATCCCCCAACCTTCACCAGGTCATCGGTCCCACTGGTGGGAGGCCTTCCAACGCAACGTCTTCTGGTTCGCGATCGCTACTCCAGAACCTTTCTGCCCCATCGGCAATCGGCTGTGCAGCGTTCGAGAAGTTGAGCAGTATCTTCTCGTCCAACTTACCACAATGTCTCAAGACGGAAGTCTATGACCAGTGTGTGTTTGCAGTGATGACATATGGCTCTGAGACGTGGCCTTATCAGAAAGCTTACAGTCACTCAAAGGGCAATGGAGAGGACTATGCTCGGAGTTTCCTTGCGTGATCAAATCAGAATTGTAGAGATCCGCAAGAGAACCTGGGTTACCGACATAGCCCGAAGAATTGCCAAAATTTAGTGGCAGTGGGCAGGGCACATTGCTCGCAGAAAACATATGTGTTTTTTTTGTTGACATTGGTTTTAATATAGAATAGGTAAGTACAATTACTATTTTAGCAAAAAAGTCGACGGAGCTCCTATTTCTGTCTGCAGGGTATAAAGTT
Source organism: Orthosia incerta (assembly GCA_948252205.1). Classification (NCBI taxonomy): domain Eukaryota; kingdom Metazoa; phylum Arthropoda; class Insecta; order Lepidoptera; family Noctuidae; genus Orthosia; species Orthosia incerta. The sequence goes on from OX411746.1 coordinate 31,815,621, forward strand.
ACCTAACATGAAGGAGATGATGGGCGCTGAGTACGCTCACTTTAGCTCCCGTCTCTTCGAACCTAACCTATCCGTGTCGCGGTGCTCTAGCCTCCCGAGTTCGCTTCGCTCGCTCTTAGTCTAATTCATTGACCATAATTATCAAATTGCCCAATTGTTACATAGCAATATTCATAATCACCATACAATGTGATTAACATAGAAGTCTAAATCAGTATTCATTACATTGCCCGAATTGACTTGACTATACAATGCTCGAGCATTATACAAAGTGCCTTGATTAATCACTTTGTGCACGACATTACATCAATATGGACATAGATATGTATTGCTCAGACTGTGTGCGAAAAAGTTGTTCTTCTTCGTCGTATCGATAATTCCACAATTATAGACGTTTTGATTCAGTCACGGTATCAGCGTTTTACATAAAATAAGTACATACATACGTTTCACATCACAGTGAGAGAGGTAATGGGCCGTAATCCACGCACGCGGGCCCAGTGCGGGTTGGTGGATGTCACATGTCTTCGAATTTTTGGTTCTAGGACATGCCGGTTTCCTCACGATGTTTTCCTTCACCGTTTTAAGAGCAGTGGTGTTGAAATAATTTACACAAAGTAAAGTGCCTGCCTGGGCTCGAACCCACGACCTACGACACAGAAATGATCTTAATTATAAGTTGTTATATTTGATTTTGATCTAAAATACCTTTTAATGCTGTCATATAATCTTAACAAAGATAATATTAACAGAGAAGACAGGGAAGAATAATAGACAAACGCATAAAAACAAAAACTGGCCAAGTGCGAGTCGGACTCGCGCACGAAGGGTTCCGTACCATTATCTCAAAGAACGGCAAAAAAATCTGTTTTAGTTATTGATTCTGTTTTTAGTATTTGTTGTTATAGCGGCAAAAGAAATACATCATCTGTGAAAATTTCAAATGTCTAGCTATCACGGTTCATGAGATACAGCCTGGTGACAGACGGACAGACAGACAGATAGATCGTGGAGTCTTGGTAATAGGGGCCGTTTTTACCCTTTGGGTACGGAACCCTGAAAACGCCGTTAATAGTTTTGATTTTTATATGCGGTCTAAAATATACTCGTTAATTATTCATGATCTAATTATTTCTGTACGTTTTGTTATATATACGAGTAAATTGAACGATCTATGATTCAATTTAAAGATATTAGTGCAGTTACGGATAGGATTATTTTACGTTACTACTTGTGGTTACTACTGGCCACGCCGCCGACAAATGTCAATTGTCAAAGTGACAATCAATGACAATACCATATTCCCTGTTCGATGTTTGCGCCGGTGCTTTAATTTTTTTTACAAGCTAAAGATTTTCTCAGATTATAGAAAAACTGCTCTCTTAGTTTTTTAAATCAAATTATAATATGTTTAACGCCTGGCACATATAATATACATATTAATCAATATAAAATACCCGTAGTGCAGAAATAATTTTTTTAAACCTTCACAAATTTGGTCCACTGCAGCTGCTGCGCAATATGCACCTTTTTAATTTTGTTTAGAAAACATCAGTATTATTAAATATCATAGATTCTATATCTGTACATTCTGGAGTACAAGCCCATACAATTTTTGGCCATGTCCTTTCTTTTTAACAATGGAGACAACCACTTTAGCAATCTTATACTTATACGTATACAGCGGCAGTATCGTCTTGTTTGGTGGAATATTGGGACCGTTATAGGAACTTACCTTCATTGTGTTCTTTTGTATGCTCTTTTTCTTTGATTTCTATTCTTTTGCTCTTTATTAACTGAAAATTAAAAGTTTACATCAATATGTTTTGACCTTTGTTTCAAACCAAAATGAGCAATTCAATCACCTCCGTTACAAAATCCCACAGGAATTGTTTAGTCTTCAGTAGTCGTTGGTATATGGGTAGATTGGTATAAACGAAATCACTGTGTAGCCAAGGCTGGCAAAGACGTTCTGCACCCTTAACAAGCCCTTCATCAAATTTTTGCAAGAAAGGTTGGTCTGGATCCTTTTGAGCACCCATTTTGTAGCCTAGTGATGATTCTGGAATTCAATAATCCATTCATAAGTATACATTTCAAATGCGAAATTAACTCTCTTTGTGTGTTTATTACGTTTTCATGCCTAAACCCACAGAAGCAATTTCGATAAATTTTGGTATAGAGATAAATTGGCCCTTGGAAAAAGCCATAATACAATACGATGACCGGACTTGTAGTAATAAAACATAAGGCAGTAAAAAACAGCAAATTTAATCGACAAAAACACCCCAAAAAAGGGGTGCAATAACAATGCCCTAAAAGATAGAGCATTTATTTTAGTACCTGATTTACTTATAACAATATCCTCATAGTTTAACAACCATAACTTTTAAAATATTCAAAGAACATTCAAAAGTTAAGATATTTTTGTATTGAGACACAAACTTTAATCTTAAAACATAATTTCACACGTTTTATTTCCTAAAATTCTGCAAATTGTTAGGGATTAATAGATGTCGGCTTTTTGACACTGACATAAGAATCACAGGTGTAAACTAATTAGTTTTAATTTAATTGTTTCCTTAAAAGAACCCCTGTGATTTTTGCCTAAGAATTTTTGCAGTATTGAAATGCAATAAAATCGTGAGTGGCTTCAACTTGTGTATGCGAGACCAGGTGTAGCAGTACTGAAATACGTCCCTCGTCGGGCCCGGCTTATGATGAAATGCATGAGAAATGAAAAGTCTTCTTCTAAAGACTACTAATGAAATTTTGTCAAAATTACACTGAGCAAATTGTTATGGATAGGTTAGCAGAACAAGGAGCAAATTTTTTTTTTGGTAAACATGAGCAGAGTATAAACAGCATGAGCAGAGTCAAATCTCCAGAACATGATGGGCTCAGCATTGAGCACCTGAAGCACGCAGGTGTCCATCTGCCGCGTGGCTTGTCTATGTTATTCACAATGTGTATTAGTCACGCGTATCTACCTGCTAATCTAATGAAGACCATCGTGGTTCCCATTGTGAAGAACAGGACAGGTCACATCTCGGACAGAGGTATAGGCGGTATAGCCTACGTCAAACGAGACCACGGAACACGTTCGTTTCGTTCGTTTCGTTTCGTTTCCGTTCCGTTCCTCTGTAGGTATTCGCTGCCGCTGTGGGTAGAGGTACATACCGCGCGGGTTTCGCTCAGGTATTTAGTATCAAGTACCGCGGCTAGAGCGACCTGAGCGATATTCGCTGCCGCTGTGGGTAGAGGTACATACCGCACGGGTTTCGATCAGGTATTTAGTATCAAGTACCGCGGCTAGAGCAACCTGAGCGATATTCGCTGCCGCTGTGGGTAGAGGTACATACCGCGCGGGAGCAGCGGCATGCATCCCGCCCCTCACTCCGCAAGCGGGGTTAACATGACAACAGTTACGCACGATATTCCTTAGCGAAAGGACGCGTTTGCAACATGGCGTCATCGAAACGAACGAATAACGATTCATTTATTGAGATGGTGAAGTGCAATCCAGTTTTATATGATATGTCACTTACGGATTATAAAAATATATTTATGAAAAATAAAATATGGGATGAGATAGGAGAAAAATGTAACATAAGTGGTAAGTTTTTAATATATTATTATATTATCTTTCAATTGGGTACTAAATACGACTACCGCCATTAAAGAAGTTGACAAATTGTGTACGTACCCTATCGCCTGAAAGTTGCAAAGTTTCAAAATTTTGATATTCATTGTTCATTGCATTATTTTGTTGAGTAGTAAAATACATATTTTGCAAGTACGGGGTATTGCAATTTTTAGAGCGTAAATAATTATGGAGTACGCATGTTGCTTTTATCACTTTTTTAGCTGTAGACACTTTTAGGTGCATGGGTTTGAAATATATTCGCCATTTTTGAGCCAGTAATCCAAATGCATTTTCAACAACGCGTCTAGCTCGGCATAGGCGCTTATTGTATTTTTCCTTTCTTCTATCAACCCTAGAAACTCTTTGATTGAATGGTTTCATTACATGTGCTTGCAATCGGAATGCCTCATCTCCTATTAACACATGAGGTGTGACGTCATTAGTTCTCGGCAATAGTTTAGGCCTTGGAACATTCATAGTCCCATTATTAAACCTCCTTCCCATGACAGAGTTTTCGAAAATTCCACCGTCGCTATTTTTTCCAAAACCTCCAACATCGATACATAAAAAATTGTATTGTGGTCCTACTATTGCCATAAGGACGACAGAAAATTTTTTGAGGTAGCAAAAATAATTGCTGCCTGAATTAGGCGGACAAACTATAGTGACATGTTTTCCATCAATACTGCCGAGGCAATTGGGGAATTGCCACATATTATAAAACTCTTCAGATGTTAAGTTCCACATTTCTTCTGTAGGAGGCTTCATGTATATGGGTTGTAATGTAGTCCAAATAACATCACAAACTTCATCAACAATTTCTGCGACAGTTGAGCAACCCACTCTATAACTGTTTGCAATACAGCGAAATGAATCTCCACTTGCTAAAAATCTGCAAAAAAAAAAATTAATAAGCTTTTTTACTCAAGGTCTAAGCCATTTTTACTATAAATTTGGTTTCTAAGATTCCTTAGTATTTATCACCTTACTTACCTTAACAAATTCAGGGTTTTAAACTAGTCTAAGTATAACTAATGAATAAAAGTAATTGAATAGATTATAAATAAAATATATTTTTTACAGGCGATGAAGCCAAAGTGAAATGGAAAAATCTACGTGACACTTATGGTAAATATTTAAAAACTACAAAAACCACTACAGGCCAAAGTGCGTTTAAATCTTACAGTCGTTACAGCAAATGGCAGTGGGCATCTTCAATGGAATTTTTAAAAGATCACATAGGATTTGCTCCAACTGATACTAATGTGGCAAGAGAAGAAGAAAGCGTATCTGATACCCAAAATATTACTGAACCCGAATCTAATAATGAAAATTCAACACAACGGTCAAGTTCAGTAGCATCATCCGAACGTTATACTTCACGTTCGGGTTCCAGAAAAAGGACTTCTGTTAACGAACATCCTGTCGATAAAGTGATTACGTACTTGAATACAAAAGCAGATAAATTATCGTCGATTGAACATGTTATGCTTGGATATGCAAAAACAATTGACAGTTTTTCGGAGCGACGTAAAATTATAACAAAAATGAAAATAGCTCAAGTTATGATGGAAGCGGAATTGGAAGAAGAGCAAGAACGTAGTCTACAACGAGAAACAACACTGCGATCTTACTACACCACCGAGCCTAACACAAGCCAAAATGATCGTTGTATGTCTCAACAATCATGTTATTCTCGTAGTGAGCCTAACACAAGCCAAAATGATCGTTGTATGTCTCAACAATCATGTTATTCTCGTAGTCCCCAGTCTACTAATGATTCTGAACTGCAGTCTGCTCTGCGTTGTATTCAAGATAATGCTCTATCACCTCTAGCACCTTCACTGACTGGAGAAGGTCTCGATTACGAACACGAAATAGATTACGACCAACAGAAACACTCAGAAATCTAATAAGAAGGTTTAGGTTAAGATAAAAGTTGTGTTAGTATTGTAAAAGACCAAAGTTCCTTCCTAGTTATCTAAAATAAAGATTTTCGTCAATTAATATTCAAATTTGTTTTCCTTACCTCAACGTTATTGCTAAGCGTTCTTCAGGGCATATGGGTTCTCGATATTTAGTGAATGATTTGCTGATATTTTCCTTTATCATATTTAATATTTCATCGAAGTTCTCAGTCGTCATTCTGAATGCATTAAAAAACCGATCTTCATCCAATCTTAATCTTGGATATAAAGTGTGGAATTCCCCATGAATTCGGTGTTGTCTGTTGATGTCATGGATCCAAATTCTTTTCTTAACTGGTGAGTCAATTAAAGCTAATAAAAGTAAAACTTCCTCTTCATCACTATCCATCACTAAAATCAGATGCTCTGCAGAAATTACAAAGTGACTGACGTGTATATTCTTTGGCGACTCAGAAATTACTAACTAACGAAAATTTCTTACCTCTCTGAGCGAAACTCGACTACCGCGCGTTATTCTACCCACAAGGATAGCGAAATCCGTTTTGGTGTGAACAGTAATATTACCGCATACCCACTGGGTTTTCTCTGCCGCAGACGGTAGCGAATACCGCTTAGGTCTGAACAGTAATATTACCGCATACCCACTGGGTTTTCTCTGCCGCAGACGGTAGCGAATACCGCTTAGGTCTGAATAGGCCTAAGTCAACCCCGACATAGTTGGGAAAAGGCTGGGTTGATAATTAATCTCATCCTCCCCTTAAGGAAGTTCTCCTCCCACCACATCACAAGGTACTTTTTTTCCGTCTCGAAGAATCCCTTGTTTTTCGGAGCAATTCTCAAAATTTAGACTTGACCAGAAATTCTACACGGCACTGTGAATATTCATGGGCTTAGCCAATTACGTCACTATTATCTGATAGCTCTATGTTTTGTTAAGGAGCTGTTGTTTGAAGAGGATGATAATATTCATCATCATGACCATCATATCAGCTGAAAGGCTACTGTTGAACATAATTATGCCTCCCGTCAGTGTCAACACAAGGACCGATGCTATGCGTATCGCATGAGCAAAGCGATGTCTATTTTAGGACATAGTTACTGCTCTTCCTTGCGTCATCGCATCAGAAATCGGGATATCCGCAGCAAAACCTAAATTACCGACATAGCCCGATGAATTGCGAAACTTAAGTGGCCGTGGGCAGGGCACATTGCTCGCAGAACGGATAACCAATGGGGCCGAAAAGTTCTGGAATGGCACCGCGAACTGGAAGACTATGCGTTGGAAGGCCTCTCACCAAGTGCACCGATGATTTTTTAAGGTTGCGGGAATGCACTGGATGCGAGATGCACGGGATCGATCAATGTGGCGACGCCTTGGAGGGTAGGCCTATGTCCAGCAGTGGACTTCTTTTGGCTAAAATGATGATGAATGATGAACACCATACCCATACACCACACAAGTGCAGGAATCGGTAGCCATAGGTATTTATCAACTAATACACAATCTATTTCTAGTATAGAATACTATAGGTTTTTTTAATCACAGATTAAAGAAATCAATTAAGTATAATTATTAAATTAATCAAGCGTTTAGTTAAATAACACCTCAAACCAGTCGGAGAAACGAATAAATTGTCTTTGTATCGCATTAAATAATAGCGTCAGTCAATTATTAGTAATTTTTTATTGATGAACAGTGAGATTATCAGATTACACGCATGTTTTGAGGTTATTATGTTGAGAATTTTCATGATAAACATATTATTAGGTAGATACTAATTAATTTTTTTGCTTTTTTTGCTTAACTACTAAGTCTTGCTAATAACACTAAAATAAAGCTTTTATGAGAACTTAAAGATTATCCAATAATAGATATTGACTATATAAGAAGAAACCTCTGTTAGCAACTAAACAAAATAGTCTCCTATTATCCGCTTCAAATGTTTATGTTACCTTGATACCTGGTTATCTAATACAAAACTTAGAAAACCGGACAAGTGCGAGTCTAACTCGCGCACAGAGGGTTTTATATAAACAGCTACATTCACACAAAAAAAGAATAGATAACATTACTAAGTTCATAAACTATGAAAGCACCGAACATTTCTCTAACGAAGAGTAATAATTAGCTTTGCTGTTTGAAAACTGTTGTCCCTAGACATCAATATACAAATATTTTACTTTTCCATGTAAATTTCATAAGTTGGTCGACTATTACTAGTCAAGTTTACGAGTAATAGCCGACCAACTTATGAAATAAAGCTTACTTAGCTGTGATAGTTTTCCTACGCCAGTCACAGCGTCAGTGATGTTCATCAGGTCCTCTTAAGTGCAGGTGTATGAGCACTAGGGGCACTCCAGCATATTTGTCGTACAGGGGCACCGTACTCGCAATGTGTAACACATGGTTCTATAAAACTCCATTTCGTCAAATTGTGTTGCCTGATTATGCAATTTGGATGTTGGTGGTGTGCTACCCCCGTATCTTAGAAAGCACCTCCGTCAGTCTTAAGCCTAATCTCTCACCATTCGTGTCAGATTGCCCTCCTATCGGACTATGAGACCGAGAGATCGGAAAATACACCTGTGTTTGTGAACAACTTGTGCACTATACCATATCTACTATCTAGTAGTAGAAAACGGGTAGGAGGACTATTGTTTAATATGAAATTTAACAAAAATCACGTTGCAGTTCTCGAATTATAAACGTAATGGGTCTAGACAACTTCTTTTTTTCTTTTTCGTGTGAGGATTTGGCCACCTCTGGTGTCAGAGTAATTAAGCCACCTCTGTGCACCCCACAGGCCTCTGATTTGGCTATTTCAACTCCACCCGCCGGCGCAATGAAAGCAGTAATTACGCCTTGCTATTTATAACCGCCTAGTATGACATGTCTGCAGCTCAATCTCAAAATAACATCAATAAAGAAGACGTTGACTGTGCTCCCACAAACTTCAGGAGTAAAAGGATGAGGGATGAAGATATACTGGAGAGTTTTGTGAATTCAAAGCAGAAATGAGAGAGTTATTCCTGTCTTTCACGACTTCGACGCGAAAGGAACTTCAAGAAATTACCACAAATCTCAAGGAATTTGCTTAGCTTACAAAAAATACTATAGAAACATCTATCCAGCGTATATCTACACAGCATGAGGAATTCCAAAATAGGATAGAATCACTTGAGTTGCAGTCTAAAAAAGATATAGAGTAAATTTGTGTGCTTGAAGACAAAATAGAGGACTTATAAAGAGTTAGACGAAAAACTTGCGTCGAAATAAAGAATGTTCCAAAGAATGCCAAAGAATCTCTAGATACCCTCATCTATATGGTATTATATCTCTCTAAAAATATTAATCTCAATTTGGATTCGCGCGACATAATGGATATTCATAGGGTCCAGGGAAGGAAGCAAGGTGTTAAAAACAACCCTATTATTGTTGAACTAGGTTCTCCGATTCTTAAATCTGATTTGCTACAGAAAGCTAAGGCCTACAATATTAGAAATAAAACAAAACTGCAGGCTAAACATCTTGGATTCACCAGTAACGAGGATACTCCAGTGTTCATATCAGAAAAGCTAACGGCCAAGGGAGCCCGACTTCAATTCCTAGCCCGGGACTTGGACAAAATGAAAAAGTACATATTCTGTTGGACGAAATTTGGCCAAGTATATGTCAAACAAGATGACAGCTCCCAGGGTATCCTTATTAAGAATGAAGCTCAGGTTCATCATCTGCTGTCAAGCTTATGACTAAATAGGGCGACAATCTTTTTTGTTTACTTTTTATTACATTTGATTTATGCATGTACTCAGAATATAAATAATTGTATTTTTGACATAGTTATAGGATTTCTCTCAATGTGTAAAACGTCTATATCTAGCAATGTTAAGCTTAATTGCATTATACTCATAGCACAACTTACAACCTATACACTTCTCAAACATTACTCTAAACATGTAACACACATAACAGCTCTTACTCAAAGCATGCACACACACACACACAAATACCTTTTTTAGTGTTCTTGTTCACCTTGTTGTTTACAAATGGATATTACAAGCAGCAACTTATCTATACCAATATAATAAAGATGTTTTTTTGTTTGTTTGTATGTTTGTATCGAATAGGCTCCGAAACTACTGAACCGATTTAAAAAATTCTTTCACCAATAGAAAGCTACATTATTCCTGAGTAACAAAGGCTATTTGTTAAGCCCGAAAACGGGTCCTGTGGGGCGGTCCACGGTAGCGAAGCCGCGGGGAACAGCTAGCATTATTTAAAATCGAACATGAATAGTAATCTAGATACACTGAGGGAATTGGATAATGCTGAGATTGCGAATTCTGCTATGATTAATATTTGAACAAATACATAATTATCTACAACTTCAACTCGAATTTCACAGTTGTGACACAAAATATACGAAGTGTTTACGCTAACTTTGATGACTTACAGGTAAACTTGTCGCAATTGAGATATGATTCAGATGTGTTAAAGTTGACGGAATGTATACTTAATTATAGCAGACAACTACCAGTTCTTAGTAATGACACTTCTTACCACACAGTAAATCAGCTCAGTCAAAATGATGGCGTGGTTGCGTATATTAAGAACAATCAATAACCACGGGTAACCGACGTTAAATTAAAACATGCATCTGCGATTCAGGTTTTCATCTCGGACTTTAACATTATTGGCATATAGATACCGTTCCCCATCGAATCCTTCGGCAGATAACTATAAAGCCACACAAAAACATAATAATTGTAGGCAATATAAACATCAACTTGATAAAAAAAAGAAACATGTAAATGTTTCTTTATCCGTAGATATCAAGTTGTCAGCGAAATAATGGGTTGAATTATTTAAATATGCTGGTGGGACACGGCCTCTTACCGGGACATTGCCTTTCAACTAGAGTGCATACCTGCCTTGATCATGTCATACTGAAAATTCATAAATGCTGTAACTCGGCCTTCGTAACCGTCCTCAATACTTCGATAACAGATCATGCTATGGTATTGCTAAATATAACCCATACAGTAAAGACTAAGAGCTGCGACAAGTATAAAACAGTTATAGATTTTGATACTGCTTACAGGGACCTAATAAATACAGACTTTTCATTCTTTGACACATATGAAAACACCGACCTTATAGCGAATAAGTTCAAAGATGTGATCAGGACTTCATTACATTCTAATATTAATAGGAGAACCCAGAAACCTTGGATATCCTTGGGTGCTTTGCGATGTATTAGACTCCGAAATAAAATGCAATTGCAGTCCAGGAAAGATCCCCACAACATAATACTAAAAATTACATTCAGACGTTTTCTTACATTCTGCTCAAATCTTTTTAAGAAGTTAAAGAGACAATTCCAGAGAAACAAAATTACTGACTAAATAAACAAGCCAAGACAGCTATGGCAAAATATAAATGAAATCACCCAATTTAAAAGACCCAAATCCTTTAATAGTTGCCTCTTAAATATTACACCGCACCCTCTTAACTCACTAAATCGCGTCAATCAGTTTTTCGTTGGGATTGGTAAAACTCTAGCTGAGGACATAGTCAATAACTGTGGTTTTGCGAGTGATATTTCTGTCATACAGTCTCAGGTTACCTCGTTATCCTCTGCTTGAAACAGACCCCCAGGAAGTGGATGGCATACTTATGGGTCTGGATTCCGGCAGTTCAACTGGGTGGGTATACCAACTAATTACCTTAAGTTATCCAGAGACCTAGTTGTTCCATTAATAAGTCAGCTAGCTAATATATACTTTAGGCTGAGTATATTTCCTTCCGCTTTTAAACGATCTGTGATAACTCCTCTGTTCAAGGGTGGGGATGTGAACGACGACGTCAATAACTACAGATCTATTTCTGTGCTACCCTGCATCTCAAAAATTCTCGAAAAACTACTAAATAGCAGACTTGTTACCTATTTAAATAAAAATAACATCTTGTCCGACTCGCAATACGGTTTTAGAAGGGGGCGTTCTACACAGGATGCTGTGTTGGCATTGACAACTGAGATTGTAGGTAGTGTAGATAAAGGAGATAAATGTCTTACAGTGTTTCTAGATCAACAAAAAAAGCATTTGACACAGTTTCGGTCCCCATCCTTCTGTTGCGGTGGGCGGGTTATCTCCTATGCTGACGATACCGCTATAAATTTTCCGGGGTGTCATGGGCCGCCGTAGCTGCTACCACAGAACTTGGTCTTGCGGAGGTGGCTAACTGGCTAAATGCTAACTTATTGACTTTCAACATCTCAAAAACAAACTTAATTTGTTTTACCCCGAGTCAGAGAAGTCAGCCAGGCACTGATTTTCGGATCAGGATACATGGGTGTGCGAATTTGCAGGACAGTGTTTGCATCTGTAACGATATCCAGCAAGTCCGATCTAAAAAATACTTGAGACTAACAGTTGACCAAAGCCTGTCCTGGCACTTCCATATTGAAGCCATTATTACTAGAATTAGTCATAATGGCTTCAATATGGGTGGGTTTTCAAAGGTCTGCGCTACATTATGACATTGCAGCTTCTTTATAAAATATACGTGGCCCTTGCACAGTCTGTCATTTCGTATTGCATTGCTGTTTGGGGAGGTGCCACTAAAGTCAATTTTTTGGACTTAGAGAGAGCCCAGAGATCACTACTTAAGGCGATGTATTTCAAACCTTACAGATATTCCACTGTAAACCTTTACAAGATCAGTGGACTACTGTCAGTAAGGAAATTCTATGTCTTAAACATAACTCTAAACCTACATAAAGCGCTGTCCTTCAAATTAATAAATTTAAATTAAAGACGCAAAGGTGTTGTGGCGCCCTCCCAAATGGTCCGTACAATTTTTGCCAGACGTCAATATGCCAAAAAGTCAGCCTATATATATAATAAACTAAAGGACAAATTAAATATCTTCTGTTACCGTCCTCCGACCTTGGATATACCAGCTTGACTTAATTCTACAATACATATATTTCATCTTTTATTTTGAATGTTAATCTTCTAATATATTCATAATTACGTATTCCGAATGATTAAAACCTCTTAGGACAACATCCGCTTGTCATCTTTCTTTGTATCAAATAAATAATAAACTTAATTATTACGCATGATTCTTTGATAAATATTACTGGTAATAATTGTTATTTAATATTAGTTATTTTATTAAGTAATTCAATTTGATTATTACATGAATAGAAGTTTATTGGAAAAATATAAAAAGCGGATGTGTTAGGCAGTTTGAATTGTTGGCGGTGACCGCTATTGTTGACACTACGAATTGTAAGACAAACGCTAGTCAGATTGTATTTTTGAAAATAACTGAGAATAAACACTTTGTAAATTGTACGAGTGCCGTTTCTGTTCTGTGACCAGCCTATCCTGACCACTGGTTCACACTTCCTTAAGCTTTTTCATGACAGTAAAAAAACCCTGATGGATTGGCTAAAACCTCTTTCGTATGGGGAAGTAGAATCCATCTTAGTTAGATTAAGTAAGACAAATTGATTGCTCACATTAATTTACTCACATCCATACAACATTCATACACTCTACACACACACACACACACACTCATATACACTCTACAGTTAATACACGTACACACACTCATGCTCACTCACTCTATAAGCTGACATTTCATGTATGAATCATTAAAATTGTACTGTTTTTTATTTTGATTTTTATTGCTATTATTATTTTTTGTATTTTTATTTAATTTAATTTAATTTTACTGTCTATTTTTATGGTCTCAACATTATATAATAAACACTATTGGGAGGAGCGAGATAGCCCCAACACAAGTATAGTAGCGAGAGTGGACGGGATGTGTCTGCGCATGGATACAGTCGCGTTCTAAAGTACTAGGATATTTTTTTATAAGGGTAATTGTTTTATTGTAGAATCATAATAGGTACTTACTAGCTAGTAGCTACTTAGTTCTTTGGAAGAGGCGGGATTTAAATTAGGTTATGTTTACTTGAGCATTATTTTTATTTCGATCTTATAATTATAAATATTTGAATATCTTATCATTGTAAATTATCAACTGCTCCTTTCTCAACTTCTTTGTTCATAAAACAATAAATACTATAAATCATTTTTCTTTCTTTAATTTTTAATACCTTCGTCGTGCAAAGAAAGTTCTGTGTGCGACTGTATTTTGGGAGCGAACGAAGCAATAGCGTGCGCGCACAAAAACACTGGCGGAGCATTCCCCCGTCGCGCCCCCTTCATACCACCAGTTTGACCGATAAATCGCTTAGTGCGCAGATTTATGGCCAGGGTTCTTTTTACGTGACGGAACATGTATGTTAAATTCTATGTTTTAAAAAGTCAGTCAATAAATAGTTTGCCATGACTGTTCCATGGTGTAAGTTATAATAAGTCGAATTAATGGAGTCGAAACAAATAAATGTGAGCAAAGTTTTTGGTTTGGTAACAGATTGCAAATAAAATGTATTCAGTATTAGGTATTTCTTACGATTATAAATAACTAAAAAGATAAGACCGCCATCGCACTCATACAATAGAGAATGTTGTAAAAAAAGTTGTGTTACAATTTTGGTATATTTAACATAACATATTCCCCGAACCAATTCGAAGACATGTGACATCCACCAACCCGCACTGGGCCCGCGTGGTGGATTATGGCCCATTCCCTCTCACAAAGAGGAGGCCTGTGTCTCAGCAGTGGGAACATTGATAGGCTGATGATGATGATATTCCCCGAAGGGTTATGCAGCTATTATACACAAATGCCAAATGTAATTCCCATGTAACAGGGGCGAGCCTGTTGACATCAACCGGACACAATTTCAGACTTCGGCCTGCTATTGAGAAATTCCATATGGAAAAACACTTTGCCCGAGCCGGGCTTCGAACCCAGAACATCATGTTTAGCAGTAGCGCATTATATTATATCAATCTACCTTAGAATGACACAGTAATAGATTTGTTGGCGCAAACGGGCCAACGACCACAGCCACCGGTGGCTGTCGCGCGCTACCTCCACAATTGAGAGTGGCAGAAGTGCGCGACAGCCACCGGTGTTCGGCATCCGCCACATTTCTATTGCTGTATAGATCAGAATGTGAATCCCAAATAGCGGGTCGTAATTGAATTGCCGATATGAAATATTCATTGAGGCGTCGTATTTTTTCAGCTTAGCGCTGTGCGCCCCGGTCGGAAACGCGCAGGCGCCGCAATTTGTAGCTCAGTGCTCGAGTTCTGGAGGTGCGGGGCGTTACGCGTCGCGTCGGGCGGTGCGGCCCGCACTAATTTCAAACATAATATGGCGTTGTATGAGAGTGTTTAAGGAAAAGTGATTTAAAACGCATTTGCTAGCAATGCAGGCGGAACTTGCGGATGATACCAACGCGACGCACGCGACGTTTGTCGCGGCGGGGTCCGAGATGTAGCACGGGCCTATACGATACGATCACACGGCGATTCCCGCTACTGCGGAGCTCCATATTTTTTGTAAGTTTATGGCATCATTTGAGTACTCAGGGTCTCAGGAAGTTAATGCTAAGAATATTTAAATGAAGAATTTTTAGCTAGGAATGGTTAAGTTAATGAAGTCTGTACACTTATCCGATGGACACTTACATATTTTCGCAATTTCAAGGTTATCCAAGTCATCGATGGTTTTCTCAATAGATATTAATTACAAGTATGAATAGCGAAAAAGTATGTGAAATAGTCGAGTTCAAAAATATATTCACAATACACAAGCACTGTAGATAACTACACTCGCAACCGAAAACAAAATGATAACCCGGTAAGATCAGTAGAATAAATGTAGTAAACAAACGCATTGAAACTAAACAAAACATTGAGGCAACCGACTAGGAGGGCAGAGTTATTTAGGGCTGTTGAGATAACGTGTAAGTATGTATGTAGATGAAAATTGTTTGTGTATAGTGTACGAAAAGTATTGTTGAACTTGCGGTGAAAGGGCACATCAAAGTCAGTCTGTAATGATTGGAGTGTATAATGTTTTATTTAAGATATAGAATTAACTTACGTAGGCGTTTATTACTGGGTACAATTCGCATAACTATATAGCGTAACGGTTTAAGTACGAATAAATACAGAAATGATAACAAAAACTGACACAATCTCTATAAGTCACTGAGTTGACTGATTCATCAGCAAGTTTTTCAGACAACGCTCCGACTTAATGATGATTATGTTGCCATATTTTGTCCAGCAAAACATATAACATATACTTTTGATATACTTCTGATTCTTTGCAAAGTCTCTCGCCTTGAAAAATAGTTTTCTCGCGCTTGAGGGTAGATGTTCCGCAACATAGGCGGGCTGCTGGTCTCCAGTAGAACCAAAACTGTGCGTATTCAGTGTTTCAGCCCTAGGCTGTTTTTGATTGTTGTTGCGGACATTGGTAATTAGCTGGTTTTTTGTATGCACAGTCATGCATTCGGTAACGATAGGTCTGGCTGTACCCTTTTTGCCGGGCATGCGATAAACAGGAGATTCGGGAATCTCCAGTTTAGACAGGGGCATATTTAAAGTAGTACCTATTTTTTATCGATTGATGACGGTCAAACCCTTTGCCTTGCCTAACTCACTTGCGCAATAAGCTTGCTAGTCTGATGTCCTCTTTAAGCAAAAACATTTTTTTATCTATACCGTATGTAGTTAGTGGTGTTATTTCTCTTTGTTTTCGTAAGTGGTATTTATTTTGTTTTTTATTAAAATACAAGGATATCCACAGTAGGTACTGTAGAGCCATAAACTATTTATTTAGATTTTTTTTCTAATAAGATAAACAGAAACAACACATTTTTTTGCAGTGGCATGTTTATTTCTAAATCAAACTGACTTCCAATAGTAAACACTACAAAACGAAAAATAAATTTCTTTTCGGTGTCTTTGATACGTACCTATTGTATGCCGTTTTTCGACACAGACTTCGGAAAATAAAGTTATTTTTCGTTTTGTAGTGTTTACTTTTGTCAGTTTGATTTTTTTGTTGTTAAAAAGGTTTTTTATTTATCTCTTTTTTTTAACCCAAACACGACTAGGATACATTTTTTTATTTCGGAGTTCCAGTGCCTACCTTCCAGCTTCATCATCAGATCAGTTCAATGGTACCATTTTCATCAGTATCATTTATTTATTAGTATTTGCTTCATCATAGTCGGTTAACTATTCGAGATATCTTATATACCCGTGACATACTTAGTATTAATAAGTTCAAGTTTCCATCTGTGATCTTCTTCATCAGTTCCACTTCACCATTTTTGAGTGCAAATGTTTGCATTGCTGATGAAAATACCAAAATCGCTTTATGTATGCCCCTAATATTTGAGTAGTTCCCTCGATTTCTCCAGGATCCCATCATCAGATCCTAACCTAGTGACCATGGGGCCATTTAAGCAAACAAAACAAGTATTTTCCAATTCGGTTTAGGCGTCTTTGGTCAATCAGGTAATCTACATTCAAAAAAAAAGATTGCGACGAATTGAGAACCTCGTCCTTTTTTGAAGTCGTTTAAAAATATAAAGCCTTGATTTGCAGGTTGTTTTGAAGGCTGGAACTCGAATCAGTTGCTAATTAAATGGAAAAATCCTCGATGAATGTTAATAAATAAAAAGATATAATAAATAGTCCCCCTGACCAGTTTTAGCAAATCTCAACGGAGACTAGCCATCGGCGCGCGGCGATATTATAATGCACTAGTGTGTGAGCAAACACAGGTGCACTGCTTTTCCGTCACTCTCATAGTCCGCTGGGCTGTAACTGTTCATTTGAACATACCTGGCGAAGTGTGGGTGTGCTGTAGGTACCCTTCTGTCTAACCCTTAGGCGAACATCATCATCTGCCTAGCCTTTTTCCCAACTATATTGGGGTCGGCTGCCAGTCTTACCGAATTCAGCTAAGTACTAGTGTTTTACATGGAGCGACTGCCTATCTGACCACCACAACCCAGTAACTGGGTACCACGGTACCCCTTGGCAAGACTGGTGTCAGATTTCAAGCTTCTGACTACCCGTAACGACTGTCAAAGATATTCAAATGACAGCCAGGACCAACGGCTTAACGTGCTTTCCAAGGCACGGAGGAAACTCAGTATGTTGAAATGGTCACAATCCACGGACCGACCTCGTCAAGCGTTGCTTATCCTTGATGATCAACCCGTGCGGTTGTTATTATTTAGCCACGAGCTCCTCCTCTAAACCTTCGGTGAACATGGGCGTGATATTATGTAACTAAGTCTTTTGCGCTAATACCTTGAAATTTAAACTTGGTACTCATTTCTAAGATCAGAACTCATTTTAACAGGGTCTGTGCAGCAAAAACCAACGTTTTCTTTAGAATTAAGTATCTTACCTTGACTTCATAACACCTAATACACGAGTTCCGTTCATTGCACTCAATCTATCGAATGATTCGTGTAATTTCAGCAGTAGTTGTTTACTATAATTTATTTAATAAGACATGAAATACCAGATAATGTAGTTATTAGGTAAATATGCACTTTGTGTTGTATTCATACTTTACTGTTAGTAAGTACGGTGTAATTGTGGTAAAGGAGCCTTTTGCAAGTAGTAGTTAAGTTACCAAGTACCTGTACGATATCGACTTAGGAAAAATCTTAAATCAAACAAAGCATTTTGGAAAATTCATCCTATAACGGCATCGGACTTACGGTTTGTAGTATTATATCCAGCTAACTTCTTGGGCCACAGAGCATTTACAGAATGGGGACTAACATTTTATTGCTCACCAGTGGGCGCCACTGGCACTGTTGAGTAAGGTCCTTAAATATAGCTGTTAAGAGATGATATTTCGCGCACGGAAGCAAAGTTTTACTTAAAATAATTTAGAATGCCGTAGAAGTGCGAATAAAAATATAATATCGAGTGTGCCGCAGTTTTGCGCAGCCACTTTTTTTCGAAAAAAAGAAGGATACCATTTACCGAAACATAAAACTCTATTTAAGCTGTGGTTGGTAAATGCTGTACCTTAATCTTATTTTAATCTGCCATATTTGGTAAATATTGACAACAATAAAGAATTGAAATGAAAGTAAACGAACGAAACGAATTGTACTGTCGTTAAGTATGTCGTTTTTGTGGTAAGTAAACACTTTTTATTTCTTTCTTTTCTTTCTTTAATAAATTCGCGCTGAAAGCCAAACAACTTTGAAATTAAACATTCTGAAGACCTCAGCAGTCTACACCAGCGCCCCTAGCGGAAAATTTAAACGGCAGCCCTTATTAAATTGGACTGCACGGTCTCGTTGGTCTAGTAGCGACAGGTGCAACTACTCAGCCTCAGGACCTCATTTCTTGGGTTCGATGCTCGGGTCGGGCATGTTGGTGGCTTACCCATCTGGAATTTCTCAAAATCTTCCTGGAGTTTGGATTTGTGCCCTCCAATAACAATAGGCTCATCCCCTAGGCTATTATATGGGACTTCAAAATATAACTGGCGAAATGTGAGTATGCTTTAAGTGCACTTCTGCTTAAGCCTTCGAGAAATACAGGCGTGATGTTGTGTTATGTACAGATTTTTTTCAACGAAATGAATAGATTCACCGGAGAACCACTCTTTAACGAATTGGTCCAGCTGTTCTCGAGTTTTACACTTAACAAAACATTTCGCCATTCATTTTTATTAATATATAAGTATAGATCTGCATTAAGGCCCAGTTTTTTATCCGTAGTTAAGGAATGGTTAAATATAATAACTTATGGTTTCAAATTTCGCAAAAACGCGTTGTGCATCAATAGTCTAAAAAATCGTTAAATAATTCACTCTTCAACTTATTTGACCATTTGTGACGCCAACAATTGATGAATAGACGCTTTTTATCCAAATTTTAAAACATTGGTTATTATATTTAACCATTGGTCGAGTTAACTACGGATCAAAACACTGGGCCTTAGTTATCTTATTAACTTACCTTGAATACTTCATCTGCAATTAGCAGTTATTGTGAATGAAAGATATAGTTAACTAAAACAATAAATACGATGTTTATAAAGGTTAATCTCCGGAAGTGCTGGTTCTATTACAAACACTCTTTCACTGATGCAATGCTACACTATAGCTAAGTATCTTAGGGTACTTTTTCTGCTGTAAAAAATACATAGTTTCTACGGAGTCCACGCGCTAGAAGCCGCGGGAAAAAATTAGTTAAAAATAAAACAACGGGAATCTAGACGTACGGTAAGTATTGAAATGATGTTTTTTCGTACTTATTTTCATTTTGTTTACCTGCCTACGTGACTCAATTTAAACGTAAAACGTGTTTTAAATAAAATCAACAATGAAAATATATCGAGGCCGGACAGGTCCCTGCCACATTATAATTAATCCATTACCTAAGCAGGGTAAATAACTATAATAAACTTAGATAAATGTATAATATTATTAGTGTAAATAATGAGATTAAAAACAACTATGACGTAAGTAAGCCAAAACAGTGCGTAATACTCATTAAAGGTGCCAAAATATTTTATTGTCTAGTAATGTTCTTGGTTTTAAATTATATACCTACTTTATAAACATAAGGTGTCAAAGTTTATTTTACTACCTACACAGCTACCTATGTATATGAATATTTGTACATAAACGCAGTAAAACTAAACATCCAGTTAACTTGTTCATTCTAAATCTGTATTGAAAACCAATCTCATTCGCCTTACAAGGTTCAATGTATCTGATCAAGTAGAAAGTTGATCACGTCAGTGTCTATGACCGCTTAGCAGTCGATTATTCCTGATATCCGAAAATAAACTAGACGGGTTTCATTTAATGTTCAGGTGATCAAACTTAATAATTTTATTATTTATTCTTTTATTTACCTACATGTTAAAAAAATGTTAGATTTTTTAAATTATTATTTTTTTATACTTGTGTTAAAAGTCAAAATATTTACACAATATACCAGAGTCGGAAGCGTTATTTAATAACCTTGTACTTATACTTGACATTTTTATTACGTTATGACACTTTATTATAATGATTTAAAACACTGGTCAACTTCGTCATCTGTTAACTTCACTAATCTCACAGACTCTTCCCAGAGCGCTTTAGCAGTCTTGTCACATGAAGCACGTTTCACAGCTGCCACTATTTCACAGTTCCTAAAGTATGCTCCACTCACTTCACCAGCCTTCTTATCCAATGCAGCATGAAGAGCCGTCTGCGCACCCAGCCATGGCGTCTTGAAGAATAAAAGGCACAGCAGTGTTAAAATTGTTCCATAAACCTTATTCAAAGAGTCAAAGATTCTAGTTCCCACTGCTCCAGGATCTACGTTATTTATCACAACGTTATAACCCTTTAACCTCTTCGTCAGCTCATTTGCGAATAGCACGAGACAAATCTTGCTGTTCCCATAAATCCTGATAATGTTCCAATAGTTCGTTCGGTTTAAATTCGCGATGTCCACCTTGCCAACCATGTGGAGGACTGACGCTGTCGTTATTATCCTGCTCGACTCACCCGGCTTCCCTGTCTTCTTTAAAAGTGGAAGAAGCAGAAGGGTCAGTAGGAACGCCCCGTAATAGTTCACTTGCATTATGAAGTTCATTCCATCAGCCGTCAGGAAATCCCCAGGGACCCCAACTCCAGCATTGTTCAATAAAATGTCTAGTCTTTCTTCAGCGTTCATGATGTCTGCTGCAAATTTTCTAACTGACTTCAATGATGCTAAGTCAAGGAGTTTGAATACCACGTTATTGTTGTCAGTTTCTTGGATTATTTGTTTTCTGGCGTTTGTACCTTCATCCTCGAATGGACAAGCGATGATGACCCTGGCTCCTCTGTGTGCTAGGTCCGTTGCCATTTGGAGGCCCATACCTGCAGTTCCTCCAGTCACTATGACTGTTTTGCCCTCTAATCTTCTTCTGGAGATACATACTGCATTCGTGCTCTTTTGATACACGGCCACTGAGAGCGCTATAATGACAATGATGGCTATAATCAGTAGGAGCCCGTACATAGTTGCGACACCGCTGCCGGCTATAAACACACTGTATAACGGAGTGGAGCGATACCTCGATTTAAACTTTGTAAAGATAAGGGCTTAAAACTGGTCTCGCCAACATAATTTTGATCAGTTATAGTTTAACACCACAAAAAATGTCAACATAAGTGTATAGTATTTATGTAACATGTAACAATGTTATTTTGTGATATTAATTTGTAAATGAGTCGTTGGTGTGCCTTGTTCAATAAATAAAAAAATAAAAATAAAAGTAACTATAAAATGTTATTACATGGTTTTTAAGGTAGGTACTGACATACCTACAATCCTACATTCTACATGATTACTTACTCGTACCTACTGTTTTTAGTCTGTAAAATAAAACTCACATGCTATATATAATATCATTAATTTATAAACTACTAGCGGACGCCTAGCGGTTTCACCCGCGTAGTTCCCGTTCCCGTGGGAATACAGGGATAAAAAGTGTGTCAACTGCGGATAGTGTAGCTTCCCAACGGTGAAATAATTTTTGAAATCGGTCCAGTAGTTTTTAAGTTTATTCATTACATACAAAAATACAAATCTTTCCTCTTTATAATACTACTAAGTAAAGAACTATAGACAATATATCGAGGTATAGATATAGATTACGTTTCTGTTTTACAGCTGATTGTAATGCAAAGATTTGATTTGCATAGAATACAATTCAAACAGTAAGCGTCACATAACTGTCTAACACTCACATAAAATTAATTTAGGTATTTACAGACAGACAACGAAATGCTTAAGATAATGTAGGTACAGAGACGAGGGATAAATTTTAAATAAAAAAAACCGGCCCAATGCGGGTTGGACTTGCGCACGAAGGGTTCAGTACCATCATCGCAAAAAATGGCAAAAAAATCACGTTTGTTGTATGAGAGCCTAAAAAATAAATACTAAAACATATATATTATATACTTAAATATTGATTTTATTGTTTTTAGTCTTTGTTGTTAAAGCGGCAACAGAAATACATCATATGTAAAAACTAGCTGTGCCCGCGGCTTCGCTCCCGTCATTAGTGGTGGGCGTTGCGAACTTGCGACGACGAACCGTTTCTAAAGACCGTTTTTTGTTCTGCGACGGTGCAACCGTTTTACGTCCTGGGATAAAGCAGTCTTCGTTGCACAAACCTGTCTTTAAATAACTTCGTGCGATTTTTACTTTACGCCTCAGAAAATACAGTCGAGATTCGAAAGCGAACTGATTCAACAACGACACACGTCGGTCGTCGCGGACGTCGCGTCGTCCTTTATCGTTCCACGTTCATTCACCAAATAGTTCTGCGACGGTGAAACAGTTTTTAAGTCCGTCTTCGTTGCACAAACCAGTCTTCGAATAACTTGGTGCGATTTTGTATTTTATTCCTAAGAAAAAACAGTCGAAAGTGAATTGATTGAACTACACACACACGTCGTCGGCTCGTCGCGTATTGTTCCACGTTTGTTCACAAAGTAGTTCTTACAATAAAACTTAAAAAGTGAACTTTTTGCCCATGTCATACAGTTGATAATATATTACCAGTAGAGTAACCTATGTTTCGTTCCGATCCGTCCTCCAAGACGTCTTCAAACCGTCATCTGTCTGCCAAACCTACCCTATACCCTACTTACCTTCCTGCCTACCTACCCTACAAACAATAGTTACATATATATACATACTGCATACCATTTTTTTTTCTAATGTCATTCTGTCGCGTAGAATCTTAACACCGCGATTCAGAAAATGACTATAAATGCACAACGCCATCTATCGAATAGCGAGTTCAACTGTCCGAGTAACTGAATTGCGTGAGCAGTGATAATTTTACTTCTTGAACAGTTTAAATTCATCTAACTTTTGATAGAGTGAACCGATTGCGATGAAACAAAAACTAAGTAATTCTTCAAGTTACGCACAATTTTTATGTATAAAAGTTATCTACATTGGTTTCGTACATTTCACGTGATGCGTGCACAAATAAACAGACAAACAGACAAAAATTCCAAAAATGCTGGAAATGGGTTCTGTTGGTTATCCTTTAACACCCTGGCAATTTTTTTTGGAATTTGTACAAAAAATATTTTTCTACAGATTTATTATATGTATTGATTGATGATTTCAACTGTCTAGCTATCACGGTTCATGAGATACAGTCTGGTGACAGACGGACAGACAGACAGATGGACCGCGGAGCCTTAGTAATAGGGTCCCGTTTTTACCCTTTGGATACGGAATAGGGTTCCGTGAAAAGAAAATTATCAATAAAGTTTGAACATTTATTTTATTTATTTATTTATTATTTATTTTATTATTAATGTACACACAGAAAATACATACAGAAAACACATCATGACATAGGAGTACAAAGGTACTGCTTATTTCTTAAGAAATTTCTACCAGCAGACCCGCGAAAAGGAGAAATGAAGAAGAAATGTAGACAAATAGTGTGTGAGAACAGGAAGAGAAGAAAAGTGAACGACTAAACTAAGATATAAAATATATACATTATAGTGTAAGTGATATATACTTAAATAAATACATAACTCTAAAATATATAGATACTAAATATAAATACATAAGGCTCAGATTTGAGAGAAAAGATAATGCTCTTTTAAGCGTTTTTTAAAAAGCGAGATAGTATCTAGATCTCTGATGCTAGGCGGAAGTGAGTTCCACAATCTCACAGCGTGGACAGAGAAGGAATAGGAATAATAGCTGGTTTTATGAGGATGGGATTTAAGGAGGGATCTAAGATGTGACCTACATAATGCGTCTCTAGGGCGAGCGTAAGAAAATCGCTCACGCAGGTAGGAAGGATAAGAAGGGTTGTGTAAGATGTTGAAGAGGAGACATAAAATCCGAGTGTTCCTGCGAAGACGGATTGGGAGCCACTTGAGTTCCTTGCGAAGGTGAGAAACATGATCATACTTACGTAGACCATAAACAAAGCGAATGCATAAGTTTTGCAGGCGCTCAAGCTTATTTAATAGCTCCTCTGTGGCATCCAAGTAGCAGGCGTCGGCATAATCAATAATCGGCTGAATTAGTGTTTGCGCCAAAGAAATTTTTGTCTTTAAGGGCAACAGACTCTGAAGGCACCTCAGCGAATGGAATGAAAAATGAACCTTACGACTGACTTCGTTGACCTGAGCATGCCACGAAAGATTGGAGTCAATGATTACCCCCAGATCCTTTGCGGTTTCGGAAAATTCTATACGAACACCGTCAAGATATAGAGGCATCAAAGAAGTAACGTTAGCCGCATTGCGAACGAATTTGCTGCCTATAACCATGGCCTGTGATTTACTTGGGTTAATTTGTAGCCCAAATGACTTAGCCCAAGAGCTGATACATGCCAGGTCTCGATTCATGGCCGCAATAGCAGAACCAGCGTCGTCTGAAGTAAAATGTCGATACAGCTGCAAGTCATCTGCGTAAAGATGGAAACTAGATGAGATTACTCTGGTGACAAAGTTAATGAAGATTGAAAAAAGAAGAGGCGAGAGAACGCTACCCTGAGGAACCCCCTCAGTGAGGCTACACCAATCAGAGAAGGACTCATCAAGGCGAACACACTGAGAACGTCCCCGAAGATAAGAATTGAACCATGCTAAAGCGGAAGAAGAGAAATTGATGGTTTCCAGCACACCGAGTAAAATGTCGAAATCCACTGAGTTGAAGGCACTGCTAAAGTCAAGCAATACAAGTACAGTAAGGGACTTATTCTCCATAGCCCAGCGGACATCGTCAGTCACTTTTATAAGTGCAGAAACAGTGCTGTGACCCGAACGAAAACCGGATTGAAAGGGAGATATTAAAGAGTTTGACGTCAAGAAATATGATACTTGTCTATGGACTAAGTGTTCGAAGACTTTAGAGAGAAATGGAAGAATAGAAATAGGTCTAAAGTGAGTTAATAAAGAAGGATTGTTGGTTTTAGGTAAGGGTATGATGTGAGCCTGCTTCCAGACCGTCGGAAAAGAACAAGAGGTAAACGAGTGATTGAAAATGTGAGTTAGAACAGGAAGCAATGATGGGAGGATAAGAGTAATCATTCTGGAACATAACTTATCGTTACCGACTGCTGAAGAAGTTATTGCCAAAACAGACTTCTTAACGTCATCCTCGGTAACATCGCTAAGGTTGAAGGTCGGACATTGTGGCACCGGCAAACTGGAAAGTTGCTCCAAAGTTGCTGCCTTGACACACTTATCAAGAGAAAAAGGAAGACGAGAGAAATGATTGTTGAGATCATTAAGGTTCACATCCTTGCACTGGTTGGTAGGCGATTTGCCTATGCCTACAGACTTAAGGAATCTCCATATATCGGAAGAACTGCGGTTATTGAGTTGTTCATGGAAGTAGCGCCTCTTAGCATCCTGGCACAGATGACTGCAGCGATTACGTAACGATTTGTAATAAGCGAGATTCAGGTCTGAAGGTCTGCGCTTATACCTGCTCTTGGCTTTGTCCCTACGGGCCATATGCTCTTTAATTTGTGGAGTAATCCATGGTGCAGGATTATGCCGCACTTTGACTCGTCGAATAGGGGCATGCTGGTCATACAAGTTGAGAATGGTTACATTAAGGCACTCGACCTTGGCATCGATGTCGTCGGTCTCTACCAGAGCTGACCAATCGAGATTACCGGCATCACGCCGCAATGCCTCCAGGTTTATGCCCTTATAGTTACGAAGATATAAGAACTGGGGCTTACGCTTGGGAACACGAATACGATAAGATAGATAAACAAGGTCGTGGTAAGAGAAAGTAGCAGTAAGCTGGCCATGGGCAGAAACATTATTAGGAGAGGAAACAATCATAAGATCAAGTAAAGAAGGCGTACAATTGGGAAAATAGTGAGTAGCAGAGAGAGGCAAAACTTGAAGATTGAACGAAGACAAGAGTGAAAGGAGTTTAAGGGAGCGAGAGTCATTTTTAATCAAGCAAGTATTGAAGTCACCCATTAAAATAATGTGCTCATACATGGGGCATAGATCGCTGAGAGTGGATTCAAGAGAATTGAAGTAATTAATGTGAAGGTTAGGGCTGTAGAGCACTGCAAGTAAAACTTTTGTGTGATGAACACATACTTCAATAAACAAGTATTCAGCCGATTCAGAGTAAAGCGAAGGAGATGAACTAACTACCCTGTAGGGTAAGTCAGCCCGCAGGTAAACAGCCACACCGCCTCCACCTTTGCCAGTCCTATCATTGCGGATCAAAACGAAGCCGGGGTGTGACATTATTATTTAAATGAACTTTTATTTTTAATTTAATCTTATTTTTTTTACTAAGGCTCCGCGGTCCGTCTGTCTGTCTGTCTGTCACCAGGCTGTATCTCATGAACCGTGACAGCTAGACAGTTGAAATGGATGATATGTGTATGTTGCCGCTATAACAACAAATACTAAAAACAGAACAAAATAAATATTTAAGTAGTATGGGAGCCCTCCCATACAACAAACGTGTTTTTTGCCATTTTTTGCGATAATGGTACGAAACCCTTCGTGCGCGAGTCCGACTCACACTTGGCCAGTTTTTTTTTTGTTATCTAAACTAATAACACTTCATTTCTTGACATTGACTGCGTACGGCCCGTGCCCCAGTGACGCCTACATTGCACAAGGTGCTGCATAGCTAGTCGAGCAGGGTGAGCGGCTTCAACGCAACCTTTTTCTAATACTTACATTTTTAAACTCATGACATCTTTGGAATGGAATGTCTGAATTGAATAATTTATAAAGTTATATAAAGGTATTGAAGCAGTCGTGAATATGAAGTAATTTATTTTGATAAGGATTAATACCAAGATACAAATAAAGATCCTTATCTAGCGGCGGCATTTCAATAAAAATATGTATAGTAAAAGAAACACTTATTGTGGCACTATAATAGCTAGTACATTATTTTATTCTATCATCAATAGTTTTCGCAGCGCACGCGATGTAAAAAATATTTTAGGTATTTATTTACACCTTGGGTTACATTATTGGAGTTTTAGTAAGGATTCCTAATTTTTTTGAATATATAATATTGCCTATGTCACCTGGAGATAGTGTAGCTTCCCAACAGTGAAAGAATTTTTCAAATCGGTTCAGTAGTTTCGAAGCCTATTCAATGCAAACAATCAAATCTTTCCTCTTTATAATATTAAGTTTAGATTACATTTTTATGTCCTGCCTACTGTTTATAAATAACATGCGGATTTGAGTGTATGAATATGTATTATTATGTATAATATTTAAACAATAAAATCTTAGTTGTATTTGACTCTTTTCGTACTTAAATTAACATGACAGGTTTCGGTAAAATAAGGTTGGGTAGGTAGAGTTGCCCACTTATTTTTAGAAGAATTAGATTTTATGTGAATATAATTTTCAGAGAGGGTAAGTGCATGGCAAAATAAAAGAGAGTTTTCTATCGGTTACATTTCGGAGAGTGTGCGATGGAACTGCACAATTTGATTCCGTCTAGCCCTTTCCATCATCGGACTACAAGACGTACGGCAATGCGCCATCAGTACATGGTGGATATCCCACCCATACGCACAAAGCGTTTTGAAAATACTTTCAGTGTGCGTACAGCTAAGGAGTGGAATTCCCTACCGGCGTCTTTGTCTCCAGATAGCTACAACCTAGGGGTCTTCAAGTCAAGAGTGAATAGGTTGCTTCTAGGCAAGCGTGCTTCACCTTCGACCACATCATCACTTAACATCAGGCAAGATAGTGGTCAAACGCGAGCCACAAATAAATAAAATAGAGAGGTGGGCGGAGTTCGAGCGGAAACGGACGGGATGGACTGTAAATAATAAGAACAGGGTTTAAAAATTAACCAACTTCTAAAGTAAAACATTAAAAAGTGCAAATATAACTTTCGTTTCGGATGTCGGTGTCTTTGGTACCTCTTGTTTTATTTTATCGTTTTTCAAAACCGATTTCCGAAACGAAAGAATTTTTTAATTAAAAAAAATATGTTTATTTCTTTTTTTAGGTTTAGTACCCTATCACTAAAAATTGAGCAGTCTGTAGTAAGATACATAAAGGATGACAAAATACTCATAATAACTTAATTTACACTTTCGTGCTTTTTCTTGCTAAGGAGTTCGGATGTATGTTTCATATCTTGAAAACTGCTGAAACGATTGTGTTAGAACTTGCACTGTTCCTTATGTTTATTCTTCACATCATACATCACACATCATCAACCTATTAATGTTCCCACTGCTGGAACACAGGCCTCCTCTCTGTGAGAGGGAAAAGGCCGTAATCCACGCGGGCCCAGTGCGGGTTGGTGGATGTCACATGACTTCGAATTTTTGGTTCTTGGACATGCCGGTTTCCTCACGATATATTCCTTCACCGTTTTGAGAGCAGTGTTGATGAAATAATTTACACAAAGTAAAGCGCCTACCTGGGCTCGATCCCACGACCTACAACTTTTAAGTCGCGGCCGATACCACTGGGCCACCACTGCTCTCTTTTGTTGATTCTTAATCCAATGATAAATAAATAAAATAATAAACTGTTTATTATTAGCTTCAAAATTTTCTTTTTTTATTTGTATTTTTGGTGTTATGCAGTCTCGTAAGCAACTAATGTGGGGTGGGGGATATTTATACCTTGACTAATCCCTGGTGCTACTTTAGCTTCATCACTTGAGCACTCCATGGCGGGTGGGGATAGTTGAGGGATGAAAGTTGAGGTACTTCTTTATAAAAAAAAAAAAAAAAATGTTTAGCAATTATAAAATTTGGTGAGCCACAAAAAATAGCATTTAAATCATTTGATCGGCATACAAAGATTTTGTTTGCAATTGAAAAAATCAGGCAGCATTCCTTATTCCGCAAATAATTTTGATAATGGTCAAAAATTAAATCATAAATAAGTTAAGCTTACAATAACATGAGTTTGCATAATAAACATTCAGTCCGCAAAATAACTACTTGATCAGCAAGATTTCATGATTGATCAGCAGAGAAAACATATTTATAAGCAGTGTATTTGATTGGTATGCATATTTAAAACATGGTGAGCAAAATAACTTGCATTGCGTTTTTGTTGAAAAATCGGCAAGGTACGTTAAAATTAGGCGCGTGACACGAGGAGCCAATCGCGTGCGAGTATTGTCATTCGATGATTATGCGGCGATTAGCAGTCAAATTGCAGCGGTAACAACGTGTTTTAAAGAGATTTGTGTGGTTTTTGTGATTTTGCGATTATTTTACGAGTAAAATGGATAATAATTGTAATGAAGAAGGAATAAAAGTAGTTCCCGACTACGAATCGGATGCGGAATGCTGCATTGACAATGAAAAATCGTTTACCTGATTTTAAAAAAACCTGGCTCCCAGGGTATCAAGAACCTAGCTCACAGAAAGGAGCGAGCACAGTATAGCGCGAGCGACGACCTTTTTGCCAGAAAACGACAGACAGTAAAAAATGCTAGCGAAGCGAGCGCGAGCGCGACGAGCGCAGCGAGGAGCTAGAAATAAAAACCATTTATTCATAGACAAGTAAAGTATTTTTGCTACTTTTATATGCAGCTCAAAATCAATTTTTTTGCTTACCCTCTGAGTGCTTATCAAAACTTTATTAAACATGAGCAGCTCATTGCAGCTTATAAAATTAACTAGCTGTTGCCCGCGGCTTCGTTCCCGTGGACCACCCCACAGGACCCGTTTTCGGATTAAAAAATAGCCTATGTCACTCAGGAATAATGTAGCTTTCTAATGGTGACTTTTTTTTTAAATCGGTCCAGTAGTTTCGGAGCCTATTCGGTACAAACAAACAAAAAAATCTTTCCTCTTTATATTATTATATATTAGTATAGATATGCTGTACAAAAATTATTACAGCCATCCTGACATAAATTGCTGATTGATTTTGGATTGTTTGCTGGCCATGATTTGTTGATCAATTAGCTATTTCTGCTCACAGATTATATTTTTCTGCTCACAAAAATACGAATACTATGCTAACCACCCTTCGCCAAATATGCTGAGGTCATCTTCCGTTCAAACCTTTGACATGGAGCCGTTGCCTATATGTAAGTGAGTACTGGGTAACGTGGTAGTCGATTTCATCATCAGTCTTTCGACTTCTCACGACCCTCTAACGAGAACAACTCTCAAATAACCACGAACGACAGCCCGGTATCAACGGCTTAACGTGCTCGCTGAAATAAGAAGGGTCCTCGCTATGTACATATGGTTAACCATGGATCGACCTGCTGCAAATCTTGATCCGTGCGTGCGGTAGTTACTTCTATGGTTTATGAAAAAATAAGAAAGAGAAGAAAAGACAAATGAGATTAAGCCCCAATGAAGAGAAGGCAAAAGCATATTATGGTAGCTGCATCTTAACTGTTTCACATCTTTACCAGACAGATATGTTTTATTTCTAGGTACCCCGGCAAGCCTATTGCCAACGGAGCACGCAGGCACCTAAAACCCTATCTTAGTGTAACAATAGAGAAATTCTTAATGGGTAAGGAAATCCCAAAACCATCCAATTTAAAAGGTATAGGTTGCAAGCACGACTGCTGACAGTTGGGCTGCTGAAAGTTTTTTTTATTTTTGGATTTGTTGTCTCATTTTTTTATCGACTGATCTGTACATTATTAAAATCAACAGCCGGTAGAACACGTGAGCGAATCCACGGGCACAGCTAGTCGTTACTATAAATGCGAGTCATATTATTGTAATCAAGCTGTTTACGTAAACATAAAAGTAAAGTATGTTTCACTTACCCCATCTGACCTTAATTGTTCTTTTATCACTAAACAAGGAAATAATTAATTAATTTTATTTATACTTAACAGTTGTTATATCATAGCTAACATGTGGCAGGTTGCAATCCACCAGTTGTGGGCGAAATACAGCACATAAAAACTTGCACATGGTGTTCATTGACAAGATAAGTTAGGATATATTTTATTTTGTAAAACATGAGTACAGACCTCGAGAAGGCATACGACCGGGTGCCCCGTGAGGTTTTGTGGTGGTCCTTTAAGACGAAAGGTTTGCCTGGGAAGTATGTATAGTTGATCCGAGCGATGTACGGTCGATGGCAGCTTCAGTGTGGCAGTCGGCTTGCACCAGGGGTCGGCTCTCAGTCCTTACCTCTTCCCGATGATAATAGACGCTCTGACGTCGGACAAACAGGAAGAAGCACCCGGGTGTTTGCTGTTTGCCGATGACATTGTACTGGTTGCCGAGTGTGGTCTAGAGGTCCAGAGCATATTGAAGGAGTGTTGGCTTGAAATTGAGCAGAATTAAAACAGAATATACCGTGCCTATAGCTCTCACTGGAACACCCATACCGATCTGCTCAGACTTCCGGTACCAAAGGGATGGTGAGGAAGACCGAGATATACCGCACCGGATCAACACGAGATGAATGAAATGGCGACAGGTCATTGGAACAACTTTTGACCCACGGATAAAACACGGTTAAAGGGGAAAATTTACATGTCCGTGATTAGACCTGTCGTACTGTATGGATTAGAATATTGGGCTGTGAAAAATATGGATGAAAAGAGATTGCATGTAGCAGAGATGAAGATAATGTTGAGAAGGATGTGTGCGAGTGACGAGAATAGATAAAGTAAGAAATGAATATATTAGAGGAAGTTTGAAAATTTATTTATTTATTCATTAATTATTATAACACCTTTACAGAAGCTTCCAATGCGATGTTATAACGTACATATAAAACATTAAAATACAATACATCAACAAGACATTCCAATATATTATTTACATGTTCAGACCTTTTTCAATAACATTTTGCGCTACTTTGACGAATCTCGGCAGGTTTTGGCAAAATACATCATCCGATAACGTTAGAGTATTTATCAAACGTATGACTCGAGGGGCAAACTTAAGTAAGTTAGTCCTAGCAAATGGTACGTCTAACAGAGCGGGGCGGCGGCGCGCGCCCACGCTTCCGTCCGGCACACACAGCCGCAGCGCCTCCAGCACCTCTGGGTGGTGCAACAAACCTAGCAGTACGCTAGCCACATACTTGACCAGCGCAACATCTCTTCTAACTGCCAGTCTGGTATATCCAACCATGCCCAGGACGAACAGACTTGTGTACATGAGGGGATAAAAAGGGTAAACCCCATATTCTTTCAAATACAGAAACCTCGCAAACTTGTTTTGTATTTTATCCAGCATGAGGCTGTACTTTTCCTCATGAGGATTCCAAATAACAGCACTTGTTTCCAGGTGGCTCCGTACCAGTGCATTATACAAAACTTTCACAGCCGCCGTATCGCTAAAATCCTTACATTGTCTCAAAATGAAACCGAGATTTCTGAAAGCCCTGCCGCACACCTCAACTATATGTTTGCGGAACGTCAACTCCGGCACCATCTGCACGCCCAGGTCCCGCTCCTGTGTGACGCGCGGTATTACCTCCATGTCCATCTCGTACTGATAATGCAATGGAGCACGCGCCCGGCTGTAACTCATCACGCAGCACTTGTCAACATTAAAATTAAGTTTGTTCGTTTTGCTCCATTGGACTACCCTGTTAATGTCTGACTGGAGCCGATTACAATCTGCCTCGTCTTTAACAGCTAAAAATAACTTTAAGTCAAAATGGCGCCAGTGACAGAAAAGTTGAAACGAAACCGTTTGCCCTGATAAAGTCGTGTAATGAGGAGGGATGAAACGCATGCTACTAAAAGAGTTATGAATATAAATGTCGATGGATGGAGAGGGAGGGACGATCAAAGAGAAAATGGATAGAGTGAGTGGTGTGGATGGTGTGAGGACTACCCAACTAGCACACTAGTGAAAAATGCAGCTTTCCTTAAAGCTCCAGTATCTATAGGGGTGGCATTAGGGCGTCAGAATTATGCAGGAGTTCGATAACAGCTCAAACTATAGCTTATGAACGCAGTAGAAACCTAAGGTATTTTTGTGATACCTTAGGGCACCATTAACTGCTCAATAGTTAGAATTGTATCTTTTTTGCCACTATTAGTCGCATAATGGTTTCGCATGGCGTTTTAGACCACCATTGACTGCACTGTAGTTGTAATTGCATCCTTATTCGCACTTTTAGTTGCATTACGGTCCCGCGTGATCTACTTTGCCACGCTGTTCTGCATAGGATAGGAAATTTTGACTATTTTATTGCCTATGGTTTCTGTTATGCATGTGAGATAAAATTAACTCCTCAGCTTTTTCAACACACTTGTGAAGAAAATAATACAAAAAAATCATTTTCAACAGTGAAAACGAGTTGTGATTTTTTTTTCGGAATGGCGGGGGTAAATTAATCAATTTTCCTATGCGCGCGCATCTAACAATGGCTATCGGCCATAGACTAAAACAATGAGGTTTCTTTTTTTTTTTAGCTTTTCGCGGATAGCGTTTTAGCCACGTACAAAATTGGGTATTTCAAGTTTTCTTTATTGCAGAGAAACAAAAGTTATATTTGAGGGCAAGTTTTATTTATTAAACACGTACAAGTTGAAATTATTTATTTGAATACGAAGTTGCATGAAATGAGCAAACAATATGTAAGGTTCCAGCATTTTGCTGAATTGTTTCACTAGAAGCTATGCCACATTTTATGTATTCAATGGATATCATGGAAATAGTAATTACTACCCATATCATGTTATGGATATAATAAGTACTATTTCCATGACAGGAATAGAAAGGGATTAATGTCGAATGGGACACTTTTAATTGATTAACAGTGTTACATTTTATTATATTGAAAATACTTCAATTTTAACTGGATTAGAATTAATGACTTATTTTATTAATTTTCATTGGATTGATTTATGACACTTTTATAATTAGTTTAATTTAAAAGTATTTAAAATGAAGGCAGGAAACCATTATAAAAAAAAAACTATAATTCACTTGTGAATAATAGCAATGAAAAAGTCACAGTTTGATTACAGGTATCATTATATGCCTAATTTGTGTGTTGAAATAGTACATTGTTCACCGAGAGGAGAAAGTGACCCGATTACCGTCGAGGGTGTCGGTGTGCTTTAAAACACCCGAGATCGGGAATCGCACTTTCTCTCGAGTGATACATAGTGCTTTATACTACACCTACGAGGAAAATAAAAAACTAAATCTTTACTAATTGAAATTTATATTGAAATTGTTGCAGTTAGTGAAGCTTAATGTAACACTTTTTCCATTAATGTTTGTTTGAGATGTTTGCGACAATGTAGGAGGAATAACTGGCTGTGCTGTTGGCACTGCGCTCGTAGAAGGCTGTGGTGCCAAAGGGGCAACTGGCTGCTGAGGGGCATCTGGCATCGCCGCGCTCGTTGATGGTTGAGGAGATGAGTCTTGATGCACATTAATCGATCCCGATATTTGGTTTTTTATTCGTATTTTGTTTTCTACGGAATTCTCTATATAACTTTCTGCAACAGCGGACGATTTCCAACCACCGTGACGTTTTATTGTGGTTAAATCAGCACCAGTATCGGCAAGAATAGTCGCTGAAGCCAGTATCGGCAAGAATAGTCGCTGAAGTTCTGCGAAAGCAGTGGCCAGTGTATTCTAGTGGATTGAGTAAATTAAGGTAGGAAGCTATTTCTCTTGGCACAGTACTTATTTTGTTTTTCCCAATTACTTGTTTCGTACATTTTTTGTTTTTATATTGTAGTAAAAACCGATTGGTTTTGGGGTCACTGGGGCGAATTTCGTTATATTTCTTCACTATCTCATAAAATAAGCCCGATATAACAAATGATCGCTGAATTTTGGTTTTTGTGTTAGGAATATTGACGATTATTACATTTTCGAGGATTTCGATATCGTCTGTTGTCATATCCACAAGTTCTTGCGAACGAAGGCTCCATTTACTCCTAAAATCAAAATAACCTGTAAACTAAAATATCGAACATGAAAACCTAGTAGATTTCTACTCATAAATAGGTACGTAATAAATCATAAACCAGTGCATTTTGTTCATAAACTTACCTTTATCAACAAATATTTGTCATCTGGAGCATTCTGCAAAAAGGAATAAACATCCTTTGTAGTAAGCACTTTTGATTTCTTACTACGGAATCCCTCCGACTTTCTTTTCAGAAATACTGTAAGTTTTTTGTATTCTTGAATATTTATGTCGTTTCTTGTCAATATAGTACTTTTCAACATTGAGTACATAGACCATAACGTACTTGGTTTGTATTTTTGCGCTTTTTCACTGAAATAAGCTAGCAAAACAGTTTCAGAAAAAGATGCCGCATTTTTTTCACTTTTCCATTGCAAAAAATCGTCATAAGTTTTATTATATTTTTTAATTGATTTCTGTGGTAAAAGGTTATCAATCAGTATTTTTGCTGTTTCCTTCAACTGCGGCGCAGTTAAAAAATATTCATCATCACTATCACTACTTATCATTTTGATAGTTTTATTTTACTTTCTACGAAAACTGAATCCTCAAACAACACACAAATTGAAAATGGCGCCAATGGCGTCTGCAATTTTCACATGTTCTTTTTTCAAATTGTTGACACCATCCAACACACAGCTAGTGGCCAGTGTCATTTTGCGAACTTGGAGATAAAAACTCACTGTAAAAACTTTTTGGCTTTTGATATTTAGGTTACCGGCGCATAGTCTTACCCAAAATTAAAAAAGAAAAACCACGTAAGAAATGGATTTTCATACACTTTTCTCTCCCGCTCAGATGCGTTTTCTCCCCGGATATTTGTTCGATATGCAATGACGTACTTTCTACCGTAAATTTGATAAAGTATCAAGGTACTTTCCGAGCAGGTGTAGTATAAAATATATTATTATACTCTAGACGAGTTTCTTAATGAAGAATCTCTTTAACTGTATAATGCTGACATAAAATTTTAATATCTTAATCTTATTTTTATCGAATTGAATAGACTTTTGACATAAAATTAAATTGATTAGGAATAATAATATTTAACTTGCATGCATGTGTTAATACAATCAGGTACTCAAATACGTAAAAAAATATATTGTAGTAAATACATATTTTAGTTTAACAATACCCATTCATATAATCGTATTTCTTTTTTACAATTAGTATTTCATTTGGCAAAACATAGCGCACTACCTATTTTTAAGATCTTGCATGTAATTATTACCTATGGTTTACGAATAAATGATTTGATTTTGATTTTTGAAATTTAATTTAGAATCAAAATCAAATATTTTTATTTTACATAGGCCTACATGGGCAGTTATAAAACGTCGACAAAAGGTGCACGGTTCGGGTTAGTCGTTTCCTATGGAGAAGAACCGGCAAGAAACTCCATGGTTACTCTTTTTTTTTTTTTTGTGTTTACAATATTTCCATGTTACAGCATTAGTACTTGGATATGGGGGGACAAAAAAAATATGTACGAAATAAAAAGTTAACAAATGTTAACAATCATCTAGAAATCTAGAAAGCCTACAATGTTCACACATTCACAATCGGTAAAAGAATCTATACAAAGGCAAAAAAATAAAAAAACACAACACTAAATTTAACATGTGGCACAAATACTGTAATCAGTGCTGTAACTATTCTTAGCAAAGGGCTATAATGAATATTGAAAAATATTGTAAAAAGTCTAATTAAAAGAGAAAAAAAATGGGATTGAGAATAGTTAGAGATATCCATATATTTGTGTCGTTTATGAGTTACCAGGGAAGCCGCATGCGCAGAGGGTGTCAAAGCCAAAAATTTTATCTTCAACGTAGTCCTTGATTTTATAATATGCTTTTTTAACAAGGATACGTTTGATGTAGTTATTGAACTTTCCATCGGTCAGTTCTATAACTGACTTAGGCAACTTGTTATAAAAGCGTATACTGTTTATAAGAAAAGACTTGCTACTTTTCGTTAATCTGAATTTGGGTATTACAATTTCGTGCTTACTGCGTGTATTTAAATTATGGAAGTCACTTCTAGTTTTGAAAAGCCCTCGATTTTTGCGGACATACAAAATACATTCCAAAATATAAAGTGAAGGTAGAGTCAGTATATCGATCTCTTTAAATTTTTCTCTGAGGGACTCGCGAGCACCCATTTTATAGATCGCGCGGATTGCCCTCTTTTGTAAGATAAAAATTGAGTCAACGTCTGCTGCTGACCCCCACAGCAGAATGCCATAAGACATAATACTGTGGAAATATGCATAGTATACTAGTCTAGCTGTGGCTACATCGGTTAACTGCCTTATCTTCCTTACTGCATAGGCAGCCGAACTTAACCTGCCCGAAAGAGTTCTAATGTGCGCGCCCCACTGCAATTTTGAATCGATAGTAATCCCCAAGAATACATTTTCCGTTATTATTTCAAGATTTTTGCCGTCAAGATTTAGATTTAGGTCACGTTGAGGTACATTTGGTAAAGAGAACTTTAGACATTTTGTTTTTTTCGCATTCAGTAAAAGATTGTTAGCTGCGAACCATTCCGAGAGAACAATTAGACTTTCGTTGACATGTACGACATCCGTATCTTTCCTATCTATTTTAAAAATTAGCGAAGTATCATCAGCAAATAGAATTATATCCGATAATTTGGCCATCATAAAAGGGAGATCATTTATGTAAACAAGAAAAAGGAAAGGGCCGAGAATTGAACCTTGGGGCACGCCCATTTTGACTAGAGACCCGGAGGACGCCACCCCATTAACATTTACTTTTTGCTGTCTCTTTGATAAATAGGAAAGCACAAGATCAGCAGCTTGTCCTCGAATCCCGTAGTGTTGTAATTTACAGATCAGTGTGTTGTGGTCGACGCAGTCGAACGCTTTTGACAGATCTTAGAAAATTCCAATGGCATCCTGGGACTTCTCCCAAGATTCCAAGATGTGGGTGATGAGTTTTACTCCCGCGTCCGTTGTCGACCTACCTTTCGTGAAACCAAACTGCTGACTATGCAGGATCCCATTTGAATTGAAATGAGACAACATCTGGTCCAGCATGATTTTTTCATAGATTTTACTCAATGCTGGTAGCACGGATATAGGTCTATAATTAGAGGGATCGCTCTTACACCCTGATTTGAAAATTGGTACTACTTTACTGTGTTTCATTAAATCAGGCAACGTGCCGCTGTCCAAACATTGATTGAATATGCCTGTTAGGACAGGAGCAATTGAGTCAATAATATCTCCAAGAACCCTATCGGATATCCCCCATAAGTCTTCAGTGTTTTTTATATTAAGACTTTTGAACGCGTTTTTAATTGTATCAATGCATATTGGTTTAAATTTAAAGGTTGGTATGTCTATATAAAATATATAGTATTCCTTAAGAAGAGCTGCAGCCAATTTAGATGAGGAGGGAAGTGACTTCTGACTGTGAATGTTTTTTGTTCTTGTAAATAAATTTCAGGATACATAAATTGGCACCCATTTAGATCTCAATTCTTTTGTCGGCGTAGTCAACAACCGAGCATATTCTAATTATTGAACTTGGCTCCCTTTTTCACATTTATGTTTATGGGATACTTTTTGTACAGAAATAATTAGCAGGTTCATAATAAAATTTATAACAAATCGTTTTTTAATCTACTTTGTTTTGCTACGTTTACGGGGAATAATTGTCTTTTTTTGTGTTATTTTCTTTTTACCTTTGAAATGTTCGAATGAATTGCCCATTCAGTATCCAGATTTTTTTATACTTAATTTGCCCAATTCGGGGTGATATAACGTACGCAGTCGATTGTACTCTACAATAGAGCTCTCTTGTGCCTTGATTTGACTTGGATCTAAATTAATAAGATGTACTCCATCTAAGGTTTTAACTCTGGAGAGTCCATCGTAAGCCTGGCCTTTACTAAATATAGAGGAGCCTATGTCGAGAAAAGCGCTGTCAAGGCTAAGGCCTTGTGATTTGTAGATAGTAATAGCATATGCTAAGAAAATAGGGAATATGTCCCTGTGAACATATACATTACACTAGTCGAAAATTCTTCCATACAAACGTAGTCTAGAGATTATTCCACTGTTTGACGATGTACGTTCAAAATAAAAGGTGATATCAATTTGTCTCATCATTATCTAGCCCTGTATGGAAGCAAAAAAGTAAAAAAAGAAAATATTTGAAAGTAATGAGCGTCGAAAGTTCCATATTTCGACACTAATTTTAACGCATTTTTGGGCGCGATTAAATACCATAAGTAGACGGAAAATTGCAAAACGGCCTCCATACAGGGATAGATTAGTAGATCAACAATGCAAATAATTTGATTTTGAACAGATAGATTTAGTCGTTTTTTCATGATATCTAGACTGCCAAAGGTCTGTTTATAAAATTTCACGCGCTCGGTTTCGTCCTAAATCATTATCCATTTCGCTAAAAATTTGCACAAGTGTGTATTCGTACGCGAACTAGCTTCCTACTGCTCATCACAGCATCTATCTCTTCCACACGTGTTGTCGGTTGATATAAAATGCATTTTAACCCCGCGCACAAAATAGTTCGTGCCGTCGACTAGTGTACCCTTAAAACACTTTATTACATAATATCTGAAACTTGGTCTTAACTCGTTCTAGTTCGTAAATTAAATTATGCTTAAATTGTGTAATATTTTACGTGCGCTATTGCCGTTGTCGACGTCTCAATGTACCTTCTCTATTTTTCAATGGATCCGTTTACCAGTCCCTTACTGATATCTGTTTCTTCGCAACATTACAAGTGCACCTATTTTTATCGTGATGACATTTTCTAAGCCAGCAGTTAGCGACAAATCATCCTCATCCTTTTTGAGTACTTCATTTGTTCGTTTTTGTTAAATACCGTGGACAGTCTATTTCGTCTATCGAATTTAATTTCTGGTTGCTCCATACTTGCCAATATTGAAGTTTTAAATTGGTTACACATATCTTTAGTGGGAAATAAACATACTGTATCATCGGACAGCAGTCTAAACTATGATAATTTTGATTTTTTTAAGCCGGTCGTTTTGATTTTTAGCGGTTAATTTTTAGTTTTTGTTAAATACCGTGGACAGTCTATTTCGTCTATCGAATTTAATTTAATTTCTGGTTGCTCCATACTTGCCAATATTAAAGTTTTAAATTGGTTACACATATCTTTAGTGGGAAATAAACATACTGTATCATCGGACAGCAGTCTAAACTATGATAATTTTGATTTTTTTAAGCCGGTCGTTTTGATTTTTAGCGGTTAATTTGAGGAGTCTTGACTGAATACTACACATTATTGTTTTAAAGTATTGTTGGACCCGCTGAATGCACGGTAGAATAAATTTTTATTCCATGTAAATTTTAATTGTGACATTCAAAAGTGCCGCTTAGTGGCCTAGTTGAAATAAAATATATTTGTCTTTACCCATTCTCAAACGATTCAACATTTCGCCGAAAAGTTGATAATTTTTTTGCCTCATATTTACAGTTAATTCCTCACAAAAAAATCGTAATAAATAGGAAAGTACTAAATATGTGTGGTATTCCACTCGTTATATATTCATGTGAAGATCTTAAAATCCACCGGCTGTCATCAATTTTGATTGCTGATTCTTACATTACAGGCTCTATAAGTAAGTGTTCCTAATATAATCAATTAATTGAATTATAGTTAAATGATAAATAAATACTAGTTTCTGATTTATTCCTTTTTATTCACACAACTACCTATCTGGATGCAAAATTTTAACTATCCAGGTCATCTGGAACTGGGTAAGACTTTTGATTTATAGGTCAGTCAGTGATAAAAATTACGATTTTTGGACGTTAATATCTAAATAACCGTTTGAGCTATATTTATGAAATTTTGGTTTATAGTTCATCTTAGGGATTTTAATACATTAACCAAATTTCAAGTGTTTGCGTTAAGTAGATTTTGAGTTATTAAGATGACAAAAGTGGCTCCAAATGGTTTGTGTAATATTACACATAGCTGTAGCGTCGCCAGTTCCTTTTTTGCTTGATCTTGGCTTGACAGGCTGCCGCGTGTCTAGATGTTTAAATGTTTGTTAACGGTAATATCTGGAAGTGCTGTTTTGATTACGAAAATTCTTTCACTGGTAGGCTACAATATCTCTGAGCGAAATATGCTTCTTTTTGTCTCAGAAAAAATCACGTTTCCTGCGGGATAGGACACTGGAACGAAGCCGCGGGAACAAGCTAGACTTAAATAGTAAGAACCTCTTTTTTCTGTTAACGGGGAAAACCTTCAAAAGGAGCTTGGACTTTTGGGATAAAACCTAGGGCGATTGGAATGTTTACCTCACTTAGGCCCAGTTTTTTATCCGTAGTTAACTCAACCAATGGCCCATTTATTTATTTATTTTTTCTGGGTGGAAAATCCTCATAGGATGTGATGTGTGAGATGATATCCGACCTGGGGAGGGCGGAGGGGTCTGTCAGACTCGTACTGACTAAAAACCACCCCGGTGTTCCATCTCACACCTACGCTGGGGGTCGCGGGAACAACGATACTTCCGCAACCCCCGGCTAGTGCCGGCCCGCCTTTGCGGGCCACGACCTCGGGTTGAGGGGGAGTGAGGTGTTGGATCATGAACCAATGGCCCAAACCCAATCAACTCAACCTATGCTAACCAATGGTTTTTACAGTTAAAATCATCCGTCCATCAATCGCCGGGACTTCGTCGAGCTTCATTGCCTCGGCGCTTTTCTGGTGGTCGTTACAGCTTTCAGGAGTTGCAGTGGTTTGGGAATAGTTTGAAAAAAGAAAGAAAAGAAAGAAAGAAAAATATTTATTTGTGACCCGCACAGGAGACCACCAACCAACCAAACCAACCAATGACCCAAATAACCAATGATTTCAAATTTCGATAAAATGCATCTACTTAGTCTAACAAATGGTCAAATAATTAACTCTTTAACTTATTTGACCACTTATGATGCCGACAATTAATGCATAAACATGATTTACCGAATTTTGAAACCA
The DNA here is from genome assembly GCA_948252205.1 of Orthosia incerta. NCBI lineage: Eukaryota > Metazoa > Arthropoda > Insecta > Lepidoptera > Noctuidae > Orthosia > Orthosia incerta. The sequence continues at coordinate 31,858,113 of OX411746.1, forward strand.
TTGGTTAGCATATTTAACCATTAGTTAAGTTAACTATGGATCAAAAACTGGGCCTTAAACCACCCCGGCGATCACCGTCACCTCATGGATGTGGCCCCCGTGACCTCTTAAAAGACCACCCCGAAACCCCCTCTGTGTAACGCCCGTCTGCCGTCCGTTCGTCATCCTCCAAGATGACGTATAAAAACTAGATAAAATTCATGTAAACAAAACAATTATAGAGATTATGGAAATTAATAATTATCTATTGACGTGAGAAAAACAAAAACAAGTTTTTATTAAAAATGTTAACAAAAACAAATGGCCTTAAATTTATCCGAATCAATGATAAACTTATAATGGACTATCTTGATGATGAAGTGCCTAGTGGAAGCAAGAGCGAATTTTGAAGGGGGTTTGGTTCCCGGATCGGGCTGATACACTTATAAATCAGTCTGCCTAGCCTTTGCCCAACTATGTTGGGGACAGGTTCCAGTCCAATCTAATGCATCTGAGTACCAGTATTTTACATGGAGCGGCTGGCTGTAACACCCACTCCTATCAAGATCGGAGATTCTACACTCGAAGTTGTAGATGATTATGTCTACCTGGGAAAAACGTTCCACTTGGGCAGGTCTAACTTCGAGAAAGAAGTGTCAACCGTCTAATTCGACTCGGCTGGGCGGGGCGTTCGGGCTGTTGCGCAGTATCTTCTCGTCCAATTTACCACAGTGTCTCAAGACAAAAGTTTTTTTTTTGGGACAATCTCACCGCACTATTCCCAAACCACTGCAACTCCTGAAAGACAGAATCAACAGTGGCGACTACTAGAAAGGCGCCGAGGCAATGAAGCTCGAAGAAGTTCCGGAGAATGAATTTAACTGTCTTTGATCCCGCAACGAAATTAATCAGAAAAGAATTACGGAGGAGTAGGAAAAGACAAAAGTCTATGACCAGTGTGTGTTGCCAGTAATTACTTATGGGACCGAGACGTGTTCGCTCACATAGGGCCTTATCAGAAAGCTTAAAGTCACCCAAAGGGCAATGAAGAGGGCTATGCTCTGAGTTTCCATGCGTGATCGCATCAGCAATGAGGATAATACGCATTTAATTGCGAAACTTAAGTGGCAGTTGGTAGGGCACATTGCTCGCAGAACGGAAGGCCGGTGGGTCCGAAATTCTGGAATGGTCACCACGAACCAGAAGACGATGCGTTGGAAGGCCTCCCACTAGGTGGACCGATGACCTGGTTGAGGTTGCTAACTGGATATGAGTTGCACGGGATCGGTCAATGTGGCGACGCCTTGGGGAGGCCTATGTCCAGCAGTGGACGTCTTTTGGCTGAAATGATGATGAATGATGATGATGACTGGCTATGGACTTACACAATCCAGTAACTGTGTAACACGATATCCCTTGGCAAAACTGGTGACAGATTTCTTGGCTTCTGACTACCTGTAATGATTATCAAACGTGTACTTACAAATGAAAGCCTGAACCAACGGCTTAACGGACTTTCGGAGTCACGAAGGAGTCTCGGTTTCGGTATGTAATAGATGGTCACCCATCCAACCACTGACCTCGAATATCGACCAAAAAATCGACATATGGCTTAACCTCGAAAACCGACCCGTGCGGCTGTTATTGAGAGTATTTAGCAAGGATGAGCTCCCTGTGATATTTCCAACTTCAATACTCTAACCCGTCCTGTCGTAGTTCTGCTGGCAAAATTTTCAATAGAAATAGGGTTTAGACAAAGTGAAATTATATTAACCTATAAATATTATAAAGATTTTTTTGTTTGTTTGTTTGTACCGAATAGGCTCCGAAACTACTGGAACGATTTGAAAAATTCTTTCATCAATGGAAAGCTACATTATTCCTGAGTAACATAGGGTATTTTTAATCCCGAAAACGGATCCCGTGGGGTGGTCCACGGGAGCGAAGCCGCGGGCAACAGCTAGTAACCTATAAAGATTTTCAAAAGTCCAAAAGTGCTACGAAAATTTCACGTGGTCACGCGATCACTCGCGTCCTTTTTTGTGGCGTGGCCACTACACAGTTGATAGCTAATCGTTTTGTGTACATAAATAAATGATTGGCACCATTCCTGCACTATCCAGTTGACCTTAACTGTGTTGAAACCATCATCTGCCTAGCCTTTTCCCAACTATATTGGGGTCGGCTTCCAGTCTTACCGGATTCAGCTAAGTACCAGTATTTTACATGGAGCGGCTGCCTATCTGACCTGCACAACCCAGTAACTGGATAACACGGTACCACTTGGCAAGACTGGGGTCAGATCTCAAGCTTCTGACTACCCGTAACGACTGTCAAAGATCTTAAAATAACAGCCGGGACCAACGGCTTAACGTGCTTGCCGAGGCACGGAGGAAACTCGGTATGTTGAAATGGTCACCCATCCACGGACCGACCTCGTCAAGCGTTGCTTAACCTTGATGATCGACCCGTGCGGCTGTTATTATTTAGCCACGAGCTCCTCCTCCTTAACTGTGTTGAAACCAATGAAAAAAAAAAGTCTTATTAAGATAATTATATTCGCTGTCCGGGTGACGAGCACACAGTCACTTTAGCTATTTTTACCCGACTGCGGGAGGGTAATGTTTTTTTGTTCCTCGGCCATCCCCAATCCCTTAGTGCCTTGGTCACCTTGGTTCTTTGTCTTATTCTGGCCGGTCGTTGGATAGTTGCTACTTGCGATAGTAAGAGGAATGATGATTGTCAATACTGTCTCGTTGGTCTAATGATCGCAAGCGCTACTGCCGAGCACAAGGTCGTGGGTTCGATGCCCGAATTGGGCAATATGTTAGTGGGTTTTCTATCTGAAATTTCTCTATAACAGTCCGTAGTTTTAACTGTATGCCCGTTTTATGGCAATAGGTTCGCCCTTATTGCATGGGACGTAAACATAACTGAAGAGCAGTGATGGCTCAGTGGTAACGGCCGCGACATACGTGTCTTTAGTCGTGGGTTCGAACCCAGGTAGGCACTTTACTTTGTGTAAATTATTTCAACACCACTGCTCTCAAAACGGCGAAGGAAAACATCGTGAGGAAACCTAATGTTCTAGAACCAAAAATTCGAAGATATGTGACATCCACCAACCCGCACTGGGCCTGCGTCGTGGATTACGGCCCACTCCGTCTCACAGAGAGGAGGCCTGTGTTTCAGCAGTGGGATCATTAAAAAGGCTGATGATGCAACATAACTGACGAAATGTGGGGAGTACTATATGTGCATCGCTGACTAACCCTTAGAAGAAAACAGGCGTGATGTTTTGTTATGATTATGTCACACAAGGATTTCCCCGGCAAGTGTGTGCTTACAAACCTATGAGTACCTGTGAGCACAGCTATATCCGGAACAAATTGTTTGACTAACAACGCACACACGGCATAAATCAAGCGTTAAAGGTGAACATTAAGGTTGTAAATAAAATAACCACCATCACTCCATACTATTATTATTTATACAAAGAATTTCTGTACATTATGAACTGAATTGCCGTATTCTTGTCAACATTATAACGATTTAAAACACTGTTCCAGTTCATCGTCATTTAACTGGACTAACCTCACGGATTCCTCCCAGAGTATCTTCGCGGTTTTGTCACTATACGCCCTTTTCACTGCTCTACTGACTTTACAGTTCTCGAAGTATCCTCCACTCACTTCACCAGCTTTCTTGTCTAATGCTACATGTAGAGCCGTTTGTGCTCCTTGCAACGTTGTCTTAAATATGCCATTAAATAGAACTTTTAAAACAAATCCTACCACTTTGTTTCCAGAATCATGAATCCTCGTACCAACTGCTCCAGGATTCAAATTATTTACCACAACGTTGGAACCTTCCAATCTTTTGGCCAGTTCATTCCCAAACAGTATGAGACACAGCTTGCTGTTACCGTAGATCTGCAGCCTGTACCAATGGTCAGTTTTGTTCAGGTTGCCAATATCCACTCGTCCTATTTTATGTAGGACCGACGTTGTTAATAATATTCTGCTCGGCTCTCCAGGTTTCCCAGTTTTCTTCAGAAGTGGAAGAAGTAATAGTGACAGTAAAAATCCTCCGTAGTAGTTCACTTGCATTATGAAGTGCATTCCATCGGGAGTTAAGAAGTCCCCGGGAACGCCAACACCGGCATTGTTTATCAAAACATCTAATCGTTCTTCTGTTTTCAGGATATCTGCTGCGAACTGCCTCACAGACTTCAAAGATCCGAGGTCAAGGAGTTTGAACACTACGTTCTCATTTTCCGTTACTTGTACTATTTGTTCTTTTGCACTGTTGCCTTCGTCTTCAAAAGGGCAAGCCACGATGACCCTGGCTCTCCGGTGGGCAAGGTCGGTGGCTATTTCTAGGCCCATTCCTGCGGTTCCTCCAGTAACAAGTACTGTTTTCCCGTCTAGTCTTCTTCTTGAGAGGCATACTGCGTTTGTGTTCTTCTGGTAAATCCCAATAACAAGTAAAATTATTATGATCACCGTTATAATGAGTATGACGCCGTACATAGTTCTTATGTCAATGCCGATCGAAATCAAACTGTCAATAATCGATTTAGCGTCTCAGTTATAAGGTGACGAAAACTTATTATTTTGATTTTAGAACGATTATACGATCTTCAGTCTGGTTGAGGTTGCCTGACTAGTTTTTTCTGTTGATTTTTTTACCGACGCAACAACTTTGTTTAAATAGTTTTTTGTGGTCAGATGGCAATAATATAATCTTGTGATAAAAGCATATAGGTCACTGTCACTCTTCATATTCCGTTATTCTAATTTATTAAAAATAAAAGAGAAACTAGTACCAATAACTGTGATTGAATTTTAATATAAGTAATTTTTATTAATTGAAATGCTTAACCTTACCTAACCCCGAAGGAGACTTCGCTGAATCGAAGAAGGATGCTAGAGTGAACGAAGATAAGCATGCCGAAGAGTCCAAACTTACGCGTACCGAGCCCTGAGGCTGCAGACAAGTTACATTCCATCAACCAAAGCGCCGAGATCATCATCTGCCTAGCCTTTTCCCAACTATATTGGGGTCGGCTTCCAGTCTTACCGGATTCAGCTAAGTACCAGTGTTTTACATGGAGCGACTGCCTATCTGACCTCCACAACCCAGTAACTGGGTAAACACGGTACCCCTTGGCAAGACTGGTGTCAGATCTCAAGCTTCTGACTACCCGTAACGACTGTCAAAGATCTTCAAATAACAGCCGGGACCAACAGCTTATCGTGCTTTCCGAGGCACGAAGTAGGAAACTCGGTATGTTGTAATGGTCACCCATCCACGGACCGACCTCGTCAAGCGTTGCTTAACCTTAATGATCGACCCGTGCCGCTGTTATTATTTAGCCACGAGCTCCTCCTCCTCCTCCTCCTTATCGATTGATAAATGGTAAAAAATGTATGGGATTGTGAAACGCTATTGAAATTCCACGTGTTCAATTAGTTCATTCAGACAATCACCTTCGCTGATAGTATGAAAATTTTGCAACTCTGGTTGGAAGATTTGAATTAGATTGAGGTGCCTATTCACTTTTTTTTATTTTTTTTTATTAATAAAACGTTGCCCCACACTAGGAATTTCTCCTGTATCGTGGGTGCGTTTACAAACATATAAACTCACATACACAAACACCCAAGGCCGGAACAACAATTTTTAGATCATACAAATAATTGTTCCGTGCGGGAATCGAACCCGCGACACGCAGCGCAGCAGTCAATCGCTCAACCACTGCGCCAACCGTGCACCAATAACTTTAAACTAAACTTTACCTACTGGCTAGGTTCTCCAAAAGGGCCGACAGAAAAGTAATCTAATGTAAACTTATTTTGTAATAAAGTGTTTTAGAGGTGATTTCAAAAATATATAACACTTACATGTTTAAATGTACCTAATTTGAAAAAAAACTTTACCTAATAAGTCATACAAAAAGTTAATTCAAAAAATAAAAAAAAACCCGACTGCTTAAGAAGCAAACTAAAAAGGCGTATAAAACTAAAAAGACATAAATAAGAAGAAAATCATACTGTGCATTCGTAGGATCAGGTGGTCAGCCAGTTCACAAATATGTATCCTCCGACTGGACAGAATGATTTTCTTCTTGTTTAAATCTTTTTAGTTCGTTTCTTAGGTATTTTTTTATGTCCTATTGGCTCGCGCTTGACCACTTTCTCACCTGATGGTAAGCGATGATGTGGTCCAACGGTGAAGCACGCTTGCCTAGGAAAAACCCATTCACTCTTGACTTAAAGATTCCTAGATTTTAGCTATCGGAAAACACAGACTCTGGCAGGGAATTCCACTCTTTAGCTGTACGCATAATAAAAGTGTCCCCAAAACGTTTTATGCGTATGTATTGGGGTTTTATTTTTTAAATTAACTTTTTTAGTTACTTTTTTTTCGAAACTCTTTTAAACATATAGTTGGTATATATTTTTGTAACCACCTCTTAAAACACTTCATTTTGATATCCCACTCGACGGGTTTGGAAGCCAAAAATAATTGAGACCCGCACCATATAGCGCCCAAATACCGACTTGTTTTTTTTTTTAAATATCATCTTTTAAGGACACGGGTGGTTAAGACGCATCTAACGATGTCTTAATCATATAAATTCGTGTAGTTGTTTGAAAGATTTGAGGTAATAAAGTATATTACATACATACAAACATAAAATACGCGCGAAAAACATAACCCTTTCCTTGCAGTCGGGTAAAAACAAAGTCGCACCCGCTGTTTGTACGCTTAGATCTTTTAAACTACGCAATGGATTTTAATGCATTCAGCAATAGATGGGGTGATTCAAGAGGATGCATTTACATGTAGTATACATGCGCTTACATTGCAAATGCTGGCTAAACCTTACGAGATATATCAAATTAATGTATTACGGAATTGAATATCTTAAAAAGATCGACATAAATGGTCGCGATGGTATATGTTTATCTCCTAAGGATAACAACTCACAGTAATCATTTTTATATTTTAAATATTACAAAAAAAATGGGTTATTAACCAAGCTATTTTAAACAATACAGTATTATTCCTTATCCAATTAAATACATTAGACAACGTTTCTAAAACGTATGTAAAAGATACAAATGGTTACTGTGGGTTGTTATATAAACATATACCTGCATTTCATGTAGGTCAAAATTTCCCTATAGATCATATCATTAAAATTAATATGTTAGAAGATATCAGAGATTTAAAAAGCGGGGACAGAGCGGCTGTCGGGCCATACGTCCGTCCCGGTTGGCAGCAGTCGGCGAGACCTTTTTTTTGTGATCGACGTCTTGCAGTTCAATCAGAATGATTGGCTACTGCTTAGCCGGGCGATTCTGTGGACACTAAACTAGAGCCTCCAGCGAGGCATCGATCGGCGGGCGCGGGATCTGCCTATAAATAGCGCGTCGAAAGTATCTACATTGCACCCGTGCGAAGCCGGAGCTGGTCGCTAGTATTTATATAAATGGTTCCCAAGTAATAATAATACAATCGCAAAGAGATCGCGGGATGCGATATGGCCGACGGTGGAATTTTATTTTATTTTATTTTAATGTTACCTTAATTTATTTTTTTATTACCCATTGAGCGTCTAATTACAGAGACCATAGAAAAACAATAGCTTACGCACACATGGTGTGTGAACGTCGCGTCAGGGGATTTAATAGGCTCGCGTTTGACCACTATCTCACCTGATCGATGCGATGATGTGGTCGACGATGAGACCTGCTTGCCTAGAAATAACCTATTAACTCTTGACTTGAAGACTCAAAGGTTGTAGTTATTAGGAAATACAGACTCCGGCAGGGAATTCCACTCCTTCGCTCAGAGGTCACCAATACTTTCATTTGGAGTTCGTTTTTTGAAATAATATGGCCTTCGCGGTCCGTAAGGATTAAAAACAACTTACCCCTCCCTCCATCCCCCTTTGTTTTTGTTTTTCTTTAAAAAAAACGTTGCCCCACACTAGGAATTTCTTCCTGTATTGTGGGTGCGTTTACAAACATATGAACTCACATTCACAACACCCAGAGCCAGAACAAGTATCTGTAGGTCATACAAATATTTGTTCCGTGCGGGAATCGAACCCGCGACACGCAGCGCAGCAGTCAATCGCTCAACCACAGCACCAACCGTGCGCCCCAAATATATAAGAATGAAAATTTTGCTGAGTCATTCGAACGCACTAACACAAATACAAATAAATGAAAAGTGATGAGGGTAGTCAGAAGTAGAACAACAAAAATTCTTCTCTTTATTTAAAATTTAAATTAAAAATAGTAAAAAATAACAATTATAAAAATTAATGACACATAATGGTAGTTAATTATCTCTACCTGCCAGTGAAGTGTTATCTACCACTAAGACACAGGATTATTTTTTTCTAACATCAGCATGGAAGCTATCAACCGCACCATCACAGATTTGACCCAAATGTTCAGCCAAAGAATGTCGGAATTTTAAAAGGAGTTGCACTACAACTATCACCACCCCAGGATTGGCAGCGGAATTTGTAACTTTCCGGGCATTTATTGTTCAAGCACTCAATTCACTACAACTGCAAGTTGCTATGTTGGCGCAGAGCTAGGATAACATGGAGATGCGTGGGCGCCGTAAAATCCTGCTGTTGCACGGAGTGTCTGAGGAGCAAGACGAGGAGACTGCACAGGTGGTGGCTCAAGTTTTGAAACAGCGTCTAGATATTGACTTGGCCACAACGGGCATAAAGAGGTGTCACCGGATGGGGCGCAGCTCAACCCACAAACCCCGGCCAATCCTTGTCAGCCGCATGATGTGGATCTCCGTGATAAGATCTGGTTCGGAAAGACCAAGCTGAAGGGTTCCGGCATCACTATGTCGGAGTTTCTTACTAAAGCCAGGCACAATATCTTCATGGCGGCACGGGACAAATTTGGTGTGACCCAGTGCTGGACCTCGGCAGGAACTGTGTTTTTCCTCGATTCAAAGGGATCTCGGCACCGAATCATTTCCGCTGCCGATCTGAATAAGATCACGCAGCGGTCGGAGCTGACGGCCGCCCAGCCGGAGCAGGTCTCTGGACAACCGGAGACGGGCGTTGTTCAAGCGGTCGCAGTGGGAAGGATGGCCGCAACAAAAACCAAGCGCACTGTAGCCAGAAGATGAGATTCTTCGTTGTTTCATCCTTTTTTGGTAGTCCAGGTAAGGCATGGAAATGGGAAAGTTAACTGTACTTGCTCTACTTGACTTCAGCAATGCTTTCAATACGGTTGACTTCGACATTTTACTGGGCATCCTGTGCTCTTTTGGCATATCTCCTTCGGTAATTGACTGGTTTCATAGTTACCTGTTTGACCGCCGGCAACGTATTTGCATTGAGGAATCTTTCTCTTCTTGGTGTCACACCTGTGCCGGTGTGCCGCAGGGTGGCGTTTTATCTCCTCTACTTTTCGCACTATTTATTAATGCTATCACTCAACGTCTATCTTCTTTCTACCACCTTTATGCTGATGATCTCCAAATTTATACTCAAGCCTTTCTCGACGAGTTATCATACGCTATTGAGACTATTAATACGGACCTGGCTCGAATTGGTGACTGGAGTTTGGGCTGAAAATCAATCCGACGAAAACTCAAGTGGCTGTTGTGGGAAGTTCCCGAACGGTCTGTAGGATTGATTGGGCGACACTTCCCCAGGTTTCTTTCAACAACACCATTGTTCCTATAGCTCACACTGTGAAGAACCTGGGGATTTATATCGACTGCACCCTTTCCTGGACCAAACAATTGCAGGAGGTCAGTCGTAAACTGTTTGCGTCTGCGGGCTCTCCTAGACGCCTTCGTAACTTTCTTCCTATCACCACTAAAATTGCGATAGCACAATCTCTTCTTCTCCCTATCCTGGACTATGCTGATGCCAGCTATCTCGATCTCACCCAAGACCAATTGGACAAGCTTGAGCGACTTCAAAATCTCTGTATCAGGTTCATATTTGGCTTGCGCAAGTATGACCATGTTTCTGAACTCCGAACCAAGCTCAAATGGCTTCTTATTCACCTTCGCCGGAATGCCCACATACTTTCATTGCTATATAATGTGCTCTTTAATCCTTCTAGTCCTTTTTATCTAAAAGAACGCTTTCAGTTCCTCTGTGACACACATTCTCAGTCCTTGAGATCATCGGAGAACCTAAAATTATGCATTCCACATCGTTCTTCGACAAATCTTTCACGGTTCAAGCAGCTCGTTTGCGGAATGCATTACCTATTGAGGTAAGACGTGCGCAAACATTACCTACATTTAAAAAAATGGTGAAGGAGCATTTCCTTTCTCTGTAACTATTCTTCTCCTTTCTCTGCACTATATTTGATATTTATTAGTATATTATTTTATTTATAAGTATGTATTTTATGTAATATCTAATTAATATTATTCAAGATAGTTTTTTGTACACTGACAGCCCTATGTCTATCTCCTCTCGTTCAGTCCATCCAAAGGTTGTCTGTAAGAGACTGCCTTGTGCAATAAGACCGCCCATTGTGCACTTATCTTTATAAATGTTTTTTGTCCTGTAATTATTTAAGTGGTGTACAATAAAGTATATAATAAGAATAATAATAACATTGTACTGCTTACTTAAGGTCGATACAAAATAGGTTGGTGGTCCGAATCCGGGCCGCGGTCCGCTATTTGGTGACCCGTGCCTTAACTGTAAGCATGGGTGGGATGTCCACCATCGCTGTACGTCAATCAGAAATCAGGCGTCAGGAATTAGTTCATGCAAGCATGCATGTATTGATTTTATCTTGGTGTACAATCTCTAAGTTTTCCCGCTAACTTCTTTTAAACCACGCAACGGATTTTTATACGATTTTCACGAATAATGAAGAGAAGGATCATAAACGAGGAAGGTCTATTTATATAAATTGTCCCGTGGTGGTTTGCTAGTAAAGTATAATATAAACAATAATATATAAATATTAATAATAAATGGTTATGGCTGGCCTTAAGCTAAAATAACAATGTCTGACATTTTACCGTTTGTCGTTTTATGATGCATCGTAATTAGCAAAAAAATCTCTATAGATCCTACTCAGCAGTCTTGTTCTGCTATCAATAGATTCGAAAAAAAGATAGTTGATTATAATAAAACAACAAAATACATTTCATATTAAAAGTTGCTTGCCCCAAGCATTAATTTGCATATAAAGCCTGCCAATGCCGCATAATTACCTATCCACGGTCCAACCAGCAAGCAACGACGTCAGTTAATGGACACCCCTGCAAACACTCTCGATGCGCTGCAGAAGCTAGGCAACAAAAGCAGCGTTTTTATTTTGAACGTGGAGAGCTCTGTAGGATTTCTGCAAGTAATATCCACAGACTACTCGTATAGAATGATGTGCTCGAACCATGGTGAGCTATGAGCAAACCTGCGTGCAATCATATTCACCGTCACCAACAACCTTTCTCACTCAATACGTATCAGCGTCGTCCTTCAGGTCGGACGTCACATATACCTGGGCCATATTCCCAGGTATTTGAAACTTGGTTTGGTACCCGCTCTAAAGACACTTCGCATAGCTTAACTGGTGAGTCCTCCGTCGGACATTTGGAACTAGAGTCAAAGAACATAAGCTCGCTTTTTAACATTATCTTTTAGGCCATGTGTGTTTACGTCTTTCAGATGCTTATGAGCTTCCTGATTCCCCCTATCGACGCACTGAGCAGCACCATGTCATCAGCGTAACTGACGTAGATGTCAACAATCATGGCATCCAACATGGCACCTGCTGAGTTCGAAAACAAACTCATCGATGCATCTACAGATTGAAGAGCGTTGGTGAAATCAATATGCCCTGCTTCACACCGCACTTTATTCGTACGACTCCGACAGAGCTCAGACCGTTCATTGTTATTGAACCAAGTCAAAGTGCGTCACTTCTTTTTTCTCACAATTGTTCTAGTTCACGATAATCATGACTGTTTTAATTATATTTACGTTTACATTGTAAAAAATGCTAACTACAATGTAAGACAATGTACAGAAAATAACATAGCAACAACAAATACCTACCACTTTTTTGTAGATAATTGTTGAACAAACAATAAAATAATGATCACGTAGTCACCTACATTGATCAATAATAATTGCTGAGTCTTTGCTCAGCTATGTTGGAGTTGATTCCTACTCTAACCGGGTAAAACATGGAAATTTAAATTATTTTTATTAGGAATTACTTACCAAATCAAAAATAATACAAATATTATTGCTATTATAGTACTGCCTCGGATTTATTTTTTTGCTGGATTTGGATTTTTTAAACGGATTTTTTTGCCTACCTCGCTAGTCTAGTGGTATCAAGCGCTCCTACTAAGTTCGATGATCTGGGTTCGTTGCCCGCGTCGGACAAAGTGTTATTGGATTTTTCTATCTAGAAATTCATTATTAACTAAAGGTTATTGGTTTTTTCTTCGTGGTGGCCCAGTGGCTGAGACCTAGCCTCTCGTGCTTGAGGTCGTGAGTTCAAATCCGGCCAAGTACCAATGTGAGTTTTTCAAATTCATGTGTACTTTCTAAGTTTATCTTGGACATCACAGGCAACGGTGAAGGAAAACATCGTTAGAAAACCTGGACTTGTAAATCTGAAATAGCCAAGTCAGAGGCCTGTGGGGTTCCCAGAGGCGGCTTCATTAACCCTGACGCCAGAGGAGACCACATCCTCACACGATAGAAGAAGAGATTTTTATTTCATAATACAACTAGCTTCCGCCCGCGGCTTCGCCCGCGTTCAAAGTTAAAAAAAAATGCTCCGCTCGCCACCAAACTTTACAGAATTATCCGCCGGGTCAATCTAAAGGTTCTCTGAAAATTTCATTAAAATCGATCCAGCCGTTTCGGAGTCTATAAGGATCATACATACATACTTTCTCTTTTATTAACCCCCGACGGAAAAAGAGGGGTGTTATAAGGTTGACGTGTGTTTCTGTGTGTCTGTCTGTGCCAACATAGCTCCTAAACGGATGAACCGATTATTTTTTTTGTTTGAAAGGTGACTTTGTCGAGAGTGTTTTTAGCTATCTATACTTCTATACTAACATTATAAAGAGAAAAGATTTTTTTGTTTGTTTGTACCGAATAGGCTCCAAAACTACGGGACCGATTTAAAAAATTCTTTCACCAATAGAAAGCTACATTATTCCCGAGTGACATAGGCTATTTTTAATCCCGAAAACGGGTCCTGTAGAGTGGTCTACTGGAGCGCAGTACCGGGCAACAGCTAGTGTTTGAATAAAATCACTTTAGCCATTCAAAAGTAATTCGCATTTTACTCTATGAATCTGGATTTTTCCGTAAGATATCGTGTCATTATTATTACGTGTTTCGATAGATCGTCGATTGAAGCGTGTCTGCTACTAGGTATATTATAAACTAGCTGTGCCCGCGGCTTCGCACCCGTCATCTGCCTGCCAACCCTACCATACTTACCAGCCTGCCTGCCTACTCCACATACTCAAAAATATACATGCTACATACCAATTTTTTTTTCTAGTGTCATTCTTTCGCGTAAAATTTTAACACCGCGATTCAGACTTTACATGCACAACGCCATCTATCGAATAGCGAGTTCAACTGTCCGAGTAACTGAATTGCGTGAGCTGTGATAATTTTACTTCTTGAACACTTTAAATTCATCTAACTTTTGATAGAGTGAACCGATTGCGATGAAACAAACACTAAGTAATTCTTCAAGATACGCACAATTTTTATGTATAAAAGTTATCTACATTGGTTTCGTACATTTCACGTGATGTTTGCACAAATAAACAGACAAACAGACAAAAATTCCAAAAATGCTAGAAATGGATTCTGTTGGTTATCCTTTAACACCATGGCTATTTTTTTTGGAATTTTTTTCGATGTACAAAAAATATTTTTCTACAGATTTATTATATGTATTGATTGATGATGATGATGATATGTAGTTTAAAAAGCATGTAGTAAATATTAAAATCGGGGGAAATTTAATTTTTTAATTTTATCTTGTATATATAGATAGATAGATTGGTATCGAATTAAAATTATTTGAAATAATTGATTTGACTTTCAGTAACAGCCTAAATTTCTGATATGCGACAGCTTGATGGGAGTATCACACTTTATTACAAGGAGCAATGTGCTTGTACTATACGTGCTCCTCTGCCTAACCTCCCGGGAAACAAGCGTGATCTGCGTGATATTAAGTTATTACCAAGTCGTGCCGTCGGGCAATTTATTACACGACGAATGAATATAAAAGTTGAATGTCTACCTTGCTAGATGGCGTTGGGATCGAATTGAATCGCGCTTTGGTTTTGTGCCCAGCTCGACTTCTAATACAAATCGCATTGCGTTATAATTGTTTACAAAATCGAACTTTAGAAAGGACGAACTTTTTGTAAGCAAATTTTTGAAACATCTGTTAAAGGTTACTGTTCGAATTCCTGCACCTGCTGCCTGTCACGCCTGCCGCGTCGCAGCGTCGTATCAGCTTGCTGCGACGCTGCGTCCGTTCATAGTTTTTATGTGATAATAGCCAAGCTTTTGCATTGTTCCCAATACACCACTATTCAAAGTAATCCATATTTCTCCTGTTTTATCTTACCCCAAGTCCTGGTTGGTCCCGTCCTGGTTGGTTCAGAAACGTACAGCAGTAAGTAGTAGTAACATTATAATCCTCTAAATCTCTCTTTATTATTCATTTATACTCCACTATGACAATTTGTTTCTTTTCTAACTACGTGATTAAGAATTAATACAACTGAAAATAAAAACCAAATAATTTATTTATAAGACACAATGTGGATGCATCGTTTTTTATTTATAATTTTATTATTTTTCTTCTAATCTTTACAGAAGATAGCATTTCGTTTATAAACTGTGACTTAGATTACGTAAAAAATCTATAAAATATTATCACACTATTATTATGGTCATGACACATTTTTCTATACAGGCTGTATTGAAAAGGTGTGATCATATTTTAAAACTGCCTCTGCACATGTATATGAACAAATTGCTCCAAAAAATATTTGGATTTTCCGTACAAAGTTGTTTGGTTTTTGTTGATAAAAACTATATAAAAATAATTGTGTCTTCCATACCTACATATGGGCGACACAATTATTTTTTGGCAAATAACTATAACTTCCTTGAAGAGAGTGGTTCATTATTATACCTGAACAGAAGTAGTTTTAAAATATGATCGTACTGTTCCATTACACCCTGCATTTAATACTTCTTATTCAAATTCAAAATGGCTGTCAAAATAAAAAGATAATTATTTTGTACTTATAATATTTTACATCTGGCAATTTAGGCGATTTATTTTTATTAATGGCAGGAACTATTTTCTTCTGTTTATAATGTGAACCTTTTAGGTTGATTGGCAATATTGTTTAATAAAAAGAGAATGTATAATTTCAATATCTTATCTTTATAAAAATAAATTGTATATAAGAACTGCAAAATGTACAAAGCTTTAGAAGCAATATTTATAAACTAAGTAAATTATTATTCATATATTATTTAAATATCTTCTTATGCTTTAACTTTTTGCAAGTTTATTTACAAATTCTTGAAAAATAGATACTTATGTACTTAAATATCTACAAATTAAGTTTTTGTCGGTACTAGCATTTAATTTTATTACATGTGGTTCCGCCATTCTTACTTACTTCACAAACCTAGATTTTACTGTCGTCGATTTCGATCACAATTTTCAAAACAAATAAGAATTGGTTTTTCAAACGGTGTCAAAAACTGTATGTATCTGGGGGCCTTACTAAGACGTGCCAATACCATCATGATACCATTGTGAAAACAGAGATAGCGCCATTAGTCTTGTATAGCTCCATCTCTCTCTCAAAACAGAGATTTTCACAGTGGCATTCACGACATAGTACGGCCTCCTTGCTAGATACAATTTTGTTTTAGTCAAGTACTTACTAATAAGAATCTCTAAAATTATTTAGAAAAACACTCAGACACACTCACTCTTCTCTTTCACTCTCACTTACTCTCTAACTGACACACATATATAAACCAATCAACTTTTATACACATACCCTTTAAAACCGGTTGCTGACCAAGTTACCTCCTACTAGGATGTCCTAAAGACATCATTATTTCGTGTGAAAGAGAGACGGAGCTATACACGACAAATATCGCTATCCCTTTATTACAGCGGAATCACGTTACTTCAGCTATACTTGCTAAACTAATTCAGCTTAGCTCTTGGTGTGCAACCGGGGTAAAGCTTTATAATACACACAGTATGCCAAGTTCAACGCTCTGTAATTATTTCTGTCAAATTTAAAGTGAGAGAAAGCAGTGAATTTAACATATATAATACACATTGCTTGCAATAATAATACACACAAGGGGTAATTGAAATAACTGTAAAAGTTGAAAAACGGTTACTAAATTCATCATTATGAAGAACTTTGGAATGGGTCTCAGAAATCACAAGCACATGACATACGTTTAAGTTCTTAAAACTCGACAAAGTGTAAGGACAAACCCGACAAATACCCATTGGGTGTTTAATTTAAAGTACACCTTGGGCAGACAGCGAAAAACGGTAGTTGAAAAGTCAAAATTTAAGGGATTGACAAGGCCCTAGATAAGAAAAATTCTATCATCGAAAGCGTGGCGTGGGGAAAAATTGTATGGGATTTACAAGTAATATTGAAAAACCACGTGATAAATCCTTCGCTGACATCGAATGCCACTTCGATACCGATGACATTCCCATAATTTTTTGTCATTTTTCAAATCGTAGGGCCTCTGGACTTTTAGACAATCGTTATCACTGAAAGCCCATGTAACTAGAATTTCTTGTATGTCTATTTAGCCGTCGTTTCTACGTCACGTGGTATACAATGGCTCCGCATATAGTCTGGTTGGCACGGATATATTGCTGGCAGCCACTGGTGGAGGTTCCCTGGTGATGAGCAGCGCTTCACGAGCTCTTTTCTTGGCTGCAAGAGAAGGTACAATGTTAGATGTTAATCAAGTAATTAAAATAAAGGGAGGACCTATAATTTGCAGCTCGCTTCACTTGCTCTTTTATTTGACATGAGGCGACTTGCCACCCTGAGTCCGCGATAGGCTTAGTCCACAAAATTTCAATTGCTCTTTGCAAGTTTCCTTACTAGTACCCCACACCCAAATACTGGATATGCTTAATTATCTACATAAGTGCTCAATTTCGTAAAAGAGACAGAGTTGAGTAGGTCATCCACATCTTGCAAGTAACGTATAACTCCTATGTAGCAGCAGACAAGTCTATTGTCATTTAAAACTGAACATGAATCCAGACTCCCAACTGGAAAAGGACCCAATACCCGTTTTGCTGAGCTCGAAATCAAAACCGGGACCCAAGCCACAGCAGTCGCATTTGAGTCTGCTAGACCAATAAGGATCTAGGATTTTCATGTAATTTTATCACGACGCGGCGACGGCCCCTACTGTTTTGTTTACGTTTGCATTACAAGATGGTTTTTCCTTAAAGGTGCTTAATCAACCTAAAGGCAAACACTCGTTTATTTAAATATTTTCTTTACAAGTGTATGAACTAGCTCTTCACCTCTCTTCAACTAGTTATTTACCGACAGGTTTACCGATTTCTGGTTATTAGATGACGTGAATTTGAATATGACCATTATATTACGTAGATATATGTATGAATTTGAATAATCACTTTTGCTTGTTATGTTCCTGGCAGGGGTTGACTAGAGATCTAAGTCTTAGAAGATTTATTACTACGCAAAATTCTGTAGACTAAAACATCTTCTAATTTTAAGAATATATTTTCATAAATCATTATTTATTTAATCTTCATGTACAATAGTGGTACATAGGCAGACTTAATGTCACAAGGCATTCTCTACCAGTCAATCTTTGGTTTAAATAGGACAACGTTGTGAATGTTTACAAAATAATATCTTTTTTTTTTTTTTTTTTTATACTTTATTAGTAAGAACAAAATTCTTAATAATTAATTACGATCTAGCCTAAAAGACTAATAAGCAATTTAACTCTAACTTAATATGTTACGTGATAGATTATGTTAAAACTAAGAATAGTGTCCATTTGCACTTTTACACAAGTCCGCAGCACTTTCTTAGAGTCTGATATAATTTAAAAAACACTATGTTCATGTGTTATATGTATAGCACAGCATTTTCACTATTAATTATTCACTTTACACTACACTAATTCAAACGGTTTAGTTCTTTTTAGCCTACGCACTAAGTCTGTATTGTCTAGCAGCTGGATAGCCTCAACATTCACGTGTCGATGAAGTCTGTGTTCGTGGGCTTCAGCAAATTTTTGGATGATGGTGGTGACGAATTCCGTTTTAAGGTCACGGTGAAGATCGTCATTCCTTATGTACCAGGGTGCATTTACAGCATCCCTGAGCACTTTATTTTGGAATTGTTGGATTAGTTTGACGTTGCTTTGTTTAGTACAGCCCCAAAGTTGGATACCATACGTCCAAATTGGCATCAGTAAATGCTTATATATGGTTATTTTATTATGTATTGATAGACAGGATTTCCTTCCGAGTAACCAATACATACTTTTATAACGTATGTCGAGTTCCTGTCTTTTCTTTTTGACATGAGCTTTCCAACGCAACTTGGCGTCGAGAGTTATGCCAAGGTATTTAGCTGTATTAGCATAAGGCACTTGCATGCCATTTATGTAGATTGGGTGATAGTCCAAGTGTTTGTTTGTGAAGTCAATGTGAATTGATTTTGACTCATTCAGTTTGATCCTCCATTTTTGTGTCCAATCAAAAACTTTATTCACAGCTAGTTGAACTTTTTCTACTGCTTCTCTGTGGCTTGATCCAGTAGCCATAATTGCAGTATCATCTGCAAAGGTCGCAATGGTGTTATTTTCCAGTTCTGGGATGTCGCATGTGTATAACAAGTACAAAATTGGGCCTAGCACACTTCCTTGAGGTACCCCAGCTTTAATAGCTTTTAGCTCTGAATATGCGTCTTCTTGCCGTATTCTAAACGTTCTATTAGTTATATACGACTCTAGAATATCTGCAAATTCTGGTAGCATGCGTCTGAGCTTGAATATTAGACCCTTATGCCAAACTTTGTCAAAAGCTTGCGCGACATCTAAAAACACGGTGGCGCAGACTTCCTTATTTTCAAGTGTTTTTTCAATAATGTTTGTTATTCTATGTACCTGGTCTATTGTTGAGTGTTTTTCCCTGAAGCCAAATTGATGATTTGGAATAAGGTCTTTATTTTCTATTATTGGTTTTAACCGTTTCAATAACAGTTTTTCGAAAAGCTTTGATAACACGGGCAACAGAGAAATAGGTCTATATGATGATGCTTCATGGGGTGGTTTCCCTGGCTTCGCAATCATAATGACTTCAGCGACCTTCCATGGCTCAGGTACATATTTTAGGATAAATGCAGCATTGATAAGCTTGGTCAGCTTTACTATGGCTTTGCGTGGGAGATGTTTAAGAATTTCCCCTGTAATGAGGTCGTAACCCGGAGACTTTTTCGAGCTAATGTTATTTTGAATTTCTCTCATTACTTCTTTAGGAGTCACAAGCTTAATTCTTTGGTTTTGTGACAATCTTTCACTCTCAAGTATTTCTATCGAGCTTTCATTGGGTTGAAAAGTTTCTTCTAAGTGTTGAGCAAACCTTAATGCTTTTTGGTCATTGCTTATGGCCCATTTTCCGTCGCTATCTCTGATGGGTGGTATTTGTTCAATTGGTTTTTTCAGGTTTCTTGTAGCTTTCCAAAGGGAGTAATCCGTTGATTTGTCATTGGTTAGCTGCAAGAGTTTAGTATTCAGAGATTCCTCCTCAAACTGTAGAATTTTCCTCTTTAATCGTTTAGTTAGGTTATTTAGTGTTGTTTTATCTCGCGGGCACCTTGTTTGCTGCCACAGCTTCCTTTGTTTCCTTTTCTCAGATAGTAAATCTACAATTTCCTTAGGATAGTTAAATCCCTTATATTTACGTTTTAATTGCGGTGTGTTGTTCCACGCACATTGTTGGATATTAACAATATATTTGTTTACTTCTAAGTCAAGATGATCTTGCTTTTTTATCGGCGTTTTAAGGTCGATAATATTATCTAGATCAAGGGCAAAACTTTCCCAATCTGTAAACTTATTAACCAGGGTTAAGTGGCTTTCTTTAAGTAGGATTTTTTGACTAAGCATTAATATAATCGAGGAGTGGTCCGAGTTCATATGAAAACCTTCCTCCAAACGGATGTAGTTGGCGGATATATTTTTGCATATGAAAAAATCTATAAGATCCGGTATTTTCTGGTGGTCAGTGGGCCAGTACGTTGGTTTACCCGTGCTCATAACTTCTGAATTTATTTCTTTAACTGCACTTAAGAGCTGCCTTCCCTTAGTTGTAGTAAGTCTTGAACCCCAATGCGTGTTTTTAGCATTAAAATCGCCGCCTAGGATAAATCTCTGGCCTAATAGTTCAAAGAGATGTAAATATCGTTCTTTTCTTATCATATGCCGTGGAGGACAGTATATGGCTGCAATAGACACGTGACAATATTTGGTTTTAACAGATACTGCCACAGCTTGAATGTCTTGTTCTTCATATTTACACTGCAAGTAGTGACTAATGTTGTCTTTGATTATAACCGCGCTACCTCCTCTGGCAGAGTTGTCAGGGTGGAGCGAATTATATACCATGTATCCTCTAAATTTGACAAAAGATTGTTTAGTAAAGTGCGTTTCGGAGACCAAACACACGTCTATATTTTCTGTGTCTAGGACCACCTGCAACTCATTTTGATGTTTGAGGAGTCCATTGGAGTTCCACGCCATTACTTTAAGAGTGTTATTCATTTTGGATGATTTAAAACAGCTGTTTTAGCGCTGGATTCTAGCTTCTCTAATCTCTTGTCAAATGAGGTAATATACTTTAAGATCTGATTAATCTTATCATCTAGATTCAAAGGCTGTGACCTTTGTTTTGTAGCTTCCGCGTAGGAAACAGTGTTTGTTACTTGCATGGGTTTTGCAGTTGACTGAACACTTGCTTTCTGTGCCTGTTTATCACGATTTTGTGGGGGAAGAGACTGCTGGGTAGTTGGTACCACAAGTTTCTTTTTAATATTTTTATTTTTCAGAATTTGTATTTGTTTAGCTACTTCACACCCTCTATAGTTGGCAGGGTGAGGAAGACCACAGTGAACACATTTCGGCTTCTCTTGCGGAGATTTGGTACAGTTGGCTGTAAGATGCTTACCAGTACATTTTACACACCTTGGCTCTTTTCTGCAATATTTATGAGTATGCCCATATGCCTGGCATCTCTTGCATTGGGGAATGAGTTTAGGATTTTTGAGTGGGTGTATTTCAATTTTACACCCTAAAATGTACTTTATGCCATAGATTTTGTTGACATCTTCGTCATTATTGAATGATAGAACGAACATATTGAGTGGTTCTTTACTCTTCCAGCTCAATTTGTTGTCTACGTTTTCTATTTTCAGTCCTTGTGATGTTAGATCGTCTTTGATACGATCAGGTTGGCAAGAGGAATGTAATTTCTTCACAACAACTCTAATTGGTCTAGCCTGCTTATTTTCGTACGAATGCCAATGGTATTCTTTTTCTGTCAAAAGCCTGGAAATTACTCTATAAGAGTCTTCTGTTTTGGCGTTCACCTTCACACAATCCCCATTCATCATTTTAGCGGTAAATGATTCGGCTGGTATGGTTTCGATTAGCGAGTCGTAGAATGATTGGTAGTTCTTAACTCCGTCTATTATGATTGGCGGTGGTGGGGGCACTTTTTTGACGGAAGTCTCTTTCGCATTTTTTTGTTTTTCTTCTTGTTGGGCACTTGATCCGGGTTGTTGTTTTGGAGAAAGGGAGGTGTTAAGCTTCCTCTTCTTCCTGCTCTTGGCCCTTATCCACTCAGTCTCTTTAGCGAGTTCATCCTCGTCTGTGCAATATTCAACGTCACTTTTAGTACGCTGGGAAAATATTGTTGTCTCGCTTTCCTGTTTTTTTAAGGGTTCTTCAGTTTCTTTTTTTTCCTTCAAGCAATTTAATTCTCCTCGAAGGGCTTGTACTTGGTCCTGTAAGCTATTAATGTGATCATTCAGTTTACGTACCATAAGTTGCAGGTTTTCTCTATCCGTTTTCTCCTGGATGTAACAGTCATACAACCGCTTTTCCAGGTCAGTTTTTATCTTAAATGACTGTGCAGCCATTATTTAGTTGTTAGGGCGAGTTAAACACCTAAACAATAAATTATTGTAAGCACTTCATGATTTCCGCACTTGTAACTAGGTCATGGCAATGACCCCGATAGATCGACGTATGTACACCGCGGTGACGCGACGGTGTTGTGCTGCGTCTGCAGAAAACTCTTAACTAGAGCACGCGCGCGCGATCGTACGTCCGTTCACTATTGTAATTAAACAACAAAATAATATCTGAAAATAACATCTTGTATCTCATCATGTATATACTTACATATTCAATAATAATACACATAAACAAATAAAATAGACACTAATAAATACTTCTAACTAAATACTAATAACTACCCATAATCATCTAGAAAGAAGAAAAGAAAGAAAACTCTTTTTTCGCCACAAAAACGACATACTTTTTTTGTTTTTTAGTTTTTTGTCCCCAAAAGGTAAAAACGGAACCCTCCGGGACTCCAATGTCCGTCTTTCTGTCACCAGCCTGTATCTCATGAACCGTGAGCTAGGCAGTTGAAATTTGACACAAATAAGGTATTTCTGTTGCCGCTATAATAACGAATACTAAAAACAGAATAAAATAAATATTTAAGTGGGGCTCCCATACAACAATTTTTTTGCCATTTTTTGCGATAATGGTACAGAACCCTTCGTGCGCGAGTCCGACTCGCACTTGACCGGTTTTTTTTTCATTTGACTAAAACACGCATAAAGTGTCTTTTTCTATATTATACATACGGTAAGCTTGACTTAGGTCCAGTTTATTGAACGGTAGTTAACTGAACCATTGATTAAATATGCAAACCAATGGTTTTATATTATAATTATTTTTTGTCAAACAAAACTCTTCAATTTATTTCACCATTAGTGATGCCAACAATTGATGAAAAACGCATTTTACCGAAATCATAAACCCATGGTTAAATATGCTAACCCACGGTTTCAAAATTCGCTAGAACGCGTCTATTCATTTTTTGGTCTAAAAATGGTCAAATTATTAACTCACCAATTTATTTGACCATTTGTGAGGCTAACAATTGATGAAAAATGCATTATAACTAATTTTTAAACCATTGGTTAGCATATTTAACTTTTGGAGGAGTTAACTAACAAATGGTCAAATAATTAACTTTCCAACTTAGTAATGTGAGTCTCGAAAATAGTCAAACAAGTTGGAAAGTTAATTATTTGAACTTTTGTTATTTAGTATAATCGATTGATGTGTCTCAAGACAAAAGTCTATGACCAGTGTGTGTTGCCAGTGATGACATATGGCTCTGAGACGTGGTCGCTAACAATGGGCCTTATCAGAAAGCTTACAGTCACTCAAAGGGCAATGGAGAGGGCTATGCTCGGCGTTTCCTTGCGTGATCGAATCAGAAATGTTGAGATCCGTAAGAGAACCAGGGTTACCGACATAGCCCGAAGAATTGCCAAACTTAAGTGGCAGTGGGCAGGGCACATTGCTCGCAGAACGGAAGGCCGATGGGGCAGAAAGGTTCTGGAGTGGCGACCGCGAACCGGAAGACGTTGCGTTGGAAGGCCTCCCACCAGGTGGACCGATGACCTGGTGAAGGTTGCAGGAATCCGCTGGTTGCGGGACGCACGGGACCGGTCAATGTGGCGACGCTTGGGGGAGGCCTATGTCCAGCAGTGGACGTCTTTCGGCTGATATGATGATGATGATGATGATTGATGAATAAACGCGTCATACCGAAATTTGCAACCATTGGTTAGAATGTTTAACCATTGGGTGATAACAGGGCATAAGGGCGGTTACGCACTACATCCGATCCGTGGCCGTGAAATTTCAGTTCCGATGTTATAGCTGTTCTGCACTACACCCGAACTCTATCCGTCCTAATCTATACCAATATTATAAAGAGGAAAGATTTTTTGTTTGTTTGTTTGTTTGTACCGAATAGGCGCCGAAACTACTG
Source organism: Orthosia incerta (assembly GCA_948252205.1). Classification (NCBI taxonomy): domain Eukaryota; kingdom Metazoa; phylum Arthropoda; class Insecta; order Lepidoptera; family Noctuidae; genus Orthosia; species Orthosia incerta. The sequence continues at coordinate 31,882,331 of OX411746.1, forward strand.
GACCGATTTAAAAAAATATTTCACCATTAGAAAGCTACATTATTCCTGAGTGACATGGGCTATTTTTTATCCAGAAAACGGGACCTGTGGGGTGGTACATGGGAGCGAAGCCGCAGGGAACAGCTAGTCTGTCATAATTTAGAACATTTTGAACTCTGAACTCAAATCACGGACACGGACGTGTAGCGCGTAACCACCGCAGGCTACGTTTCCACCTGCCACCAGCTCGCATGCAAGTTGCATTAAATTGCGTATCAACCGCTAGATTGTGCCCTGCAACGTAGTTAAACTTGCATTCTTATTTACTTACTAGAAAATAATTGTCTCTGGCACTCCTATGAGAACAAACAAGACAGACCGATTAGGGTCATAGCAAAAAATCTACACTCATCATGTATGCCAAATAGAATAGCTGAAGAATTAAATGCTAACGGCTTTAAAATCCAGGAAGTGGTAAACAAATTAAGTTGGAGGACTAAGGAACCTCTAAATATGTTTATGCTTTCCTTCCAAAAAGACGAAGATATAAATAAAATGTATAGTATTAAGACCATATTAGGTTGTAAAGTAGAAGTGCAGCCTTTAAAAACTTCCAAGCTAATACCACAGTGTAAGAGATGTCAAGCATATGGCCATACACAGAAATATTGCTCCAAGGAACCTAGATGTGTAAAGTGCACAGGTAAACACCTTACTAAAGACTGCACAAAACATATAGCAGATAAACCCAAATGCGTTCACTGTGGTGAGCCACACCCAGCCAACTACAGAGGGTGTATGGTAGCCAAAGAATTGCAACAACTGAAAAATAAAGTTACTACACCTGTCACTCAGGCTCCTAGTGCTAAGAAAAATGTCAAAGAGTATCAAAGGGTATCAAAGAATGTGTCTTTTGCGCAAGCTACGAAATCTCTTTAACCACAACCACCAGTGCACGGTTCACAACCCTCCACGTCAATAGACGCCGACACAAATGAAAATATAAATAAAATTTTGAATATTTTAACCTCATTTGAACTAAGGTTAAAAAACCTAGAAAATAGTGCTACGCAGCTACCTCGTATGACTCAAAAATGAAGAACACTCTCAAAATTATGACGTGGAATGCAAACGGACTCCTAAAGCATCAAAACGAGCTACAGGCGGTCCTTGCCACAGAAAAAAATGATGTGTGCCTCATATCGGAGTCTCACTTCACAAGAGAATCGTATATACACCTTAACGGATATAAAATATATCATGCACTGCACCCTGTCAATACTGCGAGAGGGGGAAGCACCCTTATAATAAGAGAGAACATCTACCATTACCTAGAACTTAAATATGAAGAAGAGTTCATACAAACTGTAGCCGTTAGGGTCAAAACTAAACATCATCACATTACCGTAGCAGCTATATACTGTCCACCAAAGCATGCTCTGAAAATAGAGCAGTACAGAAACCTGTTGAAACTTCTTGGCAACACGTTTATATTGGGAGGTGACCTTAACGCAAAACACATACGTTGGGGATCTAGACTAACCAACACTAAAGGAAGGGAATTGCTTAGTGCTATGCGAGAAATCAATTGCAATGCAATATCAACAGGAAAGCCTACTTACTGGCCTACTGATACCCAAAGAATTCCAGATCTGATCGACTTTTTCATTTTTAAGAATCTGTCGGCTACATATCTTCACATACAGGAGGGATTTGATATAAACTCTGATCATTCGCCCATTATCTTAACTTTAAGTGAAACCATAATTCAGAAAAAAAGCAATCCAACTTTAGTGAATAAAAACACGGATTGGGATAGCTTCAAATTCGATTTAGACAATATGATTGACCTCAAAGTACCACTCAAAAATAATCAACAATTGGATAAAGAAGTGTCAAAATTTGTGACAGACATTCAAAACTGCGCTTGGGGAAATACACCTCTCTTGAAAAGAAAAGTTGCAAGTCATAGTTATCCGTTAGAAATAAGAAACCTCATAGCCATAAAGAAGGCTCAGAGGAAAAAATGGCAACAATCAAGATATCCACCTGACAAAACAATGCTAAATAGACTTACAAAAAGATTAAATAAAGCAATACAGGAATATCATGATGATGCTACACATAATTACTTAAGCCAATTAACAAGTAGTGGAAAAACAGAACACTCACTGTGGAAAGCCACTAAACGTCTAAATAAGCCTATTGTTCATGCATCACCTATTAAACAAATAGATGGCAAATGGGCCATAAGCAACGAACAGAATATAGACTTCACAATCCCAAGGCCTTATTATACACCGGTTTATATCAACGGTTGCATAATACCTTACGAAAATACAGCAAAATACCTGTGTATGACGCTTGACGCAAAGCTTCGCTGGAAGGCTCATGTCAAAAAGAAACGCCTGGAGTTAGATATCCGCTACAGGAATATGTACTGACTACTTGGCAGACATTCATCATTGTCAGTGTACAACAAAGTACTTCTGTACAAACAAGTACTTATGCCTGTATGGGCATACGGTATACAGCTTTGGGGCTGTACAAAACGTACCAATGTTGAAATTATTCAAAGATTTCAAAACAAGGTACTGCGGAGCATAGTAAACGCTCTCTGGTATATTAGAAACGAGGATATCCACCGGGACTTAGGAGTGGACCTCGTCGCCAAAGTTATAAAAAAATACGCCGAAGCTCATGAACAGAGACTTCATAAACATGTGAATGTCGAGGCTATCCAGCTCCTTGACACCACGGACATAATAAGGAGACTGAAAAAGACTAAGTCTTTTGAGTTAGTTTAGAGTGAAATTAGTGTTACGAAGTGCAGTGAGTGCTACCTTTTAAGAACACATGAACTAAGTGTCTTCCCATCATAATAGAGACAATAAGAAAAGTGCCAATGGACACATTCTTTACCATATAAATTATTAGCAAATTAGGTTATATTTAAGTTACTTATTAGCCTCGATGCTAGATTGTGACTGTTATGAAGTAACTATTCGGTTACATCGTAATGATAATAAAATAAAAAAATACTTACTGGTGGAAACGCAGCTTTTGGAAAACCTACTAAGGTTAACTAACATCCATACTAATATTATATACGCAAAAAGTCAGTATGTATCTCTGTTACTTTTCACTTCTTTACGGCAGAACGGATTTGTATGAAACTTGGCAATCGGGTAGATCATGTCCTCTATTAGGACAAATAATTCTTTTTATCCCGGGAGTATGTTATTTTGGGATATTTTGACGCCGGCGAAGCCGCTGACAGAAGCAAGCAACGCTATAAACATAAAAAAATACGTACCACTAGAATGCATACAGCACAATACAAGGGTGGCTATGAAGGCTGCAAACGGCAACACTCCAGCCAAAGCCAGCAATGCATGCTGAGCCGGTGAATGCTTCGTCCGGGAAACGCCGCAGCTAGTGATGTTGTGTACACTGTAGTTCTCTAGAATCTCCTGGAACTCTGTGCCTAGAGCGCGAATAGTTGCCTTCATAGCTTTTGGTGTTAACGCTTCACCAGATTCCACTTTCCTGAATTGGAAGCAGGGCCTGTTGAAAAAATGAATTGGATAAACAGATTTAATTCAAAACACTGTTACTGTGGTTACTGGGATTAGGTGTGAAAGTTATGTAGACAGTCGCTTTATCTTAATTACGGGTATTCAGTTGCATACGGTTAGACTAGAAGCTAACCCAGAGTTGCAAAAAAGGTTGGCAGATGAACATAATATTAATTTGTCAAATAGACGAAAATAAAATGAATTCGATACGCCAAAAAAAACAACAACAAAAAAGAGCAGCGAGAATAAAATGATTTGTTAGTTATTTTTATTATTCATCCGTTTTAAATTTACAAAGTCATATAAAGTAGCTGCTCCAAGAACTAGATTATTCTATTATTATTGTGTTATTGTATGATTAAAGATTATCTAGGTATTAGAAGATAATCTTCTCCGGAATCAAAATAATTAACAACACTATACTAATCCTAACCTTGCCTTGAGTGTTATTACAAAATAAAAAGATGCAATTATGTTATCGCACAAATTATGTAAATCAATATTTGGTGAGATCTCCACAACTTGTTACTTTTGGATTATAATGATGATAGGGGATTTTTCTTATGGACTTCTCTGACGTATGTCTACAGTGGATTTTGCATAAGTCTCACGTTGTACTTGTAACGTAAACAGTGACGCATTGATTGAATAATTCATGTACAAAGGCGAGCTTAACTCAAAGCTGAGTTTTCTCACAGAAAATCTTTGAGTTATACAGGCTGCAACGGAACGGTGCGATATATTGAGAAGAGTGAATAGGAAATAGCCTTTAATGCTTTGAGTGCCTGAAACGTGACCCACGTGAGACACAATAGCTTTAATTACGGCATTCAACCGGTTAACAAATAAAAATGTACAAATTTCATAGTTAAATCTCAAAAATAAAAATGTATCTACCATAAAAATTTGGTCAGCAGACGACAAATTTTTTTTTTGGGAATTGACTATGGCTTTCTTGGAGAAAGCTGTTTATTTACATAGGCAGAAGCAGTATTTAAAATATGATCGCACCTTCCCGTTACACCCTGTAGAAAGACATCCAGTGTATTCAATCATCATCATCAACACATTTAATAAATCTGTAGAAAACTCATTTTTGTCATCAATTTTTTTTCCAAAAAACATAGCCTGTTTAAGAATATCCAACAGAACCCAATATCAGCATTTTTTGATTTTTTGTCTTTTTGTCTGTTTAGTTGTGCGGGCATTAAGTAAAATGTACGAAGCCTATATAGATATATTTATACATAAACATTGTGGTAACTTGAAGTATTACTTTGTTTTTATTTCATCGCAATAGGTTCACTCTATCTAAAGTTAGGTGAATTTATTTAAAAGTGTTCAAGAAGTAAAATATCACAACACACGCAATTCAGATACTTGGAAAGTTGAATTTCATATTCGATAGATGGCATTGTGCATTTGACGTGATTTTCTGAAGGGCGTTTTTAAGATTCTCGGCGAAATCATACCATAGAAAAATAATTGGTAAGTAGTTAGGAAGGCAAGTAGGATAGGTAGGAAGGTAAGTAGGGTAGGTTGATAATCAGAATAGGATAGGCAGTTGACAAGAGCAAAGCCGCGGGCACAGCTATTATTAAATATCATACCAGCCTGTCCCACGGCTGGACAAAGGCCTCTTCTCATACTTCCTACTCATTCAATATTTTTTTATAAGGAGTCTGTGAATTTTGCTACGGATATAATATATTTTTTGTTCTTTGTCCAAATTATCATTTTTTACGTCTCTTTTTATAACGTAGATAATTAATTTATAAATCTTTAACGGCCTTTTGTTTTTTTATTTGATATTTTTCTCAATATTTTTTTTCATCTTTATTACCTTTATTATTACATTCTAGTTTTATTTTATTGAGTCTTTTTTTTTTCACAAAGCTATTTGTGTTAATTTAATTCAAATAGTCACAATTTCGAATAAATTAAACTTTGACTTTGAACTGAGACTCATTTACAGCCAGTATTATCTTACCCAGGATTAGCATAGAAGGCGGTGTTGGCATCATGCAGCTGCATCCGCAGTCCCTTCTGTGCTAGAGCAGCAGACATCCTGTCCCGAAGGTCTGCATACTTCTGTCTTGTTCCACCTGGCATGACCAGCCGGAGCAGGTCTCTTTCTCTCACTACTACTACCTGGACGATGAACATAACACAATATCACTCTTATATTGTCTAATAAAAGGGTCGGCAGAGGTAAAGCAAGCCCAAATTAATGGCTTGAAAAGGGGTGAACATTGAGATGACGTCGAATAGAGACGTACCTACCGTACGTACTGCGTCAACCCCCGATAAATTGAGATTAGGGCAGGAGGACGATGATGAAGATTTTACTAGCTTTCCATCAACATGACTCATGATTCATGCTGTAAAATTCAACAGTCGCGAGCATAAATAAGTAATAATGGGAATGTTATAAATTTTATGGTTTTACGAATATAGTCAACTTGAATCAATCGAATTCAAGATGTCATGCTATAGATGTTTTCCCAAAATCATAATTGCTTTTGAATTTTGCTCAATTTTAAGATACTGGTGACTGTACATAGTATAACTTATCTAGCAAAAGCCGTTTATTTTTATTCTGTTCGCAACTTTATTTTATTTGAATAAAAAAAATATTAAAACAGCAGTTAATGAGTTATTTGATGTCATTACCTCCACTATGATATCGCTGAATCTTTCTGGGTTATTTGTGTTATTCGCTCGTACTTCCAGTCTGAAACAAAAGATGTTTATTTTAGCAATTTCTTTCTCATTAAAATTATTTATGAGGTTCCGTACTGATGCACTATCTTATAGGCCTTCAAAGGTCATAATTAGCGTACAACTATTTTTCACACCTGATTCAGGTGTCGCGAGCGTTGAGAGGATTTATTATAATAAAAATATAACGAACTTTTCTTTTGGTGGGTAAATCAACAAAAAGGAGTGTTTATGTTAATGTAAAAGCCCGAACTACGGTAAAACCTAGGATTTACCTGTAAAGGCTAAGACCTACCGAGTCTTACCGGTAAAAGTCCGAAATGATCTATGGTAATTCCTAATTTGGGGCTTTTACCAGGTATCTCAAGGTAAACAAAACAAATAATTACTCACTATGATACGAAATGATTAGAACAATTTAAGGACTGATTATTTAGCTTTACCGAAGTATTTATAATGTCTGATAGACGATTTTTTTCCACTAAGTCGATTACACTGGACTACACAACTTTTTGCCGTTAAACCAATTATGTATTTTATGTATCTTTTTAAATTCTATTACATCGTCATAAATGAAAATAAACCAAAGATTAAAAATTTATAATTTTTTCATATTTTCACCTGTATATCGAAAAAAATAAGACTGGTATTTCGTAAATACAAAATATACCTTCGCCTCAATATATTATTATATCGGTATTGTTGATTTATTGACGTTTAGTATTGCTTCAACGTCTACTACAGTCACAGAACAAAAAAAACGCTGTCTTCTCTGATCTGTGACTACAGTTAACGACGGTATATTTCTAGTACTTGTTTAACTGACTTCAAAATGGTTCTCAATTTGCCTGTCCTGTCCTTCTTTTATGTGTACCTAAATATACCTATACCTCAGAACTTTATCTAGGTTTTTGAAAGTTGGTGCTTCTCATGTGGATTTTTTTGTTTTTGAATTATCCTTAATAATGCGTATAATCATGGTAATATAAGGTACCAAAACCAGAAGAAGAGAAGAATTAAGTTTTTTTTTATTAAAAAGCATTTCAACAAAAATAATTGACCGACTACAAAAAAAAAACACTACAAAGCGAAAAATATCTTTCTTTTCGGAGGTTGGTGAAAAAAACTAGGTACCAAAGACTCTCCAGTCAACCGTTATGCTAAATCATCGACTCCTTTTTCTTTCATCATAGAAAGTAAAAAAAAAATATAAAAAATTATATTTCCTTCAATTTCATTCGGCATTCTAAGGAAGGAGCAATTATTTTTCGACAAATCGATGATTGCAAATTAAATGAATATTAACCAGAATTCAGCCACGTCGACGGCGTATATGCCTCAAAAGGTCTTTTAGGGTGCAGAGCGCACAAGTAACAATGAATACTTACCTAAAGATCCCATCAGCATAATGAATCAGATTCTTCATAATCTTCAGATCTCCTGTCACATTGTTTAACACAATGACATCAGTGATATTACTCAATGATTTCCCCTTGATCGGTGACTCGAAGCTCATGTTGCCAATACTGTAGTGTATAGGCCTGGCATCAGGATCCTTGTCAGTAGCCTTGATGGACGCTATCAAAGTGTCAATAGGTACGTTCAGTCTGACTCCTACTGTCATATTGGCACTTTCGAATTCAGGGAGATGATCGTCTACGTCTAGGATTTTGATTAGTACTTGGATTTCAGAGGGGTCCTGAAAAGGAAACATTTTTCTTTAATTTAAACTGTAGTTTGTGTGGCATTGTAAATCTTTAAGGTTTAATTTTTCCAGAATCTAATTAACTAGAGTTAGCTATAAATAAACAGTAACAAAAAATTGAATGCTTGTTGTTTTATCGCCGGTGCCAAGAACTTTACGAAGACAGTTAATACTTTGGAAAAGTAGCTAAAATGTCGCTTTAGCTTGCTAGTAATCTGTGAGGTCGCGTTTTCACTTGGAAGCAACTCGCATGCAACTTTAATTAGTTGGTTGGGTAAGATCGAGTGAAAGAACACATTTAGGTATACCTCGGTATCCCACAATGTAAAACAACTTATATGTAAGCCAGTTGCAGGTGGAAACGTAGCCTGAGGCTGTTAAAAATTTATTGGACTTGAATATACCATATAATGTTATTAGGAATAATTATTGTAAATATATCTTACCAGTCTATTATAAGATTTAGTCAGTCTTGGTTTGGTGCCGTACTTGAAACACTTTATTGTGATCAGCTGTTTGGATACTGCTTCTCTGTCCAGCCTCGCAGCAGCGGTAATTAAAGCTTTGCTGTCATTTGTTCTTTCCAACTTCAGTAAGCCAAAGTCGTTACCTACTGTAAATAAAAGTTTTATAAGTATCTTAGTATTATAATTGTCACTATTTTATAAGCTGTGTTCGTCTTTTTATTAAAATCATAGTTGGTGCAAAATAAAATCTTCTTCGTCTTTTTTATTCTTATTCGTAATTCTATATTCTTAGGCTGTCTTAGGAAAAGTTACCTGTAATAGCATAGTCTACAGCAGCGTTCTCATCAATATCTTCGTCTATTGCTTCCAGTTGACCAATGACTGTTCCAATAGGGACTTCTTCCTTGACGGTCATCAGTACTGGAGGATCGTCCTAAAGGAAAAAATCTAGTTACAAAGCCAATTTTTTTTTTTTGATGGTAATTATAAAAAATGTTGCTGGGTGGCGTTTTCTTTAAGCCAGTCTTGTTGTCAAGAAGTTTTACTTTATCTCTTCTGCTATTTAATTTCCATTTCATTCTAAAGAAGTCACAAAACTTACCGAGTTTCTGCCGAAATGTGGCTTATGGTCATCAACATCAGTGACCATGACGGTGACAATCCTCGTGCTTTGTTGAGGTGGTTGTCCTCTGTCTGTTACCAATAGCACTAACGTGTATGAAGCTTTACGTTCCCTGTCCAATGACTGCCGAGTTGTGATCTGGCCAGATTGAGGATCTGAAGTAGGAAGAAAAGACGTTATGTGTAAGGACAAATAAATATTTGAAAGGCAATTTGTAAAAGGCTAAAAATAAGTTTTTGTTAACTTTACAATTACTTAGGATAAAATGGCCTTTTATTTAAGAGCCATCTGACCTTTTCATAATTACTGATTCGTCCGTATTGGTTTTAGGGTTTATAGGAAAGTTAACTTACTTATAAGGAGAGTATAAAGCGCATTATGAAGATTCCATTCCTCCACTTACCGATTGCAAATATCTTGGCATCAGCATTACTTGGTTGTATAGAGTAGAAGAGTTGTCCAGAAGGCTGAGTTGGATCATCAGGATCGCTTGCAACCACTTGGTATACTGCGGATCCAATAGTTGCATTCTATGGAGTAGACAACAACATTTCACAAAAAGGATAAAGCGTCGGTTAAAATATATTTTGTGTCGTCGGTTAAGATATCTTTTTTGTATTATTACTGGGCTCCTGGTGGCCCAATTCCAAAACAAAAAATGCCTCCTAATGGTGTTATCCCATTAATTCCTAATTTACTGTCGTTCACGTTAATTTAAAGTTTTATTCTTACTGCTTACAAAAAAATATATTAGGTTGTCAGTAACACGCTATCCAGAGTTCTACATTTATGACATATCTACCGATTATATAGTAAAATAAATAGTTTTACATTTCTCACCTCACTAATACTAAGTATCTCTCCAGCAGCAGGTCTAATGAACCTCGGTACGCCATCATTAGCGCTGACGTCACCGATATACAGTGACAATGACGTGTCTCCAGAATGTCCACCACCGTCAGTTGCACCAACTAGCAATCTATAAGGATCGGTACGACCTCGGCCGGTGAGGTCCTTACGAGTTTTGATTTCGCCTGTTGTAGGGTCTATTGTAAAGAGACCTGAAAATAAAAATGCACACCTCCAATAACATATTATGCTTTCTACCGTAGCACGGGGTTTTCACTACTCCAGGCACGAGCCTGCAAAACCATGTTAAGCCGTTGGTTCTCTGTCTGATTTCTCTACGGTCTTGTCGTCCCATTGGACTATGAGACTGAGGGAACAAAGAGTGTACCTTAGTTTGCGCAACCAGGCTAATCGCCGCGCCGCTAAGATGGCCACTGTGACTGAAATTGGGTCTGAAAGACTAATATGTTTTCCTATATTATGCAGGGTGTGTTTTTATTCTTCGGCAATCTTTTAAATATACAAATGTAGGGATCTGCTGATTTCAGAATTGTTTCCATAGATTTTTTTTTTGGTATTCATGAGTTGTTAAGTTGAATTGCCTGAAAGATCACTAACCCACTGTATCATCTTACAACTTCATATATTGTTCCTAATACATTTCGTCTATCTTGTTGCTATACGTATTTCTTACCACTAGCTTCTCCTTCATCCAAGAAGTCGTATTTGATCTCTCCTCCTAATCCTTCATCAGGATCAGTTGCAGTGACATTGATGACGCTAATACCTATCGGCACATTTTCGGGTACCACAGCTGTAAATGAGAATGAAGTTTTCATTAGGTGAGATAGAAAAAATACTCTTTTCAATACAGTTGTTAAACATGGCGTACTTTCAGAGGCTATAATTATGATTCGAAAGTTAAATCTTACGCATAGGCATCTTTCTGTTACGCGGTCGTGACTTTTGTTTACGAGCTCGATCATTATGTTTGCAGTTTAGTTTTAAATTTATAAGTCAATTTAAAAAAAGTTTAGGAGCAAGGAGTTTTCAAACATAGAATTAAATGGGATAGATTTTATACGAGGAAAAATTAATGATTCCGTACGTTTTAGCATTGAATTCTCAAAAGTCTTATAAATGGTTGTTTAATATATTTAATTACCAGTTTTAATTTAATTATTTTCACATCAACATTTGTCAAAAATCGAATAGGCTGTATAGCTGTATAGGCTGTTAACGTTGTAAAAAAATAAGTCCAGTTGCAAAAAAGCGCCATAAGTCAATTTAAAAAAGTTTAGTAGCGAGGAGTTTTCATACATAGAATAAAATGTGATACGATTTTATACGAGGAAAAATTAATGATTCCGGACGTTTTAGCATTGAATTCTCTTTTTTTTTTTAAGTTGTTTAATATGTTTAATTAACAGTTTTAAGTTAATTATTTTCACATTAACGTTTGTCAAAAATCGAATAGGCTGTATAGGCTGTTTTCTTTGAAAAAAAAAATGTTTGTTGCAAAAACGCGCCATATTGAAAATTTTATTTTTTGTGAATAAACAAATCTAATTCTTTGATTTGTTTTGACTGTTTCTCACAACTGTATTGAAAAACGTCGTGTGATACACGGGTGTGTAGGTTATTGCAAACTCGTGTCATTAAAAACCCTCGCCTTCGGCTCGGGCTTGTTAATGACAGCTCGTTTGCAATAACCTACTTCCCACCCTTGTATCACAATGTACTATTACATAACAGTAACTGTATTTTTTATAAAGAGCATCAATATTGTTAACTTTTCAGATAGAGTTTTTCAAGGGTTTATATTTCTCGTCTTACCAGTATAGACATTTTTCTCAAATTCAGGTGAGTTATCATCAACATCGAGGACATCAACAAGAATCGTAGCGGTAGACTTTAGTTTATCTGCTCCACCACTTGGGGTATCAGCTGCTTCAATCTCTAGCCTTAGTACTGATTGTCTTTCTCTGTCTAATGTTTTGTTTTCTGCTACCTGAAACATTTAAAATTGTTATTTTAGTTTTTATTTTATTAGGAATGTGAGATAATTGTTTTTATCTACACTCACAACGTGGATAAGTAAAATTAAAAAAAAACCATTACAGTGCAACATTTTTCATCGATTTTCAAACAACTGCATCATAAAATAACTTTTTAATTTTTATGGCACACTTTTTAATTTATTGGCGCTTATGGGCTCATTGACTTAAAGTAGAAAAGTAGTGTCACTGACTATGAATGCGCGCGCTGCGCTGTCATGGTGCAATGAGAATCTAAATTGCCCGCCATACCGCATATTTTTTTCGTTTCCACTTTTATTTTATTTCAACTGTATGAGTGAAGATAAAATAGTGTATGCAACGGCATATAATTAGGTATTATATGACCATAGCATAAACTACTATTATGATGCCTCTATTATTTTTTGTAATTTTATCTTTACGATGGATTGTTCTGAAAAGGCAATACACCGGAAAAAATTTAAGGCTATGGGGAAAACCTTTGCCCAGCAGTAAGGCGATGTGAGTTGACGAAAATTGTATTTTTACCTGTATAGCTCCAGTAACGTTATCAATTTTGAACAGATCAGAATTCTCGCCTCTCAATGTGTATCTGATGTCAGAATAACCCTTGACTTTGTCTTCTTCAGTCAATACCACATCTGCATCATGTGCCTTGACGGTGACAATCTGTTCTGGATATTTCACGGACTCCAAAACACTTACTTTATAAAGCTGGAATTATAAGTTATATTTAGTTAAAATATATTTTTTGTAGTATAGTTATTATATTTAATTCGAAATAACACTAAGTATTCAATAAGTGCATTACCTCCTTTTCAAATATCGGCGGATTATCATTGATGTTCATAACTTCTATAATAATTTTAGCTATACTATGCTTACTGCCATCATTGCTCGCCGCTTTTACGGTTATGGTCAAGTTAGGAGTTGTAAGGTCTTCATAATCCAAGTGTTTGGTCAACACAACTTGCCCACTCAGAGGATCTACTTGAAGTAAACCTGTTTCTGCATTTATGACCTTATAGCTTGATACTATATGTCCGGATACAGGATCTTCAGCAGTCAAAACGACGACTGTGCTACCAATAGGCTGTTCTTCTTTGATTTTATGATATATCACAGGATTAGAACTTGTCCAGCCTGCGTTAGTAAACTGAGGATTTTTATCTGCATATGGTTGTATATATATTGTATGTTCAATCATAGCGAATTGTTTTTCTTTATTTATTTCTGCATTAACGTCGACTACTTTGATTGTCAGGATTACTATTGATGCCATACTGTAATCCAAAGTTCCGTTGACAAATATTTCGCCTGTGTCTTCATTTATGCGGAATATATGCTTGTAATCGTACGGTGAGTTAGGTTTTAGTTGGACACCAGCTTTAGAAAGAGCCCTGAGATTCATAATGCTGTACTGTAATTTTGCATTGACATCTGTATCGTAAGCTATTATCCTCGTGACTATATCATCGACCTTTGCTTTTTCAGAAATGTGTGTTGTTGATTCAGTCACATTGAATTTTGGTGGCTTGTCATTGACATCTTGGATTGTTACAAAGACAGTAGTGGTAGCAGTTTCTGGAATAGGCATTCCACTGTCAACCGCTGACACTATGATCTCGTATCGATCAGGGTTTATGTCACGATCTAAATTGGCGTCATTGGATACTGTTATGAGACCGGATCTGAAATAAAATAATAAATTAAGATGAACAAAATGATTAAAAAAATAGTTACATACTGTACATTCAAGTTAACAAAATAAGTTTCTGTTACATTGAATTCTTACAAGGACATACACGGATCTTATTGCTGATGTTCTTTATTCACCTAACCCCTGAGGGTATGAAATCTTTAGAGTTTGATAAAATTTTATATGATTGTTAATTTTGAACAAAAACTCTAGGAAAAATATTTTAAAAATCACAAACATTGAGCCAAGTTGGTATTCTTCAATTTCGGCAGTCGGTGCTCCTGTTTTGGTTTCTTCGTTTTTGACACCGCCTTCCGAAATTGAATTTATTTTTCACTTTGTAGTGTTTTTATTTGGTAGTCGGTTGTATTTTTTTGTAAAAAAGTTTTTTATAAACATACCTTTTTCTTTATAAATAAAATTTTCTTAATTTTCTTTCTTAGCTTTTAAACAAACTAAACTTTAATAAATAAGAATTTATGTGCAATCTTTTTCAACGAGCAGTGGTGGCCCAGTGGTATCGGCCGCGACTTACAAGTTGTAGGTCGTGGGTACGAGCCCAGGTAGGCGCTTTACTTTGTGTAAATTATTTCATCACCACTGCTCTCAAAACGGTGAAGGAAAACATCGTGAGGAAACCGGCATGTCCTAGAACCAAAAATTCGAAGACATGTGACATCCACCAACCCGCACTGGGCCCGCGTGGTGGATTACGGCCCGTTCCCTCTCACAGAGAGGAGGCCTGTGTCCCAGCAGTGGGAAAATTAATAGGCTGATGATGTGATGTGATGTGCAATCTTAGCCAATTATTTCCTTGAAATCTGTCAGTTTATTCTCAACATTTGTTCGACTCTTGTTCGGATATTATGATCTGACGTGTATACATCTGTCACTTACTCGATCTCAAATTGATACCGCTCTAAGAGCTTATGGTCACCCCCCTGATACCTTCCTCCTCATTTCGTGCTATCATCAAAAAAGCGATTTTGGTCATTAATTGCTGACTAGTGGGGTCATTATCCGAGGTTTTCGAGAAAAACGTGTTCAGAATCGTCCAAATATAAATAATCTTCTCAATTTGGAAAATTATTTTTAAAAAATCAGCCAACTGGCGTGCGTCTATGACCAACGTATGAACGTTAACGAAGCAAAGGGATAAGATAAAGAAGAATTAAAGAACATAGCAAGTGGCGTTCTGTAGTTTCTGCCTACTCCCATGAGGAAAAGACGTAAGTTTATGCAGGGAGTGTTATGAAGATTCGAATGACATAAAGAAGATTCGAATGAAAGAAATAAAAACTGAAGAGCTAGGACATATTTCAAGCGAACACTTTTTTACTGTCTCTGTAAAATGACCCAAGTACTAATACTGATCATTTATACTTATTTGTATAGACAAACAGCTCAGTGTCAGTTTTATCATGGTAGACAAATAAAAAAAATATCTTCTTGGTAATCACTGGGTCGCGAGTTCGATCCCAAGACAAATTCAGATTGGAATATACTATTTGCAACAGTGGATTTCGATACCAAGACTTTCATACTAGGGTACCAGTCAAACAGTTTTTCGAATCAGCGTGTTCGCGACAACGTCATTCGGTATAGCGGTTTTCGACTCAATTAGTTTTCGAACTGGCGTACCATTCGTAAAGTTTTTCGAAATAGCGTGCGTCGTAATATTCGAAACTTCATATCACGCCGGTTTATGCATGTATGTTTATCATTATTTAGGGTAGAGTCAAAAGGAAAACTTACTTTTCATTGATGATAAAATTATCTCTAGACCCCGACACAATATGATAAGTAAGCAGATCATCTAGCCCATCAGGATCATTTGCCACTACCATAGTAACATTCTGACTAGGCTTAGCATCTTCTCTAATGTTTGCTTTATAGTTCATTGGATTCAGGTCAAAGGTAAAGTCTTCTGTGGTCTCAGGACTGTGTTGGGAGACGGTATACTTGTAGTGATGGTAGTTGCCCTTGAATGTTGGACGTTGGTTGCCTGGGACACCGACTCGAATGAAAACTCTAGTTTCATTATGGAGAGGAGGGATACCTAGAAATAGATTAAGAGGTTATAAGCATATAGATTTTTTATATATTACTATATAATTATATTTGGTTTTAAAGGTAGTAAAAAACCAACAAAAGTCACACACAATCACCAACAAGAATTTAATTGAATTCAGTACTCGTATTTGCCTGACAAGCTTCTTTGGTTGAAATTATTCAGGACAGTAAGTAGTACAGTAGTGCTATTCTCTCAGCCTTGAGTGCAGCGCTGGGCCAGAAAAGTTTTTCAACTGGAAACTCATGCATTAGTTTCTAATTGCATATTTGGTGAGAAAATTCTGTAATATTTTCCACTCACCATAATCAGTAGCTCTAACAACCAGCTCATATTGGCCTCGAGGTGTGTCCATGCTATCTACCTTCTCGATGATACTTATTTCTCCTGTATCTTCGTCGACAGTAAATACATTGCCCGTGCGACTTATACTGTTATCAGATTCCAATGAATATTTTATTTGGCCATCGCCTTGTGTAGGTCCATCTGCATCTGTAGCCTGTAAACAAAATAAAAAGACGATCATAACATCACGCCTGTGTTCATCTAAGATTTAGGCAGTACCCACATTTCACCAGTTATGTTTAAGTCCCATGTTATAGGGGGTGAGCAAATTGCTATCAACCGGGTACAAAGTTCAGGTTACGGGTTACTACTGAAGAATTTTTGAAGGAAAAACCTTAAACACTTTGCTCGACTCAGAAATTGAACTCAGGGTCTCATAGCTTGACAGTAGCGCTTGCGACTGCAAACATTAAAATTTATTAAGTAGCTTCAATATTTTGTACTCCCAGGCCAATATAAAAATAAAATTACTTACCCGAACGACAAACTGAGGCTCAAAACTAGTAGCTCCATCTCTTATAGTTCTGCTATACTCTGCCGCTTCAAATAGTGGAGCATTGTCATTAATATCTAACACTTCAATAAATATACTAGCTGTCGATCCCTTACCACCTCCATCTTTAGCAAAGAGTGTCAAACTGTAGCTTTTCTGTTTCTCATAGTCTAGTATCTGTCGGACATAAACGCCACCTGTATTCTTATCAGTCTTAAACATATTAGATCCAAACCCAGTTAACGTGTACTCGATTTCACCAAATATTCCGTAGTCTCTGTCGGTAGCATAAACATCACCAATTTTAGTCCCAATTGTTGCATTTTCTGGTATATTGAATTTATAAGTAGATTCTTGGAATACTGGAGTGTTGTCATTCATATCAAGAAGTTTTATGTTGATTCTGGCCGATGATAGTTGTTCTCTTCCATTAGCAGATGTGACTATGTCAAAACTAAATTGCCGTTTTTCATCATCGTCTACTTCGTAATCTAATCTAGAAGAATCTTTAACTTTTATGCTGATTGGAGTTCTTCCTTCACCATGATCTGTACTAATAGCAAACACCCCTTCAGAGTTCCAAACATCTCTTAATTTTAAATCGTATTTACTGTTCTGTCCTATATCATAGTCCTCAACGTATATTGATAATCCAGGAATGGGACTTCCATTCTCTATATTTTCAGGGATTGATATATCAAACTCTTCTTTGTTGAATTTCGGTACGTGATCGTCAACATCAGTAACGATTATGGTTATTGTAGTTACTGTAAAATCTGATGGCACTTCATTGTTTATTAATTCTGTAGCCTGGAATCATATAAATAATGCTTAATAGGCAGACTAGGGAAGCATGACATAAAGAAGGAGGCCTATATTTATTATACCCAGCAGTGTGTGGAATAAGGCTTTCAGTAATTACGAATCATACCAGAGATAGAAAAAATAACTATGTATGCAGGTATCAAATTGATAAATTTGTTTCCAAAAACATTTCAATACTTTTGTTACTTCTCCATTCATAATAACATAAAATATATTTATTGTACTAAATCGTGAGTACCTTGACAAAGAAACTGTAAACTCCTCCGTTCTGCATCACGACATCACTTTCCCTGTCAACGGGAATGTCGGAAGCGACCAGTGTAGCGCGTCCCAAAGGTCTGTCGGGCAGTAGCTTGAAGTACTGCTCCGTGTCACCTTCAAGGGTTAACAGAACTGGTCGAGGGTTGGCTGTGTCTCCATCTTTGGCTATGATTTCCATTATGCTTGTGTTCTGAAAATGTTATAATTGGTTTAATTTTAATATTATAGTGATGAAATTGCTTGATACTAATAAGTCAAAATAACTTTTAGGCAAGGATGATGTTGTGACGATAATTCAACAAAAGTGGATGAATACTAAAATTATTTTTCAACACACTTGCTCATAAAGTGGCTCTAATTTCACCGAAATTAGGCACATAATGAAACCTGTTATCAAACTGTGACTTTTTCATTGCTATTATTCAAAAGTGAGTTATAGAGTTTTTTATTTTATTTTATTGCTTGTTGCTTTGTTCTTAAAAAAAGTTACGATACAAAAAAGATCGTGCTCAATAGTACAAATAAATTAATGTACCTATTGCTTGCTCATTTCATGCAACTTCTTATTTAAATAGATAATTTCAACTTCTACATGCTTAATAAATAACACTTTCACTCAAATATAACTTTTATTTTCTCTGTATTAAAGAAAAATTTAAATTCCCTATTTTGTACGTGGCTAAAACACTATCCACGAAAAGCCAAAAAAAAGAAACCTCATTCTTTTAGTTTATGGCCGATCGCCATTGTTAAATGCGCGCGCATAGGAAAAATGATTAATTTTGCCCGCCATTGCGAAAAAAAAATTCACAACTCGTTTTTACTGTTGAAAATGATTTTTTAGTATTATTTTCTTCACAAGTGTTGAAAAACGTTGTATGATTCACGTGTGTATTGATGATTACCGTCCTCGGCTCTCTTAAAACCCTCACCTAACGGATCGGGTCTCAATGGCGCCTCAGCGGTAATCACCAACATTACGCACTTGTATCATAATGTACTATTATTAAATTTTATTATTTTTCTTAGGTTAAAACTTATTTCGTTTGATAACTGTTACCAAAGGTACTTCATTTAACAGCAAGGTGTTTCTAAAATCAAGCAATTAATATATTAATGAAGAATTTTTGAAAGACCACCATAGTACATACCGGTGCAGTATTTTCTGGCACTGTAGCAGAGAATGGTGCATTGAGAAATACTGGTGGTTGATCCTGTACATCCCATACTGCTGCTGCGACACTGGCTAGAGCTCTCAGAGGCCTGTCAGATGAATCTGTGGCTTCTAGACTGATGATGTAAGCTGATCTACTCTCGAAGTCTAGAGGTTGGTTCAGGAATAGTCGCACTTGATATTCGTTTGGTGTTATCTGTAATTTAAAATTATTATTTCGGTTAGTCGATAATTCCTTTGAAGCATTTCTCTTTTAGAAAAGGATATGCTTGTGGAAATTAAGAATAAATTGCGTGCGATTGTCGGCCCTTTCTTCTCAATCTTTCTTCTTTTTCGTGTGAGGATGTGGCTACCTCTGCTAAGAGTTAATTAAGCCGCCTCTGAAAGCCCCACAGGCCTCTGACTTGGCTATTTCAGACTTACTTTAACTATATATATAAGTCCAGGTTTCCTCACGATGTTGCCCTTCACCATTGTTTTCACCACCTTCACACCTTCACCATCATCGACATGTAAAAGTGTTTGTACAAACCAACTTACAGAAATAAAATCATTTATCATTGCCTGTGATGTCCAAGATAAACTTAGAGAGTACATACGAATTTGAATAAGTCACTTTGGTAGTTGCCCGGATTTGAACCCACGACCTCAATCATGAGAAGCGAGGCCTCAGCCACTGAGCCACCACGACATATTCTTCTTAATAAGACAGGAGTATTTTAAACTATCGATTTTGGAATTTAAATGATCTGCTCAAAATATATATAGAATTTATAATCTCGCAAGATTAATTACAAACTTAAGAATCTGGTGACATATCTGTCTATGTTTGTAAGTGTATTTTTGAATCGTCTGTGTTTGTGTTATTTTAATAACAAATATATGCAAAACCAAGCTGTGATCTAATTAGTAATCTTCACTTACCATATCAGTTTCAACTTTGAACGTGGCGCAAGCTTCAGAATCGCTTCCTTTCTCTTTGATAGAACATATCACTCGTATCCTTGCATTCTCGCCTTCATCACGATCTGTGACTGTTATCTTTGGGTTCACCTGGAATATATCAATAACTACAGATTAATTTTTATAAAGTCTATATACTTCAGTAGTACAAACGGACTTAATGTAACTAGGCAACAAAAAATGTTTTAAATTAGAAATAAAACTGCCAAGTACAACATTGTAAGACATAAAAATAATTTCAACAATGATGCATTGCAAAGTAGACACTAACTTTTTGTTTTGTTTATTTTTATTAAATATTTTTCACACGCAATTATGTAAACATATCAAAAAACTATAAATATCGGATGTTTAGTATTGTTTTTGTTATACTACTGAATGCAGTTTTTGCTCATCATATTTTCCATCTTTTTGTATCTTGTTTATTGCTTACCTCAATCTCAGTTCCAACAGCAGTGGCTTCGCTGATGTTTACAATGTAAGGCCTATTATGGAAGACAGGTGGATTATCATTGACGTCCTTTACTGGTATGACCCTTCTCAATGACACTGTGTTTGGCTCTGTGTTCGCTATGCCTTCATCTGAAAAAGAATTGTTGTTGTATTGAACAATAAGTTTACTGAGATATTGCTTTATATATTTGTAAAATCGTAATCATCCGTTACGAAACCAATCTATAGAACTTAAGTAACACAGAAAAGGTACCGTTTTTCTCTCGTGAGAAGGAACGAACGGAAATAATTAGCAATGTTAGCAAGGTATCGATAAACTGTTACACTGAGGAAAAATAGGGTTGAATTGAGAAATTAACTTTCACACAACTGACCAGTGAGTTAGTCAGATCAAATAATTGTATCATATTCAACAACATATTCGTACTTTATATTATCTATACTTATATATATATTATTAATATTATAAATCTGAAGAGTTTGTTTGTTTGTTGGTTTGAACGCGCTAATCTCAGGAACTACTGGTTGGAATTGAAAAAATATTTTTGTGTTGGATAGTCCATTTATCAAGGAAGGTTATAGGCTATTTAACATCACACTATGATATATGATAGCGGAGCATAAATGAAAAATGTTGCAAAAACGGGCAAAAATATTCCTTTTTGAGAATTTCCGTTGCGTGCGCTGCGTAAGCGGTTAAAGTTACGCAACATTCATGTATGTAGGGTAGGTAGGGTAGGGTAGGTAGGTATCCTCACCGGACATGGCTGTTTCGGGAGGTTCCTGTTCCGGATAAGGCGGGAGGAAACGCCCGGGTGTCACCATTGTGTGGATCACCCGGAGGACACGGTGGAGCATACGGTGGAGGTCTGCCCCGCTTGGGCGGAGCACCACCGTGTCCTCGTGGAGTCGATCAGCGGTGGCGACCTCTCGCGTCCGGCCCTGGTTCAGGCCATGCTACGGAGCGAGAGGGCATGGGAAGCTGTCTCCTCCTTCTGCGAAGCAGTAATGCTCGCGAAGGAGGAGGCGGAACGCGTGAGGGAGACGCAACGGAGACGCCCTCACGCCCCTAACCACCGCAGGAGACGCCTTGGGCGTCGGGAGTCGCAAGCCGATTCCCGGCCACCGTAGGCGCGGGCTTGCGGACGGCGAGTAATAGGTTGCTCGCCGTCCGATAAGGACCAAGCCCGAGTCGACGGCGCGTAGTGTTCCACGCGCGCCTCAAAGAGATGTCAGCAAAAAATTGACGGGGTCTGACAGGGCCGATGCCTGTCTGGGTCGCGGATAAATTTGAAAAAGAGTTACCGCGGCCCTGGCTCAAGCAACTGAAGGAACACGGGTGGGTTTTAGTCAGTAAAAGTCTGACACGCACTTCCGCTTCACCCAGAGCGGGAAAAGTCATTGGATGATTTCCAACCCAAAAAAAAAAAAAAAAAAAGGGTAGGTAGGTAGCCAGTTGACGGGAGCGAAGCCACGTGGGACAGCTAGTATAAATCTATAATAGGTCTTCGCCCTGCAGTGGGATAGTAGCATGCTGGTATTATATTATTTAAGAACAGAATAAAATCAATTTCGTTCACCTCATGTCTACTTTTTGGGTGAAAAACAATGTCTACCCGCAACCGAACGGGCTACCCGGCAAAATTAGAAATTTTGTTTTAAAACTATCTTAGCGCAAACAAATTTGTCTTACCAGTAATACTGATGATAACTTCTAAAGCGTTCTGCTCTTCTCTGTCCAGGGTCTTGGCAAGAGTGACAACGCCAGTCAAAGAGTCTACTGAGAAATACTGCCCAGATATGGAGTAGCGAAGAGGACCATTTTCTGGGTCCACACCTGAAATGAGTAATGCCAGGATTGTTAATAAAAACCGTAGTTAAAGATGAACATGTTAAAGATATATTTTTATATGTAAAGCGATAGAAAACGAGTTCACAATTTATTAATTTGCAAATTGGATTAATTTAATAAAAAATATAGATGAAGATAATTTATTTCGCTAGTGATGTTAAAAATACCGTATATAAGAATCAATGTTTAGTTTGTATTGTACAACATTCATCACAATATAGGCTATGATTATTTTTTTGTTTAAGTGGCGTTCTTCAGTTCCTACTTCACGTCTGTGTTCCCTGAAGGGACTAACGTGCAACTGTTTTACTCGAAATTTCGCTAGTTATAAGTTTCATATGTTTTCATGATTTTCATTCAATAGAAAATTCATAGGTACCTTTTAAATGATATACCGGTGTCCCAACCGGCGTATCTTCAGACAGACTAAATTGTGCCATGTCCCCGATCTGAGGCACGAAGTGTGGTGCCCTGTTGATGACCTGACTCCAACATGTTTGTAGCAGGGATAGAATCAGCAGTATTATTAGCGGGTTCGGGTCTGATATCACTGTTGGGATCTTTCGACGCTGGAATATTATTTCTGCCATTCTGGAAATTAGAATAGAATAACTGTATAGTTATCTCATTTCAATCCACAGGTAAATGGATAAAGTGTTCTGCTGATGCTTAGGGCTCAGAACTACTGCAGATGGGCAAAATATCTAACATTGAATTTCTTTAAAGTCATAAATCCCACAAGTATCCCGTGATTCTCAGGAATTGGTCAAAACAAAAGTTTATTTAAGGCGGCTATAAAATTCACTTTACACTGGGCAGTTTACACTTTTCCTGGTGGATTTAAAACTTCTTTTTGGGATACAGTCTAGCCCTCCACACGCTTCCTAGTTGTTTAGTAATTCAATATTAATAACGGTACCTAGTACACGACGGCATAATTACTACACTGACTGAAAATATAAACACACCGAGTATTTTTCGAGGTCTTCGTTCCTCATGCGTGAAGACTCATAGCCATAACCATTCATAATAGTTGTCCGTAATTAAAAATACTTAACATTCATAACATAACACTTGGTTACTCAGTATTACTCATCTAATACATTGCACAATACCGGTATACCTATTACAATACCTACATTGGGTATATCAGCTAACAGTTTTATGGTCGGCAAGTGAATGCATAGTTTCGTGACAACTTTTTGCTAATATTAGACGCATTTATAATAATATTAGGTACAGATCATCTGGTGAACCAAAACTAAAGGTACTAGGGAAGGAAGAAGAAGATCATCATACATGCACGTATCACTATCACTGTCACTACATTATAAAACAAAGTCCCCCGCCGCGTCTGTACGCGATATACTCAAAAACTACTGAACGGATATTGTACAAAATTTCAATGTTATTATTATTATTAACCAACTTTCGTCTTATGTATTTTAAACACATACATTTAAGCGCTTTTTATGTTTTATGTCCATCGAACAAGTTTAAAATAATAAAAAAAGAAATTTAATCACATATATCGTATTCCGGGTTCTCCCGTACGAAGGGAGCCTCGAAGATCGGTTACTCAGAGTATATCCCGAATTTTCTTGCGGTTTTCTCTCATATTTGTTGAAAATGTCGGCAAAAGTTAAGTGTCCCGTGTGAAGTGGGTGCGGGTCGCTATTATTGTATAGTAGCTTCAGCTTGCGGCTTCGCCGGCGTGAAAAATGTTTTGTTATCCAAACAGTTCTTATACCGAGATAAAAAATTTGCATATGTGCTATTGCAGACTGAAATCATATCTGTACCAATTATATCCAGAACCATTCAGCTGTTCTGGCGTGATTGAGCAAACATACATCCAAACTTTCGCGTTTATAATATTACTAAGTTGGGACAGTTAAACACTTTTTCTTTATTTCTTTCTTGCCTAGCATTTTCCCGACTGTGTTAGTATCGCCTTCCAGTCCAACTGGATACAGCAAGTTTAGTTAGTTTCTTCTAGGCAAGCGTGCTTCACCGTCGACCACATCATTGCTTACTATCAGGTGAAATAGTGGTCAAGTGCGAGCCAATCAGTAAATAAAAAATATATAATATTAGTATTTTACGTAGAGCGACTACTTATCTGGCATCAACAACCCAGGGTAACACGATTCGCTTTGGCAAGACCGCGGCAGCCAAATTGCGTAAGTGAATTCGGTTAGGCAAAGGGTTTGATGATGATTTTGTAAATCGGACAACCAGTCCGATTTACAATATTCTAATCCCCCGTACCGAATGTCAAAGATACGAATGCCAGCCACGATTGTGGTCATCCGTCCACGGATCTATCTTAACAGACTTCGCTGAACTTTGAGGATCGACCTTCTTCTTTTTTTCGTGTGAAGAAGTGGTAAAATAAGGTTAATTAAGTCACCTCTGGGAACCCCACAGGCCTCTGACTTTGCTATTTCAGACTTACATTAGCGATCAGATTTTCTCACGATGTTTTCCTTCATCGTTACCTATGATGTCCAAGATAAACTTAGAAAGTACATATGAATTTGAAAACGTCACATTGGTACTTGCCCGGATTTGAACCCAGGACCTCAAGCATAAGAGATGAGATCTAAGTAAGGCCACCAATACATCGATGATCGACCTGTGTGGAAGTTATTATTTATCCACGAGCCCCTAAATATTTAGCTACACGAAATTGGTTTTTAAACAGCTACATTTCCAAACTAATAATAGCATAAACATATTCAAATAAACTTAGCTATTGAACAATCAACCTGTCGCTTTAGTTTAATTTCTCAATCGGCTGGCCACCGGCACCGCCACAAGGCTTGTGACATTCTAACTAGGTTGCATACTTGTAATGTACTGCTAAGATAGTTGTATCTCAATATATATTATCGTGTTTTTGAGTTTCCAAAAATGCAGTATATAGTCATCTATGTTCTCCAAAGGTTCAGGTAGAGATTTATCTATAGTACACAATATTTGAATACCAAATAAGAGGTGATCTCATTGCTATCAACCGGGCCCGAATCGATATTTTGGATAGCTATTGATAAATTCCAGATGCATAATCACAATATCAACTTGTCCGAACATGTATCGAACTAAAGAACCACCGCAAGCCTCGTCCTGTGCTCAGCAGTAACTTACGATCATTTTAGATAAATGAAGCACTCTTTGCCTTCAAATGAAGCAATCACTATGGTTGTAAATGTTTTAACGCTACTCCAAATCCCAAAAGTTAGGAGTATTGTTCGGCCAAACTGTAGGAAGCAGTACCATTTATTTGAATAACTGGTTGTGTAACATCCGATCCGAATTCGACTGGTCACCACTTGGCACCGATTTCTTCAGCGGACAGACGGAAGTGTGCTTTATGTTATGTAGAAGATCTTTATAGAAACATTTCTTGTTAGTATGGCTACTCCACAAAATTTTAGCACTCGTATTTCTGTTAAACTTCAGGCGTCATGAATAGCTATACCTTATCACCGTTATGATTACTGAGCAACAGACTCTACAACTTTATGTCTTTTACAGCAGACGTGCTTGCAAAGACTACTTCTAACATAATTGTCTACCAACGAGGTAGTCATGATAGCCAGCCAATTACACAGACGTGACTTTAAAACAGAAGGACAATCTGCTGCCTATCTGCTTCTCCAGGATTCCTTTGGAGTTTGTGTGTTGTAAAACAATGTTCACTGTACGCCACTGTGAGTCGGTGCAGCCTGACAAATGTCAACAATGGACAGCCGTCGCCCAAAGATCACCGTTGCAAAACAATGTGCTGACGTAAGTGTTTATACAAGAATGCCTGACCGCAAAACTATTGGCGTCGTTGGGTAAGTGGTTCATTGGAGTATGTTCATACTACACTTTTTACAATAGGGTAAGTAGATAATAAGTAAGCAATGAAGATTTTAGTTAGGTCTTCATACTTCATAATATCTATCTTAAAATACTGAGTATCAATTGATTAGTTAGCTCAAAATTCTTAACAGTTATTTTTCGAAGGGAGCTCATCAGTAATAATTACAATTTATTTGGCAAAAAGTACAAACCTGCAGGTGACACATAACTTAGGCGACACAAAATACACGATCAATTACCTCTATGCTAGGATATTTCTGTGTTACAGAATGTCCAGAAGTAGCAGTCCGTTAGTCGCTACCAAAATTTCTACTTCGAGGAGAAAGAAATAAACTCTTTACGTGCCATTTGAACAATCCCCATCGCTGATAGATTGACGCTTTGTCTAGAGCGTCAGAAAGATTGAGTGCAGGGCTAGTTATGGTTACTGCCAATGCAATAAATTTCTCTCACTTCTACTTAAAACTAATGAGCAAATCATATGTAACATAAAAGCAAGACTTCATTCCCCACAAACCTTCCTCAGGGCTGCTTTTGAGAAACTCCGAAAGGAAAAACTCAATATTACTTTGTCAGACCTGGCAATCGAACCTGGGATTCGTCTCAAACTGCCTTGTCCTCGGGAGTCGCGCTTGCTACCATCGTGGCAGTCCGAGACTAATCGAATATACACTCACATTATCATTTTATATTGATTACTTTAGTTACTGGAATTTCATTGTTTCATAGTGCTGCGCTTGCACTTGTGTTTCACGTCACGCTTGAAATCGTGTCGTTTGCTCCAAGTAAATGTTATCAATGTGCGTGATTTATATGCTTTATGTAGTCGTATGATAGTGATCTACTTAGAACTAAGTCTTGGGAAAGAGATGATTATAGTTATTTTAAGTAAAGATTTACCGTGTGAAGTTAGTAGTTCTGTTTTCATTTGTGAAGATATACCTACTTTAATTCTTTATCTTTTTGGCAATGAGCTGCAATAACTTCAGAGAAACAACATCGATGTTTAAGTAATTTATTTTCTCAGAACTTTCTCGTCGCCTTGCATCTAAAAATACCGTTATGATTTAAGAAATAATCGAATTTAATTTAGTTGCTTCTTACTTTTAAATATCCAAAAACTGCAACTCTTATTATATCCGACGCAACGGCAAACAAAGCCAAACAACAAAACATTTAGACAAAGGAATTAGCAGCGAAGTTCCTCTGCCAAAAAAAAACAGTAGCTTGAAGAAGTACTAAGCCTTCGGCCACAAAACCAGCGGAAGCGTTGGTCAAGCGGAGCGGACGCGATTAAGGTAGGTAAAACTACATTGGAGTGAGTTTTCTGCCTAATTGGATGCAACTGAATGCCAAGTGTTTGCTAAAATAGAAGCCTTTTTGGCCTTACACTGGTCTTTGTACTTTTGTTTGCTTTTATAAGAAAGAAAGAAAAAAAAGAAAGAAACTAGTGTTTATTGGCATTCAAAATAAAAACACCTTAAAATTAAACATAATAAATAAATAAAACTATTAATTCCAAAAGGGCCTTATAATTACCTTTTTAACCGACTTTCGAAAAAGGAGGAGGTTCTATGTTCGACTTCTTGTATGTTTTTTTTTTTTTTTTTTTTTTTTTTTTTTTATGTATGTTCACCGATATCTCCGTCAATTGTGGACCGATTTTGAAAATTCTTTTTTTGTTTGAAAGAGTATGTTCCGAAATTGGTCCCATTTTAATTAAGTGAAGATCTGATGAAGAACTTCGAAGATATACAACAGAACTCTTCAATAAATAACGGCAAATCTCTCGGGACTGCTGCAATCGCATGTATGTTTGTTGTTTATACCATTTCATAACATAACATCACGCCAGTACGCTATTAAGTGGTATGCAGATCTCTCATTTCACAGATTATCTTTTGAGTTTCATGTTATTCGGGTAATCTATTCTGGCGTTACAGGTACTTACAACACAACTATAGGTACAACTAAAAAGGGTAAAATAAAAAAACTTTTTTGCAAAAAAATACTACCGACTTCCAAATAAAAAACTACAAAGTGAAAAATAACTTAATTTTTGGAAGTCGGTGTCAATATCGCAATGAATTGATACCTACAAAAGACACCGACTTCCAAAAATTAAGTTATTTTTCACTTTGTAGTTTTTTATTTGGAAGTCGGTAGTATTTTTTTGCAAAAAAGTTTTTTTATTTTGTCTAAATTTTTTCTTTCATTAACCAATTACTGGGAATCACGATAACTCTAGTTGTCAGACGTTCAGGCTGATAAGTACCCGAAAGTACTGCGCGAGATCAATTACGGACTAACTTTTGCCTGCGGCTTCACCTGCGTGGATGTAGGGAATTATCCCACGGGAACATAACATTTGGGATCAAAAATACCTACAAAAAATATGGCCTATGTACTATTCTAGACTATAATCTATCTTTGTGACAAATTTCATCAAGATCCGTTCAGCCGTTCTGGCTTAATTGAGTTACAAATTTACATCCATCCATCCATCCATCCAAACTTTCGCATTTACTATATATAATAAGATAAAATATTATTATCCATCACTTTCACTACATATTATAAAACAAAGTCCCCCACCGCGTCTATCTGCCTGTTCGCGATAAACTCAAAAACCACTGAACGGATTTTCATACGGTTTTCACCAATAGAAAGAGTGAGAACGAGGATGGTTTTGGTATATAATTGGTCACGGGCAAAGCCGGGGTGGGTCGCTAGTACTATATATATAATATTATAAATGCGAAAGTAACTCTGTCTGTCTATTACTTTTCAGGCTTAAACCCCTGAACCGATTTATATGAAAGTTGGTATGGAGATAGTTTAAGATCCTGAAAAGGATAGTTTTTATTCCGGCAATCATACTTAACGGGGCGTTAAGAGCGTGATGAACGTTTGTATGGCCCACACCTTCAATATTTGCAGATGAAATCACGGGCAACAGCTAGTCAAACTAATATTATAAAGGCGAAAGTCTATGAGTATGTTTGTTACTTCTTCACGCTCAAATGGCTAAACGGATCTGGATGAAATTTGGCACACAGATAGATCTGATCTGATATGATAGAGTCTGGAATAGCACATAGGATACTTTTTATCTCGGGAATATGTTCCCTTGGGATAATATTCGACATTCATGCGTGCGAAGCCGCTGGCAGAAGCTAGTATCATATAAATAGGATTAGCTCTATCGCTCGTACAGTAAGCTTGTGAGACAGTGGTTACAAAACTATGTCGTAGTAACCGGTTAGTTACCAGCATATACTGATCAATGACTGTGGCTAGTCAATCTCATCTGACGTGCGACAGTCGCCACCGCCCGCACAGCCACGCTTCTCGCTGGTTTCGTGCCCCCAGCCTAACAATTATGGTCATTTCTCACGAGCATTGTGCTTGGTTCAGTGACACGAGGTCGGAATACAATGGCGTTGCGTTACCGCCTCAACCTAGAATATATCGAGCGATTTATAAGAAGCTTTCGAACCCTGGCATAGGTTTTGATGTTTTTATAGGGTGTCTTTAACCGGATACGTAGTGTGCGTGGCGTGGCTGCTTTGTGGTTTGTGACTGATGAGAGCGGGGCCTTAGGTTCGAATTCCGAGTCGAGCAGTTTTGTTGTTATCGTCCGTTAGGGGACTAATCAGTATCTATCTGAAGTCTAGGTTTGTGGCAATAAGCACGACCTTTATAACATGAAGTATGACTGTCGAAAATATAGGTCTACAATTTAATTATTAGTAACTACACCCGTGCTTGCACATTTATCATGATACGTAAGCTTTGTACAAGTGAAATAAGTACAGCAAGAAGAACTTTCTTTAATAATTATAGTTCTAAAAGTTAAATTACTTTGTTTATAATTTGGCAATTACCAAACCTTATTCAGACTACCGTACAACCGACCGTGTGTTTATTGCATAAACTTTTCATGACAGGTCAACCACAACATACAGTAAATGCATGGGAACATGTTGAAGTAATGTCCCAACATACCACCGCATAAACAACTCCCACTTGTTAGCGCATCGTGTTAAGTAACTCATTTCCTTCGCTAACTTCGTTTAATCGTTTACACGGAAAACCTAATACATAATCACGATATTTTCCCACATACTTAGATACTATCGAAGTTTGTCTTCATTAAAAACATGAAATGTCTTATCTCTGTTACTCCGGGAATAAGATGTTGTGTAATACTTCATCATCACATCTCATCATGTGCCAGCCCTTGTCCCATATTACTTGAGGTCGGCGCAACATGTTTTCTTATTCCACTCCGTCCTGTCCACCGTCACGCTATCGCTCATCATCATCCACAGCCTGACATCCCGTATGCCGTATATTATATGCCAAGCATGGGACGCTCCATGGCTCTCTGTGCAAATCGAAGCCTGTACACAACTTGTGTGAGCGTCCACGTCTCGGCACCGTAAGTCATGGTGGGCTATCGCTACTTATCTTTCATACTTATTTTAACTTATATATACTGCTCTCAAAACGGTGATGGGAAACATCCTGAGGAAACTGGCATGTCCTAGAACCGAAAATTCGAAGACATGGTGGATGTCAATCCACCACTGGGCACGCGTTATAATTTACGCACCCATTTCCTCTTACGTATACACACAGTCCATCAATAGATCCTTATTTGCTGTTATTTTACACTTTAAAAGACGGAGTGTTGGACCATCAACGTCTCAGAAACTCTTGTTCCAAGAAATGGTATGATTCGTGTTCGAAACATAACGGGCCTGCTCTAACCTATCTTCATTTATGTGAGTTTTTGCTCGAATATCAAGTTTATGAATCGATTTGCAGTAATACTAGATCGTTAAAATGAATGATCGTAACGAATTTCGCTAGGTAATAAATATCATTGCAAAGCCTCCATGAGGAGCGGCATATTACAAATTATTCTGTATTGCAAACATTTAGAATAGATTTTGTAGGTACCTATTGGTTTTCATCTCAAGGGCTACTTGCATGTCAGTGAAGAATGAGAGAGAGTATTCTAGTTTGTAAGGTACACATACTACAAATAATCTTTATTGACATAATTGGATACAGCAATTTTTTTGAAACCTCTGTCTCCCCAACTAAGCGGACTTGTGTAGCAGGAGTCAGAATATTGTGCCAGCTTCAACACAAATATGATCACATGAAACAATATGCAAATACATACTCAATATCTACCAATAATCGGTTAGACCATTGATTCTGTATTTATCTATATCTTCACGCTTTCATTTCCTTATGAGGGACCAATACACTTCTAGTGTGGGCGTACCACTCTATTTTATCCAGCTGAACTTAATATTTGAACTAAAATATGTAAGGTGTTAGGCACTTGTTTGGCTTATATAAAGTGCTTATTATTATTTTGGTTTTGGTGACTGATAATAATGTTAATATACAATTAGGAGGTTATAAACATGATTAAATTCATGTCCTTTTATAAATCTATGTTGTGTTATTAAACGATTATTATGATACGAATATAATACAGTGTACTGTCAGACTACGCTACTAGAGCCCAATATTTTGATTCGTATTTAATTAAACCAATGATTAAATATCGTAACCAATGGTTTCCAATTTCAGTAAAATGCGTTGTTTCATCAAAGAATTAATGATAAGACCATTTGTTAGACTGAAAATTGTTGAAAAAGGCTTTTTATCGTAATTTGAAATCTACCATATTTAACCATTGGTTGAGTTAACTGCGTATAAAAAACTGGGCCATAGGGCAGGTTTTTGAATTGAGTATTTGGATTTAAGGACGTGTCAAACCCTAATGCCAAATATTGTCATGTTTTCAGTCTTAAGTAGAGATTGACAAATACATAACAATCATCATAACAAAACATCCAGCCAGTATTACCGGAAGGGTTAGGCGGAGGCATGTATAATAAATCCCATGTAATGGGGGGCGAAATAATCATTTTCAAAATCTTAATTCAGAAGTCGATAGTAAGCACCATCATTAGCTTGTAAACAATGATGCAACTGCAATGCCCGAAATATTGCAAAGACAGAGCATTCAAAATAGGAACGTGAAATGTCATTGTTCTTTGCATAATTCATTCTAGGTCTAAATAAAACTAGAAAGGAAGACGTGAGCTTTAATAATACTTTAAACTGGGTGTGCCGTAATAGAGTATAATAACCCTTGTTTCTAGAGCAATAGAACTCTATATCGTATCCTATTATACTGTTTATTGACTCGTTGGTTTGTAAGCGTAACAGCTGACCATGCTGGTCTTGATTCTAAGGTCCAGCGTAGTGTTTATGGGTCTCAGTTACAGCCTGGAGTCTGGGTTTGTGCCCTAGTGATGGCCAAGTGAAGTGTCAGTGTGAGTGTGTGGTACTAACATAATCTAAGTAGGTGCTACTTGTACTATTTTTAAGGGGTTAGTGTGTATATTTATGTCGTTTTGTGACAAATAAATACTTATTTTTCTCATATATTAAATCTGCAAATTGCCCGGTCACACTTTTCAACCTTATTACTAGTTGACCTAGCCAAAAGGTTGGGTAAAAAGTGGTCAGTCGGGAATTTTAACAGTAGTACATCTCTGCATAATCCTTCAAAGAATTCACTCGTATTGTAGATCAATGAAACTCTGATTTAACAACCTTTTAAACAGTTCAAGGGTCCATTATAAACCCAGATAGCATAAAGGTTGTCGTGACAAACCGACATACCACGAGATTCAGTAATGTGAGTATTCTAAATGTCTTCGCGCCACTGACATACAAATTGTACCGTTTGGAACTTGTTCCCAAATTCGTGTAGTCAGAATTCCATTGGATTGATCGAGCGAAGATCTGCCTCGCTGTCTTTTTACGATGAAAAAACTGATAAGTAATATTCGTAATAGGTTAATTTCCATCTTCAATAGGAGATAAGTCTTCAAGACGATGCACGGTAGACCTATATCTTCAGATAAAATTATTGTTTTTTGATGATGGTGTCATCAAATGCTTTGTCTCTGCTTGATTATTTGTGACTAACGCCCTATCCCAGATGTTCCAGGAGATATGAACGTAACATATACTTGCCCTTAAAACCACAGTTAAAAACTTGCACACGTAAACACATTTAGAAGGTTTCATTTACAAGAACAATATACCCGGAAGCGAAGGCACTAAAATATAAAGTTGCTTGTCTGTATTTTTTTTATATAAACTCGGAAACTGCCGTGCCGATAAAAATATATTGTTATGTGCAAAAATGACATGATATCATCATATTTCTGAATGCCAGTCAAAACAACACAAGTCATTGTTTTTTTATTGATTTTATTGAATTTATAAATATATCCGTTTCCTAAAGGTCAGGCCACACGAGATATTTTATGACCTTGATGACTAACTGACATGTTATGCAAAGAAAGTCCAGTGTAAATACGCCTTATTGCGACATTTAACACATTTTATCACGTACCTTAATCAGAGTAATTCCTATAAACACAAGACACTTCACAAATCGCACAACATTACATATTTTTATTTATAAATAATAAATAACACTAACGACACCAAATACACTATACACCAACTCAACTACTCTGCTAACTTTAATACGTACTGTCAAAAACTTGCACCACCGGTCTACGTTACCGGATTAGCATTCTCCCTCTCCCTTTCTCACTAACAAACTAAAGTTCCACGTCAGAATGAGACAGCAGTCACTCGTCAGTACCGTCTTTTTACCTCTGCAGATAGAGCCTTTTTGCACAGGTAAAAGTAACGGGGTTTTTCTTAAGATGCGTGATGTGAGATAGGAGATATGAGGTCAATGTTGTTAGAGAGAGAGGAACGGTGTACTAGGTCACGTTCTAAAGGGGGTCCGTTGTATCAGAGAAATGTTTGTCTTTCAATAAAGGCTATTTTACCTTTATTTGGGTCAGTTTGGAGTACCCGCTTTGAACGTGGAGGAGTGCCGTTTTTTGGCCGTTGCATTGTCAAAGCTGGTCAATAGTTCTGTGCTAATAGAAATGCAATGCATGACTAGCTCGGCGATTGGATGGCATAAATACGTAGCATCCGAACTTGTGTGGGTAAATTACCATACTGATGAGCCATCAAACAGCTTACTGTACGATGGTACTTAAACAGTTAAAAAAATACGTTGATGGATGATTCAAGGACAGAATAAATATTTCTAATTCAAATTAAATACAACACGTGGTAAATATTAGTTACAGAAACAATTATGGATCCTATCGGGCACAGCAACATTCTAGATACAGTTAGTGTCTAGGAGAGAGGAATAGCTCTTAATATTTTTCTTTGTAATTAAAATTTCAGTTATCCATTTCTTATCTAGCTGCTTTTATTTGGTTTAACATACTAATATGTGTGTGCCTTTTTATGTTCATGTTACTTTATGAATTATTATTGCTTATTAATTTATTTGCTTAAATTTTTGTATCACAGTTAGTTTTTTCGTTATAAATTTTTGGATTCCAATTAGTTTATAGTTTATATTTAATAAAATTAATTCTCAATATTTCCATGTTATATTTTAAGTCAATTAATCATTAATATTATTTTACTTATCGAATTAACAATTATATTCATTTTATTAAAATTAATACTTAGTATCTGATAACGATGTCCATATTATATTTTGAGTCAGTTAATTCTTTATGTTATTTTACTTATCTAACTAACAATTGTTTTTATTTTTAATAAAACTAATAATTAACATGTCCATATTATATTTTGAGTCAGTTAATGTCATTTACTTATCGAGTTATCAGTTATTTTTATTTATTATTGAATGTATCCGCCAGATAAAATAGACACACACATATAGTGATGATGCCTCTAAAATTAAAAAAATATATAAAATCACACATATATTCTCCAAAGGAATGCACCTATGTATTGTACACCAACATTTAGCAAATTCTTAAGACCCATGGGATCCAAACTTTTACCATAATTTGGGCAGAAATCCAGACTCCTAAAATTGAGAAATTCCAAAATCACCCTGCCTAACCCTGGATTCGAAACCAATACCTCATGCTGAGTAGTAGTGCCTGCTTCCACTTAACCATCAGTTAAAGATTTATTTTTAGTTGCTATAAAAGTCAGTATTCGCACGTTCTCTGAAAATCATTGTAATATTTGTATAATCACGGCTGGGATCTAACGAGATCTGTACCAACGAGATACCTAATAAAATGTTTAAATTGCGTCCATTTGAACAACATTCAGTTACAACATGTTGTTCCAAGGTCTATTCAAATAGCACCTTCCCATGTATCTTTAGATTAACCTGTTTCTCATAGCTGAGTATTGACTTATGAGAATTTATATACCATAAAGCTATACCTTTATGGTATGACTAAAGATAGAAAACGCTTCTTTCCACATGTAGTCAGGCAGTTTATATACTAAGTTTTCAACAATCTTCAAGTAGTTAAAGGCATCTATCTGATAAAACAACCTGTTAAGTATATTGTTGAATATAGGGTCAATGATCGTAATAATTAAACTGCTAGCTTATGCCAGCGGCTTCACCAACGTGAAAGTCCAAAATTATCCCGAGGGAACATATTCCCGTGATAAATAGTATTCTATGTGCCATTTCTAACTATAATCTATCTCTGTGCCAAATTTCATCCAGATCCATCCAGCCGTTTGAGCGTGAAGAAGTAATAAACATACGAATATACACTCAAAAACTTTCACCTTTATAATATAAGTGTGACCTAATTAATAATTATATACAAACTACAACAAATTGACAATGAGGGCAATGGGATAATGTTTTTAAAGAACATTAGGATACAATAGATAAGAGCTTCGAAAGATTATCCTACCGATTCTTATCTTTTGACACATGGTCAATAGTCAAAAAAAGAGTTAATGGTTCTTTGTTGGGAACTATAAATCAAAAGCTCTAGACCTTGACAAGTTTCATGCTATTGGCAACTGTCTAAATGCGTAGATGTAAGAGATCGATTACGATCGAGTCAGATCAGATCAGTTTCGACAATCGCCGCGAAATTGGCTTCTTATTCTTCTTCGTGTCGACAATCGCTATCGCTGACAGAATGTCACCTTTCTAGAGCGTCTGGATAATGTGGTTCCCAACCAAGAACAGTTAACTCTTTGAAGCAGTCCTTGAAACCGAGGGGAACAACCCTTACAGTACCGTAACATCCATTCATCGTCGTCCGTTCAACAAAAATATAGTATGAAAACAAGCAGTTGTAACTTCCAACACATTGTCATGAACAGAGCAACTTGTTAAACGCACATTCGAAACTACGCATAACATAAGTAACGTAATGGTTAACTTTTGCAAGAGCCCGTAGTCTGTAGAAACACAAGAAACAAATGACGGTGGGCCCATTGTCTTCCAACATTGTGGACGTAAACGGTTTCCTGTTGCCGGCTTTTACAACGCGTAGCATGTTTTATTTCAACCTCCGTTAAAACTGTTACCATATTTAGAGTTTTTATAGGTTGATACCACATTACAAACAGTTTCGCGAACGAACATTTTCGCAAAATTAATATAACAAACTGTCGAGTGCAGGTAAACTGTTGTCATTGGCTGTTGATATTTAATTCAACCCATCAAAGCATCTTACGCACTATTGACAACTTCGAGTATTATCGTTTGAGCAACTGGGGGAAGGTCCTTTTGTGCCAACCAGTGTTAATAACTCCAAGTTATTTTCTAATACAGGATTACTATCTATTACATTTTTGTAATTTATCCTCTAGTTAGGTAGCTACTAGCTTTGAATTTTGGGCACTAATAGGCGCAAACCGATACCAGTATTATTCACAAATGCAGTTTATATTAATCTCAGACTCAACGAATATACTGTTTGGGAACACAAATGGTATGCGGCCATTATGCGGCACACCTGATTGAAAGTCGTAACCGCTGCTTTTGGACACCTGCCCCATTACAGCTGACCTTAGATAGGTACGTAGTTCAAAAGTCTCAGCTCATCTTCAACTGCCTGAATCCAGATCTTAAGACTTTCAAGTGACTTCTTGGGTACCAAAAGGATCCCTTGCTATATACCATCATTAACACTTTTATACTTGTCGGTTTAAGTTAATGTTGTGTAACTCGTTGGCGATCCTTAATAAATAAATAAACTACCGCATTGTAGCAATACTTGCCAGCATTGCTACAATCCGGCAGTTTTATGATATTCCATAGAAATATTTTTCCACCAAACATTATCTCTTATATCTTGATAAGATGCACCACTTTGGTGATTATTATTTTTCTTGCTAGTCTATAAATTGTGTCACACTGCCGTACAGATGCCATATGTTGACGATGCTACGTCGACTGCTCAGTTACAGGAGCGAAAAAATAAAAAGCGAGGACTATAATAAGCTGGTGTAGTTACAAAAATACAAAATCCGAATAAAATGTAGTGTCTTCGTCGTGGTAAGAATTTGAGTGGCGCGATGCTTGGAGCGGGAGTCGTGCCAGCGCCGCCCGCGCCGCCGCCGCCCGCGCGCCCTCTCATACTCCGCGCGCCTCCAACCAATTGCAGGCATGCCATGCATAGACATGCTCCCCGGGTTGAAGTGGACTTCAAAGAGGAAGTGGAAGCCACGCTGAATCGTCCCTCTCTTCGTCTTCAGATCCGCGACCTCCGTGACGCCATCGCTGTCGGGGTACACCTGCACGACGCGCCCCAGCAACCAGCAGAGCGGCGGAAGCGCCTTGTCCGTCACAAGAACAAGCGATCCCAACGCTATGTCACCGTTGGTAGAAGCAGGCCATCTCGTTTTCTGCTGTAGATTTGAAATGTATTCGAGATTAAACCTCTTCCAAAAGAGTTGCATGATGCATTCTACACGCTCTGGTAGCGCTCCAAATGATTGATGTTGGCGTCGGTGATCTGTGGATTTGGAACCGACATTAGTGAGCGTCCAATAAGAAAATGAGAAGGAGTAAGGGCAGAGAAGTGGAGAGGATTAGTGGAAAGAGGAGTAAGGAGCCTTGAATTCA
Source organism: Orthosia incerta (assembly GCA_948252205.1). Classification (NCBI taxonomy): domain Eukaryota; kingdom Metazoa; phylum Arthropoda; class Insecta; order Lepidoptera; family Noctuidae; genus Orthosia; species Orthosia incerta. The sequence goes on from OX411746.1 coordinate 31,920,322, forward strand.
GAATTGCCTCTATTTGAGTTAGGCACGTAGCCATTTCCTCGTAAGTAAAATGAGTAAGCTGCAAGATTCTTTTTAAATGATGTTTCGTTGAACGAACCGCGGCCTCGGCGAGGCCATTAAAGTGTGGAGAATAAGCCGGTGCAAACCTGACTTCTATGCTTTCCTGAGCCATTTCATGTGCAACATCAGAACCCTGCAAAAAAATATATAATTCATTACATGCTCCGAAAAAGTTTGTACCATTATCGGACAAGATAGTACGTGGCCTGCCGCGACGTGCGACAAAACGATTTAAAGCAGCTCTGTAAGCTTCTTTAGATAGGTCCGTGACAAGCTTCTCCTCCCAAAGTCCTGTTTGTGATATCTGAGGCCCTAAACTAGTGATATTCTATCATTGAAAGTGTGGCGATAGCGATTGTCGACAAGTCAAAATTGTATGGGATTGACAAGCGATATCGAAATATCCCGTGATCAATCCCTTACATTTTGACAGTTCGAATATCACCTTTGCTGACTTTGAATGCCACTTGTCAAGCTAGAGCCTCTGGTTAAGTTTGCTCTGGAAACGTTAACAGATTGTCACACGTAGCTTCATTAATATACAGTACCTACCTGTATCAAAAATTTGACAAATAGACAAAATATTTTTTTCGAATTTTCTCGGATTTGGACCTAGCTATATCGATTTTTCGCCCCGAAAACTTCCATAAATATTGCAAATTAAATCGAAATCGTTAGAGCCGTTTTCGCGAACGTGGTTATATATAATATAGGTATATAAATATTGCTCGTTTAATTACAGTATAGAATAAAATCCCTTTTCTCATTTCCACTTCTTCTTAGTCGTTACGCTCTTGACAGAGCGATCGTGGTCGTCATGAAGTATCGGTAGTATATGCGGCAGATGTAATGCGTCTCACAATGTCTCGCCACCTTTCCCGATTAGAAGTCATCCGGGTACATTCGTGCGCTGGACCGCCCACAACATTCTTGATCTGGTCGGTCCAACGCATGGGTGACCAACCACACGGTCTAGTGCTTTCCACTTTTCCTTGGACGACTAACTGCTCTATGGACTGACTGTCTCGCCTTGAAACGTGCCCGAAGAAAGTGAGTATTCGGGATTGTACTATTGCGGACAGACGCTGCTTGATGTGGAGTTCTTGGAGTATCGAGACATTTATGCGAAACTCGGTCCACGACACTCCGAGCATTCTTCTCCAGCACCAATTCTCCAGAGCGTCTATCTTTTTTCTTTCCATCTCCCGCAACGTCCACGTTTCTGCGGCGTACAAAAATATGGGTAAAATTAAAGTGCGCACGAGCCTGGTCTGGTGATGTCTCTGTTCTTCCATATGTTTTTTCCATTTCCATTTCCCCTACCTTAAACTGAATCGTGAATTCGTGACCCTCTTTAAATCTGGCACATACCACAACCCTGGCCTTACACATATCCGCTTGAATACTTCATGGTTTGCCTGATCAATTAAGACGTTAACGAAATCTGTGCCAAGTAGACAATGATCCGGTAGTAGCCATATAAATTCTGATTGGTCACTGACCTACACCGGTGCGGTTAACTTGGCGCCTTTACAATTTTCCTTACTGGCGATTTGAAATTGAGATGTATACCTACATACAATTATGAGGAAGACTCCGAAATATTCCATCCCTTTGTAACATTTGCAAGAACGTGTTTTGTTTTTGCAGTCATGCTACTCACAATCAAGCTTTACAAAAAATTTGTTGTTGCCCGCGAATCGTAAAACAGCACAAATGCCACTCTAAACTTATAATTCTGTGCTTACGATTCATTCAGAAAGGGTATTTTTTAAAGGATATTCATTAATTTGGTTTAATATAAAATGGCCAAAGCGGCCAAAACGATAATTAAATTCGGTACATATGTTATGTATGTATGATGATGACCAATGTGTGACTGTAAACAAAGCAAACGTTAGAACAAACTGATCAAAATAACCTCACCAAATAAAAGTCGTCAGTTATTAGAATAGAGGCGCTGTACACAGAAAGTTATGTATAATAAAAGGTTCTGTAAGACTGCTGCTTTCTGGTTGTTTTCATGAAGAACTTCATCAAACGTTGTTATAGTACATCTTTATAGAGCATTCCATTCTAAGTTCTTTGCCAATTCCAAAATAGAATTTAATAAGGTAGGTATATATACACGAGTAGGTACCATATATGCTTTATTGATTGATTCGCGCTTGACCACTATCTCACCTGATGGTAAGCGATGATGTGGTCGACGATGCAGCACGCTTGCCTAGAAGAAACCTATAAACATGACATTGTTTTACAAAATTATCAATAATGATAGTACGTTTTCATTCACTTTCTACGATCTTTATTACTAGTCAATATTTACCTGATACGGTTTGGCGATTACCTGCCAACATTTCACATACTTTTCTTGTGTGAAAGCTTGTAGAACGGATTTCGATCCAGCCATTCTAATTATTGTGTCTCCTCAAAATTGTGTCATTATTCGTTTCGATATCTGTTTATTTGTGATGAAAATCACTATCGATATATCTATGTATATAGCTGTGTATGTTGGAGTGGTGTCCACAACACCGGGTGTGTAACGTTTGAAAAAATAACAAAAGATCTAATGATCATTTGACCTAATTTCATTAATATAAAGATCAAATGATATAATTAATTATTGATATAATTTCATTTAACCTAATTTTATCTGGTATGGCTCGCGCTTGACCACTATCTCACCTGATGGTAAGCGATGATGTGGTCGACGATTCATCATGATGTGGTAATTTTATATGATGCACATTTGAACAAATATTCATTTAGTATAATATTCAGTTAGTATAATATTCAAAATCTATCAGTAACGTTTAATTTAATTTAGAAACGTCAACTTTGTTTTGTATATTTTTGCAAAAACTGATTAGATTTTAAACGCCTGCCATTTTCATGCTAGCAAAAACAAGCACCACATAAATATTGATTATTATTAGTTTGCTTTCATGCGGGTAAACGGATGTTTTTTACTTTTCTCTTACGTAGTCTTTTGGCTGCTATCCCTAGAGTGTATATTAAAACGTTTCCTGACACAGTAAAATGCCCCAATTAATTTATCTTTCAACAAAATTTATTAATGTTTATGAAATTATTTTTATATGTAATTTAATAATTAATTTAATGTAATATTGTATTGACTCAGCATTGCAATTTGTAACTTAAATTAAAATAAACGGCTCGCCATCACACAGTTAAGCCCTGTGAGGTTTTTGTTGTGCGGCTAAAACCAATTGTAAAATAGGTTAAGTATTTTGGAAATAAAATAAACAAATAAATAAATAAAAAATATATAAAAACCGGAGGCGCGAAGGGAGAGCAACCGCCGCCTGCTGTAACAAAGTATAGGATCCCATGGGATGGGTGCCTATCCTTTGTTACGTAAGGGTGAAGGGGTTGCACTGCCCGCAGTGCCGGAGACGATGCAGAAGCAACATTAGTGTTTTGAGGTTAGGTTACAATAATTAGTTTACTCAAGAACGGTGCGTTACCTCATAAAGTTAGTTATTATGAAAATTAGGTCAAATGAATAACGTTCATTTGACCTAAAAATATATAAAAAGAGCACAATACATATTGTAAATATAACATTAGTTCACATAAAATTAGGTTATTTGTTTTTATAGCATATAAAAATTATATCATTTGAACGTTATTTCAAGTGATATTATACTATCTGTTATTATACCATACATTATTACACATCCCCAAAACTCCATAGCCAAGAGCGCTCTTTGCGTACGGCAGGCTTATTACGTATCTTGCAAGAGCAAAAATATAGCGATTTTTGCGCAAAAATTGCTCTTCAATACAGAAGTTTTATATGATTGCTGATTCTGACGTAATTAGCCTGCGGGATCCCTCCCGTATATAATATTGATCATTCAATAACCCCAGATCCACATGATAAAGTTGTACCTATATCTTTTCTTGATCTTATTTGAGTCGGACTCGTGCACGAAGGGTTCCGGTACCACTATCGCAAAAACGGCAAAAAAGTCACGTTTGTTGTATGGGAGCCCCACTTAAATATTTATTTTATTCTCTTTTTAGTATTTGTCGTCATAGCGGCAACAGAAAAACATCATCTGTTAAAACTTCAACTGTCTAGCTATCACGGTTCATGAGATACAGCCTGGTGACAGACGGACAGACAGACAGACAGACGGATCGTGGAGTGTTAGTAATAGGGTCCCGTTATTTACCCTTTGGGTACGGAACCCTAAAAATCTGGACCTTCTAGTTTTCTGAACATTAAGACTTCCAACAGCAGCGGTTTTATTGGATATTTGCATAATCATTTAGTTGATTAACCCTTAAAAATAACCAGCGAAATGTGAGTATAGAGACGACTTTGGCTACCCCGTCGGTTATACAGGCTTAGGCCCAGTTTTTTTTTATCAGTAGTTAACTCAACCAATGGTTAAATATACCAATGGTTTCAAAATTCGGTAATTCGCATATATTCGTCAATTGTTAATTTAACAAACTGACAAATAATTAACTCTCCAACTGACCATGTGAGGACCAAATTTACAACCATTGGTTAGCATAATATATCCATTAGTTAACTATACGGATCAAAAAACTGGGTCTTACACCAGGTTTCCCAGCTCTCTATTATCGGGCTGTTAACGTAATCGACGAATAATCGCCGGTTAATTCTACTTTCAGTTTCTAAACACCAAGTGTGACAAGCGGTTGACAATTTGTCACACATGAGAAAAATCTCGAATTAACCACATGTTACAGCAGTTTTGGGTTTCTGAGAACCTTTTTCAATGTTAATCTCTTGTCATCGAGCCTAATTTATAATTGTTGGATATTGGTCGATTGTTCGCAGACAGGCGGGGTCACCCATCTAAAAACAAACGAACCAAAAATAAGTTGTCACTCATCCAAAGACTAACCTTGGTTAGTGTTGCTTAACCTGTATTGAGTCACCTAACCAAGAACAACCAACCAAAAAAAAGGGGTAACCCATCCTAAAACCGTCCTTCGTAAGGTTTGCTTGACTAACCCAGCCGCACGAGATAAATACTATTTATAGTTACTGATTACGTTGTAGTAGTGAATGAAGTGAATGAATACCAGCTAGGGTAGCCAACCGAAATCAATTAATGCCGATTAATTCTCCGATGATGCAGTTAAATATGCAGATAAACCCAAAACAAACGGTTGACAACTGATGGTTGGATAATTTGTGAAAAATCAGCTAATTCGAAATGTAACAAGCGGCTTAGAAACTGGGCCTTAATATGCTAGTATTATATTATCTGTGATCACAGATAATATAATATTAGCATACATATGCCTCATCCCTTACAAAGAAACTGTGCCGACGTAACTAGCGTTTTTCATCTGATTAATCTTGTTATTTTTGTAAGTACATCAATCGCGTTCGATCCCGTTTCACGGCAATAGATGGTGTTAGCAGCGACTTGCAAGTAAAAGGGTTTACTAGGTTCTTGAATATTTTTTTCTTTAAATACAGTGAAGGTTCGTTTTATAGTATTTTTTGCACGTTTTTACAGTTTTTTTAAATGATCCGTTCAAATAATCTTTGAAATGTGAATAAAGAGCCCAATATTCCATAATTTTGTACTTAGGAGAGTTAATTAAACAAGCACATAACATTTTTATGTTCAATTCCAGAAAATGTTAATTTTATACACAATTACATTGAATTGTGTGTACATGTTGCGTCATTCTAGTGAGATATATTTGAACCAAATTTTCTTTCTTAGCAATGAGACTCCGTTGCTTTAATGATTGTTATGTTTATTGGATACGCAGTGCTGCCATCTATCTAACGAGATAAAAACTACAATCGGTGTAATGCAGCCAAGCGCGTGAGCATACAGCAGACTATCACGCTTTTAAGTCTACATTGTGTAGTTAGTTCTTCCTTCACTCACTTTACGCCGTGGCGCTAAAAGCGTGTATCGCTATTAACGAGAAAACCCCATTGAGCCCATTTGAGTAAACTGGGCAGTTCAAACTGTGTTATACTCTAATTTTGATATGAATAACTATTTTTTACTAAAATAATTAAATTACAGGAGCACCACCTACCAGTTTACTGAAGTGAATCGATAATAAAGTACCTAAGTACAGATATATAGGTAAATCCTAAGAAAACTTAATTTTTATAAAGTTTGTGAGTAAATAATTGCTTCTGCTATTATGCATTTTGCTAAATTGTTGATGACTGTTATTGATACAAATAAAAACACCACAATTTCCATAATTTATTATATTATTTACAAACGTTCCCACAAAGTTGAAATCAGCACAAGATACATTAATGGGTAGCAAGTAAAGTCGGTGGGACACAGAAAATAAATATGACTACCTAAACTATCGAGTATCTTACTTAACCACATTGAAGGTTTTATTTTACAATCACAATAATACGTCATCAATCTTTACTATAATAATTATTTATCATCATTTTCATCAACATCATCTTCTCTGCTAGACGTTGTGGTATGATTTCTTTTAATTTCTACATACATTGGAACATAAGTGTGAAAACCTGACACAGACTGCTCTAAGCGTTTTTTCCTATTATTCTCAGGATTCGCATCCAACCATACGTTAACGTTCTTTGAATTTTGATTAATGCTTCTATAATGACCATTTATTTGAGGTACATACGTCCACACGTTTGTGGTTTCTTCAACTTTCTCTGTACTTTTGTTAACCTCTAGGGCTTCGGTAGTTGTTGTTACAAATTCATTTTTAAGCTTAATAATAAGCGTACTAGGTTCCTCTCGTATTTCGAATTGGTCACCGGAATGTCTCCTACTAATCTCTATATTTTGATAGTTATTGGTTCTTCTCTCTAAGTCTAGGTTTAAATACTTGTTTGGTACTTGAGCATCCTCGGCATTGAATTGTAACACTTCAGTAGGGGCAGGCCATGGATACTCAGTTGTCATTTCAAAGAACGATTGCATGGTTGTTCCTTTAGGCAGCGACGGTGTTTCTGATTTAACTTCTACAGGTATATACCCTGAACTACCCACGTGGTGATCTTCTATTTGAGACGTTGATAGTTCTATGGGAGCTTTCGTCGTGTACGGATTTGTTTGTGTTGACGGTATCGTAGGATATAATGTCTTCGTTTCGTTTCTTATATCAGTTTTTTCGTCAGGACTATATACTTTAACGTGTACGATCATTTCAGTACCAGTTTCTATTTGTGTATTTTCTTTATTTTCATTCTCTTTCACTTTTGCTACTTTGGTTTGTTTATTAATCAAATTGCTCAAATATCTCGGCCTTTTATATGGAGTATATATACGTCGAAACGCAACATTGGATTTTCTTTTAAACTGTATCAAAGGCCGTGACGTAGTAAGATAAATATTATCTAAAGATGTCGCAGTGGTCGTTGTTTCTTTTTTGACAGGAAATAAATTGAGCATAACGCTGAATGATTTAGTAGTGCTAACGGGTGGTGCTTCAGTTTGTTTTACTTCACTGGTTCTCGGTAGTAATTTATGACTACCGTTATCATTTTCCTCACATCTGTTACCTAGACAATTCCTTTTGTGGAATGGAATCTGTCGGAACATTGGATACTTATTGGAAGTATCTAAAAGACTGGGAGTAGGAACTGGTGCAAATCGCAAAAAGTCATCAGCTAACAGATTCACATCTCCGGGATTTTCTGGTTTGAAATTGAAGAGTGGATCTGCAAGATGATTAGATTTAAATGTTTTAATGTTTTCTGAACTACCTTGTTGTAAATCTGACTTCGAATCTCTATCTGGTTCTTTGTTTTCCAACATAGGTTCTATATATAGACCTGTAAAAGCTATATGTTTGCTCGGAGGTTTATCGTGCATGTCACCAGATTTTGCATTAATTGTTGTTTCTAAATATTTGATGATTTGTCGTATGTTCTTTAATCTTTCATCGTTTCGATATCTTTCTATCCAACTTCGTGATCCGTATGTTTTGCTGAAGGGCAGAGGAGTAGGACTTCTGTATTCAAAGAAAAATGGTCGTGGGCTGGTTCTTCTGACCGCGTTTGGTTTAAAAGTTGGTCTTGTTGTTGTCGGTTTTATTATGGTCATGTTATATCTTCTTTTTCTAGCCAAGTGTCCAGACGTTTCTAATGTTGGGTCAAAATAACTACTTTCCTGCAAAGCATTTATGAGTAGAGGCATACGCTCGTAATAATCTTGGTCGAGTCCGAAGTAGCTTCGGTCGAGTCTGTCGGCAAATGGTTGATCGCCATCGGTTCTGTTCACACTCTTCTTGTTTTGTACTAAACTCCATTCTACAGCAATCGCGTATTCGTAGATCAGTAGAATTACCTGAAAATACATACAGAAATATTTTTAGTAACAAACTAAGTGTAATCTGAAAATCTACAGAAAAATAATGTTAATCACAGAAAATGGAGAAACGTTAGACTCTTAACATGTTTTAAATGAGCTGGGTTCTACCTGGGTAGGTACTTAATTTTTTCTAGTAATAAAAAATAAAACCGGCCAAGTGCGAGTCGGACTCGCGCACGCAGGGTTCCGTACTATTATCGCAAAAAACGGCAAAAATACACGTTTGTTGTATGGGAGCCCCACTTAAATATTTATTTTATTCGGTTTTTAGTATTTAGTATAGCGGCAACAGAAATACATCATCTGTGAAAATTTCAGGTGTCTAGCTATCACGGTTCTTGAGATACAGCCTGGTGACAGACGGACAGACAGACATACAGACAGACGGATCGCAGAGTCTCAGTAATAGGGTCCCGTTTTTACCCTTTGGGTACGGAACCCTAAAAACTAAAATAAGTTTATATTATGTTGTTATTTTCTATTTACAATTTTACACTCGAATTTAACTATAACTTTTTTAGAAAACCTAATTCTAAAAGAATAACATTGTGGGCCTCATGGCTGGCTTATATGGCGTAGCCGCGGTTGCGTCAAATAAGCTGACTAGACATCTTAATTAAGATTATGAATGAAAACACTATTTACAATTTTGTTCAGATTATCTATTTAATGTAATTCCAAAAAAAAGTAAATAACTAGTGAGAGAGAAAGAAACATCAAGAAAGTACGTATTCTGTTACGAATGGCATCCTGACGTACCGGAATTGTGTGATATCCTGTCGACATGGAAAAATTAATCTGAAACAGAGTTTTGTGAATCCTTGTGATTATAATCATTAAATAAAACTGTATGTGTTACATGAATTTTGCGGCCCAACATAAGCTTGCATATATTTTTTATTTTCCCTTTTGATGATAATTTTCTCAAATTGCGAGATTCCATCCACTGCACGTCATCCATCCTACCACCCATAGCGAAAATATGAAAAAAATAACAGTAGTACTGAAAAGTAACACATACAACCAGAATTAATGTAAAATGACTTAATATATTTCTAGATGCAGTATTCTACTACTCAACACTTGGCAAATCAAAGATATTGGTGTTGAAATTATAAAGATCGTAGTCGGCATGATCATCCTGTCTCAATTCATTGTTTCGTTGAATTTCCAAATATATCGGTCTCAGAGAAGGCAGCATCGAGTTGCTAGATTTGGTTATTGTTTTCTCTTCTGATTTTAATGGCATCCATGGATTGTCGAGATTCTTGTTTTTTATCTCAATGTCGTTTATTGTCGAAGCATTTTTATATTTATAAGCAGCTATGGTACTATCTATTATACGTGTATCTTCATCTTGAAATTCATCATCGCCTCCATTGTCACCCGCAAGTTGGTCAGTACTTAACGAATTTGGTTGGTATTTAAACGTGGATGCGTAATGTCCGAATGTTACGTCAGGAGCAGCATTAGTGGTTTCAAAATTTTTCAAAGTACTGGCAAGTGTATTACTTGTTACTTGTTCTGTTGTAGGATCTACAGAACTTTCAACTGAATTTGGAATTTGAGGCAAATCTGAGTGCTTGTATGTTTTATGTGTTGGCAATGTAAGTTCAGGTTCAATGGTATATTGCCACACTTTGGCGAATTTTTCTTCAGGAAGGTATATCATATCGGCCAATTTCCGCATCGAAGTTAAGTCTAAGTCTTGTTGCTTAGTAGCTAGATTATTATTCATAGATTTTACGTTATCTCCTACACCTAACCCTATATCCTCAGGTGGGGTCATAGCTTTAGTTCTTAATGATTCTATGCTGTGAACGTTTATGTTTTGCAATTCAGTCGTTTTACTGGATTTATAGTTAAAATAATCGTCATAATCTTCTTCTTTGTATAACGGTAAGTTCAAACGCGGATAAGGCGTTTCTAAAGCATATGCTCGCAACCATTTATCAGTGCTCGATTTGGAAAAGACATTGATTGGTACAATCGTTTCTGCAGTTCGATGTTTTACTTCTGGGCTTTTATTAGTTTGAGTATATGATGGCTCAGTGATTGTTACAAGTGGACTGTAGCTCGTGCTCGTTTTTTCTGATGTTTTTTGGTCAGGCTCTTGTGTTATATTATTCTCAATCGGTTTCATTTCAAAGTCATTATAAGCAGGTGTTGTTGATATTTCAGTAACAGTGGTAGTAGTACTGGGAGTGGTTCTGGTGATGGTGGTACTAGTTGATGTGCTGGTAGTAGCACTGGTACTTTTAGTAGTGCAACAATTTTTATGTGTGGTGGTTTTTGTGTCTAGACTTTTTTTCAAAGTCTTTCGAGTTAACCTCGTAGCAACCGTGGAAAGGTTATTAACTCGATTTTTTGTAGGTCGCACTGTTCGAGCGGTTGTATATTGATTTTGGGTTTCAACATGTTTTGTTTTATTTTTACAATAATTCAGACCAAGTTTATCACTGATGACTTGTGGAATCAAATCTTGTAGACTTGTCACCAATTTATTTAACAGTAGCCCCAATTTCTTCGGACAGCTACAAGTAACTAACTCGTTACCTTCAGTTTTAATTTCTTGCCTATCTTTTTGATTAGGGTATGGCAACTGCTGAATCTCACTAATTGTGTCTGCTTTTTCTATGGGTACTGTTTCAGCTGTCAAAGGATATTCAGTATGATCAAATTCTTTTTTTAATCCAACTTTATCATTAATCATTTTGTCGAAATAATTTAACATTCTTTGATAGTCTCTTATCTTTCTTATTTTAGTGAGATATTCCAAGCGTTGCGTTGGAGTTTGCCAGTGCATCAAAGGTGATGTTTTATAATCAGTCGAGTAATGCCTTGTGGTTGGTAATTTTAACCAATTCTTTGAATAAGAGAAAATATTTCTTGTTAAAGTAGCTTCAGTTGAGTCTTGGCCTGCATAAGGTGGACTGGAACTTGAGTACTCTTCTAAGATTTTCTCTAAGTATCGGTTCTTGTTCAGTGCCTTTAATAATATTGGCAGCAGTTTGAGTGTTGTTCTGTCAAAATTTACTTTCTTATTAAACTTAGAACTGATGGATGTGATATCACTGTCGTTCATAAGTCCAATCCAGTTGGGTTTAAACGAGTTTTTTTTGTTTGCATTATTACTGTTTGAGTTGATGCTATATTCATAGACCAGTATGACGCTCTGAAAAAAGGAAAAATAACTGTTAAATTACGATAATTACAATTATAATTTATGTAAACAATAGAAGTTTTAATACAGGTTGATTAATAACAATAAATATATACTTAACTTACCAATCATTATTGTAGTCACAAGAATACGTAGTTATTAGTAACACTGTGAGTGCACCAGTGATAAATAGACATAATAAATATATAAATTGGTTTTTGTTATAATCACCCAAAATTTATCTAGGCTTAAGGCAATATGAACTCTTAAAAAAGAAAAAACTCTTCCCTACATTATACGTCGCAATTATACGACAGGAAATGTACCTACAGAACAGCTGATTTTTATTCTTCTTTAAAGTTGATTTTTAATTCGTATTTTTGGTAAATATCTACCTAATGCCTGGCAGAAAATGGACGGTGATATTTATTTATTTATTTATTTATTTATTTATTTTAAGTATACATGTATAACTTTACAGGTCATACCTAAGGCGTTATACAATGCGAGAAAAGAGAAAAAAAAAATACACACAAACGAAACATAAAAGAATTAGGCAAAATTAAATATAAACAAATAAAAACTAATTTATATAATGAAAAAAAAACACGATACCAAAAAACATAGACAAAAAAAAAACAGATTCAAAAACGGAATAAAAAAAAAATAACGGAGAAAAAAAAAATAAGTATATCAAACATAAGTAAAAAAAAAAAAATGTACAAAGAATACATAAACAATTATTCACTAATCTAACTTTCATCCATCTTCTCACAAAAACTTAAACATTCACGACACACATCTATCCACCTCCCAGCAAACAGGTCACACTCCGGTGCTGATGTCAGACGGGCATTTAGCAATGTGAGCGCCCGAACTAGAGGCGAGTTAGCTCGGGACACCGTACGTGCCGAAGGTACGGCCAAAAGCCGGTGACTTCGTGGTCTAAGCTGTTGTTTGGGCACCACAGGAACAAACAGCCTCAACAACTGCGCCACGAGCTCCTGACAATCGGACTCTCCCCGCATAATACGGCAGGCAGAGATAAGCAAGAAGTACTTACGCCTTACTTCGAGAGAATTAAAATTTAAAACACCAAGTAGAAATTTGGTAGGGTATAAGAAGGGGTAATATCCGAAGAGTTTTTTATATAGAAAACGAAGAAAGGCTTTTTGGATTTTTTCAAGAAGTAAGGCGTAAGTACTTTCATATGGGTTCCAGATCACTGATGCTGATTCGAGTTTACTCCTGACTAAGGCCATGTATACAAGTTTAATGGCATGTGGATTGGTAAACTCGCGCATATTTCGAAGGACAAATCCTAGCCTTCGATATATTTCAGTCTAGTGCATAAATTATTATATTCAGGTTAAAAGTCAGAACCAAGAACCTAACCTGACACATATAAATGTATAGGGGTGTGTTGATGTAGGTGACCGATAATAAACTCTTCACTTCTTGTAAAACTTATTCGAACGATTTTAAATTTCTTAACAAATAAAAAATGCGTCTTACATCTTGTCTTATTATATCTCGCTCCTCCCTCCCGCTCACACACATGCCCTTTTCATTATATCTTCGGTTCGTACATATTCTAAATCATTTTCAACTTTATGATGAAGCGTTCTGAACCAACATCTTACATATATTTAACTAGCACTTCGCCCGCGACTTAGTTCGCGTGATTCGTATTTTATCTAAAGACTTTTTAGTTAAAGGTTGAATTTCCAATAATCCCTACATCATAAAAAGAAGCCCTGTACAGTCATATTTAAAAAAAATCCTTAACACCCCCTAAATCGTCTTTTAGGAGTAGTTTTGAAAAACTAATAATAAAAACATTTACTATTTACTTAGGTTGGTATGTATGCCAATTTTCAAATATGTAAGCCCAACAAATTGTCACCTTTTCACTTCCTTAGCTGTAGAATTTCCATAAACCAATACATACATAAATTATTTTTATCAACCAACAGCGTAAATCTAAAATTTCACGTGTCCAACTTACAAACTGTAGAAATTTCATACAAACTTTCAACCCTTTTTTACCCCTTTAGGGGTGGAATTTCCCCTGCCAAATTTCATCTTTATACGTAAAGCGTTTTTTGATATTTCGTGATAAGTGAGTGAGTGACCTTTCGCTTTTATATATATATAGATAGATTATAAACATATAGATGTTAACACAGACAATGAAATAGTTATATGTCTAATAAAAGCATCATTAAATGTGAAAATAATGACATTAACTGACACTAAATGTAACAAAAGGTACACTTCAAAGTCATTTAAAAATGATAAAATGATTTATCTAACAATAAAACCGTAATTATATTATTTATTCGTTCATCAATCTGTATCTTTACGACTGTGGGAGTAATTTAGAATCTGCATAATATAACGCTGAATTTGTAAGAACTGCAATATTACCAAATACTTGTAATAAAAATTGATGGAAAAGTGTGTCCGTGGAGTTTCTTCCTCATCCTTTTCCACAGAGACCTACTACGGTTGCGAATGTGCAACTAGATTCATAGTTTTTTTTGACAGTTCAAAAGACACTACTTGAGGTTTAGTTGAAATAAAATATTATTTTTGATTTTGATTCAAGAGCAGGATAAAGACAAAATTAATGATTAAAGTGTCACTTTAAAAGCAAATAAACTTTTCAAATTGCTTTTATTTTGTAAGATTGACAATTGTTTCAGTACATCGACTGTTAAATGCATTTATTCGTCGTTCGTCCCGAAGTTTTGTCCTACATTCGGAAATGTTCTTAGTTCGTCCTACATCACTATTGAACTTGTGCTTCGTCTCAAATTACAAGTACTATAAAGGTACAGGCAACAAAAAAATAAGTCTTTACCTATTTGAAATCAACTGATATATGCGAAAGCAAACAACCTCAGTATATATTTTTTTTTTTATAAAACGTTGCCCCACACTAGGAATTTCTTCCTGTATCGTGGGTGCGTTTTTGTGAGTGACTTTGGTGCGTTTTTGTGAGTGTGTCATGCACTCACTCGCATCCACAACGCATGACATGAACATAATTATGTAGGTGTATAGTTTAAATACTTAGTTAAAACATTTATTTTAATCAGATTATTAGATGTCAAGATATCATTAAATTGGACTGAAAATGAGCACCAAAACGCAGACCACAACAAAAAATGCCAAAACCGAAATTCTTTTAGATACAAGGCAAATCGTGCCATTAATGATCTTTTCACGATATGACAAATGACTTAGCTGAGGAACAACTGTCAAAACTCTACGACCCTTTGTAAACATATATGTGATAGGAGTCAAACTCAAAGCTTTTATTTAAACTTAACCGTTTACAGGCACTTTTGAATTTTCAAGGAATGTGCCAGTTAGTCAGAAAGTTGAAGTCATTTGCACGTTCCAAAACGTTTCTTAGTTGCATATTACTAGCACTTTTTCACATAAAGTCTCCTTAATCTCCTTGTAATGGATCATTAAATTATTTTATAAAACCTCTCACTAAAACACTACTAGACTATCTGACTCATCTGACGTCACGCCGTGCGCCTACGTTGTAGAAGAAAGCAGAAAGTATGCACATTACGCTAAATATGTTAAGTACTCAGCATTGTTCAGCTCGAACATTATATATTTGCATTTTATGTTATTTCCATATGTATACTGTGGGTGGTATATCTCTGCTGACCACGCAAGGAACAGTGGGTTTCTAAATAATGTGATTTCTATAGGTTGGATGGAACCATAAAGAGAATATATGAGCTAAAGCATGTTCTAGAACGCCTTAAAACTAAATGCTAATAAAGATGTTACTTAATATTTTCATGAAGAGCGAGCTCTTGGTGTCGATCTTGCCTGATGAAAACCGATAGATGAGCCTTACGATGGAACTAGCCCAGAAGATGCTTGTTCAAGCCAACGTCGAGGGTAGCAACCGTAGTAAGTTATGTTAAAAGGAGTAAACTATTGCCATTCAGGAAGAAGTTTAGCCTTTGAGCTGCTTCTGAGAAATATATTGTTTTGCTACTGGAAGACAATCTAGTTACAGTGTGTATAGCAATAAGACACAGTAACAAATAAGCCTAAAACAATAAAGAAAATATGCGCACAGGCTTCATATTGCAAAGTGGAAGCCTAAGCCTGGAGAAACAAAGTCTCTCATGCCTATAATTACATCGGCAACATTTACCTTCAAACTAGAATATATCAATGCTGCTCCTGCTAGGCAGGAACAAACAACGAGTATTCCATGTAAATAACTACTAAAGAGATAAGTTCAAAACTAAAAGATAAGTTCAAAACTAAAGCAAGCCTAAAGAAAAATATTTCCAAGAAACATATTAATAAACAATACTGTCGTAACTAATATAGTAAAGAGAGAGCCAGATTTTTATGATATTGTTCAGACGTGTAGGGTAATCTCTGGCTACAACACACTTACCTATTTAAAACAATGTTTCACTCTATGAAAGGTAGATTATTCCAGATGGTTGTTATAAATTATTATGACCCAGGCAAAGCCGGGGCGGGCCACTAGTGTCATGATAAAAAATTTGATACAAAAAAAACGAGTGTTCTATTAAGCATGAATATCTTGAGCTGTGAGACTGTCGATTGCCCAAATGCCAAAATGTTTGGGCCTAACAATGTGACATTTTGATAGTGCATATCAATTGCAACATTCATTGCTTTTTGAATACCATCATCGGTGATAGAATGTCAGTTGTCCACAGGCTCTTATTCCTCGTTGTGCATTTTTGCGAAAAACTATGAAAATAGATTTATGCCAAAAAAGAGTATGTGCATAGACAAAAAATTAGGTAAAAGCTAGTAATAACAATCAAGAAACATAGATAGGAGTGAAAACAAAAAAATTAACGAATTTTCATAAAGCCGAGTATTTGATTTGTGACGAAACCGAATCAAATTGCTGAGATCGTAACTTCAATTAAAGACAGTAATAATAGACCACGTAATATGTGTGTAATAACTTATAAAGGACGGCTAAGTACGAAACTAAAAAGTTAACATGTTCATATTGAATTCCAGCAGTTGATTCCAGTGACTAATTAATTATAATCTAGCATGTAATGAATAATACAATCTAGTAGGTCTTAGAAGGAATAAAATTAAACGTATATTAATAAGGACCATTTAATTTCAAAGTAACGATTTTAAAACTGATTTATAGATAAACTTGTCCATCGTCCTCACATTATTATATGTAGAGGAAGATGTCACAGATGTTGCGAAGCAGTCTACCGATGGTTTATTTATTATTTATCTATCTCCGACAATTGTCCCTATAGTGTAATATAATACTAATATGCACTAGTTCATCGTGTGTAAAACACAAATTCCATCCCTGGAATGTTTTGTATCCAGCAGATGAATCAATTTATAGACACTGATTCCAATGAACACATTATAAAAAAACTATATTAAAGAAATAAAGTGCAAAATGCAAGGTCCGTAGAAAATATTGGTTGTAAGAGCTCGATGAAAGTGGTAACAAAAAATCGTTATCAGTATATTCCAATTTCTATGAGCATCGCTAAAAACCAGCGCGTGCTAATAAAAGGAAGCGAATAAGTAATCTGCAGTGTATAATAAGTGTTTACAAAATAAAAAGTAGAGAAAAAAGCAACAAGTGCAATTATGTACACAAACGACAACGTGTTTGGACTATAAGTGAGCAATGTACGAGAATGTGAAGTTTCTTAGAATGCAAGGAAAATATAACAAAGTACTAGAGGATGTATATAAATGCAAGTCCTAAAGTCTGAGCATACCAAAACGTTGACAAGTAGCAATACACAGAATTTGGAAATAGATTTTTTCTAACTATTTGTCGCAGTTGCAATAAATAATGATGACTTCTGAAGACCTGACTTTGATAATATATTCATTCAGTAATAGGAGGATCACAGCAAAGGCAGTTGCATAACAGATTAATGAAGAAGAAAAATGCTGTGATGATTGGCAGAAGGATAGAAGGGAATGGTGATGACATTTTAGATAAACAGAATCGAAATTCTGTGGTCTTTTGACAATGACCAGCCATTTTCATATGATGGAAGAAAATAATATAACAAATGACAATAGAACGACCAGCGAAGAATGTTTTTATAACTCTGACAATGTGTTTGTTTATAAACATACAATTGTTCATAATGTCATTGATATTGTTGATACTACGGTCGAAAATACTTCCTTAAATCAAAATGTAACTGTCGTTAAGACTGTTTCCTTCATTCAATTACTAAAGACATAAATTGATGCAATGTGTTACTTTCTTCTGTTATACATCGTTTTTAGCACAAAAATGCACTGTCTGTTTTATGTTTACTCAACTTGGTAATAATTAAATTTTAACTACAGGAAATCATGGTAGATAAGCTTTTTAATCGAAGTACGTACTTTGATAGAAAACAATAGGGTGTTCTGTTTCTTGCTATGTATGATAGCTCTTGTACATACGATACTGCATACTACATACGATTCTGGGTATGAGTAGGGCTGATAATAAATTTTCTATCTAAAATAGACCATAAATCAAGTTAAAGGGCTGCATTAGAAATTAAAAAAGCAACTACAAACTACAAAATTATAGTCTATTTAATAGTGTGAAGATAAATTACACTAAAGTACACATAAATATTGTAGAACAAAACATGCATTTTTTTGGAAGCCTGCTGCTTACAAAGTTACGCACATACACAAAGTTAATACAAACTTACGTCACACAACATAACAAATACAAACACACAAGAAAAAATCCAAAAACATACTTACAACAACAACGGTAACTGTAATTGCCGTAGATATGGCAGCGCAAGCACATCCTTGCCTTATCTGCCGCTTCCTCGAAGACCTCATAAACTCCTCGGTCCTCGCATCGATAGTTCTGTATAACCCGAACTGACGGATCCGGGACCCGCTGGACGTCACAGAACCCTCACTAGACATGTTACCGACACATCACTACTGCAGGAATGGCTTGTTGGCTGCGCGCGCGCATCGATCGCGTCCGCACTAGAAAATGTGACGGATTCTTCGCGCAACAATAATGTTTTCCTTTGAGATTGTAGGGCTGGGGTGTGGCCAGTAATGTCGATATTGCAAGTGTATTTTTCTATAGGTACTTTCATTTTGTGTAATTGTATCCCAATAATAACATAATATCCATGTAAGAGTTACTAAAGTATAATGCCATATTTGATGAGAGCCATATCAATAATTATTTAATTTACATTCCTTTTCCTCATAAAACATTTCTTTGTTTAAATATTTATTGGAATTTAGGGTAGGTAACATGATAAGGTTGGTAGGGGTAAGTAAGTAGGTAGGGTATGCAGTTAACGGGAGCGAAGCCGCTGGTACAGCTAGTTCTGAAATAAGACCCTCAACGTTAGCTAGCTTTTTGCGTGACATATTGTTTCATAAACTGAAAACATAGTGATCCATAAAAAATCACGTTATAAGCTCTCAAATATGTTCTAGAAGATAAGATATCAGATAATCGATATCGACATATCCCATCACTAACTAACACGATGCTCGGACGCAAGTCACCGAAGCGTGCCGGCCACCGCTCCCACGCGACCGAATATATTCGTAACACCAGTGAAAATCACAATTATGTGTAGGTAATATATTCACATCACTACTAAGTTACATTGTAAGGTTATTAAACAAGCAATTTTTGTTTATTTTATGTTTGTTAATCTCATAAATTGCTCGACTCTTGTCTTTAATGGAGTAGAGAGTGTCGTATTCTGACAATTGCTCTGACGTTGACCGTTGCGTCATTTGACCGGACATCCAATGTTTGGTGGACAAATTGCTAGCATTTTTATGTCAATTATGTTAAAAATTGCAGTTTGAATGTGAATGTAAGTATTAAAGACATTAGCCTGTCTTTAATACTTACATTCACATTCAAACAGCATTTTTTTCTTAAGTTGAGTGTTTTCTTTGCTTTTAACGTTAACATGATCATATAGCATATACCTAGCACTCGGTTATTCCAAACATCATAAAAATCCTGCCGAGTTACAACAGCTGCTCCAAGGTTTGAGCATCGCAAGCCTTGAAGTTAGACTAATGATGCATCGGTCAAAGAACAACGTAATGACAAATAAAACGGGAAATTTACCGGAGAAGGCAAAAATCGGGCGAAGTGGAAGGCCAACAGTGGGACAATATAGATCGATTTAAAACAAAATGTAGTCCACTGCTTACTGACACAGGGCTCTTAGATCAGAAGCCATTTAGCTACGACCTCGGTTTCTCTCCTTCAACTGCTTCCAATCGGTTACAAAAATTGTCGCTTCATCTGGTCTGAAAGCATTAGAAGAATTAAACCCTATGTTTGTCGAATTAATTCAGTAAATAGCTTCCAAAATCACGTGTTTATTGTGGGATTGTCGGCAATCAATGATGATTAAGGCCGTATTTAATAGAGCAAGGATGACGTGACATTTATTACTTAGATCGTATCCTATGAGTCTGAAACTAGAAGAGCATTCCTGGAACACACACGTGGTGCAACAACCGTAAAGAGTGATACATTAAAATGGTGTCTGAATAAAGTTATAGTACTAAACGTTATTGAGAGATCCTATCAGCTGACGTTTACAGATTGTATCTTTTTTTTTTTTTTTTTTTTTTTTTGGGTGGGAAATCATCCAATGACTTCTCCCGCTCTGGGTGAGGCGGGAGGGCGTGTCAGACTTTTACTGACTAAAACCCACCCGTGTTCCTTCAGTTGCTTGAGCCAGGGCCGCGGTAACTCTTTTTCAAATTTATCCGCGACCCAGACAGGCATCGGTCCTCGCGGACCCCGTCAGTTCTGCTGACATCTCTTTGAGGCGCGCGTGGAACACAACGCGCCGTCGACTCGGGCCTGGTCCTTATCGGACGGCGAGCTACCCATTACTCGCCGTCCGCAAGCCCGCGCCTACGGTGGCCGGGAATCTGCTCGCGACTCCCGACGCCCAGGGCGTCTCCTGCGGTGGCTAGGGGCGTGAGGGCGTCTTCGTTGCGTCTCCCTCACGCGTTCCGCCTGCTCCTTCGCGAGCATTACTGCTTCGCAGAAGGAGGAGACAGATTCCCATACACTCTCGCTCCGTAACATGGCCTGAACCAGGGCCGGACGCGAGAGGTTGCCTCCGCCGATCGCCTCCACGAGGACACGGCGGTGCCCAGCCCAAGCGGGGCAGATCTCCACCGTATGCTCCACCGTGTCCTCCGGGCGATCCACACAATGGTGACACCCGGGCGTTTCCTCCCGCCTAATCCTGAACAGGAACCTCCCGAAGCAGCCGTGTCCGGTGAGGACCTGCGTCAGGCGGAAGGTGAGGACGCCGTGGCGCCTCTCTAGCCACTCCTCAAAGAGGGGCCTTATCGCCGCAATTGTGGCGTGCCCAGCGCTGGGTTGCGACAGTCGCTCTTTCCATGTCGCCATGAGATCCTGTACAGATTGTATCTGGCATTGTCTTAATCAATCAAGTGAGTTTTACTGCCAGCGCTTTATTAATCTGGGAATTATTAGGATGAGAATACATGAGTGCTTACTGTATTGTAAGCTAAATAAACAGTTACTGTTTTTTTTTAGCCAGGGTCATTATAAAATATCTTACAATAAAGTGAGGGGTAAACGCTATTATGGGGTGTTTTCTGTATTTGTATTGTTTACAAAGAACAAGTATTTCCACCATGACCAAGCAACGTTACTTAAGGTTCTGGATTGGTAGTGGCTACAAGCAAACTAATTGCTTAGTCTTAAAATTGCCAGGATCAGTCCCTAGAACGCTACTACCATAATATTCTTATATCAGGAGACTGGCTACTCCGTTGGTCTCGTCGAAAGTGTGACTGCCAAGCGTGCCCTGGGTTCGATTCCCAGGTCGGCACAAAGTGGTACTGAATATTTCCATTAAGCATTTCTCTGTGGCAGCCAGGCATTTGAAAGTTGGTGGTGTGATACAGCCGTGCTTCGGAAAGCACGTTAAGACGTGAGCGGTGTGCCTGATCTCTCTCCAGTTTTTTTTTTTATTTGTGATGGGTTTGCTCTTGACTCTAGTCTAGGTCATAGGTGACAGAGACAGAGTCGACGATGGAGTGAGCTTACCCAGAAGAAGCCTGTTCAATCTAACTTTGAAGAGATTCGGGTTGAATGCGTTCGGATTGCTGTCCTATCGGACTATGAACTCTCATACACACTTGCGAACACACTTGTGCTCTATATAATACTATCTCCAATGGCTAGCCTCCTTTGAGATTGGCCACCGTGTCCAAAATTGGTTAGGAGTACTATTATTATTATATCAGCAGAATATAAGACGTAAAGTATGGTGTTATGCGCCATGTTAAAGGTCTCTTTGATTTGCCCTACAATAGATTATGGCATCACCTGATTTTTGTTTATATCTACAATAAATCCCAGTGTTTTTATTTCCAGCTACCTATGTATGTGCGACAAGCCCGTGCTAGATAAAAATCGTCATTCAGCTCGATGATACCGAATGAGCCCCACTTACCGCGCTTGAGCGCTGCGCTACCATTGCTATCAATTTTAATTACCAACTGCAATATGTTACTATCGAGTTTCATTTAACTTTACGCTCTTTAGTTGCGGGGGATTAGCAGATTATATAGTGGCATAGTGATTGGGAGGTGATTTGAGTCTCAATTTAAGGCTATTTTATTATTTAGATATTTGGTGGTTCTTCTTTGCATTGGTTTGAGCATGGTGTACTGAGTTCGCTCCCTAAGTTGGGCCTTGGTTATAGAGTTTTCCATTTGGTAGTTTTATATGTAGGTAGTCTAGTAGTTGTGAAACCCCCGTGCTTCAGGAAGCCTGAATTGATCTCTATGTGGTCGTTTCAGAGTGCCGTACCATGACTTTGAGAGTAGGAACAGAGAGTGTAGCTCTCTTATTGCACGCACTTGTCTATACTATTTTTTTTTGTTTTTTATTTGTACCGAATAGGCTCCGAAACTACTGGACCGATTAAAAAAATATTTCACCCATAGTAAGCTACATTATTCCTTAGTGTCATAGGCTAGGAGCGAAGCCGCGGGGAACAGCTAATGTACTTTCGCATACTTCGCTAATCGCCGCTAAGTTTGGTCACAGAGCCTGATCGGGACAATTCTATAAGGTGTCCCTCAAGTGCGAAATTTCGTCGGTCTTTTAAGGGTCCTGATAGTTCCTGTAAAAGGTATATAGTGCTACCAAGTTTCAAAATTTAAAACGTTTATTTGCAAACCATGTAAACAAAAAAGGTCTTGAATTACCATTGTATGCACTTATTTATCACTTAGAGGCGGAAACAAACGTCGCTACTTTTTGCACGTATATCACTTTTATTATATCAATTGTTTAGAAGTTTAGTTCTATTTAGACTGACTATAGCGCTCTATGCAAACAATGATGGTGCAATTACTACACTGATATGGTTTTGTTGCAATAAGACAATCTCATTGTCAAAGTGGTCTATAATCTACAGGGTAACTGTTTTGCCACAATACAGAACTATTCGGACCATGAAACTGTCTTAGACTGTGTGGTTATTATCTTGATTCGGTTTAGGTATATCCACCGAAGGTTATTTCATGTCATCAATTGCATGACACGGGACTTTGTAGACTTGATAGTAAAAAAATTGTATTTTCTTAAGTCTACCGTATGCCATTACTTGCCAACATTTGATCTTTTTTAGCGACACTTCCAGATGGTGTAATAATCCAGCGTGTTTTTTTTTCAAAATCAATCAGTTTTAGTTTATCTATATCAAAATCAGACCAGTGACTGCTTTTCAGTTTTTTTGCTATTCCACATAATTTCTGATTTGGCCTTCCTCGCCTACTTGAAAAACTTACTCTGTATAGCGAAATATCAAAATGTAAGTGGTCGACCACATTTTCGTAGCGCAAGAAAAATGTTGGCCATTTTTCAAACTTTTTTGATGATAGATTATGAATTCCGATCAGTTCTTCCAACTGATTTACCTCCAAGCGAATCGAATCAGATTCATTTCTCCATGTTACAGTGTAGGCTCTATAGATCTCAACCGCATATTGTACAATATTTATTACCTCATAGCCATACGTTACATTAATGAACTTTCCAATCCATACAAGCGTTGAGGCGTCAATAACGTGAAAATGATGAGCAGTAACTAATAACGGGTGTATTCGATTTATTATGCTGGTGATACATTGTTGCTAGTACTCTCTCTGAGGAAACTGGCGTTACGTGTTGTATGTGTAAACAAACTAAACTAAGCATTTTTTGCAATAGATCATTAGGGTTATTATAGAGAAAAGGTGAAGTTGTAATACCCAAACTGCTTCAGGCTAGATGTTGAGAGGTTGATATTTGGATTGAACACTAGTATTCTACTACTAGTCAACCGCCTCGGACACCAATGGCCTATCCTGCAGTAGGAGCACTGGTCGGATAGCAAGGTACGCCAGAATTAATGACATCATACGTCGGGCTCTTGTCACCAGGGGTACCAGCTATTTTAGAACCCAATGGTTTGGCACGCGAGGATGGGATGAGACCAGACGGGATGACCATAATGCCTTGGAAGGTGGGTAGGCCTTTCGGTCGACACCCTTGCGCCATCCCATCTTCTTAGCACGGCGGGCTGTGCTGGGGCAGCTGCTGCTGGTGCAGAAAACCTCAAACGGCGCAAATACAACCACCTTACTTGAAGCTATATATTTGAGCTATTTGGCATTAGGTCCATGGGGTCCGAATGCTCATCGAGTATTTCGAGATGTAAGAAAACGGTTAATCGACTCTTCACGTGACCAGAGGGTTGGGCTTTTCCCCGACCAGATAATTAGTATTGCCATCCAACGTGGCTATGCCGCCAGCGCTCTGGGTAAATTTCACGTTGACAGCGATGTGGAAGATTTTCTGACCCTTTTTATACGCGATCGTAGTTTTTATTATTCAAGTGTATACATAGGTAGTAATTGTTAATTAAGTATTTTATTTTATATAAATTTATGTAATATTCCTGTAATACATAGACTATTAATAATAATATAATTTCAGATGACTATTCGGTCAAAATAATTGTGCACTTGGCGCTGTCACGTCACACTGAAGTCCGTCTCATCGTTCGCTATTGGCGCACAAGGCGAACGCGAACGCCGCTCGGGTAGGTGGGAGTAGCCCATGACAGTCGATATGCACAGTTATTTTGAGCGTGTTATATTTTATGGCTATCCTTGTAACTTCGGGGAGGTGAAAAATGTTTTCATCTGTCATTCTCCTCTGTCAGTCGTATTCAACTCTCTCTGCCTAAGGTTTCCTGCTACTATCAAAATATCCTGTAAGTTACTCTAATATATACTCTTAAGTCGCCTTTTTACGACAGCTATAGTTTTCCTACGTCAGTCTTTTGCCTGTTTTGTGTGTATGTTTGGTATTGGTGGTGGTTTGCAGCTAACAATCTTTTACTGAATGCGAAAAAAAAACAAAATGTATAAAGTTCTCTTTACCAAATGTACCTCAACGTGACCTTAATCTAAATGTTGACGGCAAAAATCTTGTCATTATAACGGAAACTGTATTCTTGGGGATTACTATCGATTCAAAATTGCATTGGGGCGCGCACATTAGAACTCTTTCGGGTAGGTTAAGTTCGGCTGCATATGAAGTAAGGGAGATAAGGCAGTTAACCGATGTAGCCACAGCTAGGCTAGTATATTATTCTTATTTCTACAGTATCTTATGGCATCCTGCTGTGAGGATCAGCAGCAGACGTTGACTCAATTTTCATCTTACAAAAGAGGGTAATCCGCGCGATCTATAAAATGGGTCCTCGCGAGTCCCTCAGAGGAAAATTTAAAGAGATCGATATACTGACTCTACCTTCACTTTATATTTTGGAATGTATTTTGTATGTCCGCAAAAATCGAGGGCTTTTCAAAACTAGAAGCGACTTCCATAATTTAAATACACGCAGTAAGCACGAAATTGTAATACCCAAATTCAGATTAACGAAAACTAGCAAGTCTTTTCTTATAAACAGTATACGCTTTTATAACAAGTTACCAAAGTCAGTTATAGAACTGACCGATGGAAAGTTCAAAACCTACATCAACCTTTTCTTTATTAAAAAAGCATATTATAAAATCAAGGACTACATTGAAGATAAAAAAATTGGCTTTAGCTCCTTCTGCGCATGCGGCTTCCCTGGTAACTCATAAACGGCACAAATATGTGGATGTCTCTAACTATTCTCAATCTCATTTTTATTCTCTTTTAATTAGACTTTTTACAATGTTTTTCAATCATCTTTATAGCCTTTTGCTAAGAATAGTTACAGCACTGATAACAACATTTGTGCCACATGTTAAATTTAGTGTAACAATCGGTAAAAGAATCTTTACAAAGATAAAAAAATATGTCTTAATATTTTTTTATCTTTGTAAAGATTCTTTTACCGATTGTTTTGTGAATGTGTGAACATTGTAGGCCTTCTAGATTTCTAGATGCTTGTTAACATAACAAATGTTAATTACTTTAAATCTCGTTTTTTTTTTAATTTTTTTTTCTTACGACTTATTGTCGGGCCTACGTTGTCCCCCCATATCCAAGTACTAATGCTGCAACATTAAAAGAGTAATTTTAAAAGAGTAACCATGTAATTTCTTGTCGGTTCTTCTCCACGACTAACCCGAACCGTACACCTTTTGTCGACGTTTTATGTGCCCATGTAGGCCTATGCAAAATAAAAAAAAATGATGTTGATTGATTGAATATGGCAATTACAAAAAAAAAACCGAATAAAGAATGCGAAAATGATAATGGCTCTATTTTAGAGCATGACAAGTTGTCATGCATTCATTAAAGTACGGTTTGAAAAGTTCTTAACTCCAAATGCTCAAATCAGAATCGGTAGTATTGAGACTACAAAACAGAATAGTACATGTTCAGTTGAAGACTTACGCAGCGCCTAACATAGTTTTATGCTTTAAACGCATAAAATTGAACAGTTTCGAAAATCTCTTTGAATATTAATTTCCAACAATGATTGTTAAACTTATTATACCAGCATCGATCAAAAAATCAAATCAAAAGTCATTTATTCAAACTAGGCTGAGAATCAGCACTTTCCGAACGTCAAAATTACATAAGACAGTCCCCCAAAAACGCCCGCCCTTCACCACTTCCTAGTGCTTTTGCTGGGAAGAAGAAGTGGCGCAACAAACTCCCCAGCAGCACAGCTGTCTGTTCAGTTAGAAAAAAACAAAAACTTGATTCTATACAAAAGTATGCAAATAATTTACATTACTCAAAACAAAAAATTATAATAAAATATATTTGCCATAATGACAGCTAGCACACGCCAATATACCAACAAAAACATCGAAATCTAAACTCAAGCGAAAATAAAAACTAATAAAAAAAACGTAAACGGAACTTAGTACCCGAATTATAAAGCCTCCAGGCATAAAGGGCGTGCCCGCCTACATATAGCTAATACAGCTGTAACTCGAAGTCACATAATTATGATAAACTAGGACCATCGAAGTAAAAAATAAATCAACAGTTAGGCAAGAATAATATATTATGATCCACTGTCGAGGTCGCTAGCTGACCACATATTGCAATACAACTCATTAAAAAATAAAAAACAATGTAGTGAGTCGATTATGTCAATAATATGACAATTAAATTAACATAAATTGACTTATACTGTCAAAATAAAAAAAATAAAACATAACTCATATAACCTGTCAGTATGTAAGCTAATTCTGGAGAAAGAACACAAACATTGTCTTGAGTTAATCACAGCGACCAACTATTTTTATCGTTTAAGTAGTCGTTAATAGAATAGTATGCCTTTGAACAAAGGTTTGATTTTACTTTAACTTTAAAAGCATTAAAAGGCAAATCTAGAAGAGCAGAGGGTAGCTTGTTATAAAAGGTTATACCAAGCCCAACAAATGAGTTATGAACCTTATGAAGCCGGTGAAAAGGAGCTCGTAATTTGTCCTTATTTCTGGTGTTAATATTGTGAATATCACTGTTTTTAGTGTAAAAGTGTATATTTTGCCTAATATATAAGATATTGGCGAAGATGAATTGTGATGCCACTGTGAGAATACCAATATCTTTAAAAATATCTCTAAGAGAAACTCTGGCACCTAGCTGGTAAATTGCTCGAACTGCTCGTTTTTGAAGAACAAATATATTTTGAATGTCAGCGGCTTTGCCCCACAGCAGAATGCCATAGGACATAACGCTATGGAAATAACTAAAATAGACTAATCGAGCAGTATCAACGTCAGTGTATTGTCTTACTTTCCTGACAGCGTAGGCGGCCGAGCTAAGCCTTCCCGCTAGACTTGAAATATGTGGGCCCCACTGAAGTTTGGCATCTACTGTTATGCCCAGAAAAACTGCCGAGCCCACAGTTTCAAGCACCTCTTTATCTAACACGATGTTGGGTCCTAGATTTCTAACATTCGGTAAAGCGAATTTTATACATTTCGTTTTCTTGGAATTGAGAACTAAGTTATTTGTTGTAAACCAATCCGTAACCATTGAGAGTGCACTGTTTACATCGTCAAAATCATGTCTATTCCTGTCAACTTTGAAAATAAGAGAGGTATCATCTGCAAATAATACAACTTCACAGATACCCTTTAAAAAGAACGGTAAGTCATTGATATACACTAAGAACAAGAATGGACCCAGTATTGAGCCTTGAGGTACACCTAACTGAACTGGTAACCCGGAAGATTTCTCACCATTAACATCTACACATTGGGACCTATTATGTAAGTAAGAATTTATAACATCGAGAGCTTCGTTTTGCACACCGTAATGACGCAGTTTACGCAATAGCGTGTCATGGTGCACGCAGTCAAAAGCTTTGGAGAGATCACAGAAAACCCCAATAGCATTTTGCGAGTTCTCCCATGCGTTAAATATGTGTTTCAGCAGAGCAACACCCGCATCTGTAGTCGAACGACCTTTTGTAAAGCCATATTGTTCATTATGAAGGAGGCTATTTAAATTAAAATGTTTTAGCAACTGCTTGAGTATTAACTTTTCAAATATTTTACTAAACGCTGGCAAAATGGAAATAGGCCGGAAATTGCCAACGTCATTTTTATTACCTGATTTAAATAATGGTATGACTTTACTACTCTTCATGAGGTCAGGAAAAGTTCCTAAGTCAACACATTTATTAAAAGTAACAGCTAGATAGGGGGCTACGATGTCTATTATATTACTTAAAAGTTTAATGGAGATTCCCCAGTAATCACCAGTGTTTTTGGATTTGAGTGTGTTAAAAACATTAACTACATCACGAGGCGTTACATGTTCGAAGCTAAATAAACGAATACTTTTAGACACACTACTAAGTAAAAGGTTTTCAGCTTTAGACGGGGACGAATTTAAGGAGCGAGTCGTAGTTATGGGTATGTTGGCAAAAAACTCATTAAACGCTTCAGCTACGTCAGCTGCTTTAGTAACTAATTTATTGTCGACCATAATCTCAAATTCTTTATCTTGTTTAACCGACTTTCCCGTTTCATTGTTAATAATTTTCCAAGTGGTTTTTACTTTATTATTGGATTTTTTTATTTTATCGCTTAAAAATTTTGATTTAGCATAAACACTAACCTTTTTAAATAATTTTGAATAATTTTTGACATACTCCAGGAAAGGAGTATCAAACCTGTATTTTTTCAAACCATATAACTCGTATAGTCTCGCTCTACTTTTATAAATACCTGGAGTGGCCCATTGGTTAATGCCAACGGTGGTGCCATTAATTTCAATAGTTTTGGTCTTGAAAGTAGATTGGTACTCTTTTTGCACGACATCAAAAAGGGCTCCATAAATTTCATTAGGACTCTTGTGTTCTACTATAGATGGTGTAATTCTATTAGCTATATTATTTTTAAACTTATTGCAACGACTAGCTGTATAGGGCCTACATTCCATTTTACGCGGCTTTTTATGTAATGGCATGGGGAAGCTAGCTAATAAACCACAGTGGTCAGAAGTTAAGTCACTTAACACACATTTATTTTTGGCATCACAATCACAAAATATATTATCAAGACAAGTTGACGAAGATGCCGTGATCCTAGTAGGTTCAAAAAACAAGTTAATTAAATTATAAGACCTGAACAGATTAAGAAGTCTAATACTTAATGGAGTAACATCTAAAATATTAATATTAAAATCTCCACATAAAATTATACTTTTATTACTTGATTTTAACCTATTGAGTGAATCATCCATTACCAATTCAAAACTATTAAAATCACCAGAGGGGGGTCGATAAACGCAAATTATAACGTATCGCTCGAGTTCAACACAAGACAACTCAATAGTGCGCTCAATAGAAAGATTAACTAAATCTAAACGTTGTTTACATTTTAACTTGTTTGAAACAAGAACTAAAGATCCACCGCGAATGGCGTTTTTTCTCACAAACGCACTTTGTACAGTAAAATTATCATCATTGATAAACACTACTTCATGTTCCTTCAACCAGTGTTCAGTTAAACATAACACCTGAACATCATAGTTTTCCATAAATAAACTTAACTCTAGCTCTTTGCCGGACAGACCCTGCATATTTTGATGTACAACATTGAACATATGAGGCTTATCCGTTGTCGCACCTAATAGTTTAAACTACAAGGCATATCAATAGTAGTGTTAGTACCACTACTAACAGTAATCGATGGTACACTACAAGTACCAGTGTCACAGTGTATATTGTATGCTAAAGGATTAGCAATTTGTCTCCTACAACTAGGTGGCAAATACATTTCATTAATAGAATATGCTATCAACATAGCAATCTTATGTCTACATCTACGTGTCAGAGAGAAAGCTCTCTGAGTTACATTTAGTCCACTAATAAATTTATTAGTGTCAAAAAACAATAATTTGTCACTATGACAAGTCAACATTTGTATAGTGTTATTTAATTTAAAAATCCGCTTGTTCTCATCTTCTGAGAAGTTATGCGAGTAAGGAAAAGCACAAACCATGAGCTTTCCTACATTTAATCCTAACAAGGTGTCAATACCAGCCATTATGTCCTTTTTGGTAATTCCAGTACTATTTCCCAAAAGCAAAACCATTGTAGAACAATTATCTATATTTGAATTTATAATTCTATTGATCATTTGCTTTAAACTTATATTATGGTAACAATGATTTGTAAAACTATGGCTAAGGTAATTTTGTAATATTTTTCCAAAGCCTGAACCTATTTCATCACTAAATAATGTTGTGTTACATTCCTTTACATTGTGTACACATGTCTTTTCAGGAAGAGCCAACATTGGTGGAGACAAGTCACTTTGTAGCTGGGGAGGTGGTGGGTAGTTGGCACAGCTGCAAGAGGAATTAGTCAGAGACTCATACCTCTCCGCATTGTGTTTCACCAGGTCCAATAATTCCCCGGCCTCGAACAAGCGCTCACTCAATTGCTGTTGTGAACTTTCATATTTCTCAAAAATATCCTTCAGTAAACACTCCTTGTATAATAAATCATTTTGGAGGCACTGTGTATCTTTATCATACTTTTCCCTACAATTATCTAGCTCACCCATACAGGTATTTAATTTACTAGTTAAGTTAATACGTTCCTTTCTAAGTGAAATATTTAATTTTAGGAGATTTTGTTTTTTGGTTGCCCTCCGTGAACGTTTCAAAATTTTTTTGATTTTAATATATTTTTTTAATTTATTGTGACTCATGACAATGGGACATAATTGGTCTAGTGTCTTCACCAGTCAAATCTATTATAAAATCTGGCTCACACACTGATTCCGATTGAATGCTGCCAACCAATTCACTAAATAAACTATTAGTGTTATTAAACAGTTCGTTCGTTCGATCGTTTTATAACAGTTCTAATACATCAAGCTGTCATCATTTCTTTTAGTATTTTCACTTAGGAACACTGTGGCATTCCTGAGTCGAAGCGCATCCATTAACACGATGATAAATGTTTAGTACGTCGCCGAACTTCGCGCTTCAATGATCCGTGTTGATTTATTAGCAAAAAAAAAACGTTAGGAAAATGAAACTTAGTTTTTAATTGAATGTTTTTGCTTATTTTTATGATCTTGTTCTTACATTTTCATCTGCGCCTTAATCAAGTACCCAAATGCAACTACAGTTTTCCATCTAGTTCGTCAACGACAATACTACGTATAGGTATAAAGTATTACAAGCGCTAACTGGTAACTTCATTCATTTGATGAGTAGGAACATGGTTCTCACATACTTACAAATATTGCAACCATAGGTAAATTACGTTATTTAACAACAAAAGAACAGTGCGTGTAGTAGTAGTATGTTTTCACATCCATATTTCCCTCCAAATTCATCCTTGGCCTCATCACTATTTTACTGGCACGCGCTACAATCGCGCCATCTGACGAATGCAAAAAGACTCTCGTTCGACTACAAACCGACACCAGCCGCCCAAGTGCCGAGCTCCGTGAAACAAATCATAAAAACCATGTAACAAGTGAAAGTGTTGTGTTAAATCGTCATCAATCAATAAAGGGACGTCCCAGAACTTTAAAATCTGCGAGAACCAAAACATTACACCAAGTTTTTAACCGGTTTGATATTGGGAGCAAGAATCGGCACGAACCAACAGCGTTAGGCGTTGCCGTAATTACCTTCCATTCCTCATTATCCTTCCTAGCCATTTTGCTTTGGATCATACTACAGTCCTATAGGAATTACTTTTACAGTGTGTGAGTCAATTTTTGGACCAAAAAAAATCAATACAATATTATGAATAAATAATATAAATCAAGCAGTTTGATTTATATTATACTAGCATCTGCCAGCGGCTTCGCCCGCCTGAATATCGAAACTTATCCTAAGGGAACATAATCCCGGGATAAAAAATCCTATATGCTATTCCAGACTATATTCTATATCTGTGCCAAATTTCATCCAATTCCGTCTAGCCGTTTGAACGTGAAGAAGCAACAAATATACAAACACACTCACAGACTTTCACCGTTATAATATAAGTGTGACTAGAACCAGCATGTTTATCCTCGATTGTTTCAAAAATTAACACAGTCTAATTACAGAGTGTAGGATTGACTTATGAATAAAATAAAGTTATAGTTTTTAAATAGGTATGTGCATTCATGGTTGTGAACAAGAAATTGATAAAAGAAATCATACACATTTTCAATTTTTTTTTAATTTACAAAACATATTTAACAAACCAGGTACATAAAATATTAAAACAAAAATTATGAACAAAATATCTTTTTTTTTTTTTTTTTTTTTTTTTATTATCTATAGGCTTGCGCTTGACCACTATCTCACCTGATGGTAAGCGATGATGTGGTCGACGATAGAGCACGCTTGCCTAGAAGAAACCTATTCACTCTTGACTTAAAGACCCCTAGATTGTAGCTATCGGGAAACACAGATTCCGGCAGGGAATTCCACTCTTTAGCTGTACGCATAATAAAAGTGTCCCCAAAACGTTTTGTACGTATGGGTGGGATGTCCACCATGTACCGATGACGCATCGCCGTACGTCTGGTAGTCCGATGATGGAACGGGCTGGGCGGAATTAAATCATGTAATTCCATCGCACACTCCCCGAAATGTAACCGATAAAATACCGACAAACTGGCAACTCGGCGACGATGTTCAAGGCTCTGGAGCTTTGACTTGACCAGTGCCTCATTACCGATGAGTTTCTTGGCCCGCTTTTCGATCGGCTCTAGTGCATCAAGCTGGTATTTGGCAGATCCATCCCAGAGATGAGAACAGTACTCCATGCACGATCGAACTTGCGCTTGATACAAGTTGAGCAGCTGTTCCGGCGTGAAGTACCTTCTCACCTTCGCAAGGATCCCCAACTTTTTGGCAGCCAGCTGAGCCTTTGCCTCAATGTATGGCCCAAAATTGAGAGTCGATGTCAACGTAACGCCAAGAAGCTCAAGATGGTTCGTTATTGGCACGGTTACATCACGGAAAGTAGGAGCCGGGTGGAATTGGCTCCTTTTAGCGGAAAAAAGACACGCCTGGGTTTTAGCAGCATTAAACCTGACCAGATTGGCATCGCCCCATTCGGAAACTGCCTGCAAGGACAAGTTCAAGCGCTCCACCATGGCCTCCCGGAGAGACCGGACCTGAGGCCCGGTAGCACGCGCGTTGGACAAGTATCTCTCAGCAACAGTGCTGTCGTCTGCATACCCAAAGGTGCCGGGCTTCAGCAGATCGTTAATGTGCAACAAGAACAATGTTGCTGAGAGTACGGACACCTGAGGGACCCCGGCATTAACATCCAATTGGTCCGACGAGCAGCCATCGATAACCACTCGAATGGACCGATCTCTCAGGAAGTCTGCAATCCAATCACACAGACCACCGGGCAAACCGAATGAAGGAAGCTTACCAATAAGGCTTTCGTGCCAGACCCTATCGAAAGCCTTCGAGATGTCGAGGGAGACGGCAAGCGCTTCCCCATGCCTCTCGATGGCCTCACTCCATATGTGAATGGCATACGCTAGAAGATCCCCAGTAGACCGATTTCGGCGAAAGCCGTATTGGCGGTCGCCAAGGATATCGTTAGTTTCTAGGTATGCCAGGAGCTTAGTGTTGAGTACACGCTCCATACTCTTACAGAGTATGGACGTTACAGAGATGGGTCTGTAGTTGGCCGGGTCAGCTCTACTGCCCTTCTTGGGCACGGGCTGTACGTTGGCTTGCTTCCAAGCATTCGGCACTGTTCCAGTCTCATATGAAAGGCGGAATAGGCGTGTCAAGATCGGAGACAGTTCAGGCGCACAGGTTCTAAGAACTATAGCTGGTATGCCGTCAGGGCCGCTAGCCTTGTTCACGTCGAGGTTGCGCAGCACCCTACGGACGTCCTTTTGATGGATGCGAATGTCCGACATACTCGTCTCGCACCCATCAGGAGAAGGAGGGGGCCGCGAATCACCAGGATTCAGACGCGAAGATTCCGCAAAAAGGGAGGCAAACAAATTTGCCTTCTCCTCAGCGGTGTGAGCCAGTGACCCATCGGGTTTCAGCAGTGGTGGTAGTGAGGGACGGCAGAAGTTCGACTCGACCGACTTAGCCAGGGACCAGAACGCTTTACTACCTGCTGGGTAAGAAGCAAGTTTGGCCCCCATTCGGCCAATGTGGTCGAATCGAGCCCCACGCAACACCTTCTTGCAGGACTTGGCAGCCCTGTTGTAGGCTTTCTTCTTCTGACCTAAGTCACTCGCTTTACGCGATCGAGCGTCGACCCATGCCAGGTACGCCTCATGTTTAAGCGCGTCGGCGCGACGACATTCGGCGCCAAACCATGGCCGGTCAACGCTGGAAATCGTTATGTCAGAGAACGGAATGTAGTACTCCATTCCCTGACGCAACACATCAGTAACGGCGTCCGCGCACGACGAAGGATCAGCCGAAGAAAAGCAAGTAGGCTGCCAAGGATAGCAAGCGAAGAAAGAACGCATGCCATCCCAATCTTCTGACCTGTACCGCCAAACCCGCCGGGTGCCTCTTGGGCTGGGATCTCGCGGGGAATAGACGGACACAGATTTCACCAGACAGTGGTCGGAACTACTCAGGGGTGAACTTATCGACACAGAGTATCTGTCTGGATCTGTTGTCAGAAGAAGGTCCAAGCAATTCGCTGTGTGCGAATCAACATCCGGTACCCTCGGTGCCCCCTGGACCAGCTGGGTGAGGTTTAGCGTTAGCGAAAGCTTACGCATCTCCCGTCCAGCATGGTCAGTGCACTGGTATGGGAAGAGCCACTCCTGATGGTGGGCGTTAAAGTCCCCCAGTAACACTAATTGGGCGGAAGGGTACCGTTGCTGTGCCGCATCAGCCGCCTCACTGAGGTACTCTGCGAGCCTGGATGTCTCCTGATCTCCGCTGTGCGAGCGGTAGACACAGGCGTAGATAATTTTATCCAGACCTGTGTCCACTAGAGCCCACAGCGTTGAAAATTTTGAGTCCTCAAGATTACGGAGACGCCGATAGCAAGTGTCATCACGGGCGTACATACACACACCCACGCGCGGTTTATAATTGTGCTCCAGGGTAAACCCTGGGTAAGATAGGTACGACGCGTCCGACGGACTCGCTATCTGCGTCTCCGTAAGAAATAACAGCGCTGGTTTCTCAGTCTCCAGGTGGTAGTAGTTCCACGCTGCTAACCTTCAGACCCGCACTGAAAGGACAGCATCATTGGGGCACTAGTCCGGAGACTGCGGGGACGCCCGAGCCCCCCCGGAATGTCCATCGGGCCCTCCCCATCTGGTCGCCAACCAGCACGATGGCGCATCCCGGGATTTTTCGACAGTTGGCGGGGCAGCCTTTCATGTGTGGCTGGCACACTACTTGGGCCCCCAACTACCTGCGGTCGGCCAGCGGCGCACCGTGCCTCGGATCCCGCTACCCTCCGCGACCAGTCTCCCGATACGTCCATACCAGCGCGTGTCAGGCTGGTCAGTCTGCTGTGGAACAGCTATCTCGACCCAACTCCTCTTGTGGCTACACCGAGCATCGTACCGGAACACGGCTAAGCCGCTTGGCGGTACGTCTTTGCCCGGTGGGTGGTCGCAAGCCTTCGGCCGAAGCCTACCACCAGTTAGTGTCACCTGATTTGCACCACCCGGGGACCACGTGTAGGGTAACGGAATGGGGTACACTCCTACGGACGTGGGTGACTCAGCCCCCATCATTATAATACTAGTAGTCCATCCCGGCTTCGCACGTTCATTTATTTATATGGAAAAAAGTGAGTTCAAAGGAAGAGCAGTGGTAGCCCTGTGGTATCGGCCGCGACTTACAAGTTGTAGGTCATGGGTTCGAGCCCAGGCAGGCACTTTACTGTTTACTTACTTTTATGTCCGATTTCAATAATTCAAAAGATGTTTTTTTAAATCGGTCCAGTAGTTTTTGAGGTTATCCATTACAAACAATCAAATCTTTTCTCTTTATACTATTGTTATATTATAATATATAAAACCTATTTTCGGGATAAACAAAACCTATGTTACTTAGAAATAATGTTGCTTTCTTCTGGTGAAAGAATTTTCAAAATTGGTTAAGTTGTTTTTGAGTTTATTCATTATGAGTACTAACAAATTCATAAACAAATCTTTCAAATCCTAATTTATTAGTGAAGATGATTGCAACTATAAGTACGTTTTACGTGTTTGGTATCACAGTTTTATGGCAACTTATTTTAAAACTACCAACTACCATGGTTCCACTGTGCTATATATATATAGGTCTGTGCTTTCTTCATAGGCGACCCCCATGATCTCCACTCTGCTCCATAAGAGCCTAGGGAGTAGGAACAATGTAGCATACAGACCGATTCGTTCAGTCCTCGCCGCCGAGGCCCGTCGCGTACTCTTTCAATTAAAGCCCGCCAGCCCGCGAAGCTGAGCACTAGTTAAATTATTAGATCTCAAAAGGAGTTTCTTGTCCGTTCTTCTCCACGTAGGTAGTTTCCGAACGGATGGTAAAATCATTTGCCAGATCCAGCCATTGCCTGTCCCCCCAGCGACGCCCTGAGCCGAGGTTCGACCCCAACTGGGGTAGCCCTCAGCGTTTTCGCTTAGTTTTAGAAATTTGTGCCCAGCTGGAGGCTATCATAGCTTAGTCTCCACAGGGAAAGTCCGGTTAAGTAGTTGTCAGTCACTTTGACCGAACTACGAGACGTCACTTAGAATAAAAAAAATCTTCATAGGCGCACTATGATAGTTTTGACACGTCATGGTAAGGCCGCTGATAGGACCAAAATTATTTAAGATATTAGACTTTCGATAGCACGTCACTGAGCTAGATTCCAGTGTAATGAATAATTGACTAAATTCAGAATTTATTTTTGGGACCCATTATATACTATGTTAGTAACAAACGTAGATGCAACAATTTATTTATATTGTAAGCACACACAAATTGTAAACTATGTTAGTAACAAACGTAGATACAACATTTTATTTATATTGTTAGCACACACAAATTGTAAACTATGTTAGTTACAAACGTATATACAACATTTTATTTATATTGTTAGCACACACGACTTGTAAACTATGTTAGTAACAAACGTAGATACAACATTTTATTTATATTGTTAGCACACACAAATTGTAAACTATGTTAGTAACAAACGTATATGCAACATTTTATTTATATTATTAGCACATACGACTTATAAACTATGTTAGTAACAAACGTAGATACAACATTTTATTTATATTGTTAGCACACACAAATTGTAAACTATGTTAGTAACAAACGTATATACAACTTTTTATTTATATTATTAGCACATACGACTTATAAACTATGTTAGTAACAAACGTAGATACAACATTTTATTTATATTGTTAGCACACACAAATTGTAAACTATGTTAGTAACAAACGTATATACAACATTTTATTTATATTGTTAGCACACACAAATTGTAAACTATGTTAGTAACAAACGTAGATACATTTTATTTATATTGTTAGCACACACAAATTGTAAACTATGTTAGTAACAAACGTAGATACAACATTTTATTTATATTGTTAGCACACACAAATTGTAAACTATGTTAGTAACAAACGTATATACAACATTTTATTTATATTGTTAGCACACACAAATTGTAAACTATGTTAGTAACAAACGTAGATACAACATTTTATTTATATTGTTAGCACACACAAATTGTAAACTATGTTAGTAACAAACGTATATACAACATTTTATTTATATTGTTAGCACACACAAATTGTAAACTATGTTAGTAACAAACGTAGATACATTTTATTTATATTGTTACCACAAACCACTTATGAACTATGATAGTTACAAACTGAGACACGACATTTTATTTATATTGTTAGCACAAACAATTTGTGAACTATGTAAGTAAAAACCTTAGACATGACATTTTATTTATACCCCATGGCATTTAATTCGTCTTGCAAAAGCAGCCCACTTCGTTTATCCAATGACTTCTAAAAATTCATAAAAATAACTGATATTTATAAACATTTGAATAATTAACAAAATTAAAATATTATTAATTAATATGACGCATGTCGGATGTACTCCGCAAAAATATGTTTCATATGGCAATCTTAATGCTCTCACTAAGACACAGTCGCGCCTCGAGGTAGTGTATGTTGGATACATTGAATGGTTCAGCTTTGTAAGACGTTGTTAGCTCACATGACTTAATGACCGAACGAGCGCGAAGATAAAAATGCTTTCGATGACCGGCCTTTCTCCTCTACAGGTCGCATTTCTCAAACGATGCTCGTGAAATTTTGTGAGCAGGTTCGATAATTATATAGCAATTTTTATCGATAGCGTCTTTGGAATTAAAAAAAAAAAACAACAGGCTCGCGAGATTTACAGCTCACAGAGTCTCTAGTAATTACACCCTACTCATAAGCTACGTTAGTTTCAAAAATAAGTTCATATTATCTGTTGCATGCCGCACCGGGCACTCGCACGTGTACACAGTGTGCCATGATGGCACATCATGGCTAATGATAGATTACCTTCAGAATACAGTTGGCGCTCCCGTGCACTCTGCGCATCAAGGACGCCATTCTTTTTCATAGGATAACATTACCTGACGCACTGACTGTATCCCATCTTCTTTTTAGAATAGGGGATCTTCTGACCAACTCTGGTAATTATCAGAAACGTATTACGTACATAGAAAAGAACACGATGTTAGTGTTGGGATTCCGTCTAGAGCGTACACAGAAAGAGTTGGATGTTGCGGGGGTCTACTAAGGGGTTTAGTGGTGGGATTCCGTCTAGAGCGTACACAGAAAGAGTTGGGTGTTGCGGGGGTCTACTACCTTTAAATTATACTATTTACTGGCCCAGAAGTCGGGTAAATCTATTGCAGTAGGGGATGGAGGTGACAAAGTCGGTGGCGTAGTTGGTCTTGTTGGATAAGTGAATGGTACTGCTGGAGTTGGATAAGCGAAGCCTGTGGTCCTGTAAGTTGGAGGCCTAGTTGTAACCCTAGTTGTTGGTGGGGGTGGGGGTCTAGTGGGCGGCGGCGGCGGCGGTGGCGGTGGCCTGGACGGCGGCGGCGGTGGCGGTGGCCTGGTCGGCAGCAGCGGTGGCGGTAGCCTGGTCGGCGGCGGTGGCGGTGGCCTAGTCGGCGGCGGGAATGGTATACGCGGAGTTTCATAATAGTATCCTGTGACTGAAGTTATCGGAGGCCTAGTCGGTGGTGATGGAGGCTGTGTTGGAGGCTTCTTTGGGGGTGGAGGGAATGGTATCTTCGGCTTCGGGTAGAAGTACCCTGACGATGGTGTTCTGTACGTTGGTCTGGTAGGAGGAGGTGTTTGGGGTGCAGGTCTTCTAATCGTAGTCGGAGGTAAATAAGTAATGGGGGCGAAAGTCCTCTGTGTAGTTGGTTGTGTTACAGGAGGAACGTAAGGCCTTATGGTCGTTGTTGGTTGTGTTACAGGAGGACCGTAAGGCCTGCTGGTCGTTGTCGGATAAGTGAAAGGAACTTGTGGAGTTGGGTAAGTGTAGCCTGTGGTTCTCGGTAAATTCTCGTTGATGGTACTTTTAGAAGCATAAGTTATATGCCTTGTTGTTGGTTGGGGTGGTTGTCTAGTTGGTGGTGGGGGTGGTGGTTTAGTTGTTGGTGGCGGTGTTGGTAAAGTTGATGGTGGCGGAGGCCTGGTTGGTGGTGAGAAGGGTATGCTAGGAGTCTTGTATACATATCCAGTTGTCTGTGGAAGTCTCGTCACTGATGGAGAAGGGCGAGTCAGCAGCTGGAACGGTATGCGTGGAGTTTCATACATATATCCTGTAACTTGAGTTATTGGAGGCGGCCTTGGGGGTGGAGGGAACGGTACCTTCGGCTTCGGGTAGAAGTACCCATCTTCGTCAAGCGTTACAGAGATGGGGTAACCGAGTACCGCATTGTTTTGTAGCGAGCTGAACTGGATGGCCCGTGTATTTCGCTCAGCCTTGCAGGTGTGGTACACTGCGAGTAGCACCACTGCCAGATGCAGTAACAGTATCTGGAACAACAGAGAATTTGGGGGTTAGAAATAGTGGTTGTAAAAGAAATGGCAATAAACACAAACAACCATTAAAAACAATCGACATCTAAATAATGACTGGTATCCATGTTTGTTTTGGTGGCTTGTGTAAAGCTGCTTCTTACAGTTTATAATGTACATTGTACAAACTAATGTATTTTAAAATTCAGTCAGTAAAATAAGACAACGATCTATGTAGTTAAAAAAAAAACCGCCATTTGCGAGTCTGACTTGCACACAGAAAGTGCCGTAAAAAAGCTACATTCACTAAAATAAATAGGTAACATTACTAACGTTCATAAACAATGAAAACTCCG
Organism: Orthosia incerta; assembly: GCA_948252205.1. Taxonomy (NCBI): domain Eukaryota; kingdom Metazoa; phylum Arthropoda; class Insecta; order Lepidoptera; family Noctuidae; genus Orthosia; species Orthosia incerta. Next base: position 31,961,349 of record OX411746.1, read on the forward strand.
AACATTGCTCGAACGAAGTGACAAAACTAACTTTGCCGTTCGAAAACTGTTGTCCCCATACATCAATAAAAAAATGTTTACAAGTTGGTCGACTGTTACTCATTAACTTGTAAAGCCTACTTAGCTGTGATAGTTTTTCTTTCATTTTCGTTATATATACTACTGCCGTGAATTTTTCACATACCCAAAAGCAACCCTTTTGCTGGCAGGGGGGGAGGACACTTGACTCTACAAGAATTAGCCATTTAAAGCTTAAATTTACGCAAACGGATCCCTGAATACCACAACGATACCTCACACCATAGACTACACGCGAAAAAAAAAACATCTCCGCTTTACGTGTACAGGAGGGACAATAAAAAAATGGTTTGATTTTACCACTTTGTCGGGGTGATTGATATGTAAATCCATGCCAAATTATAGCTTTCAAGTACAAAGATTCTCCGAGTTAAGCTGCGGACGGACGGACGGGCAGACGGACATGGCAAAACTATAAGAGTTCCTTATTGACTACGGAACCCTAAATAGTAATCGTACTTACATATTCAAACTTCAGCTCCCTTCATCACCTTCGAACCTAACCTATTCGTGTAGGGGTGCCCTAAGCTCCTGAGCTGGCTTAGCTCACACTTGGACTAATTCATTGACCATAATTATCGAATTACCCAACCGTTACGTAGCAATATTCATAATGATCAGACAGTGTGATAAATATAGAAGTTTTGCATCATTATTCATTACATTGCCTGATTTGACTTGACTAGATTAATAATGCCCGGCCATTATACATAGTGCCCTGATTAATCACTTGTTCCAAGCATTATATACAAGTATCTAATACCAATGGTTTGTCGTTGAAATACCCCTTATAATCGACAAAAGGCGCTGGATTTGTGTCGGATATTCTAGTGATCAAAGAAGGAATATATCCTGATGGTCGAGTGATCAAAGGAGGAATGCCTACTGGCAGCTGCGTGTAAGATGGGCTGGTTTTGGAGGAGTCAAGTAGGTTGGGGGTGGTGTGGGCGGTCTCGTTGGGGGTGTAGGTGCGATAAATAGCGATTTTGCTATAAGCTTGTCTGGTTGGGGGCGGTGGGGCTGGTAACGGCGTTATGAGTGGAGGGAACGGTAGCTTTTGCTTCGTAGCTGTGGACCACCCCACAGGACCCGTTTTCGGGTTTAAAAAATAGCCTATGTCACTCAGGAATAATGTAGCTTTCTATTGGTGAAATATTTTTTTAAATCGGTTCAGTAGTTTCGAAGCCTATTCGGTACAAACAAACAAACAAAAAAATATTGGTATGTATTTTATGTTATTAGATTTAGGTTAGGTTAGGTTAAAACGGTCTGTTTTTCGCAACGCTACGATCAAGCGTGTATTTTGCGTAAAAGTTATATTATTTAAGATGTTTTGTACACTGACTGCCCTATGTATATCTCCTGCTGTTCAGTACATCCAAAGGTTGTCTGTGAGAGATTGCCCTGAGCGATAACACCGTCCATTGTACATTTTATTTATAAATGTTTGTCCTGTAATTGTTATGTGGTGTACAATAAAGTAAAAAAAAAATACACTGCAATAAGCATTACTGCCAGATGCAGCGACAGCCTCTGGATTATTTGAGAAATTTGGGGTTAGAAAACGGATACAAAAAATACATATATATAATATACTGACGCTAGCGAATGTGCAACTGCTATATTTTAGTTTTATTTTTTGCTGGCAGTTCAGAAGTACCTTAATGGTTCAGTTGACATAAAATATTTTGATTTGATTTGATTTGAAATAGCAATTAACACAAATCACCATGACAAACGAATACCATCATATTAATGTATGGTGTCCATGTAATTTTTTTGGTGGATTGTGTTAAGTAATTTCTTGGAGTTTCTAACCACTGTTGTGTCACGACCGGTCGTGTAGTTGTCAAAAATTTGACAACTTATATATATTTTAATTTCAGTAGTAAATTAAGACCAAGCTTAGTGTTGATTTATTTGAAAAAACCTGCCAAGTGCGAGTCAGACTCACGCACGAAGGGTTCCGTACCATTATCGGAAAAAACGGCAAAAAAATCACGTTTGTTGTATGGAAGTCCCATTTAAATATTTATTTTATTCTGTTTTTAGTATTTGTTGTTATAGCGGCAACAAAAATACATCATCTGTGAAAATTTCAACTGTCTGGCTATCACGGTTCATGAGATACAGTCTGGTGACAGACAGACAGATGGACCGCGGAGTCTTAGTAAAAGCGTCATTTGGGTACGGAACCCTAAAAAAGGTTAGGAAAATAAAATTTAGGTTTCAGTTGAATATTTTTGTTTATTTTTATGATCTTGTACTTTCACAATGGTAATAAAATGCCTTAAAGAATTGAGGCATAAATGTAGTTATAGTTTTAAAACTAGTTTGAAGTGTTTGTACAATAAGACCACCATGTCAGTTTGACTTCAGGATCAGACCTCGGCAACTAAAACTTTTTGACCCAACGGCAATAATATAATGATAACGCAATAAAATAGGGCTACAGGTTAAGTCAAACTAGATCCTTTAAGAAGTTTGTAGTTTCCATAATTCCTGACTGTGTGTGAAGTTCCTTAAAGAATATCCGGATTGCCGATATTTGGCAACAAAGTTCAGTTGAAACTAAATTATTGTTATTAACTTCTTTCACTTTCGTATTTCTTTATAATATAGGTGTTTTGTACGCTGTTTTTATCTCTTTTCAGGTTAACATTAACATTCTAAACGGGATATTTATCATGTGAAATATCGGAAACTCGCAACAAACAGTAAACATGGTAAATAGCCCGTTTCGAATGTTAATGTTAGTGTTAGTGACCATGACAGTTTAAAATCTTTTGAGTTCATATTAATATTCGGCATAAATGGTGCATGTAGACGTTAAGAGTTGGCAAACATCACAACTAATGATGTCGAGAACCATGGGCGGGTTCTTCTTGTCCAGGTCAAAAAAAAAAAAAAAAATTCCAAGGGCCTTTTCACGACATAGTGAAGAAATACTAAGCGTTCCTTTTAACAAAAGCAATGTCTAACAGATTTATTCAAAATTACCAAAATGGAAAATGCACTAGCCAACCCATTGGCATAAATACATTTGGAACAATGCCGAAACAAATTGCCACTCTCCTAAATTTGGATGATCCACATGAATACACAGGGCACAGTTTCAGAAGGTCCTCGTCTACATTGCTCGCCGAATCAGGTGCGAACTTATTGACACTAAAACGCCACGGAGGGTGGCGGTCGAACAGTGTAGCCAAGGGCTACATGGATGACTCGATGAGAAATAAAGAAGAAATTAGCGCCCGCATTACAAGGAATATAAATTTAGAGCCAAGTGTTGACTCTCAACAATCTACGATCACACACGCGTAAATTCCACCATCGTCGCTGCCGCCGTAGCCGCCTCCGTCGCCGCCACCGACTGCAGAACTCTGTGGTCTCGTTTCTCATACTTTCACTCAAGAGATTGAGAGAGAGACTGGTGAAATTGTAACTAATAATGATAACTTGACAACAATAAAAACCTTGCCAACTGGCAACGTAATAATCAATTTTACAAAATGTTTAAATTTTTCAACTGCTTTAACAAGTGATTAAAGATTTATTCGTTTAAGAAAGTCCGAGTTTTATTTATTTCCTCGCAAATATATTATAAAACGTATAGCAATGAAAAAGTCACAGTTTGATAACAGGTATCATTATATGCCTAATTGCGGTGAAATTGCCTCTGCTTTCTTGTAGCCCTCGCATACGGCTCGGGCTAGCAATATCGCCTCGGCTGTAATTTTCAACTTACCGCACTTATATCGCTCAAATGAATGAACTAATTTTGATATTTTGATGGCACTAGTGGCTTTAACGACCCAACTGCAATCATTTAATTGTTTTTACGCCTAAATGAATAAATTATTTTTAGATATTTCGATGCCACTTGTGCATTTTACGACCCAACCCCATTGGCTTAGGAAAAGGCAAATCTAGAAGAAAAGGGAAATCTTAAGCCAAAAGTTGTCCAAACCTGCCAATAACCTAAGATCCCACTACAAAAATCTGTGGTGTTTTTTTTTTAAACTTATCTTTCATGAGAAATACTTGATAGTTACTTGGAAAAATCAAGTAACAAATAAATATTATATCAAAGAAATACCAAATAAATTGAAATGTTTTGATAGTTGATTTAACTGCCGAAGTAACAGGTTTTGAATTGCGTTTTATCACAAAAATATACTAATAAGAACGTTATTTTACTTACCATTTCCTATTATTTTATGCACCTAAAGCCAAAACTAGATAATTTACTTAATGTGATGAAAAAATATTATTTCCAATATTAAGGACGCTGTTACATTTTCGACGAACTCAAATTTAGGTATCTAGTCGCACACAGCAACATTACGCGTACGCACTCATTGAAACTACTGAGCGCTCGATTTTATACATCACTCAAATAATGTTGGTCCTTGATATTATTTTTTAATTTTATTGAAGTTGATTCAGAAAGGTGTTTCAAACCTTCGTCGTAAAAAGTAGGTTATTATTTTCAACCGACTTCAAAAAAAGGAGGTTCTCTATTTATTCGACCCGTATGTATCTGCGATTTTCTTAAAAACTACTGATCCGATATTGATTAGGTTTTCGTCGATAAATGTATGTGTTATCAGGGAAGGTTTTATTGTGTAATATATTAGGATCTGATAAAAATCTTCGGAGATAGAAAATGTAACTCTTCAATAACAAACAGCAAATGACCTGCGATTACTGTGATCGTATGTTTATGTATTGTTTTCACCATACCATAATATAATATCACGCTTGTACGGTTTTAAATACCTACTTATTACAACAAAGAGAAAAATATTGGGTATACTAAATACATATCTGTTTACCCCACAGATATGTATTTAGTATACCCAATATTTTTCTCTTTGTTGTAATAAGTAGGTATTTAAAAAAAAACGCCACGTGATATACCTAAAACGAAATAATTTTGCCGGTCACTAGGATAAAAAAATGACTTGAACATTTTGCATTACATGGAACATTTATAAAATATTGTTGTACAAATTTTTTTGGAGCATTACATAATAAGCAGCAGCTAATGATGTACTACCCAAAAACCATGAAAATGACACCCATGACGAAAAGATATCAAATTTTGGTCGGCGCCATCTTGTGTTTTGGTTTGACCCCGTATTCGATATAAGCGACCCCAAAATCCATGAAAATGACATCCATGACAAAAATTAGTCAACTTTTATCGGCGGCATATTGGAATTTGGTTATAACCTCATATTCATTTCTAAAAACCCTAAAAATCATGAAAATGACACCCATGACGAAAAGATGTCAAATTAACGTCGGCGCCATCTTGTATTTTTGTTTTGACCCCGTATTCGATATGGGTGACCCCAAAATCTATGAAAATGACACACATGACGAAAATATGTCTAATTTTTTTCGGCGCCATCTTGTATTTTGGTTTTGACCCCATATTCGATATAAGCGACCCCAAAAATCATAAATGACACCCATGACGAAAAGATGTCACATTTTCGTTGGCGCCATCTTGTATTTTGATTTTGACCCCGTATTTGATATAAGCGACCCCAAAAATCATAAATGACACCCATGACGAAAAGATGTCACATTTTCGTTGGCGCCATCTTGTATTTTGATTTTGACCCCGTATTTGATATAAGCGACCCCAAAATCCATGAAAATGACACACATGACGAAAATATGTCTAATTTTTTTCGGCGCCATCTTGTATTTTGGTTCTGACCCCATATTCGATATAAGCGGCCCCAAAAATCATAATTGACACCCATGACGAAAAGATGTCACATTTTCGTTAGCGCCATCTTGTATTTTGATTTTGTCCCCGTATTTGATATAAGCGACCCCAAAACTCCATTAAAATTACATCCATAACGAAAAGTTGTAATTTTTTATCGGCTCTATCTTGTATTTTGGTTTTGACCACATTTTCGATATAAGCGACCCCAAAAACCATGAAAATGACACCCATGACTAAAAGATGTCAAATTTTCGTCGGCGCCATCTTGTATTTTGGTTTTGACCCCATATTTGATCTAAGCGACCCCAAAATCCATGAAAATGACACCCATGACGAAAATTTGTATATTTTTTTTCGGCGCCATCTTTGGTTTTGGCCCCGTATTCGTCATACATACATACCTACATACAAATCGATTAAAATCATAACCCCTCCTCCCACCCATCCACTTCTAAACTTCACCGCCGACAGCTTGACCTTAACCATCCAAATCTTAACCTTACTAAGAGCTGTTTAAACCCACCCATCTATTTCTCAACCTTGACAACAACTGCTTAACACCACCTATCCAAATCCCGATCTTACCCAACATAATTTCTAAATCACATTCATAATAATAGGCAACTCAAGCATACTTTTATTTCGGTACGATAAAATATCAACTCCTTTTGATCACGACAAACGACGCGTGGCGGTACTCACACGCATGCACACTACAATCTTTCTGTTACTTTTATCGTATTTATTTTTTGCGACAGAGCGATACGCCCGTCCTTCCACGAGCGCTTCTGAGCGCGGAATGATGAACCCTTAGAGCAAAATGTATGAAGAAGTCGGCAAGTTTTTTATTTTAGCTAGTAATTAAAAAATATAATGATTTAGGTAAAAAATAATTAGCTGAACCTGCAAAGGACTATATATATCGCAATTTCTTATAATTTTGAAGATAAAATATGCTGTAAATTTACCTAAACTGGGACCTATTCGGACCCTACTTTTTTAATGTTTTTGCGATTATTGTGATGGGAAAAACGTATTTTTGCGAAAATTTTGTATGATGTTATGCAATTTTTCTGATGCCAATCTGGAGCTGAATATATTATCTTTAAATTAAGACCATGATATCTTCACATCTTTGATTCCATATACATTAAAATGGTACCTGAAAAGCACTGTTATTTGTAGAAAAGTGTAATAGCGTCCTTAAAGGGAATGTGCAAAACTATCTGCTATAAACAATAGTACATTATGGTACAAATGTGCAATGTTGGTGATTACCGCTGAAGCGCCATTGAGACCCGAGCCGTACGTAGGTGAGGGTCTTAAGAGAGCCGAGTATGGTAATCATCAATACACACGTGTATCATACGACGTTTCTCAACACACTTGTGAAGAAAATAATACTAAAAATCATTTTCAACAGTAAAAACGAGTTGTGAAATTTTTCTCACAATGGCGGGCAAAATTAATCAGTTTTCCTATGCGCGCGCATTTAACAATGGCGATCGGCCATAGACTAAAAGAATGAGGTTTCTTTTTTTGGCTTTTCTCGGATAGTGTTTTAGCCACGTACAAAATAGGGAATTTCAATTTTTCTTAATTACAGAGCAAATAAAATTTATATTTGAGTGAAAGTTTTATTTATTAAGCACGTACAAGTTGAAATTATCTATTTAAATACGAAGTTGCATGAAATGAGCAAGCAATAGGTACATTAATTTATTTGTACTATGGAGCACGATCTTTTTTGTATCGAAACTTTTTTAAGAACAAAGCAACTCAACTAATAAATAAAATAAAAACTATAACTCACTTGTGAATAATAGCAATGAAAAAGTCACAGTTTGATAACAGGTATCATTATGTGCCTAATTGCGGTGAAATTAGACCAACTTTATGAGCAAGTGTGTTGAAAAATAAATAAAAATAGCTTTATTTCGGATTATGATTATGCTTTATTTTTCTATTATTGGAATAATTTATTATTAAATAAGGGATTTTGATGGATGAATAACCAATGAATAAATTATCACAAAATCTGATTTTATTGAAAATCAACTAAAAAGGTTTATAAAAAGCACATTCAAGCTGTACATATTTATACGTCTATTTTTTCTTTCGCATGGTCAACCACATTCACCGCCAGCCGCCGCCCGGAGAGGTCGTCTCGCTGCCCGCTGCCGTCCCGCTCGCCGCTGCGAGCCCCCCACTCTCCGCCTCGTCTCGCTCCTGCGTGACGTCACTGCGGCCGACGCGCCCCCCGCTCGCCGCCTCACCGCCGCGCGCCCCGCGCCCCGCCCTCGCCCCGCTGCACCCCTGCGGATCGTCGCCGCGGCCGACGCGTTTTCAAATCCACATCTTGTGGTCCTTGGCGGATACCTAACGGTGTTAACTAACCCAAGGGGGTGTCGACCCAAGCACCCGCCAAGCCCCTTCAGGGCACGGCAGTCATTGGACTCGGGAGCAGGATCGTTGGCCTTGGTAGATAGCCTAGTCAACCCCTGTCTTCGTTCCACAGCAATCACCTGGCACGGTCGGTGTTTCTACCCCGACGTGCCAGACTTTCGGTACACAGTGGTGGGTGGCCCACCTTCGGTGGGTTTACCGGTACCTTAGGGCCCCTGTCACTCAATAAGATTGGTGCAGGGTTACTAGCTTAGGGCTCACCAGGCACACACCTCCCAGTCTAACCCGGCTGGGAGGGTAGGACCACACACCCCGGGACCACCTACCCGGGGACTCTCTCTCTATCCCCTTCAGATAGATAAGATAGGGTATTGTTTGCAATACCTTATCTTATCTTGATAATTCTTATTTTTCTCCTTGATTGGTTACATTAGCAACTATGCATCCTGTAGAGTTGCTGATGTTCCTCATCGAGGATAAGCTGTCGGATGACCCCAGTCCGCGCAGCGTAAACCAAGAAAGGTACGCCACCATCCGGCAATCACTTGCCACCTGTTCTGCCTTAGGCACCCCGGACCCGATTCTGACGACGTAAGTCAAACACCTTTTGTTGCCGACGGCAACAAAATCAAATTGCCAATAGTGGAAAATGTCCGGTCGAAAACCGTGTTTTCAAATCCCGCCTCCCCTCAAGTCGACATTCCAATCGACGCTCCCATGTCAGATGATGACAACTCGGAAAATTACTACACCGACGCCTCCTCCGCCCCAGAAAGCTGTAAAGCTCCCTCTGAGGGTGTCAGAAAGAGGAGGAAAATCAAGACGCACCCCAAGGTCTCTAAGGCCAAAAAGGTAGCACCGTCCGCTTCCCCAGCTCGGCCGTCCACCTCCGCCGACGTGCAACCCACCCCCGCCACCGCTTCCCAGCGGTCCAGGCGTCCGGCTCGCTCCCCCACCCCCAGGAGCCGCTCCCGTAGCCCTCTGACTTTGGCCAACACTTCCCCAAAGTCGAGCCGCGCCCCCAGTCCTGCTCCCACTAAGAAGCAGAAAGTCCCACCCATCTTCGTCCACGAAAAGTCAAAGTGGACTGACTTGTCAAAAATTTGCGTTGATCGCAAAATCAATTATCTTAGTGCCACCTCCTGTCAGGCGGGCATTAAAATCTCTCTCCAAACTCCTACTGATTTTAGGAACCTGACCAGGCTCCTGAAAACCCAGAGGATCCCTTTTCACACCTACACGCTCCCCTCGGAGGCTCCCGTACGTGTAGTGATCAGACGCATCCCGAAGGAGATATCCGCTGAGGACATCTTCGAGGATCTCGTCGCTCAGAAGGTCCCAGTAACTTCTGTCCACCGCATGCGTAAAGCTAGAGGTGGACAAGAGTATGATATGGTTTCGGTCAAATGCGACCCAACCGAGTCCTACAACCCGATTTTTAAAATAAAATCGTTGTGCTCTCTGTCAGGGATCTCCATTGAGAAACCCTACCGTCCCACTGTTGTTGGTCAGTGTCACAACTGCCAACAATACGGCCACAGCCAAAAGAACTGCTTTGGCGTCCCCAGGTGCGTTAAGTGCCGAGGCGACCATAGCACCAGAGAATGCCCCCGCCCCAAAAACCCGGCCGATTGCACGGAGCCACCCAGCTGCGTGCTATGTGACCAGGTCGGTCACACGGCCAACTTCAAGGGTTGCCCGAAAGCCCCCAAGCTGGCGCCCAAAATGGCCAAGCGCCACGCTGAGCGCCAAGCTCACACAGCTCCCTCCGGACTACCCCCCGCCCGGCTAGCCCCTCAGAGGACTTCGCCATGGGGCAAACTAAACCACCAACAGGTGGCTCCCCAGACCGTCCAACAGCCAACCGCAGGCTTGCTGGAACAACCCACTCCGGCCCCCCCTCAGGCTCCTGCCGTCCCCAAGCCCGCTCAAAACCGGCAAGTGGCTCCCAGCACTGTCGCCGCTGAGAGCCTGCCCCACCAAAACCCCGCTGACAGACGCTGCGTCGCTGATGTTATCATCAGCGCGTATGCCGTCTGGATGACGGATGAGGCCAGATCGTTGGCTGCTGAGATCAGAAGGATCGAAGCAGCCGGTGATATGCCCGCACCCGAGTCCAAAGACTTGTTTAAAAGGTACCCCAACATTACCGAGGTACTTGATAGCCTTGTCTTCAGAAACGGTCAATGGGTGCGCATATAAGTCGCATTCTTTTATCATTTCCGTTAGGATTTCGCCAACTGAGGCTCATCCCCGACCCCCATGATCTCCACTCTGCTCCATAAGAGCCTAGGGAGTAGGAACAATGTAGCATACAGACCGATTCGTTCAGTCCTCGCCGCCGAGGCCCGTCGCGTACTCTTTCAATTAAATTCAAATTCAAATTTTCAAATTCAAATTTCATTTATTTCAATCCAATTAGATCATAAGTTCTATTCTAGTTCTATATTGTACATTTAAAATTAAAACAAAAATAATTAATAAATAATTAATTAAATAATATATATACACAATCAAATCATTTTCATAAAATTAAATTCAAATTACATTATTAAAGCCCGCCAGCCCGCGAAGCTGAGCACTAGTTAAATTATTAGATCTCAAAAGGAGTTTCTTGTCCGTTCTTCTCCACGTAGGTAGTTTCCGAACGGATGGTAAAATCACTTGTCAGATCCAGCATTGCCTGCCCCCCCAGCGACGCCCTGAGCCGAGGTTCGACCCCAACTGGGGTAGCCCTCAGCGTTGTCGCTTAGTTTTAGAAATTTGTGCCCAGCTGGAGGCTATATAGCTTAGTCTCCACAGGGAAAGTCCGGTTAAGTAGTTGTCAGTCACTTTGACCGAACTACGAGACGCCCCGCAGAAAAAAAAAAAAAAAAAAAAAAATCGCATGGTCCATTCACAGGTGCAGCAACACGACAGAATAGTGGCAAGAAAAGAAACGGTTTGTTAACTTTGTTATCTACAGCTACTGAGAAGTACAGAAACGTAACGTCACACGATATTTCCACAAAATTCAAGTATTTCAGAATCTCGCGGGTCACGCAGACCCACCGAACTGTGCGCTCGCCGGGTTAATATTTCTGGTTTGAATTTTTCATACAGATTTATTGTAAATAATTGGGAATACTTTCATTGTGCATACAGCTAAGGAGTGGAATTCCGTGCTGGAGTATTTGTTTCCTTGTAGGCAAGCGTGTTTCACCTTCGACCATATCATCGCTTAAATTTTATAAGTTGGTCGAGCCTCCTTAGCTATGATAATTTTCCTTTTAATTTCGTTATAAATACTACTGCCGTGAATTTTTTCGGGTCTACCTTTTATAGCAGAACCTTTTGTCATGATATTATTATACATAACAACGGGTAGCATAAACTTCATTCCGCAGAAAATCGTTTGGCATACACTCATTTATCATACATTCAAAACTCATAATTTTGTAAGTCAGAATCATCTTTAGGCAAAAGACTTTTTAGCAAAAAATCACACCGACTTCCAAAAAAAACACTGCAAAGTGAAAAATAACTTACTTTTCCGAAGTCAGTGTCGAAACACGGAAAACAATAGGTACCAAAGACACCGACTTTGGAAAAGAAAGTTATTTTTCGCTTTGCAGTGTTTTTTTTGGAAGTCGGTTTGTTTTTTTGATAAAAAGTTTTTGATGGGTACCTCCAATTGCCATAAAATTCATATGTAGCCAAAGAAAATCTCATGACGATTCCAATAAGCCCATACACGACTAGGATACATTGTTTTATTTCGGAGTTCCAGTGCCTACCTGCCGGCTTCATCATCAGATCGGTTCGATGGTACCATTTTCATCAGTACTATTTATTTATTAGTATTTGCTTCATCATAGTCGTTTAACTATTTGAGATATCTTATACCTCATGAAATACTTAGCATTAAGGAGTTCTATTGCCCATCTGTGGTCTTCTTCACTAGTTCTACTTCACCAAATGATACTTTCTGAGTGCAAATGATTGCATCGTTGATAAAAATACCAGGGTGAGGGCAATCCTCAAATATTATAGTTAATATTATATCTATGCCTATAATATTTGAGGATTTCCCTCGATTTCTCCAAGATCCCATCATCAGATCCTGACCTGACTATGGGACCAACTGGAAAGTATACCCTTTCAAACAAAGGAAGAGTTTTCCAAATCGGTCCAGGCGTCTTTGAGTAAACGGGGAACATACATAAAAAACAAACATAACAGATTCCGACGAATTGAGAACCTCCTCCTTTTTTTGAAGTCGGTTAATAACATATCGCAGAAAGTTCAGCCAGAATTCTCTTTTTTTAGCTAGAATAAAATAACTTTTTAGCTAAAATAAAAGTGGGATCATTCAGTTTAGTACTGAAGACTAGAGTTAACCAAGTTTTATCTCAATGGGCAATTAACAAAAATAACAAACATTTATTTCTCATTTTTATTTTAAAAATATTTTATAATCTTAAACGTAGAATTAGTTAAAGGCAGTGATTCCGCGTTTCTTTTATGAGTATTACCGTTACATAATAATATAATATATAACTAGGTTCTTATAATACATAAACAAACATTATTAACAAGATTTTATTATAATATTATTGCGACTGTAAGTACGTTGTACTCTTTTGGTATCACAATTTTATGGCAACTTATTTTACACCTGATAACACCAAAATTATTTAATAAGACTATTGACAGCACGTCACTTAGCTATTTAGTCACTTAAGTGTCGTCTTATTTTTTATGCAATATTTTGCTTCATTTTACTTTCAATATGGGTTTCAATGAGTACATGGCCTGTTTAATAATAATTATTATTATACATAAGTACAGGATCAATTCAAACACCTGACTATACAATTAAAACTTTTCTATAAGAAAAATCTAATTGCACTATACCCGAGTTGGCATCGCATCTTTTTATTATATTATTTTAATTTTAGTGAATCAGGTTTCTAGTTAGACTAAACTAAATTAGAACACGAAAGGTACCAATGGTTTGTCGTAGAAATAGCCCTCATCTACAATGAAAGGCGGTCGAGTCGTATAAGGTATTCTAGTAGTCGAGGGAGGAATGTATACTGGTGGTCGAGTAGTTGGAGGAGGAATGTATACTGGTGGTCTAGTGGTCGAAGGAGGAATGTATACTGGAGGTCGAGTAGTTGGAGGAGGAATGTATACTGGTGGTCGGGTGGTTGGAGGAGGGATGTACACGGGGGGTCTAGTTGTTGGTCTAGGTGTAGTTGGGAATGTGAAAGGTACTTTAGGGGGTGGATAGTCGTAGCCGGTCGTTCTGAATGGCGGTGGTGTTACTGGTGGTGGTGGTCTGGTTGGGGGTGGGGTGGGGGGTCTCGTTGGTGGTGGTGGCGGTGGCCTGGTTAGTGGTGGTGGCGGTGGCCTGGTTGGTGGTGGCGGCGGGGGTCTAGTTGGGGGTGGTGTGGGCGGCCTCGTTGGTGGTGGAGGTGGCAGATAAGTAGCAGGTGTTCTATAAGTTGGGGGTGGTGGGGGTCTTGTTGGAGGTGGTGGGGGCAGATAAGTAGCAGGTGTTCTATAAGTTGGGGGTGGCGAGGGCCTAGTTGGAGGTCTCGTTGGGGGTGGCGTGGGGGGTCTCGTTGGGGGTGGAGGTGGCAGATAAGTAGCAGGTGTTCTGTAAGTTGGGGGTGGCGAGGGTCTAGTTGGAGGTCTCGTTGGGGGTGGTGTGGGGGGTCTCGTTGGGGGTGGAGGTGGCAGATAAGTAGCAGGTGTTCTGTAAGTTGGGGGTGGCGAGGGTCTCGTTGGGGGTGGTGGGGGGGGTCTCGTTGGGGTTGGAGGTGGCAGATAAGTAGCAGGTGTTCTGTAAGTTGGGGGTGGCGAGGGTCTAGTTGGAGGTCTCGTTGGGGGTGGTGTGGGGGGTCTCGTTGGGGTTGGAGGTGGCAGATAAGTAGCAGGTGTTCTGTAAGTTGGGGGTGGCGAGGGTCTCGTTGGGGGTGGTGGGGGGGGTCTCGTTGGGGTTGGAGGTGGCAGATAAGTAGCAGGTGTTCTGTAAGTTGGGGGTGGCGAGGGTCTAGTTGGAGGTCTCGTTGGGGGTGGTGTGGGGGGTCTCGTTGGGAGTGGAGGTGGCAGATAAGTAGCAGGTGTTCTGTAAGTTGGGGGTCTTGTTGGGGGTGGAGGCGGCAGATAAGTAGCTGGTGTTCTATAAGTTGGGGGTGGTGTGGGAGGTCTTGTTGGGGGTGGAGGAGGTCTCGTTGGGGGTGGAGGTGGCAGATAAGTAGCGGGTGTTCGGTATGTTGGCCTGGTAGGAGGAGGCGTTGGGGGCGGAGGTCTTCTAGTCGTAGTTGGAGGTAAATAAGTAATGGGGGGGAATGTCCTCTGTGTAGTTGGTTGTGTTACAGTAGGAACGTAAGGCCTTCTGGTCGTTGTTGGTTGAGTTATAGGAGGAACATAAGGCCTTCTGGTCGTTGTTGGTTGTGTTACAGGAGGAACATAAGGCCTCCTGGTTGTTGTTGGATAAGTGAAAGATACTTGTGGAGTTGGGTAGGTGTAGCCTGTGGTTCTTGGGAAGTTCTCGTAGATGGTGCTGTAAGTAGGGTAAGTTATTCGCCTAGTTGTTGGTGGGGGTGTAGGTCTAGTTGTGGGTGGGGGTGTTGGTCTAGTTGTTGGTGGAGGTGTTGGCCTAGTTGTTGGTGGGGGTGGTGGTCTAGTTGTCGGAGTTATGAATGTGATACTCGGTGTTGGGTAAGTATAGCCTGTGGTTCTGTAGGTCGGAGGTTTAGTTGTTGGTGGGGGTGTTGGTCTAGTAGTTGGTGGAGGTGGTGGTCTAGTTGTTGGAGGGGGTGGTGGTCTAGTTGTCGGAGTTATGAATGGGATACTCGGTGTTGGGTAAGTATAGCCTGTGGTTCTGTAGGTCGGAGGTTTAGTTGTTGGTGGGGGTGTTGGTCTAGTAGTTGGTGGAGGTGGTGGTCTAGTTGTTGGAGGTGGTGGTGGTCTAGTTGTTGGAGGGGGTGGTGGTCTAGTTGTCGGAGTTATGAATGGGATACTCGGTGTTGGGTAAGTATAGCCTGTGGTTCTGTAGGTCGGAGGTTTAGTTGTTGGTGGGGGTGTTGGTCTAGTAGTTGGTGGAGGTGGTGGTCTAGTTGTTGGAGGGGGTGGTGGTCTAGTTGTTGGAGGGGGTGGTGGTCTAGTTGTCGGAGTTATGAATGGGATACTCGGTGTTGGGTAAGTATAGCCCGTGGTTCTGTAGGTCGGAGGTCTCGTTGGTGGTGGAGGAGGGGGAGGAGGTGGTCTAGTTGGCGGTGGTGATGGTGGGGGAGGGGGGCGTGTTGGTGGTGGTGGTGGCCTGGTTGGAGGTGGCGGCGGCGGCGGCGGTGGCCTGGTTGGAGGTGGCGGCGGCGGCGGCGGAGGCCTGGTCGGGGGAGGGAACGGTATCCGCGGCGTTTCATAATAGTATCCTGTAACTGGAGTTATCGGAGGCCTCGTAGGTGGTGGTGGCGGCTGTGTTGGAGGCCTGGTCGGAGGTGGAGTTGGCGGCTGTGTTGGAGGCCTCGTTGGCGGTGGTGGCGGCGGTGGCGTTGGGGGTGGAGGGAACGGTATCTTCGGCTTCGGGTAGAAGTACCCATCTTCATCGAGCGTTGCGGATATTGGGGAGCCGAGCACCGCATAGTTTTGTGGCGAGCCAAACTGGATGGCCCGTGTCTCTCGCTCAGCTTTGCAGGTGTGGTACACTGCAAGTAGTACCACTGCCAGATGCAGTGACAGCCTCTGGAATAATAGAGAATTTTGGAGTTAGAAATTGGGGTTATACAAGAAATGGCAATATACACAAACCACAATTACAAACTATTACCATCATAATAATAAATGGTGTCCATGTCAAGTTTGTTTTGGTGGCCTGTATAAAGTTGCTTCTTACATTTTGTAATGAACCCTGGACAAAACTAAATTATTTTAAATACAGCCAGTAAAATAAAATGAGACGCTCTTGGGTAAAATTGCCCATGATAAGATGATTCAAACTGATTCGTAATTTGAGTGTTAGATCAGCTTGATTACAGTTAACTGTTGCTTCCAGATTTAAATTTTGCATTAATCAAAAAAAAAAAATGGTTTGTGCACAAATTATAGGAGTTTTATTTAATCTGTGGGCAATCTTCTACCCTAATCTTACTTAATTTAAATCTCCGTGTCACGGCTTAACGTAACATTGGCTTTGCAAACATATTACTCGTATTATGACCCCTCGTGGTCGCAGTTTGACATCGTGCGTACTTATTAATCATAATATCGTTGCATAAGATATTATGATTAACAATTTCATTAATATTTAAATATAAATTTAATATACACAGCATGATGATTCTATTAATAATTCTGTCATCCGTAATTTGTTTTTAGTTTTGTTAACTGATTCATCCGCGAAGTAATTTATACGAAGAGTTCATCATACAAGGTACCAAATTTGTTTATTTACAATAAGTTTTTCAACTGGAGTAATGAAAAGTCTATGCCTGACTGTTTCATATTGGTCATTTACTTAATTTTTATTTAATTAATTAATTCTAGTTTCTACTTAAACTAGGTCAAGGCCAAGTATTTTCTAAATTGTTTCAAAATACCTAAATATAGTTTATCCCATTTCACCGTAATGAAATCAAATAAAACTATCTTTAACTAGTTAAATAAAAAAAATGGCGTGCTCAGCTCACAATGTGATTATTACCGCCTGATAAAAAAGTTCTATCAATGAGTTGTATTTATGTTGTTCGATGCATCGAATAAAATTCCAACATGTTTTAAGCAAAAGATAATTATTTTATTCCTAATTACTGTTTGTAGTTTATCAAGATCATCAGATTTCTTAAGTACCTACCATACTTAATAATTAATATGAGCCATTAACGAATTCCTATAAAAAGCTCTGTCACTGAGATGTAAGTGAATTTCGTACCGTCAATATTCGACTATTTAATTATTATTACTAATAAAACTATAATAAATTTCACAGGAGCTTCCAACACAACAAAAGTATATCACCTCACAAATTTTACAGTAAGAATCATCTAAAAGAAAAAAGAAACATTTTTCAATAAGAAAATGTACTAAATAATTACCATACAGATGGTATTTCCAAGTGACGACTGTTCGCATATACAAAATATGCGTCGGTGAAACACATTTTGTTGAAGAAGCTCAAGGCATTCCGGTTACCGCTGGTATAATTCTACTTGTACGTCGCTTGGTCCAAGGTAAGAGCTTTCGTCAACTGCCATAAAATTTTATGGATGGATTTATTACCCGGTCTTGTATTAAATTAATCGATTTATTATGGTTTGTTCGTGTTGAGAAATTAAGTAGCCATCTTGTTGCTCTCTTCAAGGATGGGCTTGGAAATAAATATTTTATTTATTTGTAATTGATAAATAAGTAGTCGTTTTGTGTTGGGATTACGTGGGTACATAATATGTGCCTATATTATAGGTAAATGGGCTTTTCTTCTGCTAAGCTCATTTACCTAGCTAGAGAAATTTTTAAAAAGCGCTTTCCCCTTACCTCAGAAATACCGTAATGAACACCTGCATCTTACCGTCTATTTATTTATTATATACTTTATTGTACACCATAAATCTATCACATAAAGTTGCCAAACTTGGACATACAAAACAAAAATAAAATCTAAACTAGCGATTCGTCAGAAAGCAATGGATAGAAGTATATTAAAAATAACGAGAATACATAGAATAAGAAACGAGTACATAAGAAGAAAGACAGAGCTAATATATGCTCTGCATTACGCTTTTTAAAACGTAATGTACTTAAGTGGTAATGGGCAGGGATATTACCACTTTAGTGTTAAGCGTCATACAGATACAGTGACAAAAGATGGACCCTAGAAACAACAAGATGGGAAGGACCAGGACGTCCAAAGAACAGATGGATGAAGGAAATAATAGCCATAGCAGGTAAATGACAAATAAAAGCAAAGTTTAGACTAGTTTAGAGTGACTTGGAGTAAACTGGAGGAGACCTATACCCAGACTGGGCCTTAGCACCAGACAACTCATAAATTATAAAAATTCTACACTATATAATAAGTAAAATATGTAAGGACGCTGAGGAAGTAAATGCATTTATTATTATTATTAATTTAGGTAAATGTTATTATTGTTTTGTGTAAATTATTTATCATTTCAATTTTGCATAAATTTAATACTGGTTTCTTACAATATTGTGTCCGATTAAAATTCAATTAATTATAAAACCGTCAGTTAATATCATGGATACTCGCGTTAACCTTGTAACTTAGACCAGACGATGACATTGATTAAGTATTTTGTCACTAACAATGATTTAATTAAGTAAACTCAGTCGTCTTCAACTGTTTTTGTTAGCTGATTGCTTATTATGCGTAATGTCCACTTGCCCTTCATTTAATTAAATTTTAATCATTACTTGTAATCGCAATTGCAGTGTTGTGAATATATTTTAATAAAGGTATGCACTCATGGGACTAAAACATTACTGATGAATTATGGGTCCTTCATCTATTCCTATTCAAGGAATATAGGCTTTATATTTTGTGATGTTTCAAACTCAAAGCATTTAATGCAATTAAACCAGAAAAAACGAACCATACAAAAAAAATGCAACAAAGCAAACAAAAGGAGTCAGGGAGTCGGTGAGTAATATTATACTGGGCATCTACTGGTACAAAAAGGTACAGTATAAAGCGAATGATAGCAGCTTCCTCCTTTCTGTTAAAACTCACGTCTTTCACACTCTTGATAATCGAAGTATTTAACAATATCCTATATGACCGGACGTAAGGCCCATGTTTAAGGCCCTATAAAAATAAAGTCAATATAACATAATTATGAAATTATGTCTTTTGGAAGGGATAAAGTTGTTTTGGAGTGCTTTTTCCCTTAGCACAAATATCTTATAAATTGTCACTTTTATAAATCATTTAAAAAATACATAAATATTAAATCAATTTATATTCCTGAAACGTAGTTTTAACCCCCGACGGAAAAAGAGGGGTGTTATAAGTTTGAAATGTGTACTTGTGTGTTTTTTTATTTGTGTTTCTGTCTGTGGCATCATAGCTCCTAAACAGATGAACCGATTTTGATTTGGTTTTTTAAATTTATTTTTTTATCGCTACATGTCTGCGTTTGGGTGCTCCTAGCGGAGCTCTACTTATTGTCAATGTGGTGAAGCAGTCGACCGCCTCGGTCACCATGGTCTATCTTGCAGTAGGAGCTCTGGCCGGATAGCACGGCACGCCAGCATTAATGACATTATACGTCGGGCTCTTGTCACCGCCGGGGTGCCAGCTATTTTAGGACCCAATGGCTTGGCATGCGACGATGGGAAGAGACCAGACAGAATGACCATAATGCCTTGGAAGGTGGGTAGGCCTTTGGTGTGGGATGCAACATGTGTCGACACCCTTGCGCCATCCCATCTTCTTAGCACGGTGGGCTGTGCTGGGGTGGCTGCTGCCGGTGCAGAAAACCTCAAACGGCGCAAATATAACAACCTTATAGGAAGTTAGATGTTTGAGCCCTTTGGGATTGAAACATTAGGTCCATGGGGTCCGAGTACGCATCGAGTGTTTCGAGAAATTAGCACAAAAACTCGTCCACTCTTCACGTGACCAGAGGGCTGGCCTTTTCTTCGGCCAGAGAATCAGCATTACCATCCAACGTGATAAACTATTTGTAAATTTCATTTGACATTTACAAATAGTATGTATATATTTTTCTTATTAAATGTACATATTTTTCTGTTCCTCCTTATTGTCTGTATATGTGTGTGTGCATAAATGGTTAAATGGTTAAATAAAATAGTTCATCTAGTAATATGAAACTAACTATTTAAGTATGTATTATTACCATTTTTTATTGATACCGTCTTCTTTGTAGAATCACATTCAAATTTATTTACTAAATCGATCGGAAGAAACTAGAGCTATTTCTATTAAGAGGAAATATGGGCAGAGAGCGCCGACTGTATTTCCTTAGTAAAAAGTCATAATTCGAGGTTTGGCTCTCGTCTCTTTCCTCCTCCAATATTGGACCAATTTAAAAGATATTCCATAAACTGAATTATGACTTTTTGCTAAGGAAATTCAGTCGGCGCTCTCTGCCCCCGTTTCCTCTTAAGTGAAAAATTATAGCCATCACCAAAATCTAGGTATTACCGAATGAAATGTGAAATTAATTTCATTCGGTAATACTCGTACCTAGATATTATTTCTTCGTCTTCGTGTGTTGACAGTTATTTAGATTTTCCTGGGACAAAGTTTTGCTACTACGATAGCATCGTCGCTTGCTTTGGCTGCATGTTTTTGGGCACCGAGGACAGGATAGAAGGTGAAACATAGTTTCGGCAGTAGGTGCAAGCATAGTAATTCTTCAATAAATAATGGGCACGCGTCGGCGTTAGTGAGCATTTAAATACTTGTTACGGCACGAACAATAGTTTTGGCACACGTTAGAATGCGCAAATTTTATTGTATGGTAATCTAAGTATTCGATGATAGAGATAACGATATCGATTTTGTACGGATTGAGGATTTGGAATTGCGATATGACTGGTTTAGACATTCAATAATAATTATAGGTTTATCTTTCAATTGTTATTTTCGTGATTAATCAATATGCCTATCCAGCCTTTCATCAACTATTTTGGGGTTGGCTTGCAGTCTAAACGGATGCAAGTTACGGACTAGTATTTTAACATGGATCATCTACCTATCTGACCTCCACAACCCAGTAACTGAGTAACGATACCCCTTGATAAGACCATACCTAATTAAAAATGCAGGTGGCAGAAGGATCGAAAAAAAAACAGGAAGAGAAACAATACTTGCTGCTTATACCTTTCATCATCGAAATAGAAAGAAACAACACATTTCAAGAAACTTACGCAAAAACTAAGCTTAAACCAATTAGCACTTCCTGAAAGCGAATAAGTAAAAGAGATTCCCCGAAATGCCTACAATTACTAAAAACAATACAGCAAATCATTATAACAATTTACAACATAAAATTAACAAAGACTTAAATACTAGACATGACATTATTTCGTACAAATGTGTTCCACATACCAAATTTTCTTTGTTCATTGACGGTTATTGTAATGAGTTGTACACACGTGGTGTCTGCAATATACAACTATTTGTAAGTGGGTTACAAACTTACGACTAATACCGTCATGCACCGGCTTTTTGTTGGGTTTGATTTAGCTTATCTCATATCAGGGTCTATGAACCGTCTCTGGCTGTCAGCGGTTCCTCTTAAGAATATAACTTTTTTTTAATTATGAATGGGAGCCAGGTAAGTTAAACTTTTAGAATGCAGAATTATTGTCAAAAAAGTAATATTTTCAATTTAAAAATATATATGACAAACTAAAACATAACCCCAACATTAATCAACCTTTCAGATAATAACATAAACGAAATCAGTAAACAATTCGAAGGCAATACAACCGATACAAATACCGAACGTCCAGCTATCTCTAGGTCATACACATTAGCAGATGACACACAAAAATTAACAAATGCCCCCGAAGGTCGCACGACATCGTCCAAGTAATTATTTACTTAAGATATATAATAGTCAGCGCTGACCCCAAGTTGCGATAGCTCGCAAACACGACGTGAGCTACTGCTGATGAATGAAATGCTAAAAGTGACGGGATTTCTAGGTTTTTGTGTGATTGAATGTGATTTAAAATAAAATACCGATCAACTTATACTTACCTATTACAGTATTTTCTCTACTGTGACTTACTTTTTTCTCTTTAAACTCAGTTTATTGCAATATGATATATATGCTTTAGTTGTGTCATTACACTCGGTCTATTAATTTTACATGGGCTGCTCGTTGTGAAACAATGTTAATCCGCACACCGTCAAAAAGTCAAATCCCTTACCTGATACGTCTAACCGTTGGTACTAGAAATACCAAAGCATTGTCAGTTTCAACTTGAACCACAACTCATTAGGTTACAACAGTAACTGTGCTAGTTTCAGCTTTGTTTGGGAATTGACTCGTCCTATTAAGATAAAAGAACATGTTCCAAACGTAGCAAATCGATTGGAAACAGCTCGCAATATGTTGGTCAACTGGTTTAGAAAAATAAGTATCTTTACAACTTTGTCCCTTTGTATCGCGAATTCGGTCATCAGTGCCGATTATGGTGTGATCATGGTAAGATCTGACCTTGAAGACCTTATCTTTGTAAAAATTTGTCAAGAGTATTATCGTTTATTAATAATCCATGAAGGGTTCCAATGTAGGTACAGACAGAAGCAGAAAAAGGGGTCTAAAGTAAAGCACCACAATGGTAACCCAAAATTGATCAATCGTGTTGTATCTCACCGCCAAAATCATATATTAGTAATAATGACACTTATAGGTCACGCCACTTATCACACTGAATGTTAAAGCTTATGAGATAATTAATTCAAAGTCAACAGAACCAATAGTCAATAGCAAGGCAAGTTTAAAGTAAACTCTAATGTAATGGCATGATGCAAAGCTGGTTTGTGTAAGCTAATAGCATTTCTTAATTCCAAAGATATATTAATTTCTTCATCATTAAATTCAATCATCATTAATTTGATTTCCGTTTGAAGACTGGTTAAAAACCTCGATCAATGTAATTTATAAGTCACATTTATGGTATTTGATGAACGACTGCCTAATATCATATGCAATCCAAAGGAATTTCGAGACAATTTTCATCAGTGCCAGATAACACAGTTCTACTGGAAGTATTTTTTTTTACTGAATGACGTTTTACTGCATTAGGTCAACATCGTGATAAACTCGATCTACACATCAAAATAATATCAATAAATTTGCAATGACAGTAAAAGAATATATAACACGAACTTTATAGCAAAACAAGGGAATGCCTAGTTAGGTGAAAGCTAACATATGTTCCTAATAACCTTGTTCGTCTAAAGGCTTGACGAATAGACGTTAGTGAGACAGAAGTCAACAAGCAACTTAAAAGCTTCCAAATTGCATGGAGTCGAACAATATTTAATAGACACTTGGATGATGAAGAACTTGTGTGGGATGCAAAACAAGATAGATAATACAACATAAACACATTGCAAGATCCAAATTAAACAGCATAACAATAAAGCTTTTGAATCGTAAACCATTTATGATACAAGTGCTTAACATTGCTTAAGTAACGAGCAGACAGATTGGTGCCAAGTGGCCCTTATATCACTGTTCAATTGATCAGAAGAATCCATTGTTTGCTTCAGATTTCCTAATACTTATAAATTTCATTAGACGACGTTAATAATAAATTGTAGGGATCCATGATCGATGATTTGAGTTTTGACGTAGATTTGATTTCAGATGATAAAATTTTGGAAGTACGTGTAATTGTGTAAAGTTGGTTTTGTAATTGGTGAAAGGGAGGATGAGTTAAATGTTAAATTTGTCTGTAAAATGGTCATGAACTAATGTTTAGTAATAAGAATAATATTTTTTGAAGGTTGCGATTAACCCAGTGCTATTTTGTATAAATTTATTACAGTAGGTACACTTATTACTGTTAGCCGAAGTGTTCATGATATACCTAAACATATCCATGATGATTTCAATCTGATTAGCGGCATCTACTATAGACATTCCCACGTTTATTCGGAACATGAAGACCGCGTCTTTGCCGCGTAAAGCAATGCATCTCAATTGGATAGTATGTACCGGTCTGTTATCATACAGCCTTAGGGTTTCACGCTAATAACATACACATTACTTCGATGCTCATCAACGACCTTCACGTTTAGTTTACCGGAATCGTATTATCAGCAACAACCATTAATACCACTCATGCCTCCAGGGATGGCAATCTTTTAGCAATATATTAACTTTTTGAGGTGTTGTTCGTAATTGTTTATTACATCTATTATACTGACGACTTTGCCTTCATTCATATAGCTAATATTAGTTTGATTTATGTATTATCTTATATGTGTTCTTGCAAATGTTTACGTATTTACACTTTAAGGTATTAAGAGTGATTTAAATATTGTTCTTTGAAAACAATGTTTATGTATTATTTATTTTAACACAATATATCGCGCTTTAACTGCGCTTTTCTCTCTACTCAACTCTAATACACCTCCTTCTTATCTCATTCCTCACTTTCAATACCTATGTACTTCACACGCTAGGGATCTGCGTTCATCTAACAATCTTCTCTTGCTCTGTCCTTCTCATATTTCTGATTTTGTTCATTCATCCTTTCACATTCAATCCATTCTTCTCTGGAATGCACTTCCTCTCGATATCAGGACGGCCACCAGTCAGTATGCATTTAAGCGGAAGTTGCGGCATTATTTTCTAAACGAATAGCAGAGTCGTCTCAATACGCGCCTTTCTATTAATTTATGTATATATATACATATATATAGTATTTATTATAGTACCTATTTATGTATGTTTATTTTAACTATATACTCATTTTGTGTTTATTATTTCATTTTTTTTATGCACCTGCCATGCAGTCTCTTCACCGCCCATGGTTGACTGGTAGAGATTGCCTCAGGCATTAAGTCCGCCTATGTACTTTTATGTTGCATGAAGTTTTAATAAATAAATAAATATATGAAAGCATACAGTTGGGAATAAATTTGAAAGGATTCTGACAAAAGTTACCGCCGGTTTAAAAGGTAACTTGAAACATTAATACTATTGAAACATTACTAATATTGATTTCAGAACGTAATTGACATCAACGCATAGTGATAAAATCATGACATGTTTTAAATTTGAAAACAAATAAACATTTGAGACACGATTGCTCACCAATGCCTCGGTTACCTACTTGCATTTCAAATATTATTTACTGCATATGCCAGCCTATTCATGCACAGCAGCAGGTTGCGTTAGTTACTGGGGTCCTACTTTCAATTTTAATATACGAGTAACATAATATAGCATAATAAAAACCAGCCTGTAACTGTTCCACTGTAGGGCAAAGGCCTCTTCTCATACAGAGAAGGCACGAGCATTGATCACCACGCTTGATCAAGAAGGGTTGGCATTTTAGACTTATATTAACTATTAGTCCAGGTTTCCTCACAATGTTTTCTTAAACCATTGTCTGTGATGTCCAGGATAAACTTAAAAGTACGGTACATAATATGAATTTGAAAAACTCACATTGGTACTTGCCCGGACTTGCACTCACGACCTCAAGCACGAGAGGCGAGATCTTAACCACTGGGCTACCGAGTCAAGTTTTATGTAATAATAATTGGATGCAACGTAATATAATTAAAGTTGTTACAAGTTTATAGAAAGAAAGATGTTTATAAAATATATTTCTTTTTTCTAATGAAAGGTTAGAAACAATAAACAAACTTACTAGCATTAACTTAACTTCAACCAGTTTGTCCAGAAACTGGTGAAAGATTACGTGAACTTCCAAGATTTGCGTTAAACGACCATTAGGTTTTTGTGTTAACTGCTTTATAATGTAATCTTAGGACACCTACATTTGAGATAACTAGGATTTTAATGGTAGGTGTGCATCTAATGCTATATGAGTTTAATTTGTAAACATTGCATTAATGTTGAAATAAATAATAGATTTTCTTTGTCTTTCCTTTTCGCTATTTCCTAAGGACAATATATTTAGTTTTACCTTTGCTATATTTGAGAATGATAGAGGCTTTTTACATAGTACCTGTGTATTTTCGATATATTGCTAAGAGTACTTTCACTTTACTGAACCCTCATATTAAATAATGTAACTGATAACTTGTTAATATTTCTGCCATTCTCATTGAATACCTTACCGTCCACAACTGAGTCTTACCTATCACAATTTTAACATCCTCAACATCTAATAAAAATGTAGCCAGCAATAAATAATCAAATTAAAACATATCAACACACCTTGGCCCTATTTCGTCCCTTCAAAACACTAAAATCATTCACACATCTCAACAGAATTCAATTGAAACCAATTTTATTGTCTTTTGGTGTCATCGTCCCATACATGGCTCGTCCAGTTGGTTCGCTTGCGTAACTTCAAGTAGGTAACGCAAGCTTTTGTGGGATAGTAATGAGGACCTCGTGAACGGTAATTATTTTTAACATGACAGTTAATTTTAAATTACGTTTTGAGTTCTGGAAATCCTTTAAGTTTTTGTTGTTAATGGGTCCCTAGGGCTGTAATTTGTGTCAAGTTATTAAGCGTAAAGTTCACTCATTACGCCCTATGGTTGATCGTTGTCAATGTAATGTTTTTGTGTACTTCAAATGCCTATGACGATTTTTTTTTCCAGATCTCAATATAAATGTTTGCTCGTCAACGATTAATATAAATTAGACTCTAACTTAAGTTATGCCCACTGGCACAGACCTATGACTTTGATACTGATTTTGGTAAGATAATTTATGTATATTCTTATTCTTATTTTAATATATTATTATTAATCCATTTATTTAAGGCGACAGGGCCCATGTATAATAACTTACATCTTAACATGCATAATCATGGTGTTAGTAATAATACAAACTTATACCTATGTTAGTAGCGCAATATAGCAACTGATGCTATTAAGATGAGTGACTAAAATTAATATGACCATTGAGCTTACAAAGCCTTTGTTTAAGGTCCTTGTAGTAACGGTTTCAGATAGAGAATTCAGTTACACACTAAAACACGTTCTTATTTAAATACTTGAGTTAATAGTGAAGAATGTCGGCAAAGGTTAATACAACTATCAAACTATTGCAATAGTTTGATGTAAAAGCGAAATCAACTGTAATGATAGTCGTACGTCTTCATTACAACTTTTTGTGATCACCTACGGCTAAGATGTTATTAAATGTGATATATTAACTAAGTACATATTATTTAAGAAGGTGTACCAACAGTCTGGGCAAAAACATAAGAAACCACTGAATGTAGAAAATCTTATACCGATAAATTGACCTGGAAAATCACCCAATAAATTGAAGGAAATTTTTTATGAACATAGTAGGTAGATAAAATACTCAGAAATGACTGAAAACGTTTATCATTAAGCAAACGAAAAGCTTTGGTTGACCAACAGCATAAAACTAATTTTGTTTCGTGATTTATCAATAAACCACAAAATACATAATGATGAAACTCCTTAAAGCGTATAGCAATAACATTTAATAACCGCACAGCTACAAGAGGATACATTCACAATAATCGACGCTAACATTTTGATAAATCTATCGTAAATCAAGCAATAAAAGCACAATCTACAATCAATTTTATTAATATACTTCGGACCATATACGTCACATTGAATACATTCCGAATCACAATGAAATATGATTCCTGGATATTGCTAATTTCGGTCGTAAATCAAACTGGATGGGTTATTTTTGTTGCCTTGACATTTGGGCAATGTTTGTTTGTGAATTTGTCCTTGCTCCGGTATTTGTCCGGATGGTTTTCGAAGATCCGGGTCAGGTGTTGAAACTGGACGTGGTTTCTGTATTTCCATTTTTGTATTGGGAAAACATTTCGCTTATCTCTTCTTGTGTTCTTTGCCTTTGTCGTGAGTACATATATATGTGTGAGATGACGATCGTTTCTGTGTTTGTGTAATATTGAGGATGTGTTTTTTGTTATAGTTTTTCGAACTTAACTTTACTGCTTCATCCAACTTCAATATTTTCCTTCTTCTTTCTTTTTTTATCTCATCAGATGCTAATTTTATAATTTGTGTTTTAACTATTGCACTATCTGCTAATTTTTTTTAGTGTTCAACATGTTACAACTTAATATGTTCATCCTTAATACACATTGGTATTTATGAGGCTCTCCTCTCACCACAACCACCTTAATGAATAATCCAATGGATCAAGAAAATTTATGCGCATATTTGGAGAGTCCATTGCCCTTTTCCTATGAACTTCCATAGCTTACGCAAAATAACAAATACCTTGTGTTTCGGGTTTTTCTTTATCTCCCGGATACTATCAAATCTTAGTGATTTCGCAAAAGCCAAAATTGATAGATCTTTATACATCTTTAAATCAATAGTTAATCTAGCTAAACCACAAACAAGGAATTACAGTTTGGCCTTTGTGTTGGGTAATGGTTCACACCTGACGTCAGATGGTCTGATTGATGAATGATAAAGTTTTGAGGTCACCTGTCAATCGTATTGTTGCATTCAGTGTTCGAAGCTCTTAACATTTTGTTTGATTTGATAAGGGAGAGGTACTAACTTTGATTCTGTTTGGCACCATCAATAGATACTGGTTATCTGCGTTGACTTATATCTTTTTGTTTTCCTTTTTCTGTTTTGGTAACTAGTTTTTTATTTCTCGAGGAGTAACCAATAATAATAATCTACATTTACATTTAACTAGTAGTTAATTTATTTAATGTCACTGCTTATTTAAATGTCACTATGATGACGGTTGTGATGTTATATAATTCTAGCGAAATAAAAATAAAAAAAGAACAAGATTTGATTATAAGAAAACATAAATTTGATAATTAATAGTCCGGTCTTGATCTAAAAATTGCAGATAAAGAATTCTGTTCACGTTTCCTGAATTTAAACCAGTTTTAGTATGCCATTTAAGAAAAACATCTTGTAACTATTATTACCTACTATTATTATATACCTAAAGATTGGCAATTTATTTAATTTGGGATGAACACAATCTATAATTTATCATATTATCTGCATTTTTGTCTCTCAAAATGGTCTGCGTTTTCAAGGTTTACCGGTTTATTCCTTACGATGACTTTATCGAATTTTCAATTAGCTACAGGATAGGTGATTTCCCTTGGCACAATTCCATTATTTTAAGTCTATTTAAGCAATTATAGCTAGAAGGATCTCCAAAAAAGCTAATTTTGTTTGTAAAACAATCACCTTCACAGTTATTTTAACTCTTTTTCTGTATCAGAGTGGTCTTTTTTATGATTTTAATTATGTTGTTTTTGTCAAAGATAAATTTACTATATGTATATGCGATAAAAATATTTTAATAAAACAGATGTCTTATCTGCCAAATAATTTTTCATTCATGCTGTGATTCTGTATTTTCTTTCAATAATACAAGTTCTTACAACACCAAGATTTTATTCGTTTCACCATAATAGATACCATCTCATTATACCAAACAATTGGTCGTATGTAATGCAACAATATTCCAATTCCGTTTTTATTTGCATTTGGCATTGAGTACGAAATATAAGGCGAATTGTAAACAAAGGAGTTAAATTCCTATCATTAATGTATGTGTGAAGAAAAAACGTATTGTCTATCGCTATTCAATTGGTAAACATGCGAAGTTGGGTAAAAAGTTTAGTGTTTAATTACTGGTAATTAATTATTATTATTGATTGGATGCTACGAGTACTTTCTTCATTTGTGTCAAGTGCAAATTAAACGGTGTTGAAATACCATCTGTCTGGGAAATAGTACAAGTGATTTAAGCACAGCATTGTAACGAAAGAAGGGTTACAATGCAATTAATACTTTTTTTTTTTGGGTTGAAATAATCCAATGACTTCTCCCGCTCTGGGTGAAGCGGGAGGGCGTGTCAGACTTTTAATGACTAAAACCCACCCGTGTTCCTTCAGTTGCTTGTGCCAGGGCCGCGGTAACTCTCTTTCAAATTTAGCCGCGACCCAGACAGGCATCGGCCCTAGCGGACCCCTTCAACATTTGCTGACATCTCTTTGAGGCGCGCGTGGAACACTACGCGCCGTCGACTCGGGCCTGGTCCTTATCGGACGGCGAGCTACCCATTACTCGCCGTCCGCAAGCACGCGCCTACGGTGGCCGAGAATCGGCTTGCGACTCCCGACGCCCGGGGCGTCTCCTGCGGTGGCTAGGGGCGTGAGGGCGTCTCCGTTGTGTCTCCCTCACGCGTTCCGCCTCCTCCTTCGCGAGCATTACTGCTTCGCTGAAGGAGGTGACAGCTTCCCATGCCCTCTCGCTCCGTACCATGGCGTGAACCAAGGCCGGACGCGACAGGTTGCCACCGCTGATCGCCTCTACGAGGACACGGTGGTGCTCCGCCCAAGCGGGGCAGACCTCCACCGTATGTTCCACCGTGTCTTCCGGGCGATCCACACAATGGTGAAACCCGGGCGTTTCGTCCCGCCTTATCCGGAACAGGAACCTCCCGAAGCAGCCGTGTCCGGTAAGGACCTGCGTCAGGCGGAGGGTGAGGACGCCGTGGCGCCTCTCGAGCCACTCCTTAAAGAGGGGCCTTATCGCCGCAATTGTGGCGTGCCCAGCGCTGGGTTGCGACAGTCGCTCTCTCCATGTCGCCATGAAATCCTGCCGGAGCTCTGTCCGCCGAGCCACGATTTGTCGCGGCAACGGAATTTCGCCCCGGCGTTTCGCCTCCTCGCGCCACTCCCAAATGTGCGCGAGGACTTTTGCTTCCAGATCCCATGGCGGCAATCCGGCAAGGAGACTCGCCGCCTCACCGGAGACCGTGCGGTATCCCTGGACCAGCCGGATGGCCATGACTTTTTGGGACGCGTTCAACCAGCGGGCTGGTCGCCGCCTCAAGGAACACGCCCACACCGGTGCGCCATAAAGGGCCGTGGACGCACGACCCCCGCGTAGAGTCTCCGGCAGGAGGCGTTTGGACCCCCTAGATTGGGCAGGAGTCGCTTGAGGGCAGCCCCGGCCCGCTCCAGTCTGGGAGCCAAACGTCGGAAATGCTCCACGAAATTCCACCGGCTGTCGAGGACGAGTCCCAGATGCAATTAATACTAGAAGCATCTTTTGCGTGCGAACGTGACGAACAGGGGACTCAGGGGAGTCTTCTACAACCCTAGCCAAAGTTTGTCAAAGAACACCATATTGTTTTAGTTAATAAGATTCTGACAGATCCCTCCACTCGTGTGAGGGCGCAGGCATCCATGAGGATTAACAAACGCAAAAAAGTGCGTTCATTTGCTCAAAAAATCAATAAATTAAAAATTATGTGTATCGTCAATTTTATTGTAATTTTGACAGAGAATGATGACAAAAGAGGGTAGGATCCAGTGTACAATTTTAAAATAACATAATTATAATCATAAAAATAAATCATAAATAAATACAAATATATATTACTACTAATATTGCGTTAAAAGGAAATGCTATCGCGTAGGGAGTGTGGGAGAGAGTTCCAAAGGTGCACTGCACTTACACAGAAGAAGCCATCATAACGACTGGTAGTGTGACGTGGAGTACGAAGGGGAAGCGAAGTGGCCGTGCGACAAGGTTTGCCTCTCGGGACGAGAGTACTAAAACCGTTTGCGAAGATATTGGGGAGAAGGGATAGGATATGGGAGTTTGTGTTTTAATACCCAGTTATGTGCAGTTTCATACATACTACCTTATCTACACTCATAAATTGGGATTGAACCTACTAAATAAAAGAAAAAGAGTAAAAAAACACACAGTACAGCAAAACGTATGAATGGCGCCAAAACCCAGCACATCACCGCATTAACTGCGCATGCACTAAAGCGGGCGTTGCCACAGACAAGTAAAAACTGGAATCAAAACTTTTTATAATAGGTACTATAAAAAAACATTTCCCCCCCGCAGTCGGGTAAAAATGGCGCGCCCCGCATAAGCTTTCTATTACAAAAAAATAGAGATATTCTTATGATTACTTCTACAAAATAATGCTATAAAAATTATAGCATTATTTTGTTGGAGAAAAGTGTTATAATAAGATTCTATTAAATGTTGGCATTGTGTTTATAAAGTATGTCAATATAAACTCGTTTTGAAATGTATATGCTATATGAGA
Source organism: Orthosia incerta (assembly GCA_948252205.1). Classification (NCBI taxonomy): domain Eukaryota; kingdom Metazoa; phylum Arthropoda; class Insecta; order Lepidoptera; family Noctuidae; genus Orthosia; species Orthosia incerta. The sequence goes on from OX411746.1 coordinate 31,993,371, forward strand.
GTAGATAAAGTTTATTATAACTACATCACACAATAAAAATCTATTATAACAATATAAACACTCTATAAAGAACCGCGAAGGAAGCTGTTAACCCAGAGCACCTACACTAGATGAACCTACCTCTCATCTACCTATATGAGGTCAGCTGAGGTGCTCCAACCTATCATCTGGTACCCATATGAGGACAGCTAAGGTACGATGCTCCTACACATAGATCCGGGCTCTCAATGTCAACGCAATGCCATCTGATTCTATTCATGAATAAGTGTCATGAGATTTTGATCTGATTCATTCGTGTATATTTGGGTCTGCATCTTTATTCAATGGATATTTTGTATTTATAACTTTTGTTTTTATATTGGTGTTGGCATAACCAAAACTTGACAATTTTTTCTGTTGTTTTAAGCAAAATGTAGCTCTAAATTCCTTTACATTTAAAGTGCTTTGACTTTTGACTTTCGATGGCTTTTATTTTGTCTATAATTCGATATTATTTATTTTAATTGTGTTGTCTAAAGTTTTTCTTTGAAGAATCGGCGCCTTTATGAATAAAGACAATGAAATATACTACGAACGTGCATTGAGTCCTCAAAAGAAAATACATTTTATTATACCATCTCCTACATTATCTTTAGAGTCACCAAGGTTACATTTAATAGCCATAATTAGTTCCACAGGTGGGCAAAGATGTCACTTATTAAACATTTATGGGTAAATCAGAACAGGTTCTTTAATAATTTTATATTTCTTATGTAAGTGTCGAAAGGTGAGGTCAGTAAAGATATGGCGCTTTTTTGTCGAGATAATTTAATAAACGTTTGAGCTTTAGTTACTTGTTTAACAAGAAATAAGTAGGTAGGTACTCATTATTACATCAGAAAAGCAAAACCTACAGTCAATATTGACTAAACCAGAAAACTTTGTTAAAGCTTAAGGAGGGAGCGCTTAAATAAATATTGATGTTATAAACTGCACTCTTGGGTCATCTGCGCTAACGGCAATCCCAGTAGGTATATATGTAATGTACCAGTCAATGTGGCAACGCTTGGGGGAGGCCTATGTCCAGCAGTGGACGTCTTTCGGCTGATATGATGATGATGAGATATGTAATTGAATGGTTCTTCATTAAGACAATTTTAAGGGGTTCCGTTGTCAACAAGGAACCTTTATAGTATCGCCATGTCCGTCTGTTCGTCCGTCCGTCCACAGCTTAGCTCAGAGACTCTTAGTACCAGAAAGCTATAATTTGGCATGGAATTACTAATCACGGCTTGGTAAAATAATAACAATAAAAATAGGTTTTTAGAGTACCTCCTGTACATTTAAAGTTGGGATGTGTTTTTTCCTCATACTCGTATATGTTATAATATTACAACGAAATTAAGTTTTAAATGGCTAATTTTTGTTAGACTCAAGGTTGCTTTTGGATATGTGAAAAGCCACGCACACACACAACACACACACACAGCTAAGTAGGCTTTATAAGTTTACGAGTAATAGTTGCCCAACTTATAAAATGTACTTGGAAACGTAAAAAAATTGTATATTGATGTATCGGGACAACAGTTTTCGAACGGCAAAGTTAATTTTGTCCCTTCGTTAGAGCAACGTTCGGTGTTTTTATTGTTTATGAACGTTAGTAATGCTACTTATTTATTTTGGTGAATGTAGCTGTTTATACGGAACCCTCTGCGCGAATTAGACAGCAGCCATCCCCTTTCTAGACAATAATCTTTCACAGTCTATCCATCATGGTTTTGTTCTTCCTCTATATAAAAGTTCCCACAGTCAAATTAAATGTAAACTTTTTAACAATAATATTAAACCGAAGTCGGATTAATATTTTTCTTAGAAATTTCTAGTCTATGGTACCTATTTTTTTTTGTTTTTGGCACAGACTTCCGAAAAGAAAATTAATTTTCGCTTTGTTGTGTTTTGTTTTGGCAGTCAGTTAAATTTATTTCTTAAAAAGTTTTTTTATTTTTCCCTTATTCATTTTGGTAGATATTTCATAATCTTTATATAAGCATGAAACTCATATATTATAGCAAGGGACGATTCCAATAAGCCCAAACACGTGTTTTTAAAGGAGTTCCAATGCCAACCTTCTGGCTTCATCATCAGATCAGTTCGATGGTACCATTATTATCAGTATCATATATTTATATGAATTTGCTTAATCATAGTGCTAAACTATTCAAGATCTCTTATATCCGTGACATACTTATCATTAAGGAGTACCAGTGACTATTAGTAGCCTTCTTCATCAGTTTTACTTCACCAAACCTTCTGAGTGCAAATGCTTGCCATGTTTATGAAAATACCAAAATCGCTAAATATTTGCCTATAATATTTAAGGAGGTCCCTCAATTTCCATGGGAACACGTCATCAGATTCTGCCTTGGTGACAATTGATGGAGAAATTGGTGATCATTCATTAAAAAGAAAAAAGAACTTACAGTCGAACATAGAATCTTCTCCTTTATGGGAAGTCTGTTAAAATACAGATTATTAAAGATATAACTATTTAACAGATTTGATCAAATTAAATGGACCTCATGAGAAGCACCAGTTTTCAAATAAAAAAGAATCATCAAAGTCGGTTCATAATAGGGTAGTTGAAAAAAATATCTGTTTAGTCCGTCAGTTAGATAACCTAAAAATATTGGACAAATATTTTTCTTATGCCACATAAACAAAAAAATACGACGTTGAAATATCGCGTGACGTCACGGTGTGCTACACTTTATACTGACAAAGTGACGTCACAAGCCCCCACTCCTGAAGTTTGATGCGCTTTATCTTTTTAAATTTGTATTTATTTGATAAAGCATTAAATACGGGTCCAACATTATTTGATAATCTCACTGAATAGAATTATCATTTTCTATCCAGAAAACATCCCTATTGTCGGTGTAATTGTGTAACAAACATACAAAAACATAAAGTCGAAATGAGAACCTCCTCCTTTATGAGGTCGGTTAAAAAATTGCTATTTTTACTATCTTTAAACTTTGACCTTTTTTTTTCCCGGATATAGACAACAAAAAAACTTTTAATTCACATAAAAAAAATACGTGATGTTCTTTGTCGCTGAATTTGACATCATTAATGTAAAAAAAACTATCGCTATCGAAATTAAATTAGTTATATCGGACTAAAACCGGTTTACCTGTACAAAAGCAAGTATTAGTAACTATGATTTGAATTAATTTAAAATAAATGTGTAATAAATGTGTAAAAAGAAATAGTCATTGATATCTTGTGAATGGGAAATTATTTTCAATCTCTACATAGTCTGTCAAGGAAAACAAACATACATAACTCACGCCTTTTCCCACGAGGGTAAGCAGGAAAAAGCCATCTGCTACCATCCTTACATATTCCTTTAGCTTCATTAACATTCATACACCTAGTCATACACGTACTCCGGTTACAACCAAAACAACGTTGGAAAAGCGTGAAGAAGTTAAAGTAAGATGTTTATTGACGCCTCTTTTTTCCTCATTTCGAGATAAATGGGCAATAATGTTAAAGTTTGTATGTAGCCTGCATGCGTTTTGTGTCAAAACAGTAAACAAAGGCTAAAATTGCGCAACACAAAATTATGCGTAACCACGCCAATAACGTTACCTTCGGTATCGATGATTCGCAAACTTGATCACTATGACCCTCAGATGACCGTTAAACGTTATAATAGGATTACGTGAATAGTACATCGTACAGCCCGTATCTGATGTTTTTGAAATGTTGAAGCTCTGTGTATCGATTGAACGTTGTCGCAAAACTTATGTTACAATTTCATTTTCAAACGCGCGTGTTATTGGTTGAATGAATTTTCAACAGCACTTGACTTTCGTGTAATTTGTGACGCGTCGATATTTTTTTCCTGGAGCCGGATATTAGTACCAGGTTTAATCGGAAGTTCCCTTCCGTCATTTTGACAGTCCTGCCGCAGACGAGATGACCCCACTGCAGTCTCGCCTCCTGTCAGGGAAAAGGCAGTCCCAGCTTGCGCCGGTCCCGCCGTCTGGTGTGCAGTCCCAGCTTTCGCCGGTCCCGCCTTTTGGAGCGCAGTCCCAGTGAATTAAAATAAATCTTTCAATTGAGATAGACTTGACTCCATTCAGCGCCAATTTAATTATAATTTGTGACCAAACTAAGCCAAAAAAATATTACCAAATAATGCATTATTATGTAAAACAAACGACCATTTATTAATAATAAATTTATCAAATACCTATTAAGATTATTTTCACATCAATCGTGAAACAATTATTTATTTAAAATGAATTGATAGATTATATATTTATCTAAGCAGTTAAAATTTAATCAACGATTTGAAAAGATAAAAATTTAGTAGGTGCAGCAGCATAACTTTTATATATTTTTGGAAAACTAATTTGACTAATTACGGCAATTTAAATAAAAGGTCTTTTATCTATGAAACGCTTAAGGTCAATGGCTGTTTTCCTTATCCGTGGTCAAATATTTCAGATCCTATTATTGTTGGTACAGTATTTCTGACAAGATTTGGAACCATAATTATATGCATGGCATGGTTGTATTATGTTATGGCTGTGGCATGTGGCATGTGGAAGGGTGGATAAATGACTTAGGCACTATATTTATTGCATAGTTAAATAAATAAAATTCCAAAACAACAATATCAATTATTTAACAAAATTTTATGAAGTGTACTCTTTATGATCTTCAAAGGTTATGCAAATAAGACATAAACAACACTCATTAGTTTATTTCTAGTTTGCTGCCATAAAATGGTAGTAGACAAGGCAAAAACAAGTTTAATTAAACTCTTTTTAATTACTTTATATATGATTTGCATTATACCTATTGAGATTTGGCATTAGTTGGTGACTTTGTGTTTCAGAAAAGTTATCTAAGTATTTTTCTGAAACTCAAAATCTAGTAGTACCTAGTCTTATCCCTCTTGCATTGGCATTTAAAAATGCTGTTACAACGATATTATATATGTGCAATTAATATACACACACACACCGGCCACCACCATATACTTTTATAATATACGATCAGTCGCATAAGCATCTGGCGCCACAAAATTGTTTTTTTTTTACGAAAGGACAAAAACGTATTTATATAATAATGTAATGGTCAGTTACATCATTTTAGCCACCTGTCCCGAGCGTGGGAGGGTTAAGTATCGAGTTTACCAAATATGTCTTATTATGGTTGTTGACAAACCATTTATTCATCGAAAACTTCGTCCGAGATATGTCTTGGATTAATAATTTAATTATTATTTAAAGCATCTTCGGTTACAATAGGAAACGGCCAAGACTAAAACTTTTTAAACGTAATTGTACCACTATCTCAACTGATGGTAAGCGATGATGTTGTGGACGATGGAGTAGCTAGTTAAGAATTAACCTACTCAATCTTGACTTAGATAATATCAAAAGCTGCCACCAATGTTCTAACAAAATGGGAAAAAAGCCGAAAATGTTTGTTTCTTAAATTAAACATTTGAACATCGTCTTCACAAGATTTTACTATAAACAAAAAAAATATTAAGTCTAAAATTTTCCACTTGAGCTCCATAAAATATGGATTTCCTAAAGAGGTTTAAAAGCAAACACATAAATAAAAATTTACGACCACTTGATACAATTCAAGCCACTGGTATTTATGGCTCTCCACTAATTAGTATTATTACGTAAAAACTATGAAAGTTCAAGGTTTTTCTACATCAATATTCAAATCATTAATTTCTCGCTAACTTTTTGCACAAATGCCTATGACGTAAGTGACTGAATGTAAACAAGTAAACACGAACTTGAAACTTCTAATTTTAGAGTTCTTTTTAGCTTGCACGTAAGTTTATACTTCCGTGAAGACGACACTTCAGGCCACCTTTGACATATTTGCTTAATTATTGACATTGAAAATTCAAGTTTATTTGCGCTTTTGTTAATTATTTTTGGTTGAATTATAGACTCTATATCGTGAGAACTAAAACCGTTAATATTTTTCCGCTACATAAGTGATAAGTGTTATTATCAATTAAAGTATAATATCAAGGAGGATGTCCTGGTCGAAACGATTACCTACCCACACTGTAAATCGTTTTTTTATTTATGAAGTTGAGGATTCCCATTGAAAAAAACCTGTATCCGTGTCCATGCAAGGAATTTAAAAATTTTAAAGTCGCGGTTAAAAGCCTTTTTTAGCGAAACAGGATACACGACTATTTGTAAAATTAGTGTTCATCAAGAAAAGCTATAATTAATTTTTTAGATATTAGTTACAATTTTCAAACATAGGTACAATGAACCACAAAAAATTTGGCGAGATAGGAATTTAAATACTTTTTGGTATTTGTCGACTGTACAAAAAACATGTACCAAAAATCGTCTTGAATTTGTAAATAACAACAATAATTAACAACTTATTATGTTTAGTTTAGTGTACCGTATAATTAACGGTCATAAAACAATGTGTGTGAAGTTTTTTAACGTGTCTTTTGTGTTATATTTTTCTCATAACGTCTTTTGTGAGCAAAATATATTATGAGGTTAAGGATAACATTTAAAAGGATACATTACCTTGCTCAATTTTTAATCAAAAACATAATTGACTGGTTTCTCCCCGCTGCTTCACCCGCGTGAGAAGTGTTTTAGTGTCCTAGATAACATTATGACGTAATGTAAAGTCCTATGCGTTTATCCAGGTTATGAACTATATGTGTGTAAGCCGTTTTTGCGTGATTGTAACAGAAACCAACACTTTTCACATTTAAGTCGAAAGTCAAAAATTATCCCGAGAGAACATATTCCCGGGCAAAACAATATCCTCTGAGCTATTCCTGACTATAATCTATCTCTGTGCCAATTTGATCGTGAAGTAGTAACAAACACACTCGCAAACTTTTGCTGTATAATATTAGTGAGATAGGACCTACACAGATGTAAATCAAAAGATTTATGTCTGTGGTATAGTAGGATCATTCCTTCTTTTACTATTTTGGCTCCTTGGACAATAAATATTCTTTTCAAACTAAATTACTCTCATTGGTTGGATATAGACAAAATCAAAATTACAAGGAAAAACAATCCAAAAAAAGCCGAGTAAACTGTCACTTTGCAGCATGCAAAAATACCTTTTAACCGAAAATTCGTTTCGCAATGATTCGATAATAAGCGTTACACAATGATGAATCACCTGATTACGGTCCATCGTGATACAATCGCATAAATAAACGTCTGTCATTTATTTTCTCCCAATGTGTAATGTTCCTGGTATTTTTTGAGTTGGCTTTCAAAGTTGGTTTATAATATTCTTCAGAAGAAACTTATGTGCAATAGCACTAGCAGTAAAATTTTTGAGAAGCCCTATTTCTTGAAAGCACATCAACTTCTTCAGTTACTTACTATTTCGGTATCAGAACTGGAATTTTCTCATTTATTGGAAAACGAGTTTAATGGAAAATATTAAAATTGATTTCTTTTAGGTATATTTTTCTTTGTTTTCTTAAATCTATGCACCTGTCATGTTATCACCCTACCACATTTGTATGGCTGGTAAAAAATGCAAAGGCATTAAGTCCGCCTGTACAATACTTTTGTGCTGCATGAAGTTTTAATAAATAAATAAATAACCGCCTATGGAAAACTAAAAGACCAATCTTAAGAGATAATGAATGGTAAAGAAGAGGAAGATGCTTCACTGACCTTTAAGACAAAGTTTTAAATCCTCATCTCCCTGTAATTTCACCAATTCGACCTATTCAAAATATGCAAAATTACATATTGCCAAATACAAAGCTAACCTATCAGGTTTTCATAGAATTGCAAAAGGCGGATCATATATAATGAGAGGTAGCCAATATACTTCACCAAAAAATCAAGTGATAAATTTTCTGAAGCTGAAACTTAAAGACAAAAATAAAAGTAAATGGACATTAGGTATGTGCACGTTTGAACTAATATAAGAAATAGTTACAATATGGATGTATCCTGGGTAGAAAAATGATAATCAAATAATATTGGACACTTATTTTTTGCTTTACCAAATCAATAAAAAATTACAAAGATAAAGCGCATCAAAGCTCAGGAGTGGAGGCTTGTAACGTCATTATGTCAGTATAAGTGTACTAACGGCGTGACGTCACACGACATTTCAACGCATTATATCGTCGTCACTTTATGTTAACGTGTCAATTATTTTTTTTGAATTACATATAAACATATAAGTGCTGTATATTTTTGAAATCTTCTTAAAACCCTTTATTTTGATACCACACACGATGGGTTTAGAAAAAAAATATTGGGCTCCCACAATATGGCGCCCAAAATCCGCCATTTTCTATTTTCCAATTTTGTGACCCTTGCTCGAATCGATTGACGTAAGAATCATAAAAATTGGCTAACGCGTTTGGTCTTTTGAACGCCACATTGGAACAAACATTCATACATATATACATACACACATACATACATACGCTGATAAACACATTACCCTCCATCGGCAGTCGGGTAAAAACCTTGTTTTGGTCAAATTTTACAGTTATTTTAATCAAAATACATATTGAGATGTTAATTTATTTATTAGATCGCATATTTTGTAATTTATTAATTGCTTAATTATTTGTTTTTCTTCAGTAATGATATTTTTTAAGTAAGTAATTCTGAAACCTTCCTAAAATTTATTTTGATGCAGTGGTAATAAATAATGTTGTTAAAGATATGATCAGCAGTAAAATACCCAAGTTGAGTGTAAATGATGTATAGTGTGTTATGCACATACACGTAGTATTTTTAGTAGGAAATATCTTTATAGTTAATTAAGATGTTAAACATTTCATGAAATAATTTAGGTAAAACGTTAATTAGGTACCATCAATTTATACTATTAAACCGTTGATCTAAGAAGCACCTAGTATTGTAATGTTCATTTGGTTTTTACTTATTTGAACTTTTTGAACAAGGTCACAACGCGTTCTTTACCAGACTATCAAACTATAGATTAAAACAGCATTTTTGAAATACATTTATCATTGTTATTCTTAAGGTATTTTCAAATAGTAAAATAATCATATGACCAGTCCGTAACGTTCCCACTGCAGGGCAAAGCCCTCTTCTCATACAGAGAAGGCACCAAATACCAATAGTAAAGCCACTTTAAAAAAATAACAAGATTTATTTAACCATTTTTTTATCCTTTGTTACAATCCTTTGGTGACAATAGCACCAGATTTCCAAAATCTCAGTTCATAAAAAGAGTTTAAGAAATTCTGAAAAAACTACGAGTACTTAAATAAATGTCAATTTTCCGGTTTTGTGGATAACTGTCAATCAGAGTTACATAACATGTCATAGACGTTACTGGTTGCGCCATTTATGGGTACAATCGCGAACTATGGTGATGGCGAGTTCCTAAAACGTATTTTTCATAATATGTATTTTAATTGCTATGTCAAATTTAAAAAAAAAGATAAGGTTAATAAGTATTTAAAAAAAAACAACAAATTCGTTTCAATAGAATACGGAAGAATTATTGAATAATGCATTAGTTGCGGTTAGCATTTTTAAACTTGTGAGGCCCAGTAATAATAAAAACTGTTACTACATTGAATATTATTTCACACTCATAAAAAAATCAAATATCAAAAACAAAGCCCCAATCGTATTCCGCGATAAATCAATTAGGAAGAAGTTTATAGTTATACCGTTTCAAATAAAAAGGTCTAAGTCCTATAACAAGCCTATTTATGTATTTTGAATTTTTTGTTTAGTCACCTACCTACTTTTCTCAAACTGCTATTAAAATAGTACATTGTTATCCTAGGGGTGAAAGTAACTTATTTAGTCCCGAGACGGGGTTTGGCGCCCGGAACGCAGTGAGGGCGCCAATAGTTCGAGGGACTAAATAAGTCTTTAACCCGAGGTAAACACTGTGCTTTTCATTACAAATACAAGGAAATAAAAATAAAAACATGAATTAGCTAAAGAAAAAATGATTGCCGCTTGCCCGCCTATTTTGTTTGTTTTTTTTTCTGTGGCCGGCCTGCTATTCAGCCATTATTTTTTATTTTCATCATTGAAAAAATGGTAAATATTTTGCCCAAATCTAAGTTATTTTAAAGAAATTGTTGAAACTAAATTATAATAAAGTTATTTAAAAAATATATATTCTTTAATCAATACTTAACTTTAAGTTATTTCAATTTTACTTCGTGGTTGTATAGAAAGATGGAACATGGTTCAATAGATATGTGAAAAGGAACTAGTTGTTTTTTAAATAATTTGACAGCTGTCAGTTGAAAGCGATTCTCCCTAGGGCTGAAAAGTATTACTTTCAACCCGCTCCTCAGGCAACTTAAGACCTACTTTCAGAGTATGAGTAATGAAAAAACAATTATCTACTTTTTTCTATAAATTATTTTCATGGTAATCTTTTAAATCGTTATTTAGACGTTGGCATATCCACTTCAAAAAAAAACTGAGTTTTATCGAAACACATAATTATATCGATCATCGCTTCAGCCAAAAGACGTTCACTGCTGAACATAGCCCTCCCAATTTCTCGCCACATCGCTATACCGCCAATCAATTATCAGCTCGAGTGTACACTGTTGGTAGGTTGTCAGGTGGCTAAACAAAGCGAACAACACAAAACTATCGGTCGTTGCATCTCGCATAGTAGGACTCGTTGTGCGTACATTGCTTAGCTTTGCACCCAAGTCATAAGCGTCAGCGGGTTTAAAATCGATCCTCTAAGGTGCTAGTTGACGTGATCTATAAAACATTCATGTCATATTTTCATTTATAATTTTTTATAAGAAACAAACTAATCTTCATAAAGGCCAGGCATGCAGTACTCATAACTCGCCTTCAAATATGACGAAAGGTATGAATGCAGGAAATTGAAGTATATTGTAAGTTTAATCTACGAAAAAAGCTTGATGGTGATCGCATAATTATTGGTTACTCTAAATGTTTTAATATCCTTATCTGCAAATAGCCTGTATAAATCTCTGTTTACTAAAACCATTAATTATTACGGCGCCTAAAATATTGTGTAACCAAAATAAACCTTCAACTAGAAATAGACTAATAACTAATTCATATTTGTACTTTAAATACTATTTATTTATGATAAATTAAACACGTGGCATTGGTGTACAAGTATTTATTTATTAATTTTTAACACGCCATGACCTTTACTTAACGTTTTTAGTAGTGTTAACTTGATTTATATTGATAATCGCATCATTTGTCTTGTTTTAATGCTTGTATGCTTCCCTGAGGTCAGGGATATTATTCTGAGATCAGGTGTGTAAGATTCGATTATGATTTTTAATTTTTATTGACTGCCAATCATTTAAACATTAGTAAGGATCAAATAAATGATGTTCATCATTTGTTTTCATTTTCATTATTAATATAAATAGATAATTATAGAATCTTCATACTTCATAAGATTTATCACGTATATTTGCTATTTCAGAAAATAACTTTTTATCAGTAAAAGATTTTTGAATAGGGTCAGCAATTCTGTGATAACCTTTTATGCTAATTTTACTACTTTATAATGTAAGTTTTGGTAACGAATTGTTTTAATTGAATCTGCAAATCAAACTTCATGGAAGTTTATTTAACTATTCTCAAATCGCTATTCAATTATCACTTGGGCCACAAGTAGCAGTACCATAGAGAAGTAACAAACGTACGCAACATTCCTCTAGTTCTATTGTTTATGAAAATATTTTCTGAAAAAAACTGTTTTGTTTCTTCAACAATGAAGGATTGTAGCATATTCAGATTACGAACCTTTGTATATTTGGTAATGGGTTTTGGTAAAGCCTCTATTCATAAGAAAAGGAATCTTTAATTATACGATGTATAAAAGAAACCTATAAAAACTGGTGATTAGTTGCCATATTATGGTTTGTCCTTTATGAGATTTAAAGGTTGTAAAGTGGTCTTTATATTTAGGTATTGTAGCCTGTAGTTTACCTATAGATATTTTGTTATAGACCGAACTGATGACATTGTAGTCGAATTGTCGTTTTGATAAATAAACTTAAAAAAAAAAACAAAAGATTTTTATTCAAATTTGATTCTTTTGGACAAAATGCTCGCTGTCTGACTATATGAAGTCTCGTTTACATACGAGGCTATTGACAAATTTATTAGTGACAGTTTTGAACACATCATGACTTAATGCGACCGAATGTATTTTGACCAGCAACTTTTAAATTGAATTTAACGCCTGACACATTACAATAATGTTTTGGAAGCTGAGGTCAAAGTTCTAGACATTATAATTTCATGCCGAATACACATGTAGACTTTATTTTGTTAGTGATTTATTGCAACAGAGAAAGTAAAAGTTTTTTTTTTGTGACTATGGCAATAGACGAATTTTATTGCTTTCTTTTCTATGCGCTCTGCACCCAGTTAAACTGGAAATTTCCCCAATATACTTAGAAAAGGCCAATATAGTTGGGAAAAAGGATAGGTAGATTGATTGATACTTAGAAAAGGCTAAGCAGATAAAATCAATATGCCTAATTTTTATGTAAGATCGTTAAGTCGTTGTTAGCGAGATCAAAACAGGTTTTAAGCCCGTTTTAGAGCAGATTATATACAGGTGGCTATCTTTTGAACAATTTTCTGTCCATCTACTTGATATTGTTATATGTTTTAACTTTTAATTTAGATAAATTCTTCCTAAATTTTAGTCCAAATTTTGAACAGAATAAAAATGTTAGAGGGTGGTGGTTATACACAAAAATTGCGCATTTGTTATTAGTACCGCATAATTATACTTTCACATGCATTCAATAAAACGTAATTATTTTGATATTACATATAGACACTTCAATTTTATTTATTTGTATAGATAGGCTCGCGCACCTGTCTCGAAAATGTGACAATTATATCAGTTTTAACAAAAATAACGCATTCTATATTTAATAGGATCCTGATAATAACTTAGGCAAGCTTCACGTGAGCTTCTAAGATAACTTTGTTAGTTGTGCCTTGAGTCATTAATAGTTTAATGTTTTTGTTGTTATTTATATTTCTTGTTTAATTATAGTTTTCTGTAAATGTAATTAGCTGTGATGGTGTTTGTACACAGAGACTTTGTATTGATGTGCGTCTTAAAGATTTACTTTGAGTTCAAACAATAAAGAACACGTTTTAGGGTTATTAAATCATATCCTGTGGGTGGTGAGGCAATCGGCTTTGATTGTTTTGTGGTTGTTTTAGTGTGTAAAGTCTATTGGACTTGGAGTCTATTATTTTGCCGGTTATTTTTGCTATGATACCTTCAATAGTAGAAACACATCGTGAGGAAATCTTATGGATATCTTGGAATGAAGAGTGCTAGAAGTGGGATTAAATGACATTAGGCATGTATTCACTAAACGGTTTGACAGAAGTGCACCTGGCCTATAATATATCCATAAGCAGTAGGATTAAAGGTTGATATGCCTGTCTGTAAAGCTTCCATAACAGCAATATCAGCAGTAATTATACAAAAAGTCACCATTGAACAATTTTTATTTTAATCCCGAATCAGGATACAACAAACATTAGCTGTAAAATATGACAACGATTACAAATAACAACAATAAATTAAACCTTTTAATCTTTCTTAATGAGGCATCGGTCTTAACAGTATGCCAAACACGCGCTAACAAGCAAAGCCTTCCTAATTGCTGACCGCTGTTAATCCGATAATTACAAATTATTTACTGCTGGCAATACGAAGAAAAAATATAATAAAACCTTTATGACTACATCATTACTTAAATATATTTTAATTAATACATTCTTCAGTGACCAATGACAAGTTTACGCAAGGCAACCTTGGTCTGTGGTTTGATATTTAAATATACAAATACTACAAGCTTCTTCAAATTTTGAAAGATGGCGTCGCTACGTATTTAGTAGTCTGGTAGGTGGATAAATGGATTGAATAAAAACTTGATATTAATAATTTAAAAATATTTACAAAATACGAGATCTTTTTTCTTAAAGCGAAATTTGTTAGCCTTGTATGGATTGTGTTGGCAATCAAGTTCAAATAATATGTAACTAGTATTTTTCAGAATATCTGACAAAATCGCGGTATAAGTTTCAAGGCCAAGGTCCGTTTGGTCAGGTAACTTTCCCGATTTTTCTCTATGGAGTTGACATGTGGACAATACTAACAAGAGAAAAAGAGAGGATAGATGCATTCGAAATGTATACCTGTCCTTTCTTAACTCAATACCAAGATCCGATTGTTTTCAGTTTGCTTAAGGCCAAAATAGTTCTAATAGGAGACCTATTTTGGCAACATAACGCGAAGGAGAGATAAGAGCTTTGAAAAGCTGGTAATTGTTGGCAATACCGAAGAAAAGAGAGCACGAGGTCGGTCGCCAAAACGATGGTCTGACCAAGTGAAAGAAGCGTACGTCCTCAAGCAAATGCAGCAGGTGGTGATGGCAACTTTGGGCCAGAGTCGAAGGAGGCAGATTGTCCGCTTAAACGAGGATACGACTGAAGAAGAAGAGAATTTATCAAGTGGTTTCTTTACTTTGGGCAACAGGAGATGAACATTATTCTGGGATAAAAAGTACCTTACTTATGAAACTCAGCAAAAGTGGAACTTACTATTGGGTTCTAACAGTGAAAGAATTATTCTTATTCATTATTGTACACAAAAACATAAAGACACAAATACAATAGGACAGATTATGTACAAAGGCGAGTTTAACACATAATTGGGTTCTCTTACATAAATTTGCATATGAGGACAGTTATAGGTACATCCAAGTGCACAACAAAATTTAAAAAATACTTAATTTTTGGTCATCCGATCAGTAATGCCAGATCTTCAATTAAATTTTGAATACCTCTAAATTAGTTTAGATTCTATTGCTTTTATTGTTTTCTGCATTGAATTTGTCCTTGAATCCACCCACTTTAATATAACGTTTGACTTACAAAGTGTCATGTGATTTACTAAATATGCAAATAACAGACTCGGCTCGCATTGCATATTAGGTCTATAAAATCAACATTTTCTTTAAGATCACAGGAGCGGTCGATATTTATGTAAAATAATTCTACGGTTAAGTTTTAAATAAGGAGTGATCAATAAAGATACTTTGTTTTCGTAAGACTGAACCTTGGCATGTGGTAAATTTAAATATACAATATTAAACGTGATATTGTTCGATCGATTTAAAAATTCGTTTGTCCAAACAATGGTTTTATTTGACCTGATAATATTTTAAACCGGTTTTTTGCATACTAATACAAAATATATAGGCATGCAGGATGTTCGCTCATTCCGCCTTTGAAGAATTAGGATGCCATTTAACAAATATTATAAAGACGTTATGGTCTATGACCATGAAAAAATATGTAACAGATGTGTCACAAAATTACTAAGTAGGTGTTCTTGTATTTATGTTTTGATGTGGTGCAACGGTTATTTGAGCAGTTACTGAACAGTGGCCAAGGGAAGGACGAAGAGCATCATTTAGATACTATTAATTGTGTCATGACAAATTAAGAGGAGAGTGTGATAATCTGGTTATGAAGAAATCATGAGGTCTGGTATTGCAACCTATGCAATTTGTTATTACCTATCTATTTAAAAAATAAATTCAGTGAAAGATGAAACACGGTTTTTTTCGATAGGGGTCCGGTAATATAAAATTTTGAAAAATATAGGATGAATTATAAGGTCATCTTTTTTTCGATGGGATTTCACCGCCACACGACTTATAGTCACGACAAATGTGATATAAAAAAAACTTCGCTTTTTACTCAAGAAGTTCATGTCTAATATTCGATGAAGTAAGATAACTTATTCAATTAAGGCTTTCTTAATATCATCTGCCATTTCGAAAATCGAATAATGATGTAGCAGCAAGAAAATTTCCCATTGACAGCTGGCTCTTAATCGAACAAGCAGATCTCAGGTACAGCCTTACACATCTCTCAATACGAAATGTCGGTAACATTTGAAGTAACATTCGGTAAACTTTACAGTACTATGTTACGTATATCAGGTTAAAGATCACTGCATAAGTCATGACATACCGCAAACGTATCTATTTAATAATCGCTTAAGTAACAATTTCTGAGCGATTGTATTTAAGTTTAATTATTTTTTAGCTGCTAATTTTTACATTCGAAAGTGCCGTTTAAGAGTCTAATTGAAAAAAAAAACATTTTGCAAAAAATACCGACTTCCAAATAAAAACACTACAATAGTTAGGTAGGCTAGGTAAGTCAGTTTTATTTTTTGTATAAAAGTTTTTTTGTTTTTCACTTTTTAGTTGTAGTACATAATGGACCAGTTATATAGGCTAGGTACCAATAATGCCCAAAGTAAAGCCAGAATAGATGAACCCAATAACATGAAACTTAAACAAAACCGATGGAATAAGAGTATACCAAGGTGAACTGTTTGCACCTGCGTACACCTTTAGAGCGTACCAGCGTAATTTTATGTTATGAAATGGTATACACAATATACAGAAATGCGATTGCAGCTATCCCGAGTTATATGCCTTCATTCATTGTAGAGTTCTGATGCATATCTCCGAAGTTCTTCATCAAATCTCGATGAAAATAAAATTAGACCACATGACAAGCACCACCTTTCAAATAAAGAATGAATTATCAAAATCGGTTCACCCAGTAACAAGTTCTGAGGTAAATCACATACAAAAAAAAAACACAGTCGAATTGATAACCTCCTTTTTGGGCAGTCGGTTAAAAACAATTTGCGTTTGAATCTGACTTTAAGTAACTATACAAAAATCAATTTTTGTCGTACGTCTTTATATATCAATCAAGATTTGTTTAAGCAAATATTTGGCAGTTACAATATTATAAGTGATGAAATATACGCAAGTTATAAAAAGACGCCGCTTCAAAGTCACGGCTGAAGGAAATGGTAGTAAATCCTTAAAACGATAGTGGCTATAAATAACCGTCTTGTGAATATTTTCGTTGCACATTTTTAGTAAGTACTAAAAATAACTTAGCAAGGATCCAAAGTTTTTATGTAATGAGTATTAATGTTTCCACATTGATTGGATTGTTCTCAATTTAAATAATATTTTATTTGGGAGCCCTTGGTCAGCATTGGGGCAACATTATAGATTGATTAAAAAATAGATGACTTTTAACCATCGGGAAATTATTTTCATCATATTACTTTTTAATCATAAGGTGCCTGACCCCTAAACAGATAAGCTCCAAAATCTAAAAATATGTATTCAAAAAAGCGACCAATGAGACAATGTTCTTTATTCTATATTTAATCATCGGCGAAAAATAATAAAATTTAAAAGCGCTATAAATGGTTATATTCCAGTTAACGGCGGCCGAATCTATCACTCGGTGGATATGACCTTTGCGCCGGCCTTCTCCCTTGCGTAACTTTGTCCTCCGGCGCAGGCGCATCTTTGTGGCTTCACTATTTTACTTGTAACTACGTCGCACCCTAATTATTAGGTACCGTTATTCATTTATTTGTGATTTTGTGGAGTTGTTGGTTTTGGTATCACGTTTTGTTCGAGTTTAGAGGATGGTAATTATTTTTAAAGAGACTGTTTGTTTTAAGTCTTTTTTACAATGTTCATAATTTTCTTTATCAGACGATTTTTCAATATCAAAATGGCAATTTGACAGCCTTTGTGTTGAAATTTTTTATAATAGCCTCATTTATTAAAAAAATCTTACTACTATAAAATTAGCCTTTAGTTATGCAGTAGTTATGCGCATGCCTTGACTTGATGAAGACCCAAATAAAATCCCGTAGAACCCACTTTTAAAACAAGCTAACCGAGTACATAGCTAATAATATTATGTGCACTCAAGTAAACAAATGCAAAAAGTTTTACATAATAATAAATCAATTATTGCGACGCCGCGAACACTATTATTTGTGAACATTTTGACATAGATTATCAATATATTATGATTATGACATTTTATATAAGAAGAATCAAATGCTTGCATGATATTTATAGGGAAAGAAAATTGCGAAAGTGTCACAGTTTCGAGAGAGAATCTTCGATTTTAAAATATCAGCAAAAATTGCGAAAAGTTTAATGAAATTTGCTGCAGTGGCATTGAAAACATAATAATAGATACTACGTAGACTAGTTAGCTGAATTGTGCTATTTGATAACATCATGATTGCAATTAAGATATTAATTTGTTAAAAACGTTTTTGTGTTAATGTAAAACACAGTTTTCAATAGATTCGCCTTTTCACTTATCACTTAAAAATAAATACCTGTTTAAAAAAAGGGACATGTCAAGTGGCATATAATGGAAAACTGTTAAGTTTTCATGTAATTAAAGTAAAATATTTTCCACTAATTACTTAAGCAAATAAAATCAATTTTATTTCCTCGCTAACTTTTTCACACTCAACTCCACTTTACACAAAATCCCTAATCTGAAAAAAAAACAAAAGAAAAAGCACAAAACTCACCATTTTTCCTACTGTTGACTAGCACATACACTGCATATTATTGATCTATAGATCACACTGCACCAAACGCGTCTCACTCTGCGCGTGCGCGAATACGTTTGAGCTTAACTCGACCCGATCGCATATAATATATACCGCCTACCAACTTATATACAAGCCTGAAAATTTTACTGACATTGATATACTGAACATTTTCGAGTACTTTTCTTTCAGTGGTGACCATAGGACAGAATACGGACATCCCTTAAAAAAAATAAAGGTGGGGGAATCGATCTACTATTATTAATTGATTTATAAAAACTCGTTTTTGACGCGGATCTTTCCTGTATCGTTGAGTTCCTGTTCATCTTTACGTATGAGAGCAAAAAAATACAATTCCAATTTGCTCGAACATGTGACGGATGTATCCGTCAGTATCCGCCCTATATTCGAGAAAATTTGTAAGTTTGCTTCTTTTTGCACAAATGGTACAATTAAATTTTAAATTGGTAAGTTTATCTTCGAGAAACGCATCACAGCAACATGAGAAGTATTTATTAAGTCATTTATAATGGTTAATGTTATCTACAGAGACAATTTTATTGGAGCAGATTTTATCTATATCAATATTATAAAGAGAAAAGATTAATTTGTTTGTTTGTGTGTTTGTTTGTACCGAATAGGCTCCGAAACTACTGAACCGATTTAAAAAACATCTTTCACCAATAGAAAGCTACATTATTCCTGAGTGGCATAGGCTATTTTTCAATCTCGAAAACGGAGGACCCGTGGGGTGGTCCACGGGAGCGAAGCCGCGGGGAACAGCTAATCCTATATATTATAGAATACTCTACTTTGACATTCTAAAAAAATACTCTCAGATAGATAAACCTCCGTGTTATTTCATCTCTACTTTCAGTCCAATATTTAATTAATTTGGAGCAGGATCAATAGATCCGAACATTTTCTTCCCTGAAAAGGCAATGCGCTGTTTCTTGATATACAAGAATGATTTCTGAATTGGCTTTTCAAACACAACTTTAATGCCAAATTTTAACAGATTTAATGCCAAACTTCTATAATTCAGACGTCAGGCCGTATTTTGAGGAATCAACTATAAATGATTTACTTGAACGTGCTGATATAAACATTTCGGATAAGTGTTAAATATAATTTTAATTCATCTGGACAAGTTACTTTTTCAGAGTCTAGCTGGCAGATTACCCGAGTGTAAATTCTTTATTCATATTTTTTAATTGTAGGTGTTCACATTTGACATCAGAAGCTCTAAAGGTCAAACCACACTTTACCGAGCTTACATGGACAGGTGGCAATCATCTTGCATCCGCGATCAGCTGATAAGAGACGCGGAAATGTTTACATTGTTTCTCAATACTATTGTTTATCAATATTATTGGCTGCACTGAGAACTGGAGCTTTTGAGAAACAAAGGGTTTTTAATATAAAGGATACTTTTAATATGACGTTCCTACAGATAATGTCGAAATAAATAATGAAAAGATAGTGTCTAAGTACTACTGGTATGGCAAGGTGTTAATACGTTTGCTTAGGGTCTTCGCAACAGCCCGAAGTCTGTGTTCAGTCATTATTGGCAACAAGATCCCATACAGGACGAGCTATTTCTTGGGAATACGCCATTGGCACCGTGGTTTTGACGTGGATACGGCTATAAAATTGCTTCCATAGGGAAGGGAGGCACTCCAAATAACTGATGATAACAAAATCGGGGAAAAAAATGTTTTGTTGTAGCTCCATATTTATCATCGACATACAAAATGTTAATTACACCACCCGATAGCTAAAGGATCAAAGAATTGATTAAATAATAAGTGGAATAATAATAAAACATGAAAATTCGAAGGTACTTTAAGTAAACGTATTCACGTAAAACACACGGCCGTGTCCACGACATACGCACAAAGCGTTTTGAAAATACTTTCATTGTGCGTACAGCTAAGGAGTGGAATTCCCTACCGGCGTCTTTGTTTCCTGATAGCTACAACCTAGGGGTCTTCAAGTCAAGAGTGAATAGGTTGCTTCTAGGCAAGCGTGCTTCACCTTCGACCACATCATCACTTAACATCAGGCGAAATGGGGTCAAACGCGAGCCTATAACAAACATAAAAAAATAAAAAAAAATAAGACAAACGTTACATTTTACTGCTTTACAGTATTAGTTTGAATTACTCTTACTTAGATTGATTGAAACTTGGAACTATGCTTTACTCTCAGTGGCGTGGAGCGTAAAGGATAACTAAACTATCTTGCCCTGAGAGTATAAATAAAGGGTGAAATCATTACAAGTCACATCTCAACTGTATTATAACTTGGAAAATTTGTACATCCTGGTCATAAAGTAAAAGGAATCATGTGTGCTTAGTGCGAGTATTTAACGTACTCACTCGTGAAGTAGTAAACAATCTCTTATGTCAAAATGCATACAAAAAAAGAGGTTTTGCCTTGCCATCACCAGACGGCGCTTATCCAGTTTCAATACAAATTGTAGTTTACGTTAACGCAATTGAGCGTGAGTAAAAACTCGCACTAAGGCCTCTGTATCGTAAAACTTTGTCATTTGTTATGATGATTGATAACTGCTGGCCACTTTAAAGGCTGTCTCATCTTGCGAGTCATGTTATTTACTTTATTGTTTAAGTAAATATCATGACTTCATTTTATGATCGCCGAACCTTATTTTACGGGCTATCCACCCACAAAACTAGACAGACAAGTACCTACTAGGCAACAAAATAGAATTCTTGCAGCAATTTCACAATTACTAAAAGTGCGTACCTACCTAAATATCGGCACTTGTACCTGTATGTTGAACTTGGAACTGCAACCACCATAAGGAGCTACAGGCCAACGGTCAAGCCATCGTGTTCGTAGGATTGGAATGAGAGGTGGAACGTTTGAATTCGGACGCCATATTATGCTGTAACTAGATACTACATATTTAGCCCAGCGATCAATGGGCCAAACTCACGACTCAATGGCGCCATTCGCTCGGCAGATGAAGTCGCGGAAGGCCCATACGGAGATGACTGCATGAGCATGACTCCTTCGTTAAAGGCTGGTCTCAAAGTACCCTAGACAGAGAGAAGTGTAATGAGAAGGAGAGTAGAGTGGCCACTACCCTGCATGTGGAAAATTCAGGTTCATAATAGAATTTTATTTTGTTTCACATAAAAATACCTATCTAGGCTCTTATAAAACTTCAAACTTAAACATAATTAGTTGGCTTACTTAAAGAGTGAAATTTACTGGATTCTTTGTTATAAATATGCAAATTAAATAGGTTTGGATGCAAGATGCATCGCTAAAAATCTTATAATCTATACTATTATCCATTTTATTGCCAACACGTGGCGTCTATGCATGTATAAATTGTGCTATGTTATCATTAAAAACTCCATTAATAGAACCAAATATATTTCTAAACGATTGATCCATTTCGCTCTCATCAATATTCATGAATTTAATTTTATTTAACGAATTTTAGCTCTGTTACCTTAATGGATCTGTGACGTTCGAAGTTATTTAGTAATATTGATTTTCTTGCGGTTTTCTGTGTTGTAATTAGTGTTAACACACGAATCTTAGCGAGGTAAGTCTAATGATGCTGACTTGGGACGCAATACCGGTCTTACTATAGCCTAATATACTTAACATAACCCTAAAGAATTGCACTAATTTCATCACAGATTTTAATTTTTTCTATGTCCTGTGTTTTTCATGTTTTTTTATTATTATTGATAGACTTGCGCTAAAAGAATAAGTATATTAGAGGAAGTTTGAAATTGGTGCCAGTGACAGAAATGTTGAAAGGAAACTGTTTGTACTGGTATGGTCATGTGATGAGGAGAGATGAAACGCATGTTACTAAAAGATTTATGATTATAAATGTAGATGTGGATGGAGAGGGAGGGGAAGGCCAAAGAAAAGATGAATGGACTGTGTGAGGAGTGACATGAAAGAATAGTGAGTCCATGATAGCGTGACGGGGGCAGGACGGTATGGAAGAAGAAAACGTGTTGCGCCGACCCCAAGTAACATGGGACAAGGGCAGGAAGAAGAAGACTTGCGCTTAACCATTATCTCACCTGATGGTGAGCGATGATATGGTCGTCGGTGAAGCTCGCTTGCATGTGTCTACACAGGAATCCATATTCAAATAAGAATATTGTGTTGTATATCCGTTTGCCTACCTTTTTGTACGAACAGTGCTGTTCCAGTACGAGCAGTCATGGCCTTGTTGTTATAGCCGTGACTTATAAGTTTTAAGTCGTGGGTTCGAATTCAGGCAGGCACTTTACTTTGTGTTAATTGATTCATCACCGAGCTCTTCATTTCAAAACTGCTAAAGCATTTGAAGACATGTGATATCAAATGATCCACACTGGGCCCATTTTTTGGATGGCTGAGACCCTATCACAGAGAGGAAGTCTATGTCCCAGCAGTAGAAACATTATAGGCTTAATATACAAGAAAAACCACCACCTATATTTTAATAATTTATGGACGCTGAGAGAGAGTGAGAAAAAGAGAATAGACGCTCTGGAAATGTGGTGCTTGGAGTATCGTGAACTGAGTTTCGTGCCAACATATACATTCTACAAGAACTCGACATAAAGCTGCATCTCGGCTATAGTCCAAGCTCAAATACTCTAGTTCTTTGATCACGTGTACTGCGAGGCAGAAATTTCATTGAGCGGCTTGTATTTCAGGGTAGAGTGGAAGGAACGAGAGCGCGTGGCAGGTTGCCCATGCGATGAACTATATGACCAGATTAAATCTGCAGTAGGCGACCCTTTGCATGAGTGTACTCGGGTTACAGCTGACAAACAGAGATGGTGTCGCATCGTGAGGCAAATCATGTCAGCCCAAAGTCTCACAGCAACATCACGAACACAACCGCTCTTCCAAGAGCGTATCGACGTCATCGAGTTATTACGAGGACTCATTAAAAACTTAAACTACTTTATAAATACCAAGGCTTAACATAAAGCCATAAACATCACGATTGTCATTATTGGGCATTAAGTGAAGAAGCTAGGTAAATAACAAGTTTTTTTTATTATTATTAGTCATCCATACTAATCCTAAGTAACTCTGTCTATCTGTCTGTCTATTACCTTTTCAAGCTTAAACCGCTGAACAGATATGAAATTTGGCAAGCAGATAGTTTGGGACCCTGGAAAGGACATAAGATAGTTTTTTATCCCGAAAATCATACATAAGGGCGTGGAAGTTTATATGGTGAACCAAAGTAGGGCGTTCACACATCTACAATATTCTTGCGCGATATAAAAAATAAGTTATTCGAAGTACTAATGCTAAGCAAATGAAGTCGCGGAAAAAAAGTAGTAATGCCATATATGCTTTAAACAAAATATGCTAAAAATGTATTCTAAAAATCATAATTTATTATGATTTTCGCAACACTATGTCAATCATTTCGTAAATCAATGTCGTTTTTTGTTTTTAATTATTTAGTTTTAGTAAGTTTGTCACTAGGTTATTTATGAGATATACGATACCTGTCTGAATCCAACTTAATTCTTATTTATTATTAATTTATTTAAATGTTTGCATTGAATATAAGATTTATTTGAATGAGGATTCTTGTGCATCTGTAATGATACTTCCTAATTGTCAATCAAGATTTTTGGACGTGAAAGTTCACGCGAACATAAGGAATTACTATAATTACGAGTACATAAATTAAAATTAAAATATTTTATTTGCAGGATATAGGTGGGTGAATACAGGTGTTAAAATTGGAAATATATATATCGCCATAATCATGCTCACGCCAAGCAAATTAAAAAAACACATTACTAAATTACTAATTAATTAATTATACACAGTATCAAGTAAATTACAGTAGAAAATGTCAAGCATACAATACTTTATATATTTACAATTAATAGAAATAGAAAAATCAATACATGCCAAACAGTGCAAAAATTATACAAATGTACATAATTCTATATAGATACATGTACGATTAGATTAACAATAATTATATTTATTTTTCTTCTTTAAATTTTATCATCAAGAAACTCTTTTACTGAGTAAGTAGTGGGTTCCGTACCCAAAGGGTAAAAACGGGACCCTATTACTAAGACTCCGCGGGCCGTCTGCCTGTCTGTATGTCTGTCCGTCGGTCACCAGGCTGTATCTCATGAACCGTGATAGCTAGGCAGTTAAAATTTTCAAAGATGATGTATTTCTATTGCCGCTATAACAAAAAATACTAAAAACAGAATAAAATAAATATTTAAGAGGGGCTCCCAAACAACAAACGTGTTTTTTTGCCGTTTATTGCGATAATGGTACGGAACCCTTCGTAGTAAATTATTTTTAGAAATTTCGAGTAAAGAATTGGGTGAATGATATATTACACTCTAGAAATCATACAAAATACACTATTGTTCAAAACATCATCAAGAAAACGGTTTTTCAAAAAGATCTGGAACATAAAAACAAATCAATTTTTTTAGCCAGTCGAGTACAAAAACAGGAGCAAACAGGCTAGCAAAAAAAAAAGAAATACTTAACCGAATTCATAAGTATACATTATTTTCAAAGAGAGAAAGTTATTTTTTTTGATCAAGGAGACTTATCGAGGATAGATCACACAATTGTTTTCGCGCAGTTTTCTGCGCAAAAACACATTTCCTGTGCAGGAAATAAAGTTTTTCATGCAATACTGCCTTTTTGCTATAACAAGTAATATTTATATTTAGCAATTCGTAAGAGTTACATACTCCCGGGTGCATTGCAATGCGGTGTCAAGGCTTGCAGGATAAGACAAGACGTAAGTCGTCCATGGATTTGATGGTTGTAACGCAATACCTTCCTACCTCCAAAACTTTCCTCTGAATGGTCCAATAAAAGCTCAATTAAGCAAGTTGTACCATTAATAAGTAATGATATAAACTTATGTTTTAAGTGTCGCATTCTCAGCTCATGTCATCGATTTCAATTTAAGCTTGATGCCAGCGTGCCAAGGATAGCGACATAAGTAGGTATTGTATGTTTTACGATACTGCGTGGACTCTATTGTCCGTTTGTTGATCTGGAAATGCACGTAAACAATTTTATTTGTAGTTGTCAAAGATAATTGAATAAGTTAGCTAGCTGTAAACCTGCCAATGGTTACTGAATTTTAGGCTCATGAATAGTTTGGCATTTAATACGTCAGATACATATAGTTGCAGAGGAAATCATATAATACACAGAGTGTTTCACCAACGCATAATTTTTGTTTAAATAATTTAGCGGATAATTTATGAAACTGACTAACTACTACAAAATGTAATAAAGGTTTTCGGATGGTTTATAGGGCTGAAAACTGAATGCCCTGCCTGACCGCATCCCCGAAGTTATAACGTTGGAAGGTCCCACAAGGTGTTACGATGACCAGCCTAATTGCGTAAGTGAATTCGGCAAGGCAAATGGTATAATTAGGTATTGCCAAAAAATATTGGAAGCATTCATTGGTGAAGATAATCTTTTCCAAAGAGTGCAATCAAATCAAAATCAAATATTTTTATTTTATATAGGCCTACATGGGCACTTATAAAACGTCGACAAAAGGTGCACGGTTCGGGTTAGTCGTTTCCTATGGAGAAGAACCGGCAAGAAACTCCATGGTTACTCTTAATAATTTTAGGCAATACCTGCTGGTCAAGGAATCCGCTGAATACGAGACGCAAATGACCGATCGATGTGGTGACACTTCTGAGAAATCTATTTTCAGCAGTATGTAGGTTTTATTATTATCTATTTACACACCACAAGTTTCGAGACATGATAATTCAGATAGGTGTACAGAGACAATAATAAATATAAATTTATAAATAATCTATTCCAGCATACTATACCAATCTCAGGCCACTTGCCATCATAGAATAAATACCTCTCCAAACCGGATACAAATGAGGCAGTGAGTCTAAACTCTGACCTGATTGTACAGTTTGCATTGCCTACCAGTCAATGTTTCAAGATATTTATTTCAAGTCAACCTTTACGTCGCGCCGCCTATAAATAATGCGACGATTGTCGGCGCCGCAGCCGAATTAATGAGAACTTAATGTGCATGTTATTTGGTGATGTTATAGAGGAAGAATGTGGACTTCGTACTTAATCATAGTGGAGCTTCTTGTGAAATATCTTTTCCGGGGAAGTGGGTTTGGGCCTTGGTGTGCTCTGGTTTGAAAGGTGTGTTTGGCGGGCAGATGAGGCTTTTCCACCTCAACTGCAAGGGTGGTTATTAGAGTATCCAATCCTTTGATGATTATGGATGGTCCTATCATCGGATTTCGATTGGATTTGTTACATCGAAAAATTGGCATGTATTTTTTTATTATTATGATTAAAAAAAACCATGTATTCAATACGTCGCGTTGATGTCTTTTCAGTGCAATTACTTAATTTTCAATAAAGTGGTTTTCAAATGCTTCTTATCAAACCGGTGAAACATACTACGCAAACCGACTTACAAATTGAAGCATTAATATATTGTTACGGCGCGTTGATGTCTTTTCAATGAAATAACATAATTTTGAATAAATTGGTTTTCAAATGTTTCTAAGGAAACCGTGAAACATACTATGCAAACCTACTTATAATTGAGGCATTAATAAATTATTTATATCATAAATTAACACATAATATAATAAAAATAATACTGATTTTCAAGGGTATTATTTATCATCAACAAAACATTTTGACACAATTTTGATAAAATATAGCAACGGCCTTCGATCCCAAACCATGACAGCTCAAAGTAAGCAGTATTTAATTAAGAAGACAAATTTCAATTTGGCTAAGCCTTATTTATATTTATAACTAACGTGTAGCGATTAAAAACGAATACATTACTAGCTTAATTGATTTATTAATGAAAGGATTGTAAAATGCAGAATTTTAAACGATTTACTGCAAAATTAAAACAAATGAATGTTTAGTGTAGTGATTTATACTTTACCATTACTTAAAAGGTATTATTTTCCATTTTAATTTCAAGACAAGTTAAGCAACATAATATAATACCAAGCTTCAAAATCACTGCACAACTAGGTTTGTGTAATTTATCTGAAATACCTAACATTATAATAAATTACTTGCAGGGATACCCTCTCAAGATCTTTGCGATTTTCCTTTTTTCAATTTACACGGATATACCTCATATCCATCATCATCATCATCACCATCTCACCTGTATGACGTCCTCCCCTAAGCGTCGCCAGCGTCGCCTTATTGCTGTGCTTCACGCAACAAGTAAACTCTTGGACGGAAAGATAAGTGTTTTTTTTTTTTTTATAGATTTTTTTATTATTTAATTAGTATATATCATCAAATCAAGAGAAACCTTTAAAAGTAAAAGTAAAATTTAAAATTAAAAAAACTTCCGGACACATTTTTATTTCAAGCTACATAAATTATCTAGTAGACACGGTTCGATCGACAATCTATTGAACGATCTATAGGACGAAGATGCACAAGGACCTCCTTGTCTGAGTGAGGTCCAAATAAATTGGGAATAGACCAGGAACAAGAAGAAGCAATTGTGATCAAACAATTGATAGGAGGCGTTGATATTCTCGGACGGAAATTCTAGATTCTATTTATTTTATTTGTGGAACTACCTCGTTGGTCGTTAGCACTACTGCTGAGCTTGAGGACCTAAGTTTGATTCCCGGACAAAGTGTTATTGGGTTTTCCATATGGAATTTTTCGGTAGTTACGGCAATGGTGTTATATATATACTGAGGAAGATACGTTTTACCGATGTCTGCGCGACAGTACAAACAAGCTGACCAGCTTGAGTGAACTCAGTCCGTCCTGCGTCTAGCCGTGACAAGATCGTACGTTTGAACAGTATATTTATCTCTTTCTGACAACGGGGTCCTATTTATATCTCTGTGATCTTTTATCCTACTCAGTGATAGAAATAAAGTTCCAAGTTCCATGGATCCTATGTAGGTAACTAAAGTAAAATATCGCAACAATGAGTATGACGTCTCTATTAGTAAAATCTCATTGGCAGCCCGGAGTCTTGTACCCAGTAGATGGCAATAGGCTGCCATGCTGGCAGAGACAGAAAACTTGAGGGAAATGGCCTCCTTCTTTGAAACCGTGATGGAAGAGAAAAAGGCTGCCGAGCGGGATCGTGGGAGGGCCGATCCCACTCGGAGAAGAAGGCGTCGTTGAGGCAACCACATCGATGCCTAAGACGCCAAAACCCCGCCTGCATGATAGGCAGGCGGGACTCCGGGGTCATTGGGAACTCTGTTCGCCCACCAAGTGACACCAGGAAAGACGGTGGCACAGTGATCACCTACTGCCGTGCACAGCGAGGCTCAGGGGAGGTGCTCTATTAATCTCCCCAGGGATGTGCCCTAACAGGCGTTGCACAGAGCGGATCCCGGGTTGGTCTTTTGAAAGGTCACGGGTCCCTTCTACGTGTTGAAGGTGATCACCGGGGTGGTTTTATTGACGTAAAAATCCCACACTCCCTGGTCTTTTCAACAAAATTCCTGCTGCTTTTTGAAGGTTTCCCAAAGTAAAAACAAAGGTGGCAATAGGTTCGCACCTTATTACATGACACTCTGCCCAACCCTTCGAGTATACAGGTGTGATGTAATGATGATGATGGATCATTAAATTCCAAGTATAAGAGGCTATAGGCTAGAGGTATAAATACAAACTGTGAAATACACATTGATGGACTTCACCTGTTTCGACACAAAAGTTGCTCCTTTCACTGTCGCAGGTTTACTCGCCTCAGTACAATAAGTGATGCTAACCAAATGTCGACATTGTTTGTATTTAAATATTATGTTTATTTATTTTTTAACGTATTTAAATAGAATGTTTGAGTTACTACGATGATCTTGACCTATTCGTAAATATATCAGCTTCTTTATATCGGCTATATTATTTCTTTTTGTTCTATTTTTCATATGTCGTGGAGTCTTCTTTCGACAAAAGTTCTGCACCCATTTCTACTAAGCTATGATCAAATATGTTATATTATGTTCTTAAAATAATTTAGAGGATTATGACTATATTCGTTGGTTTCCAACAAGTCACTAAAAAAGCTGTATTAAAAGGTAACTTTAGGCGATTCATTTGAATAGATATAGTTAATCATAAATTGCTATCTCTGTAGTATATGTCTGTATTGCTGTATCTGTACTTATTTTATTTTATTGAACTGTTTGGCAGTTAAATTTAATTTTTAGGAAGAAAGATTGTTGACGTTGCATTTACTAACGAGATTTCCGAAACAAATTGTCGACTAGAGATACTAAAATTGACCTTTTTGTTCCATTTTAGTTTCATGACGTTGTGATCTATTACTTATCATGAGTACAGCAATCATGGTCTCATGATACAAGATCGTTAAATATATGGGAAAATTCTTTATCAATTTTAGTGAAATGAAGAACTTCTTCCAGGCCGTATTTACAACATCATAATTGGACCATATTCATACTTCCAGCATATTTCAATTAAGGGAATTTCTATAAAGCAGCGTACATAGTCAATACTTACGAATTCTGTTCTTGACCCGAGCTTTCAACAAACTTAGCGCATGTATCTCACGTAAGTACCCTCTGTGATCTGTCAGATGTCAATGGAATTTGATGTCAATGTGACGTTTAGCATACTTTCAAGAATTTATTTGTTTTGGTCGTTAATTTATTGTTTCGTGATTTATAACCTATCACGAAACCATGAATGAAAGGCAGTTGAATAATATAAGTTCAAGTATTTTAAGAGACTATATAGGTTGGTATAGGTAATTTTTTTATTGTCGGCATATTGTGTGTGTGGAACGGAGGCTAAGAATTTACAGCCGCTTGGGTCGATTTTCAAGGTGAATCAACGCTTGTCAAGGTTGATCCGTTGATGGGTGACCATCTTTACATAGAGCAATAAGGGGATGGCCCCGGCTGTCATTTGAAGATATTTGACAGTCGTTATGGATAGTCAGAAGCTAGAAAATCTGACACCAGTCTTGCCAAGGGGTATCGTATTACCCAGTTACTGGGTTTTGGACGTCAGATAGGCAGTCGCTCCATGCAAAATACTAGTACTTAGCTGCATCCAACTAGGCTGGAAGCTGACTCCAATATAGTTGGAAAATGGCTGAATAGATTGATTTGCCTATTGTGTGCGAGAAACTTGACCGCATTGTTTCAGGTTTTGTTCTACATCATGCTCAGTACACTCAAAAATTTAGAGAAACATTCATTAATAGTCTTAGATGATCCTCTCCTTGCGTCGTGTCCCTCATTACTGAGGGTCGTGATTCCCTTGGTGGGAGATCAACTTTTCTGCTACAATTAAAATACTTGATGTCGTGGAGTGCATCCTGCAGTTTGTTGTTCAGCGTTGAACGGATTTTTTCTAACTATTATATCAGGCTGCGACCCCTCGGCCTCTAACCATGTTAATCCTGCCCCGACGATAGAACATCATCATCATCATCAGACTTTTAATGTTCCCACTGCTGGAACACAGGCCTCCTCTCTGTAAGAGGGAATGGGCCGTAATTCACCACGCGGGCCCATTGCGGGTTGGCGGATGTCACAATTTTTGGTTCTTGGACATGCCGGTTTCCTCACGATGTTTTCCTTCACCCTTTTGAGAGCAGTGTTGATGAAATTATTTACACAAAGTAAAGCGCCTGTTGTCTGTGCCTGGGTTCGAACCCACGACCTACAATCTTTACGTGGCGGCCGTAACCACTGGGCCACCACTGCTCTTAGATGATAGAACACTTATATCCAAAATTCTTATTTTAAATGAATTCAACTGCTCTAAGTAAATAAGCAAAATACATAACCGTGTAAAGAACGAGACGCCTCATTCTGTTTAAAACTGAGATGACTTCTAAAACTCAAATACATACATACTTTATAACTTATTCGTCACTTTTGACTTAAATTGATGTTGAATATAATACAAATACAGTAGCAAAACATCAAAGCTAGCGACATCGCAATTTGTGATAGGTTTTTGCTATTATATTATCAATCTTAAATACATTAGGCATAGGTCATCACGCAGTTACAAGTCTAAGGGCGTGTACACAGAACTTTGTACATACAGGGCTGTTTCATGAGCTCGCTTTTACAGGTCTGAATAGGTTTTCGAGATTATTGATAAATGCACCAGAGCGTTTCATGGTGGATATCCCACCTATACGCACTATTTAAACCTTTTTGGAATACTTTCATTGCGCACACAGCTGAGGAGTGTAATTCCCTGCCAAAGTCTGTGTTTCCTGATAGCTACAACCTAGGTGTCTTAATTTAAGAGTAAATAGGTTACTTCTAGGCAAGCGTGCTTGACCGTTGACCATAATTATCATCGCTTACTATCAGATAAGTTAGTGGTCAAACGCGAGCCGATCAATAATAAAAAAAGATTCTAAATCTTTTAATTCAAAAAAGATAAAAGAAGTCTGTATAAGTGATTCCACGCATTGATAATATTACAAATTTGTAATGAATTAAATTGGGTATATGCAATGGTATGATAGATTATTATAGTCATGTGCATATAACATAACGGAACTAAGGACAGGACTGAATAGACCTGCTTTATTGACAGGTGATCCACTGCGCTATATAATCACGTTGATTGATAAGGCTAAGTCATTATGTGAACGAACTCTTAATTAGACAATGACATTGTGTAATATAAGCGGTTTGGTTGTGATGCCTAAAAGAGCAATCAAGTCATCAGTTGAACCTATTCGGAACATACCTTTTAGATGAAGTTGTTGGACAGTTTAAAATAATCTTTTAGAACTTTGCGTTCAATCAATATTATATCTAGAATGATGACATATATGACTCGTCTATAGAAACAATATTAGGTAGGTACCCATGAATAGAATATCAAAGAGCGTCTATAGTCTTCTCAGTTCAGTCAGCCACATCATTCGCAAAATTGTGTCATGTGTATTGCAACCACAAACTGTTGACAAGAATTGTTTAGAGCTCAAATATGACTTGGACTTGACCAACCTTATTTGATAAACACAACAAAGGCACATCTTCTTACAAAACTAATTTCTTAAAAACTCTATTATTACTTAATGAAAATCAAACATTTCTCTGCCAAACGGCACGCATTGCATCAGATCGGAACGGATTTTACAATCTTTAAGCGAAATTAAATCACGTACACTGTGTATTATTTATTTGTTTTTAAAGTTGTATTTAAAGTCTTTATTACCAAGCCGAGCACAGCAGCTGGACCGACCCCCGGTCTTCCACGTCACGCGTTCGGAGCCGCAAACATGCTGCGAAGCGCGGTCGTCTCCGTTCGGATAAAGTCGTTTCCGATCGAATCCTTTCTTCTGCCGTCACGTGGGCTCGTAACTGTAGTCGGATGGCGGGCGGTGGCATCACTCATTCTCGAGAGTACACTGTCATTTGTCGTAACTCATGCAATCATGTATTTCGAAGAAAAACTGATTTGTTTGGTGCAAAAGCATAACACGACCAGAATTGAACATACAGGCGCATATACGAATACGTACGCAAGCGACGGTAACCGTACGGTGCCATTCGTATGCGTCGACATCCTGCCGGACGTGATCGGCTGTCGCCGTATCCGGTCGTAACCTTTCTGATCCGCTGCGACGCGTGCCGTTTGGTGCAAATTGTACTTGAAGTAGTGACCGAATGGCGTCCAAGATCAGGCAGAAGAAATGCGGGAGTCCAGCAGCGTGATTGGCAGACAACATTGTGGCCATCGCGGGTAGAACCTGGCTAAGGTGGCACAGGAGCGTGTGGATTGAACCAAGACAAGAGAGGCATATGCCCAGCAGTGGGCTAAGTCAGGCTGCAGTAATGATAATGATGACTCACGTTTCTACTTATTCAACGTGAAACCCAAAGTAGTTTTTAATATCATGGTTGAACTTGACTTCTAAATATCATTAATGATTATATAGAAGTGGTAATCGTTTAGTGGTTGTATAGGTTGTGGTTTGTGAGTTCAATCCTTGATGGATAAAAGACTGTGTTGAACTGTTTTTTCAGTTCACCTTCGTGGTTTCTTGAAGTATACTGCTACCATGCGGAAACTTCGAAACAGTCGTACTAGCAGATTCCGAATCGGATTTACAGATCAGAGGCTCTAAACAAAGTGACATTGAATCATCGAAATGCCAAAATGTAAGGGATTGATCGCGTGACATTTCGATAGTGACTGCCCCATATATTTTTTTTTTACTCTTTTCCATTCGCTGTCGAGCCGGTTTCGTTGACAGAATGACACTTGTCTAGGAGCGTCAGTGCAAACAATGTGGTGTTTCTAAATGTCATTTAAGATTATCATTATGAAGAG
Organism: Orthosia incerta; assembly: GCA_948252205.1. Taxonomy (NCBI): domain Eukaryota; kingdom Metazoa; phylum Arthropoda; class Insecta; order Lepidoptera; family Noctuidae; genus Orthosia; species Orthosia incerta. Next base: position 32,027,259 of record OX411746.1, read on the forward strand.
TATATAAAATGGCATCTGAATACTTAGAAGATGCATCTTCTATATTTTGTTCATATTTTCAGCAGGAATTTTGTATTTAGGATTGATGGAAAAACTTTCATGGACTTTTTTAGTTTAAACGAGCGAGATTAAACAAAAGAAAAATATAAATAAAGAAAAAAGATCAGAAAGAGATCTTTATAAAGAGGAAAGATTTGTATTTTTGTATGTAACGAATAAACCCGATTTCAAAAATTCTGTCACCCTTGGGAAGCTACACTATCCGCGGGTGACATAGATTACTTTTTATCCCTGTATTCCCACGGGAACGGGCACTACGCAGGTGATACCGCGAGGCGTTCGCTAGTAGTCTAAAACCTTACTTTTCTCTTTCAACTTATCATTCAGTCTTCTCAGTTATGACTCACAAATCAGTAGCACTCAAATCAAGACATAATTTTATAACCACTGATGGCTCTTTTAATAAGAACATTTAATTTAATGAATTTATCTTGCTCACGCTAAGCACCTGAGGTTAATTGAGGTCACATTTATGATTTGCATTTACATATGTCTTGTACTACACTAAATAAACTAATTATTCAAGTAACAGGGGACAAGGACAGGCAGATTACGATAATGACTAAATATACGAATTTATATTTCTTGAACTTAGGCAAAAGAATAAATATAATCGTTATAAACTTGAAGATTTAACGTGCGAGAGGTAAATAAAATGAGGGGCCTTTCTAGTGGCTCCAAGTGCTATATCTAAGATTGAGGTCACAGCTTCGATTTTTGGGTCTGGCAAAGTTTTATAGAGTTTTTCCAGCAGATGTTTTTAGTAGAAGACCGGAGTGTGGACTTGTGCCCATTGCAATGGGCTTGGTTGGGCAAATTCACTAGCTAAATGTAATAGGGGTACACTCAGCCTAACCTTTCGGTTAATATTATACTCTATTACTTCTTTAACTTCAAGACCATTAATTAATGCATGTTTTTGTGTCATTGATTTTTCCTCACAGTGTTTTCTCTCATCGTAAATTACGTCGTCATTAATATTACAAAGTAAACTATGAAATTGAAAGACACTCAAGTACCAAATGTCAGGTATTCCAACTGAATATTCTATTCCATCAAAGATATGAAAGATTATTCAATAAACAATACATAAATCGCGTCAAACTTCATCCAACCCAAACCGTGTCACCATTTAAAACAATGGGCGTTGCTCTTTCACAAAGCCTACGTCTGATTTATTGGCCAAAGTTAATTAATTACAGCCCACACCTATTTGTTAATATTGCATCAATGTTTATGGAGAAAACTTTGACATCGGTCAAACATGGCGCTTAGAAATTGACGTTGAAATATTGGGGCGTGGTTTATTGAAAAAGATGGTTTCAATATTCATATTTCACACTATTTCTGTTCCTCTTCTCTTCCTTCATCTTCTTCATTGCTGAAGGTAGTATCCTTCCTAAAACTACTATTAAAAGCTGAATTACTTTAAAATATTCACTGTAATTCAGCGGTTTGCTTCCAGGTTCTGGGAGTCCAGATAAAGTGACATCCAATCAAAAATGGCGATGGTTAAAATGCCATTTCAATAGCGCTGGTCAACCCCATAAATATTTGACGATTTTGCATTCACTATCGCAACGTTTTCGTTTATTTATTTGTCACTGTCTTTAGTTCGTTTTTTTTATAGATAATAGAAGTCCCGTTATCGTCTTGATCAGTTCTGATAATCGAGAACAGACCAGGGTGTATTTCAGTTTAGCACGGTTCATCTGCCTAGCCTTTTTCCCAATTATATTGGGTCAGCTTCCAGTCTTACCGACTTCAGCTGAGTACCAGTGTTTTACATGGAGCGAATGCCTATCTGACCTTCACAAACCACAACCAAGGGGTATCATGTTACTGGGTAACATGATACCCCTTGGCAAGACTGGTGTCAGATCACAGGATTCTGACTACACGTAACGACTGTCAATGATCTTCAAATCTTCAAATGACAGCCGGGACCGACGGCTTAACGTGCTTTCGGAGGCACGGAGGAATCTCGGTATGTTGAAATGGTGACCATCCACGGACCGACCTCGTCAAGCGTTGCTTAACCTTGAAGATCGACCCGTGCGGCTGTTAATATTTAGCCACAAGCTCCTTCAGTTTAGCACGGTTAAATTAATTATTTTAACCCTATTATGCCTGGGTTCGAACTTACAACCAACAACACGTAATTTGCGGCCGTTATCACTGGGCTACCACTGCTCTCATTAAATCGTAAGTATGGTGTATTTAGAAACTCAAGTCTCCCTTAAAAAAACAGAGACGCTAAATGCCGAACGATTAAACTTATTATGATCATGTACATGTACCTATATGGTATAGGACTTTCCTGGACCCCTTTAATAATCTTAAACCAAATAGAATGATGATAATAACCTCACTGACAAGAACTATACTCCAGTCCTGTAAGTCTTGTGTCATTATTGCATAATTTTCGCGCGTCTGTTTCACCATTAGCAAACAAGCCCTTACTAATTTTGACGACAAGTATTGACCCAAAGATTTCATCAAAGTATTAGGTTGACAGTTAGCTTGACCGAATGTCCGTCACCTAGTACCACAATTAGAACCGGTTCTGACTTGACCCAGCGTAGGAAATCAGCCAATTAACGTTACTCTAGGTTTTCTTAAAGAGTTATGTAGTACTAGAAGCTATTAATGTTTTACGCAATAGAAGGAAAGATTTATCTAAACTTTGGTGCAAGAATTTTATTAAAAAGAACAAGGATAACAAAATAGTCTATAAAATATGGGAAAACACGTTTATTAATGAACCATATGTGTATTCGTATCAATTAAATATATATATTTTTTTATTTTTTTTATTTGTAATGGGTTTGCTCTTGACTCTAGTCTAGGTCATAGGTGACAGAGACAGAGTCTACGATGGAGTGAGCTTACCCAGAAGTAGCCTGTTCACTCTAACTTTGAAGAGATTCGGGTTGAATGCGTTCGGAAACACAGACGCAGGCAGTGAGTTCCACTCATTCGCTGTGCGCATTATAAAGGATGTTTGGAAGCGCTTGGTTCGAATTGGTGGAATGGCAACAAGGTAAGGATGATAACTTGCAGTGCGTCTAGATGTCCGATGGTAGAAGGGGGCTGGTGGGATGAGGTCGTGGAGTTCCTGAGCACACTCACCGAAGTACAGTCTGTAGACCGACAAGCAGGCAACTTTGCGGCGATGAGCTAAGCTGTGAAGCTTGGCGTCCACCAGTTCCACGTTGCCAATGAGCCTCTTGGCTCTGCGTTCCACTGAGTCAAGCGCGGCAAGCTGATACTTAGCTGAACCATCCCAAAGGTGGCTGCAATACTCCATGCAGGATCGGACTTGTGCTTTGTATAGGGTTAAAAGCTGTCCAGGCGTAAAGTATCGCTTCACTTTATTTAGGATGCCCAGTTTTTTGGCCGCGATTTGGGCTTTGTTCTCAATGGAGGAGCCGAAGTTGAGACTGGATGTCAACTCCATGCCTAGGAGCTCGAGCCGATCAGTCACAGGAACAGACGCACCCCGAAAAGTAGGCGTTTGATCGAACAGACTCCTTTTGGCGGTAAAAAGACACGCCTGTGTTTTGGTGGCGTTAAAAGAGACCAGATTGTCATCACCCCACTGGGAGACAAGGCTTAAGGTCAAATCTGTCCGCTCAACCATAGCCTCCCTCAAGGAACGAACTTCATCCATGCTGGTTTTTGCGCTGGACAAGTATCTCTCTGAAACAGTACTGTCATCTGCGTACCCAACAATACCAGGCTGAAGTAGGTCATTGATGTGCAGCAGGAAAAGAGTTGCAGAGAGAACAGACCCCTGAGGAACCCCGGCATCAATAGCCATAAGGTCTGAGGAGCAGCCGTCAATGACTACTCGGATCGACCGTTCGCTAAGGAAGTCTGATATCCAGCTACAAAAACCAGCGGGGATGCCATAAGCAGGAAGCTTACTGAGCAGACTCGCGTGCCAGACCCTGTCGAAGGCCTTCGAGATATCAAGCGATACAGCAAGTGCTTCGCCGTGTCTCTCGATGGCTTCGCCCCAGCAGTGCGTGACATACACAAGAAGATCGCCAGTTGACCGTCCCCGGCGAAAGCCATATTGACGGTCACTGAGGAGATTGTTGTCTTCAAGGTAGGTCAGCAACTTTCTGTTCAGTACCCTTTCCATAACTTTGCACAGAATAGAGGTAATGGCGATCGGACGGTAATTGGCAGGGTCTGCACGGTTGCCTTTTTTGGGCACTGGTTGCACATTTGCAAGCTTCCAGGATTTCGGCACCGTCCCTTTTACAAGAGAGAGGCGGAACAAGCGAGTCAACACAGGAGACAATTCTGGCGCACACTGCCTCAGCACTCTCGCTGGAATGCCGTCAGGTCCGCTGGCCTTGTTCACGTCTAGACTGCACAATACTCTCCGGACCTCTTTAGTGTGCACAGCGATCTCCGGCATCGAAGAGTCACAATGAGGTACAGTAGGTGGTTGCTTGGAGCCAGCGTCCAGACGTGAATTGCTAGCAAAAAGACATGCAAATAAATTTGCTTTGTCACTTGCAGAGTGAGCCAGCGACCCATCAGGTTTCAGCATCGGAGGTAAAGTGGGCCGACAGAAATTCGTTTCAACCGCTTTAGACAGGGACCAAAACTGTTTACTACCCGGAGGGTGCGATGCCAGCTTGGCCCCAATACGTCCAATATGGTCAAAACGTGCCCGACGCAGAACCCGCTTGCAGAACTTGGCGGCAGAATTAAAGGCTCTTTTCCTCGCGCGAACCCTACGCGCTCTAACTTTGCGGTCGCGGGCCCCGACCCAGGCTTGGTAAGCAGACTCTTTTCGGGCCTCAGCATGGGCGCATTCTGCATTATACCAAGGTCGGGTTTTGTGACCGAGCGGAATGTCGGAGAATGGAATGAAATATTCCATTCCCTGCCGAATCACATCCGCAACCGCGTCTGCACAGCTCGAGGGGCTACCCGAGGAGAAACACACATGCCGCCAAGGATAAGACGCAAAAAAGTGCCGCATCTCGTCCCAGTCTGCTGACTCGTATCGCCATACTCGCCTCGTGCCTCTAGGGCTCTCATCTGGAGGGGAGCAAGTCGAAACGGATTTCACCAGACAGTGGTCAGACGATCCCAGCGGGGCTGAGACCGACACCGAATGACTGTCCGGATCAGTTGTCAGTAGAAGATCCAAGCAGTTGGGTGTATGGCCGTCAACATCCGGTACCCGCGTTGCCACATTCACCAGCTGGGTTAGATCTAGGGATAGAGAAAACTTGCGCGCCTCTAACCCGGCATGGTCAGTTTTCCGGTATGGGTACAACCATTCTTTATGATGGGCGTTAAAGTCCCCCAGAAAATTAAGCTTCGCTGTTGGATACCGTTGCTGGGCTATGTCAGCCGACTCCACGAGGCAATTAAAAAGCGCTGTCGTCTCCTGGTCACCTGAGTGCGATCGGTAAACGCCGATGTAAAGAGACTTCTCCACGCCAGTGTCCACAAGTAGCCATATGGCAGAAAAGCCCGATTTCTCAAAGCAACGGAGACGACGACAACAAATGTCATCGCGGACGTACACACAGACCCCAGCTTGCTTCTTGAATTTGTGTTCAAGAGAGTAACCCGGGTAGTTGAGGTACGCCACGTCCGACGGGGTTGTTATCTTCGTCTCCGTTAGAAAAAAACAGGTGCGGCTTCTCGGTCTCGAGGTGGTGGTGGACCGGATCGAGATTAGAGTGCAACCCCCTGATGTTAGTGAGGTGCACTTTTAGTGGGAGGAAGTGCAGCCGTTGTTTCACCTTATTATTATTTTTTCTGGTCATTGTGTTAGAGTATGGTGGGGAAGAAGTCGAACTGTCGAGGCGCTGCTCAGTGAACCAAGTGGAAAACTGGAGCTAACCCAACCTATGGGGAACTTATTTGGAGACTGCGGGGACGCCCGAACCCCCCCGGATATGGCCACCGGGTCCTCCCATCCAGTCGCCAGTTGGCACGGTGGAGCATACCGGGATTTTTCGCGAGTTGGCGGGGCAGCCTTTGGCACGTGGCTGGCGTGCTACTTGGGCCCCCTACTGACTGCGGTCGGCCAACGGCTGGCACCGTGCTTCGGATCCCGCTACCCTCCAAAATGAGTTACCCGGCCAGTTTTGCCCAGAGACCAAGACCGGTTCTGAACAGCGCAACTGACATCCTCCTTCTCCCCCAAAGGCACTGACAGTCCCACACACCGGCGGAACATAGTAAGCTGCTTGGCGCCGGACTCCGGTGGGATGGTGGTCGCGAGCCAGGCGGCCCCTTGCGGAGCCTACCACCGCTTAAGTGGGATCGTTCAGCCGTACCACAGGCAAGCCTGTGGTGCCGTTGCCCGGGATGGACCGCTAGGAGGTAGATCCCATACCCACCCCTAAAAATATAACTTAGGTTTCACCAAAATCTAGACTTAATAGACGCGTTATTGATTTCCTATTGATATTTGATGCTTTTAACACAGTGTTTCCTTATCTATTTAATTCTATTTGATTCTACGCCCAGTCTAAGTAATTTTTTTACATCATCTTAGGCCTACTAAAAGCAATCCAATGCCGAAAATAGTCGTCTCCTATCACACACCATGCAACACCTTGAAGCTATTTTTAGCACTAAGTATGCCAGATTACTTCTTTGTAATTCACAACCTATTTAACGGAAAATATCAATCACCGTTTTGCCTGCTCTAATCCTTAATATCTACCTAAACTTTTTTTTATTTATGTTCGCAATCTGCGTGGGTAGACAAATAGGTGACAAAATCAGTTTCATTGTGAACCAGTCACCATAAACATTCCTTAATATATTATTATTTAATTCGACAAAACACTAAAAAAAAGATAAAATCGTAGGAATGAATCCATTATTAAGTCAGTAATCTAATTTAAATTCATATTAGCAAGTAATATTGTTCAGAGAATCGTAAATTTTGATGGCATGTGATAAAGGCATTTTTTTATCATTAAATAAATTCGGTTTTACCAAAGAAAAATAATGAATGAATCTAACCTAGAAAGAGTACAAATTTTCCCACGAGGATAAGCAGAAACTACAGAACGCCTCCAGCCACGATCCTTACATAAATCCTTTTGCTTCATGTACGTCCATACATCTAGTCATACACGCACGCTGGTTATACAGGAGTTGTTGGTTAGATTAGTAATGGAACAAGTGAGTGAAGGTCAAGGAAACGATGCCGTCCAGCCAATTAAAAAAAAACATGTTAATGCCAAAATTCTTTTCGCCGAGATTTTTAAAATGAGATAAGTTCATTTTCACATAAAAAAATATCTTGTTCATCATGTTCTGTTCATCAGATCACCTTACTAGTGAGTGTTAGCAATAGACAGAAACGCAGCAAAAAGCTATACTTATAAAAAAACGTTTAGAAATAGTCTAATATTGTAGTTTGACATTTGTGAACCAACCGCCTGCGCATCTTCGTTTGTTTTCATTAATATGTATTTACGGTTGACGATTTTAAGACGCTTTAAAGCAAGCGACACGACTTATGATCTTAAACTTTTTAAAGCAAGCGACACGATATTGTCACGACTTTTGATCTCAAAGCAAATGTAGCTTGTATTGAGTTTTTACCAGAAGTGCTGCATAAGTCCTTGAAACTCGCGTTAGATCTTCTATAAAACTCTGAAGAAATATAAAACTCATATTTAGATTTTCAAAAAAAATAATCATATATTTAAAACAAGCTTTTTACACTTCTTCAGACAAATTGTACGCAAAATTTCAGCTCAATCGGTTGGCACTTCATAACTATTATAAATTTCAGTTGCAAGATTTAACCAACCGAACAAATTTAAGTTCAAATACATAATGTATTTTAATTAAACCATTTAAAGGTACTTATGAATTCACAAACAAAAAAGGGAGCTAGTTCCACATTCGCAAGCGTCAGTAGGTCTCTATAGAGAAAAACGTGCAAGAAACTCCACGGACACTCTTTTCCAGCAATAAAATTGAATTACAAGTGTTTGGTTATATCATTTTTGTTGGCAAATTACATATATGTGAGAACAATTTTAAAAAACGTGCACGTAAATGCGTCTCTAGAGTAAAACAAACAACCTCAATACACAATAAGTAATTAAAAACCGGCCATGGCAGCTAAGTTATGACCAGCTGATGGCGCCCGTTTACGAACATGACGATGGATATGCACCACTCGGCTCAACCAATTAACTTACTAACAAGGCAAGTTAAATAAAAGCTTATAATTATAAACTTGAATTTTCTTAGACTTCGTGGTTATAAAAACTGGCCAAGTGCGAGTCAGACTCACGCACGAAGGGTTCCGTACCATTATAGCAAAAACGGCAAAAAAACACGTTTGTTGTATGGAAGGCCCATTTAAATATTTATTTTATTCTGTTTTTAGTATTTGTTGTTATAGCGGCAACAGAAATACATAACCTGTGAAAATTTCAACAGTCTAGCTATCACGGTTCATGAGATACAGCCTGGTGACAGACGGACAGACAGACAGACAGACAGACGGATCGCGGAGTCTTAGTAATAGGGTCCCGTTTTTACCCTTTGGGTACGGAACCCTAAAAATGGCCATATTACAGAAAAATATATTTGAAAAGTTAATTTAAATTTTGAATGCCAAGTCAAACCGCAACTATTACTGTTCAAATTGGCCAGTTTAATAAAATGCCAATACCATAGGTAAAGACTCAATAATAACAGAAAACGTGTTTTGATCGTGGCAAATAGTGGTAATAAATGTCATTCGTGAATTCTTTTGTTTGTGATTTATTCAGTTTGTTTCACAAACGAAGAGGGTGTCTTCTGAATGCTTAAACTGCAGAGCTTAAATAAAAACAAAAATATGTGCAAATAAACTGCAGTTTATATCTAAGCACAGCCACTGACGATGACGTGGAAGTAGCAATGTTTTTGGCCAAACCAATTTGAGTGACTTCGTGCCAACGAAGCACGAAGAAGAAAAACTGAATGCAGATGATATTTAAATGTTTATAATGGTGGATGAAGACCAAAGAACCAATGGATGTATTGTGTGAAAGATCACACGGGTAGATGCTATTGAGAGAGAGAAGTGTGAAAGACTAGTATTTTTATTCGTTTTTATTAAAATAAGCTCACGCTTGACCACTATCTCACCTGATGGTAAGCGATGATGTGGTCGACGGTGAAGCACGTTTGCCTAGAAGTAGCCTATTCACTATTGACTTGAAGACCCCTATATTGTAGCTGCAGTGAATTGGGAATTATCCTTTGACTTGCCATATGATTGTCCATTTTAGATTTTTGGTATCATTTCGTATCATGTAAAAGTCTTAATTTTCTAACACCTATACATGTATGTGGTTTATTTTAAATTCAGGGCCGTCCACTGCTATAAAGTTTTGAATGATAATTAGCATGATTATTATGAACGCATCGTTTCGATATTATGTCTGTTTGTTAAGTCCATTACGATAGGAAATAGATTAAGGAACTTTTAACGGCATTTCCTTGACCTTTTGTATCGTCATTGACGAGTATATGGATCATAGGTATTTTGATACAAAAATTATGCTCTTTTAAATTTCATACGCCAGGCAAATAAGGCAAAATTAAGGAAACTCTACAAACAATCATAGTGAAGAAATCATAGTTATTTTGGCCGAAAGATTCCATTGCTGAATATAGGCTAACTGTCGCCACAATCTTCTTTTTCATATCGCTGGCACGACAGTCGTTCAAATTTCTTTGGCCCAAAACTTAGCCACTTCCACGGTGTCGTCGGTGGTTGATCACTCTGGTTGCATATTTTGGGGCACAGGAGACAGGACAAGATGTGGGACATGGTTGGCTACTCGGCACCACATGCACACTCTGACGCTGTTCCTTTGAGATAGCCCCATTTTGCGAGGTCGGCGTTACACCTTCCTACTTGGATTCTAAGGAGGTTCAGGATCATCCAGGTAGACCACGTAATTGCCACAGTGATCGATTCTTTGCGTCTCGCATCCAGTGTAATGATAGTAACAGCTCATACGTGATTAAAATCGTTAGAAGTATTTATTTAATATTTTGTATTTTCCTAGAAAAATTATGATAAAGTTACACGCGATTTGTAGAAATAAAATTATTAACACAAATTAAACCCAAGTCAAATGACGCGATTTACTGTTGAAAATTCAACAAATTCTAGTAAATAACGGGCGATTGACAATTTGTAACATTAATTTTACGTTAGACGTATAAGTAACTAACGAGCTAAAAGATAATGTGTCAATCTATCAGCGATGGTTATTGTCGAAATGGCAAAATGTGAGGTATTGATCACGTGTGATTTCGATTTCCCTCATTAAGAGGAAACGGGGGCAGATAGCGCCGACTTTATTTCCTAAGTTAAAAGTCATAATTCGAGGTTTGGCTCTCACCTATATCCTCCTCCAATATAGGACCAATTTAAAAGATATTACATAATCTGAAAATTAAAGATATAGCCTATGTCTCTATGTTTTCCTTTTTGATGATACATTATCTTTAGAAGCACTGGAACCCTCAAAAAATGCTCAAAATTCCGCTGTCAACAGAGGCTTAGTGTACAAATTTCACAAATATAAATGAAAAAAAAGAAAACATGCACATAGTATATATCTTATTTTATCAGTTTATGGAATATCTTTTAAATTGGTCCAATATTGAAAGAGGAAATAGGCGAGAGCCAAACCTCGAATTATGACTTTTTACTTAGGAAATTCAGCCGGCGCTCTCTGCCCCCGTTTCCTCTTAAATAGATAGCGCTATAAGCATGATTTTTGACACAATGTCAGTTATCTAGACTCTTGAGGCACAGGGGACAGGACTAGAGAGAGAGTACCAATATATTAGTAATAGTGCGGGACATATTTATGTAATATTGCAGAAGACGTCACTGACTAGAAAAAATATTTTCGCTTCCAGGTGTGTGATATTTATTATTATTATTATTTTTATTTATTTATTTCAACCTTATCACATTTAGATGCTTTTATTTATTAAATCTGGTATTTTTATTATAAATACTAGTTTCGAAATCAGAAATATGCTAAAAGATCAACTAGTGTCTAGTATTTTCAAACAGGCCGTTGGTTTTAAGAAAAATACATAAATCCTTAATCGACCACTAAATATATAATATGAATTATAATTATTTATTTTTGATCAGTTTTTGATATTTTTTACTAATTATTACTAATCATACGAATCTTGCCTTGAAATATCGCAAAAGATCAGATTGATTGAGTCAAAGTTACAAAGAAAATAGCGAAGGACAGGGCAGATATGACAAGAGACAGCTGAACGAAATGACACATCATAACGGAGTGGCAACCACGTTGTGGTAAAAGACAAAGAGGTAGACTAGACTTCTTCTTAGCGTGTCGATGGCAAGTACAAAAAAAAATGTTTGGCCAAGAATTCAGCTGCGGTAACACCATTCGGTGTAGCACCCATAAAACCTTCGCACGTACAGGTGACAGGGCATGCTGCACACTTTAAGAGATGGGTCAAGGTCTGCGGAGAGTTGCCACACGAGCATTGAAGGTTAGAGCCATCCGTGAACTCTTGTGAAGTGGAGCTTGTTTTTGCTACGGCCGACCCGAGTGTGGAGTTTATTTAGAGTTTTCCAGGTCGACCACGGCAACGCGTGCCCAGGCGGAAGGCTCTCTGATGGCCCGATGAAATAGTCAGGAGGCTTGAGCTCCTCTAGCCAAAGGTCGCATCTCGCCGAAGTGGAGTTCTATCAGATAGACCACACCAATCCAGGCTTTTTTTAGCTTTTCAGTCTCTGGGGCACTGAGCTGTAATTGTGCATTGGATGGCGTGGGTCGTTTTCTAGTGTCACCCTTTTTGTGCGACTAGCTATAGTCCTGCGAATTTCCAGGGGTGTTACGCCGATAAGTGGATAAGTCGTTTAGAAAGTCGTTAGTGTAGTTAATTGTAGGCAACTTGTGTGTGTAATTCGGCACGTCTCATTTAGAGCCGTATCCACTAATTTGGAGTGGGCAGAGCTGCTCCATAATGGACTTGCATATTCACCAGCGGAGAAACAGATCGCCATGTCTGTCGTTCACAGGACTTGAAGAATAAAAAGATAGTCAAATGATATAAAGAAGATTAGAAGTACAACCCCGACATAAAAAGCGAAGAAGAGGAAACAATGGCAAAGCAGAAAAGTCCTGTATCTTGTGCACGCTGAACAATAAACAGGAAAGTCCGATGTTAGAGATCCACCATCCTTTACTGACTGATGAAGAATGCCTAAGGTATTAAAAACCCACCTATGTACATTTATCTTGCAAGAAATTTCAATAAATTAATTAATAATATGTTTTATTAGTAGTAAGTATGGGGTGCAAGAAAGGAGCCTCCCCGAGCGACGTACCATCCGAAAACCTGTCACGTCCGGCGCACCCTGGGCAATCGACTCTGTCGATTGGCTAATCCTTTCACCACGATGGCAAACCTAAACTCCAATCGGCCCTTATCGGGGCCAAGCAGTCCACTAACAAAACCAGCGTTGTGTGTAGTCTCAATCAACATAGAAGGGTTATCCCGCGACAAAGCAGAGATTCTTTCTAATTAGCTCGTAAGGTACACTGTGACATCCTATGTGTCCAAGAGACCCATCGGGACTCCACGCAGAGCAGGCCTCTCATTCCTGGACTGTCTCTTATCGCCGAGATCTGTCATCCGAAGCACGGTAACGCAGTGTTTGCTGCTCCCGGCGTAAGAATTATTTCCACAAAGTGTTCCAACGATAATAACATCGAAGTTATCACAGTGGACCTCGGTAACTGTACTGTAACGTCTGTGTATAAACCCCCTGGCACCCCGTTTGAACTTAATCCGGGTAATTTCAGCACACAGCGAACACAAGTTGTGATTGGTGACTTCAATAGCCATAGCACCAGCTGGGGCTATCGCTCGACGAACTCGGACGGTCAAACTGTCAAAGAATGGGCAGAGGCTAACGATCTGAACCTTATCCACGATCCAAAACAACCTGCTTCTTTTAATAGTGGACGATAGAAGCGTGGGTACAATCCTGACCTCTTATTTGTCAGCTCAAATATCAGCAGCCAGAGCAAGAAGATCGTTTGTCCTCCAATACCCCGAACCCAACATAGACCTATAATGTGCAATATCCAGTCCGCTGTCTTCCCAGTGACTATGCCTTTCAAACGCCGCTTTAATTATTTCAAAGCTGACTGGGAACAATTTTCGATGACTGTAGATGACGAATTGCTTTACATTCCGCCTACCCCGCAAAATTACGACAAATTCGTATGCGTAGTCGCAAAAACATCTCGAAAATATATCCCGCGAGGGTGTCGCACATCGTACGTCCCCGGCATTTCCCAGGAATCTGGCAAACTGCTAAAGGCGTACGAAGAACTATACGACGATGACCCCTTCTCAGCTGGAACCGTTGAAGCCGCTGAAAAACTGCTGTCACTTATATGCGAACAACGCCAGGAAAAATGGATGGACACGGTAACTAACATTGACTTGACGCACAATAGCAAAAGGGCATGGACCACTATCCGCAGACTCACCAGCGAGTCACCACCTCCTCATACGCCCAGTGCAGTAACGGCTAACCATGTAGCCCACCAACTCCTGCTTAATGGCAAACCACCACAACGCCTAGACAGAACTCCTAAAATTGGCAACCTGGCATCTTCCAGTGAATCGGTGTGCAACCCATTCCAACTAGCAGATTCCAACTGGTTTGACTCTTATCTTCGGGGTCGCTCGCAGTGTGTTCGTCTTGAAGAGATGTTCTCTGATTGGTGTGGTCTCACTGTTGGTGTTCCTCAGGGTGGCGTTCTCTCTCCTCTTCTTTTCTCTATCTTCATTAACACTGTTACCAAGGTTATCACTTCCAACTTCCATCTTTACGCAGACGATTTGCAGCTTTACCGAAACTTCCTGCTTGCAGATGTGGACTTGGCGATCGACGCCATGAATCGTGACCTGGAAAGTATAAGTAAATGGGCTAAGTCCTACGGATTACAAATCAACCCATCCAAGTCCCAGGCTATGATCATAGGCAGTCGATACTATCACACTGCGCTTGACATATCCACTTTGACGCCTTTATCTCTTGACGGCTCGATCATCGCTTACACTGAAACTGCTAAGAACCTTGGTGTCTTAATAGACAGTAATCTTTCTTGGCGAGCTCAAGTAAATGAGGTAAGTCGTAAGGTGCACTTTTCCTTTCACTCGTTAAATCCCTTCAAAGCCTCTTGCCCTTTAAAACTAAAATCTATTTAGCTCAAACTCTAATTCAGCCGATCAACGATTACGCTGATGCCTGCTATCTGGATGCCACGGAGGAGCTCTTAAATAAACTTGAGCGCTTGCAAAACCTGTGCATCCGTTTTGTTTTTGGTCTGAGGAAATACGACCATGTCTCTCAGTTCCGCAAGGATCTCAAGTGGCTCCCTATTCGCCTTCGCAGGAACACTTGAGTATTATGTCTCCTCTTCAACATCCTGTTTAACCCTACTTACCCTAAATATCTGTGCGATCAATTCTCCTTCACTCGCCCTGCCGATGTCCCGTGTAGATCCCACCTTAAGCATCACCTAAACTTCCCATCCCATAGTACTAATTTCTATTCCCACTCCTTCTCTGTTCATGCAGTACGACTGTGGAACTCACTTCCACCTAAAATTCTTGACTCCAAAAATGTATACCTATTTAAGAAACAAGTCAAAGATCATTACCTCTCCACCATATTGTAATTATTATGTATGTATTTTTATCTTCTATATATTTAGTTAAGGTTTATGTGTTATTTATACATAATTGGTTAAGTTATATAGTTGTATAGTTGTTATTCTATTTTACGTTTCCTTATTTCCTTCTACACACTGTGTCTTCGTATATCATCCAACTTTCCTGTCGCAGGTCTGCTGGAAGAAATTTCTTTTGAAATAAGCAGTACCTTTGTGCTCTTCTATCTGTATTATTTATTTTCTCTGTTAAGTGTTTTGTGTGTACATAAATAAATAAATAGCAGACATCGTCCTAGCCATTCAAGGACTGAGCTTTGGTAAGGCCTCCGGTGTTGACGATGTTTCAGTTGAGCAAATAAAGCACCTCGGCCCAGTATCGGTGTCATGGTTGCTAAAACTTTTTAACCGCTGTCTGGAGTCTGCGAATATACCTCGTCTTTGGAGGAGGTCTAAAGTCATTGCAATCCCCAAACCTGGGAAACCACACAACGATCACAAAAACTTCCCCCCTATATCGCTCCTCTGCCACACTTACAAACTTTTCGAAAGACTACTGTTAGCCCGTCTCTCAAACCTTGTCGACCCGAAAGTTATACCAGAGCAATCAGGATTTAGAACTGGGAAGTCTTGCTGCGGGCAGGTCCTTAACCTCACGCAACATATTGAGGACGGGTTCGAAACCAAGAAGGTGACGGGTGCTGTATTTGTGGAATAGTCGGCAGCCTACGACACCGTTAACATTAGGCGCTTGTTATGGAAGGTTACCAACCTAACAGAGGATCCAAAGTTTGTTCGAATCCTTAGAGAGCTCCTCAGTAACCGACGATTTCAAGTGAGCCTTCTCGATGATAAAAGTAGGTGGCGGACCCAGAAGAATGGATTGCCCCAAGGCAGTGTACTGGCTCCATTGCTGTTTAACATATACACCAACGACCAACCGGTGAGCCCTAACACGACCCGCTTTCTGTATGCAGACGACCTGGCATTAACTTGCCAAGCCACTAATTTTGAGGAGATTGAAACCAGCCTTTCCGTCGCACTTTCAGACCTCAGCCACTATTATACAGAAAATGCATTGAAACCAAACCCCTCAAAAACGCAGTCGTGCGCCTTCCACCTCCGTAACAGACAAGCGGGTCGAACACTCAACATCTCATGGCAGGGGCTACCTATCACCCATAGTCCCCATCCAAAATACCTCGGCGTCACTTTGGAGAGGTCCCTCAACTACAGGAAAAATTGTGAGATTGTTAAGCAAAAGGTGCATGCCAGGAACAGCCTGCTACGTCGCCTTACATCCACTAGATGGGGAGCATCTCCCCGGGTCTTGCGAACTACTGCAATGGCGCTCTGTTTCTCCGCTGGTGAATATGCCTGTCCAGTATGGAGCCGTTCCGCCCACTCGAGCTTAGTGGATACAGCACTAAACGAGACATGCCGAATATCCACTGGATGCCTTAAACCGACTCCGGTACGATTGCTGTATCCACTTATCAGCATCGCGCCCCCGGATGTGCGTAGGAATATGGGAAGCCGTATAGAAAGGGCAAAGCAAGAAAGTGACTCGCGCCACCCAATGCACAACTACACCTCGGTGCCCCAGAGGCTTAAAAGTCGAAAAAGTTTTCTTGGTTGCGTGAGTCCATCTATTGGAAACATCACCACGGAAAGATGCGATCTTTGGCGAGAGAAATTTAAACTCCCTGATCGTTTCCTAGAGCCATCGGAGACCCTTTCGCCTGGGCACGCATTGCCTTGGCCGACCTGGAAAACTCTGAACAGGCTCCACACTCAGATCGGCCGCAGCAAAGACAATCTTCTCGGATGGTTCCGATCTTCGGTGCTTGTGCGGCGTCTCCCCGCAGACCATGGCCCACCTTTCGTCTTGTGCCGCATGTCCTGTTGTCTGTTCACCTGAGGACCTTATGACTGCGTCAGCGGAGGGCGTTGCCGTGGCTGAATTCTGGGCCAGGCAAGGCATTTAACTAAAAAGAGTGTTTGTCATCGACACGCTAAGAAGAAGAAGTAGTAAGTTTATTATCAGCTATAAAGGAACACAAACGAGGATATGACGAAAACCGCCTTCGTTGGTAAGGGCACGCCAAGAGACGTAGCGAGGACCATGAGGTACAAATTGATCTGCAACTACCGGAACAAAAAAGAGGTAAAGGCCGCCCGCCATAGACCTGGTGATCCAATATAGAAAGAGACCTCGAGCGAACCCAATTGACAGAAAAGACAACCCAAGACAGAACAACTTGGCGCAGGAAAGTGAAGAGACCCAACCCCAAATAATGGGACCAGGGAAGGAGGAAAAATTTAGTTAAGCCTTTATCAGTTATAAAGGCTTAAATAAATAAATCCTATCGGGATTGGACTGCATGATGTATGTAAGAGTAATTGCGAAGAAAAAAGTCTTTGTTGAATTGAAACTTTGGGAAAAAAAATAACGGTTAAAGGCCTACCTTCAGCTTTAACCAGCGGGCAACCCATTAGCACAATAACGAGCAAATCAATTAGTATAATTTTTCCAATAAATTACTTATAAAATATTAATTTATCGTCTTGTCCTTGTTTACCGTTTTGGTAGCAATCAATCACATAATAAAATCAATAATTGCGTTTTTATGACGTGTCAATAAGATTACACATGTTGTAAAAATGCGGTAGGCATGATACAATAATAATACAGTAATTTCGTTGATAGGTCAACCATGTTTGATTAAGCCTACGCAGAGTTTTAAAATTGTATACATAGATGATCAGATAATCTGATATTCTTAATATATTTCGCTAAGGGGCAACGCACACCTTAAATCGCAGGAAGCGTTAAATTTTACACAAGAGTGTTATGCACTTTTAAAGTATTTAAATACCGGATAACAATTTTTATGAACGATCGACTTTTTGCTTGACGGGAAATCCCAACGGAAACACTGATAGCTTCTAAATGGGGTTATCCACCACACTCTTTGCCATAGCTTCAATAAGCCCCAAGAACACCTAAGAACCCCCACCTCCACAGATAGGATCCTCGCTTGGTTTCTATCTTCGGTGTTTGTGCGAAGTCCTTCCACAGGACCATGGTCCATCTTTCATCTTGCGTTGCATGCTCTGTTTGTTATCTGTTCACGTGCGGACATTATGACGGCGTTTCATGGCCTAATACTGACCAAGGCTGGATTTTCCTGG
This sequence comes from Orthosia incerta, assembly GCA_948252205.1. Classification (NCBI taxonomy): domain Eukaryota; kingdom Metazoa; phylum Arthropoda; class Insecta; order Lepidoptera; family Noctuidae; genus Orthosia; species Orthosia incerta. The sequence continues at coordinate 32,045,285 of OX411746.1, forward strand.
AAAAGATTATATTTATCATCGACATACTAACAAGAAGAATAAAAGGCCGCCAATATAATGAATGTTTAGGCCATCACATAGTGAATGTGTCTATAGCATTTCAAATTTAGTTAACATTATAAAATATACCATTTTGTGTCTATTGATCTTTAATTAATATTTGCAAGTCCGATAAGGGCAATGTACTGGGCCTGTTGAACTTTAAATAAAGTTTTGTAAGCACAAGTGAAATGATAATTTTATAATACTAAAATAATAATTTTATATCACAGAAAACATCAAACAGTTTATCTCTGATTTAATAGTTAACTTAAGTGGCAATGGGCAGAGTATATTACTCGCAGAACTGATGGTCGATAGAAGACGTTGCGTTGGAAAACTCCTCACTACGTGAACCGATGACCTCGTAATGGTTGTGGGAATCCGCTGTATGCTAGACGCACGCGACCGATCAATGTTGTAGCGTTGTGAGGATCTCAACTGAAAATAGTCGAGTGATACTAAATATATCAATTAGTAAGTTATTACAGTTCATGGCCACATCTCTAAAACACGGAACAACTGTAATTTTCCGGAACGCTGTCACTCCGTCATTTCAATTCTGCTCGCTTAGCTGAATAACTATCTTTCGATCCTCATGACCCTGTGTGCCCCGATCTAGGGTGAGTTCTACATTAGGTTAATGATTGTACCTGATTCTCTGTGCCGGACGACCAATATTGATTCCATCACCTATTTAATATCTGATTAGCGCTGTCATGTTGGACGCGTGGCTAAGGGTCGTCCGGGACAAAGGAATTTGCAATGAGTCTGTATTCCTACTGCATCGGGGTGTGCCTCCGTGTTTTATTGTAAGTGATCACGTTTACTTATGTTAATAAATGCTGGCGTGTTCATACTTAACCTAACTTTGCATCTGTCAATGTGCTTGCTACGTTTGCATGTTTCCTACCTGTAAACCGCTGCGATGTGCTGAGCTTTCTCCTACATGCTTTCCACACAGTTCCTTGGCTAAAAAGGGGAAGAAGCTGGTACATCGCATGCGGCTTGCTGCTAATTGCACCGCATCTAACATGCGCACCCTATGGTACTTTCAGGGTTCTTCTTACGGGCTGAGGGCTGGACCCCTTGCCTACTGCTGCATGCTACTCGCTCCCTGTACGCTACCTACGCACGCTTCCCCGGTCTTGGCTTGCCCGGCTGCGGCCTACCGCCACGCTAGCTGGAGCCAGCACCCTGCACGCTTCCAAGGCCTTGGCCTGCCTGACTGCTGCCTACCGCCACGCTAGCCGAGCCTGCCGAGCAGCTGCAGTTCCGGAGGCCTACCGCCGAGCCTGTGCTGACAGTCCCCCGCGTCTGCCGCGTGCTGCCAAGGTACGGTACCTCTCCTTCCTATAAACAGTGTGTTAGGTGTCTGCTCAAACTGTAGTGACATACATATTATATCCTCGACCCTCGCCTAGTCTTAGCTACAAATATATGTATTAACTTGCCCAGCTGTTTTCTTTACAACTACCTACCAGTAGCGGGCTGCGCAGCTTACCTATCGCAGACCTATCCGTTACAATGTGGTGATACTTGGGTGAGGTATATGAACAGCAATGGACGTCTTTCGGCTGAAACGATTATAATGATGATAAAACAGTTTATATCTGATTTAATAGTTATTTAACTATTTTGCATTTTACGAGTCAAAGTGGGACACCTGTGAAGTGAATGGTGTGACTTGACACGCTCGTGACCTTTTGATCTTACGATGAGTATGTTTATTGTAAGAAGGGCAATATATTTGACAACTCTTTTTAAGTAAGCCCATTCAAGAGGTCATATATTGATATCGGTACGAACTATACAAGAAAATTGACTGATAATGATGTTGGTAGCTAGTTATAAAATAAAATAACTGCTCGACTGGTGAGAAAGATTAGGGGGTATATGACCAAAACGGTGGAGGCTTTTGTCCGTTGGGCTATCATTTCAGAAAGCTTCAAAAATAGTTGAAGATTGGCATATTTGGAGCCAAGCCGGGACAGGACATCAGCATGATTAATCACGATCCTTAACACTGAGGTAGAGAAGTCCATTATAAAGCAGTTGGGCCCATTAATAAATTTAGTTATTAATCCATGCAGCCTGAACATATTCCCTTCTTTAAGTTGGTCTATGATACCCTGTTATGAGTTATGAGAAAGAATTTACATATTTTTAGTAGAAACGGCGACATACATAATTACGTTACTAGAAATAGGGACCAATTAGTTCAAACAGGTTTCAGACTGGCTAAAGTAGCCTCATCTTTCATGGGGTACTGTACAAAATGTTACAATAAAATTCCTCCCCACATTTTTGAACTGAATGAGACGAAATTTAAAACTTGTATGAAACGCACACTATGCAAGCTGGCATATTATATGTTGGGGAATTACATCACTGATAAAAATGCTTGGCTAAATGCTAGTCCTGCTCCACATCCACTAGGGCGCAAAAACAAGTGATATGCAGAACATAATTGATTTGAAGTATTGTTGGATTGTCTGAAGACTGTATTAATATATTTGTTTTGTATAAACTCAATTTCATTCATCAAGGAATGTACTTATGTACCTAAATATAGTAAAAAAAAATATTTTTTTGAAAGAGTTAGTATGGAGTTTCTTGTGCATTCTTCTCCATTACAAGCTACTTGACGAATGCACGGTAGAATCAACTATTATTATTTGTAAATTTTAATGTAACGGTCAAAAGTACCGCTTGGTGGCCTACTTGAAATAAAATATCTTTGTCTTTGTCTTTGTTCTCCCCCTTCTGTATGTAGTCTGTCCCGGCTGCCTTTCAAGACACAGGCTATGCCAGATCTAATCGGGATGTGAACGCAAAGCTTAGCGGCGATGTCGCTGGCGGCGCAATGGCTGCTTTCAAATAGTTTTTGCTTTGTTTACTTAACGTTTTTTTGTTATTTTTTTATGTTAAACTATTCTACCATTGTTATTGATAATATGTGTCCCTGGCAGCTTAAGGAATTGCAAGATGAACTAAAAATGAAGAGCAAGGACAACTGGAAAGAAAACAGATCTTATTTAGAGGTAGACTTTTATACAATAAAATATTTCATCGGTGATGTGTTCTAGATTTGGATATTTTTTTATGTTGCAACGAGTTAATTCTTACTTGACTCGTGTTAGGAAAATTTCCAAAATGAGAGAACATTACTTTAATGTGTTGGTATTCTTTACGGGAATCAAAGCCCTCAAGCTTCTGAAGGCTAAGCAAATGACATTCCTGCTGAAAAACTTTATCAATACGTTAATAAATCCACTATATCGCCGAAGATTACCAAGCAATACAATCAGTTACTTTGACAGGTACATAACATAACCTATAATTATTTTTAGCCTTTTCCCAGTATTTTTTAGCATGGTATCTTTGGGCAATAAATAAACACCTGGCTTGGTGCATCCTGGTACAGCACACAGAGGCATATTTAGAGAAAATTAAAATTTACTGAATGATAGGTATTACAAAATGTATAGATTTGACAGCTTTCAATAGCCATAGCAACGATGCGCCACCTATCGTGAAAAAAGGCAGTTCACATCCCCATTAGAGTGTAGTAGCCACCTGTAAAAAGATATCACTGCCTAACTTTATCATGTCCATGGACCAACCTTTGCGCATTTTCAAGCTAATTCATCATCATTACAGCTGAAAGATGTCCATTGCTGGAAAAAGGCCTCCCCAAGCGTCGCCACACTGATCTGTCCTGAGCTTCTCGCGTCCACCGGATTCCTGCATCCTTGACCAAGCTAATTGCCAATTTTCAATCAAAGACTCGTCTTTTGCAAAAGACACTACATTATTCCTTTTATAGCAGCTTCAGTAAAACAAGTTTCAGTTGTAAATTAATAATTAATAACTATGTGTTATGGGCAATCAAAGTAATTGATCGTAACAGACTACAAATTGGTTTGAAGGAATGAGTCGATTCGTTTCAAAATTCAATAAACGACACTTCGTTACAAACTTCGACGTACTAAATATGTGAAACAAAATTAAGGTTTATACTTAAGGTAAACTTAAGGTTACTCTAGTCGACGGCACGAACTATTTTGTGCACGAGATTAAAATGCCTGCTATCTCATCCGACAACTCGTGCGAAAGAGATAGATGCTGTGATGAGCAGTAAGAAGCTAGTTCGCGTACGAACCAGCACTTTTTAAAACGAGCGCGCGAAATTTTATAAACAGACCTTTGGGAGTCGAGATTTCATGAAAAAACGACCCAATGTATATTTTCAAAATAAAATTATTTGCATTGATGAAATATTAATCTATCCCTGTGTGGTGGCCGTTTTGCAATTTTCCTTCTTCTTATGGTATTTATTGCCGCTCAAAGATGCGTTAAAATTAGTGTTGAAATATAGGACTTTCGACGCTCATAACTTTCAAATATTTTTCTTTTTTACTTTTGGAACGAAGTTCCTTATCGCGCGTTGTGAAAGGGGGCTAGACGGAAAAAAATCTTACGAAAAGTTGGTTGTCACGACACTTTTTGCTATAGTTGTAAGCCGAGCGGCGTGCTCGTGTTTCGTGCGTGTTCTAGCCTATACGCTGTTGTGTCATACATATATATATGTGTACATGTATATATGTGTGTGTATGTATGTATATATATATATATGTGTATATGTATGTATATATTTAGTTTCTTAACGCCAGACGTACAAAACCCTCCACCACAGGCCGACTCGAGTCGACACTACTCGAAAACCGACCCCGAGCCGCCACTAATAACGAACCGGCGATCTAATCAGAAAACCTAAAAACCTCCATATCTCGGAAACAGTTGGAGCTAGCTCAATTCTGAGTAAAAATTTGCCCCCCTGCTTCCCGTCGCTTCAGACCGGAGAACAAGATAGGATTACCCCCCCCCTTAACTGTTCACCTTCCCCCCCGCAATTTATTTTTACCCCATTCTAAAATATCAATATGAAAAGTCTATAAAATCGTGCAACAAACCCCTCCCTCCCTCACCCCTCCCCCCGCCCCCCTCACTCCTCACCCGCTCTCATTTACTCGAAATCCTTTTCATAAAATAATTTTAAAACATTTTTTAGGTGAGATCGAAAATATACGAACGACCGAACCAACTATTCAAATTGTAAAATCCACATTTGTTAACCGTCACCTAGCGCCTTCTGTCGCCATCAGATGGAATTAAAAAACATTAATTTAAGAAATAAAATTGTATCTCGGCAACGGAAGGAGATAGGCCAAATCTGACAACAGATTAGAATATACTATAAATATGTTATAAATTGTAATAAATATAGTATATTCTAATATATATATGTGTATACACATATGTATATATACTAAAGGAACTTCGTTCCATCCGGGTGTCCCTTGACACCTCTCAAGTTTTTTATTTCCATACAGGGCTAGGTAATGATGAGACAAATTGATATCATTTTTATTTTGAACGTGCATCGTCAAACAGTGTAGTAATCCCTAAACTACTTTTGTATGGAATAATTACCGACTAGAGTAACCTTAAGGAGCGAAGCGAACGGCACAACTAGTTATAAATAAAATACCTTAGGCCGTATTGTATTATATGCTTATTTCATTATCCAGTTAGAAACTAAATTACAAATTAACCTTTAGAAAACCATTACTTACATTGTATAATGAATTTATTATTATCAAATAAGCAATTAATTATATAATATTACCACATTATTTCATGTCCTAATGGACATGGTTGAACGCTATTAGGTCAATTGTCACGTACGAAACAATAAATAAAGCGTAATAAAAAACAAATAATAGTACGATGGCTTCCATGTAATTTAAGACTAATATTAGATAACATATACGAAATATTAGTATATAAGCTGACCGCTATATAAATAATTAAATAAATCATCTAGTAAAGTTAAATGTCTCAAGTCAAAATATTATGTTACCGGAAAATGAGTCCAGTTCGTTGGAGTTAAGGTTTATTTATGAATATCATGATGATAGATTTGTAATATTTTGTCCTCCAGAGTGATTACACTGTTTTTTTAATGATGGAATTGCAAAAAAATGTCGTAGAATAAACCAAAATGACTGTATGTTTTATTTTTGTATAGTTCAATATTATGCTCGGCATTTCAATAATTCGTTTAAACTTAAACTTGATTTTTAATTAGATTTAGGTTTTGGGACAAATAATACGGAATCATTTTATGAAAGTTTCACATCACATCACATCATCAGCCCACTACTGGGACACATGCCTCCTCTCTGTGAGAGGGAATGGGCCGTAATCCACCACGCGGGCCCAGTGCGGGTTGGTGGATGTCACATGTCTAAAAATTTTTGGTTCTAGGACATGCCGGTTTCCTCACGATGTTGAAGGTTTAAAATAAGCATTATAATTAAATAAGCCTTTATTAAAACACATTTTGTTACAAACATTTTTGCTAAATCTATGACGGTGAGTCGACATCGACAACTTGGTCTGATTGCCCATCTTTGGTATTTATTAAAGTGTGTCTAACCATTCATCATCGGGCAGTCATTTTTCTCTTTTTGGTGTTATTTTTATGGTAGTTTAGCTTCTATAACACCTAACAATCGATTGGTAACTAGCCCCATCATAGCTTATCATTTGCTTACCATCTTTGAAGATAGCCAAGTCATGATTATCATCTCATTCCAAAAAATATAACACTTATTATGTTTAGAAGTAATCCGAAAAAAAGGATAATAAAAAAAGTTTAAAATAAAAAATGTTACACTCTTAAGAAGCGAACTTAAAAGAAGTAAACAAGAAGAGAATCATACTGTACTATCGGAAAATACATATTCGCGAGCTGGTTGACCAACACCAGATGTATCCTCCGACTGCACAGCATTATTTCTTCTTGTTTACGTCTTTTTAATTAGCTTCTTAAGCGTGTAACTAATATGGTGTAAAATAGAGTATATTATATTCTATAAAGTATAATACTGACCTACTCGTCAGTGCCTTAGTCTAGCTATGCTAGGTATTATATTATCTGTTGTCTGCCAGTCATCCAATATCCATCACACTTCACAAGAACGATGTATGTCGCAGCATAACGACATCCATAACTGCTAAAATAATAATTATAATTATTATATTTACATTGCTTATTACATCCGACGTGCGTCCGCATAATACGTATACCAACTTGGCCTAGATGAGTTAAGTTTGCTTTGAGAACTACTGATAAACAATTGAGATCGTCGAGTTGCCAGTTTGTCGGTTTTTTATCGGTTACACTTCGGCGAGTGTGCGATGGAATTGCATGATCTAATTCCACCTAGCCCGTTTCATCATCGGACTACCAGACGTACGGCGATGCGTCATCGGTACATGGTGGACATCCCACCCATACGCACCAAACGTTTTGGGAACACTTTCATTGTGCGTACAGCCAGTGGTGTCTCATCCCATACAAAAAAACCGTGCCGACGTTCTATAATGATTATTCTGATTATTTTTTGTACATTGATCGCATTCGATTCCGTTCGGTTTCTTTCCACGGATATAGATGGTGATCTATCTATCGCCGTGGAACGAAACCGAACGCGATCGAGTTACAAAAAAATAATCGGTATAATCAGATGAAAAACGCTAGTTACGTCGGCACGGTTTTTTTGTATGGGATGAGGCATCTGTATGTTAGTATTATATTATCTGTGGTACAGCTAAGGAGTGGAATTCCCTGCCGGAGTCTGTGTTTCCCGACAGCTACAATGTAGGGGTCTTTAAGTCAAGAGTGAATAGGTTTTTTCTAGGCAAGCGTGATTCACCGTCGACCACATCATCGCTTACCATCAGGTGAGATAGTGGTCAAGCGCGAGCCTATAGGATATAAAAAAAAAAAAAAATAGTCCAGTGATTTTATCTTCTAAAATAAGCTTTAAAACTAGTTGGTTTACTTGGTTTCTGGGGGTCTACACCCTATCTCCGTCAACAAAGTTACGGGTCCCGTATGAATCTAGCGTCCGTCCATACGGAGTAGGAAACGCTCGTAACGAAGGTCGAAAGTACGGACTTCGTGCGTAGTAGTAGACCCCCTGATTTACGAAACCTCTGGTCCGTTAAGTAAAAAATATAACAAAGCCGGTTTATCCGTTTGGGAGCTATGATGCTACAGGCAAACAGATATACACGTCATACTTGTAGGTAACACCCCGTTTTTTCCGTCGGGGGTAACAAATGGCAAAATACGGAACCAACGTGGACACGAATGAGTTATTATTATGGGGAGACTAATAAAAACTTTTAAGAAGTGAGATTCTTGTATAGCATGACTACAGCAGTAGGGTCCACCTCCTATCCTGTCCTCTGTGCCCCGAAACCTGCAGCCAAAGCCTCTGCGCTGCCACTGACAACGCGACGTCGTAGAACTAATTAAATACTCGTAAAAAATGCCTGTATTACCTTTCTAAATATTTACAATATTTGTTGGATGCCTTAAAACTACATCAATTTAAATAAATAATGATTAAATAATTTATTTTAAATTAATCGGCAACCAGTTTAGCTTGTCGTTCGACCAAGGCCTTCTCTAAAGCTTTCCGTTCTACTCTGTCCTTTCCTACTCTTGTCTATTCTGGACTTTTTAGGGTTCCGTAGTCAACATGTAACCTTAATAGTTTCGCCATGTCTGTCCGTCCGTACTAGAAAGCTATAGAATTCTAGTACTAAGAATCTAATTTGACATGGATGTTATATGTGTGTTTTAATCACGCTGACAAAGTGGTAAAATAAAACGACGAAAAAACAACACTTTTCGAAGGGCAAAGCTAACTTTGTCCATTTGTTAGAGCAATGTTTGGTGCTTTTATTGTTTATGAACGCTAGTAATGTTACCTATTTATTTTGGTAAATGTGGTTGTCAGAATTGTCGGAACCCTCTGTGCGCGAGTCAGACTCGCACTTGGCTGGTTTTTTATTTCGGTTTTCATCGCGTAATCTGACGCCCTTTATTTCTTTTTGTATTTCTTGGATACAATTCTGCTATTAATCTTATACATTTTTGGCGTCATGGAAGTATTTACTATCGCGCAAATGACACAATTAAGAAGATGGTTATGGTCGTGTGACGGCATTCAGATTGGACGTGTAAAATGATATTGAATGAAGGTCGATCTCAAAACCAGGCTAAACCAAAGCGTCAACCTTCACCGCCTTCCATAAAAATATTCAAATCCATTTTCAATAAAGACCGCATTCTTGGACGATCTAAATCATGCAGTGAATTATGTTTTCCACCTTGATACGCACGATGAGTATATCAATTTGATTATGTATTAATTATATTCAGTTTTATGATACATATGATCATTTAATTTATATATTGTGACCTACTAGTCGCCATGGGCAGTTTAAGAGATATAAAAACACATTTATCAATTGATAATGCATGATTCACTTGAGCAGGACGTTAGATCGATGTGTGAATATATTTCATTGAAATTAAATAAATATTATCTATATGTTTTTTATCCTTTAAAAGGCGTTGAATTAAAATGATTCAGTCAATTGATTTTAATAATTTCCCGCATATTTTTGCAGTTTTTAAAGGTCGCATAGCAATATCGACTTCACATCATTAACTTGTATGTAAACAAAACTTTTTTGAATACGCGGATCTTTTTCATGCTTAGTCCATACTGAGTGACTATAATGTCACTCTTTATGTTGACGCTTTCACGCCTAAATCGCTGCAATTATTTTCTGAATAAATTTTGGTAAAGAGTTACATAGAAATTTGTAGAAGGACAAAGGATTATTTTTATCCCAGGATTACGAAACGTAATGATAATTTCTGACTTTGGCGCAGGCGAAGCCGCTGCCACAAGTGTATTTAGTATATAGTTTAGTATAATTAGTTAGGTATGTACATATATGTTTTTTTTATTTTTATTTGTAACGGGTTTGCTCTTGACTCTAGTCTAGGTCATAGTTGACAGAGACAGAGTCGACGATGGAGTGAGCTTACCCATGGTTAGACATGTTTTACAAATAAAATGATTTAGTTACCACAAGGATTGAATTCACCATCTTTCTCATTATTCTTGCAATTTTTTTTGAACCAGTCACGGAACAGGTCAAGTCTTATCTAAAATGTCAGGCAGTTAATTAAATAACCACTTTAAGTTCTACGACTGTCGGGTCACGTCCATCTAACTCGTTTTAATTGCGTATCATGAGCTCGTCACCCAGAGTCGAAGTTGAAGAGGCTCATATCAGAAGTACAGAACAGCAATCCAAGCAACAGGTTTTGGTAATTTAAATCAGTATACCTCACTAACTCATCTAACGTTTACTATTAGGTGAGATCAAGATGAAGAGCAGGCTGCACAGGAATAGGGTTACATTTCGAAAATTGAATGGTCCTGACAAAAAGCCCAGCTTAAAAAAAAGTGCGGACATTTTAGTTACTAAATGAAAGTTGTTTATTTAAAAAATATTAATATTTTTACTAAATTGAAATTTGTATTTGAACTTATGATGTTACCTTATTATTATTTTGTCTTTGATGCACAATGACCCTTTTTGCTTCTTCCCTTTGTATTTTTAAGACTGATTAAATTAAAGTAAGCAAAATTTTGCCATCCAGACGAAAAATTCAAACAAATTAGTAGGCCGAACAGAGTCCCGACAGAACACCAGATGTCCGGCTAATCTGTATGGATGGTATACCGAGAAATTTAAAAAAGTTACTTTAATCAATTATTATTATGACGTTTTTTTTTTCACTAACCTCACAATTTTATGCGGCGTTTTTAGGATTCCGTACCCGGATGTGCGGAGTCCGACACGCACTTGGCCAGTTTTTTAGTAAATGTTAACATTTACAAACGTGTCTAATCTTACCAAATTGAGGGAAGCTTGCCAATAAAATATTGTACTACAAGGAAAAGGCCTTTTTATCCCTGTTCCACACAAGCTGCAATAATTATTGTAAATAAGCTGTAATTATATTTTTATTTTTTATGTATCTATTTATTTCTCACCACAATAAACATTACAGACATTGTTACACTAACGGTACATTATATATTTTAGTTTACTGTGGTAGACTGGTGCCTAAGCTAGGCTTTAAGGGCCTGTGTTTCAGGTCACCAGTCACCACCTTCTAGCAGTTAGATACATTTCATAGTAATAAAAATTTATTGATTTAACAATTTCAATGAGAGGTTTCATATTAAGAACTTTTAAAAGTCTGTAGCTCAAATTTGGGTGTTCAAAAAAGAAAATATGGGAGTACAAAAATTAAAATTAAAATAAAGATTGTGGTTTGGTGCAGTGTTAGTATTGTTAGTAAACATTTTTATGAGAGCTTGAGTAAGTGGATGTGTTTGGTGTGTGTATGTTTATCTGAGAGTGCGTGTGTGGGTGAGGATTTATAAGATAGTATTCGGTATACATTAAGTCACGGTGGTAAGTAGTTTTTCGGTGTCATCATAGTTGAGTCCCAGTACCCACAAGATAAGCTTCCTTTTGCATTGTTCCTTATTGAGGTTGAATATGGGTTGAATTTTATTGATTTTTTTGTACAGAAATCTTCCCAGATGGCAAAAGAAGCGGTTAGAAAAAACAGTCGAAAGAGGAGAGTCATTGCGACTTACGGGATTATATCGTCTCTTACCATGTTTCATTGAGGGGTGATAGGTGAGTAATGAATGTTGTTTTAGTAGAGTGTTCAGGATAAAAAGTTGTCGTACTGTAAGGGTTTTTGATTGCTTGTATAGAAAATCTGTAGGATAACGGTATGGAAGAAAATTAGAGACTTTAAAGATAACTCTCTGGGCTCTCTCGAGTTCAAGGATAGTGGTTTTAGGTGCACCACCCCAAATTGTTATGCAGTAAGTTATCAATGACTGAACGAGGGCGAAGTAGACTGATCTCTTTAGTTTTTCGTCCGCCACATGTCTCAGGGGTTTGAAAACATATATCAGTTTACGAGCCTAGTAATGAGTGAGTCTATATGTTGGTGAAATCTAAGGGTGTTGTCAACTATTACTCCAAGATATTCCACAGATTCAGCTTTGGACAGGTGGAAACAACTGCAGGTAGCATCGTTCGGAGTTGAGCACGAGTGAACTTTAATGGTGTCCGGCTCTGTAGGTAAACTTGATTTTTTGAGAGCAAAGGTAACGTAATGAGTTTTACTCGCATTTAGTTTTAGTACGATACTACGCAAAAAATTACAATTACAGCTTATTTACCAGACTAGCTTCTGCCAGCGGCTTCACCCGCGCGTGAAACGTGTTTTCTTATCCCAAGGGAGCATTATACCAAGATGAAAAGTAGCCTGTGTGTTATCCCAGACTATTGTGCTATTTCTGTGCCAAATTTTATTCAGATCTGTTTAACAAACATACATCCATCCAAACTTTCGCATTTATAATATAAGTAAGATTGTCAGATCCCGATGGATTTTATACTAACTGTTTAATATAGTTTAATTAAGATACTTATTTAAGTTTATAAGCACATTTTAACATAATTCGCTATCCCACAGCTGGGCCTTTGCCCAAAGTTGGCTGAAAGAATATGGGGGAGGCATTTGCCTCCCCCATATTCTTCCAGCCAACTTTGTCTCCTTTGAATTTATAAATGTAATAATGTAAATTGACTTTAAATAAAAAATGAAGTAAAAGAAAAATTGTTTATTTTCGCCAGGCACGACGCATACCAAAAAAAACAAAAAAAATATCATAAATACAATCATTACAAAGTATGCGTCACAACTACGCAAAACGGTCATCGCTCAGCATAATGCTGGGACTCGTGTGCGAGACAGTAAAGTTACAAACCAATTTCTTTTGGCCGGGCAAAGTAGAAGGCCATTGACCTGTAGTGGGACGGTATAGACTCATAATAGTATAAAGTTGTAATTTCGAAATATCCTAATCGTTAAAGCATTACTCTCGTATGTCACAGAAGGCTCAAAGAAAAAAATTATACTTAGATCACAATCCATCTCTCCCTTCTTTTTTACTTTTATCATACACTGTGACTACAGCCAGCTGAAAACCGATATCATGGCGGATAGAAAAGACTAACATGGTTTATTTAAGAAGACATGGATTGACTCAAAAGGAAAATTATATTATTGTAAATTTTTACTAATACAATATCGACTTCACATCATTAACTTGTATGTAAACAAAACTTTTTTGAATACGCGGATCTTTTTCATGCTTAGTCCATACTGAGTGACTATAATGTCACTCTTTATGTTGACGCTTTCACGCCTAAATCGCTGCAATTATTTTCTGAATAAATTTTGGTAAAGAGTTACATAGAAATTTGTAGAAGGACAAAGGATTATTTTTATCCCAGGATTACGAAACGTAATGATAATTTCTGACTTTGGCGCAGGCGAAGCCGCTGCCACAAGTGTATTTAGTATATAGTTTAGTATAATTAGTTAGGTATGTACATATATGTTTTTTTTATTTTTATTTGTAACGGGTTTGCTCTTGACTCTAGTCTAGGTCATAGTTGACAGAGACAGAGTCGACGATGGAGTGAGCTTACCCATGGTTAGACATGTTTTACAAATAAAATGATTTAGTTACCACAAGGATTGAATTCACCATCTTTCTCATTATTCTTGCAATTTTTTTTGAACCAGTCACGGAACAGGTCAAGTCTTATCTAAAATGTCAGGCAGTTAATTAAATAACCACTTTAAGTTCTACGACTGTCGGGTCACGTCCATCTAACTCGTTTTAATTGCGTATCATGAGCTCGTCACCCAGAGTCGAAGTTGAAGAGGCTCATATCAGAAGTACAGAACAGCAATCCAAGCAACAGGTTTTGGTAATTTAAATCAGTATACCTCACTAACTCATCTAACGTTTACTATTAGGTGAGATCAAGATGAAGAGCAGGCTGCACAGGAATAGGGTTACATTTCGAAAATTGAATGGTCCTGACAAAAAGCCCAGCTTAAAAAAAAGTGCGGACATTTTAGTTACTAAATGAAAGTTGTTTATTTAAAAAATATTAATATTTTTACTAAATTGAAATTTGTATTTGAACTTATGATGTTACCTTATTATTATTTTGTCTTTGATGCACAATGACCCTTTTTGCTTCTTCCCTTTGTATTTTTAAGACTGATTAAATTAAAGTAAGCAAAATTTTGCCATCCAGACGAAAAATTCAAACAAATTAGTAGGCCGAACAGAGTCCCGACAGAACACCAGATGTCCGGCTAATCTGTATGGATGGTATACCGAGAAATTTAAAAAAGTTACTTTAATCAATTATTATTATGACGTTTTTTTTTTCACTAACCTCACAATTTTATGCGGCGTTTTTAGGATTCCGTACCCGGATGTGCGGAGTCCGACACGCACTTGGCCAGTTTTTTAGTAAATGTTAACATTTACAAACGTGTCTAATCTTACCAAATTGAGGGAAGCTTGCCAATAAAATATTGTACTACAAGGAAAAGGCCTTTTTATCCCTGTTCCACACAAGCTGCAATAATTATTGTAAATAAGCTGTAATTATATTTTTATTTTTTATGTATCTATTTATTTCTCACCACAATAAACATTACAGACATTGTTACACTAACGGTACATTATATATTTTAGTTTACTGTGGTAGACTGGTGCCTAAGCTAGGCTTTAAGGGCCTGTGTTTCAGGTCACCAGTCACCACCTTCTAGCAGTTAGATACATTTCATAGTAATAAAAATTTATTGATTTAACAATTTCAATGAGAGGTTTCATATTAAGAACTTTTAAAAGTCTGTAGCTCAAATTTGGGTGTTCAAAAAAGAAAATATGGGAGTACAAAAATTAAAATTAAAATAAAGATTGTGGTTTGGTGCAGTGTTAGTATTGTTAGTAAACATTTTTATGAGAGCTTGAGTAAGTGGATGTGTTTGGTGTGTGTATGTTTATCTGAGAGTGCGTGTGTGGGTGAGGATTTATAAGATAGTATTCGGTATACATTAAGTCACGGTGGTAAGTAGTTTTTCGGTGTCATCATAGTTGAGTCCCAGTACCCACAAGATAAGCTTCCTTTTGCATTGTTCCTTATTGAGGTTGAATATGGGTTGAATTTTATTGATTTTTTTGTACAGAAATCTTCCCAGATGGCAAAAGAAGCGGTTAGAAAAAACAGTCGAAAGAGGAGAGTCATTGCGACTTCCGGGATTATATCGTCTCTTACCATGTTTCATTGAGGGGTGATAGGTGAGTAATGAATGTTGTTTTAGTAGAGTGTTCAGGATAAAAAGTTGTCGTACTGTAAGGGTTTTTGATTGCTTGTATAGAAAATCTGTAGGATAACGGTATGGAAGAAAATTAGAGACTTTAAAGATAACTCTCTGGGCTCTCTCGAGTTCAAGGATAGTGGTTTTAGGTGCACCACCCCAAATTGTTATGCAGTAAGTTATCAATGACTGAACGAGGGCGAAGTAGACTGATCTCTTTAGTTTTTCGTCCGCCACATGTCTCAGGGGTTTGAAAACATATATCAGTTTACGAGCCTAGTAATGAGTGAGTCTATATGTTGGTGAAATCTAAGGGTGTTGTCTACTATTACTCCAAGATATTCCACAGATTCAGCTTTGGACAGGTGGAAACAACTGCAGGTAGCATCGTTCGGAGTTGAGCACGAGTGAACTTTAATGGTGTCCGGCTCTGTAGGTAAACTTGATTTTTTGAGAGCAAAGGTAACGTAATGAGTTTTACTCGCATTTAGTTTTAGTACGATACTACGCAAAAAATTACAATTACAGCTTATTTACCAGACTAGCTTCTGCCAGCGGCTTCACCCGCGCGTGAAACGTGTTTTCTTATCCCAAGGGAGCATTATACCAAGATGAAAAGTAGCCTGTGTGTTATCCCAGACTATTGTGCTATTTCTGTGCCAAATTTTATTCAGATCTGTTTAACAAACATACATCCATCCAAACTTTCGCATTTATAATATAAGTAAGATTGTCAGATCCCGATGGATTTTATACTAACTGTTTAATATAGTTTAATTAAGATACTTATTTAAGTTTATAAGCACATTTTAACATAATTCGCTATCCCACAGCTGGGCCTTTGCCCAAAGTTGGCTGAAAGAATATGGGGGAGGCATTTGCCTCCCCCATATTCTTCCAGCCAACTTTGTCTCCTTTGAATTTATAAATGTAATAATGTAAATTGACTTTAAATAAAAAATGAAGTAAAAGAAAAATTGTTTATTTTCGCCAGGCACGACGCATACCAAAAAAAACAAAAAAAATATCATAAATACAATCATTACAAAGTATGCGTCACAACTACGCAAAACGGTCATCGCTCAGCATAATGCTGGGACTCGTGTGCGAGACAGTAAAGTTACAAACCAATTTCTTTTGTTTTTAATCAAACTTTTAAACCCATACTTTTGGGTTTTAGAACACTGTCTGGGCGTAATCCTTCCCCCGCGAAATAGACCTTTGCACTTATTTTCTCGTATTTCTTTGCACGTATTTCTTGACTGTTTATTAACCACCGCCACGACGGAAAAAAAGGGGTATTATAAGTTTGACGTGTGTAGTGTGTACCTGTATATTTGTGTATATGTGTATCTGACTGTGACATCATAGCTCCTAAACGGATGAACCGATTTCAATGCCCTTTTTTAATGTGGCTTCATCGTTATTAGCTATGTTTGACACAAATCGGTCAGCCGTTCTAAAGTTATGGGCAAGATTTTTCGAAAGATTACGTATTCAATAGATTGTCGATCGAAGGGTGTCTACGACTAGATAAATAAAATTATGGAGCATGAAATAAAAATGACATAAGTTTTAAATGATTTAAAATTTACTTGTAAGTGTGTACGTTATTGGTAACTAAATAAATAATACTTACTTCGGGCGATGGAGCCGAACATTTCTGTAGACGAGACCGCGAACCGGAAGATGTTGCGTTGGAAAGCCTCCCACTAGGTGGACCGATGACCTAGTGAAGGATGCGGGGAAATATAATTGTCCATTGCGTGGAGGGAGGACGCGCGGGACTGGTCAATGTGGCGACCCTTGGGAGTGGCCTATGTTCAGCAGTGGACGGCTTATGGCTAAAATGATTAGCTTAGCGTATCTATAGCAAATATCATCTAAATCTTATGGCCCAGAATTCTGCCAAGGCATCACTTTTCTTTTTCTTTTTTTTATCAATTTTATAAAACAGTACATGATTATATCGTATTAAATAACAATCTAAAACCACTAAGGTTTAAACTTGTGCTATTATGAGTCTATAAATATGTTTATGTATGTGCTATATATATAAAACGCTAAAAGCAAACTATACAGCATTCCCTAAGCAAAAGAGATAACGGAAACTATACAATAATAAACGTTATTTTCGATAACAATTAATAATATCTCTTACTAGTTAAAGACCTAAACAACAATAATCAAATCAAATCAAGCAAACATCTCTGCATTATCTATATAGTACTTAAATAATATTGTTTAAGCTTAAATTTCATATTTTTATCTGTCATACAATTATTTATTTCAGTTTTTTTTATTTACTATATTAGCCAATCAGATGTTTCTATTTACCCTATACACTCGAGATTATAATAAACACAACATTCCTCCAAGGTCAGGATCGTAGCAGACATACCAACAGATCAACATTATCAACATTCCAACACTGGGAGCACACATTACTGATGTTGGTATTTATTGTACTCGTCTTGTTGCGACATCCTTAGCAATAACATCCTGTAACGCACGTTTTATTGAAATGTGGGTAGGAGGATAGCTCAGTACACTCATATATCCACTTATTTATATCGCAATATTTTTGTAGCCAAGACACTCACTGCTACGCTTGTGGCGTAAAGTTTTGGGTGGCGATGAAATAAAATTATTAAGATATAGTCCGGTCAATTTAGACCAAAAAATGAGAGTGAAGTTAAATAAAGTCCTAACAAGCTGAATTTCTGTGAAATTGTTCAAAACATAATTATAAACAATGTCTAGAAGTTCCCCATCATTCCCCTGTAAGGAAAAACTTTTATTCAAGGTCAAAGGTCAAAAAAATTAGTTTTTCGCGATTTTCAGCAAAACGGTAAGTTTTTAAGGGAAAAGAGCAAGGTGTGCGTATATTGTCTTTGAGTAAATATCATTTTAATACTTAAAACAAAATATTGTTTTAAGTAATTTTCGCCACTGGAATCAACATATTGTCAGTTTCAATATTTTGTTAAAAATTGAGATGGTTTTCGTTGCCATAGCGACTTATTCAATTGCAGTCGAGAAAGTTGCCTTCAAAAATACTTAATATGATCATAAAAACATTAAGTAAATTTTCTTAATTTTTGTGTAATTGGCGGTCAAGCAAGGTCTATGGTATGCTTGCTCAAATAGATCAATTAAACGAGTCTGGTATTTGTTGACATATGTTTACGCAAACGCATCCTGTGTTACGCATTTTACGCCATTGCAGTTATTTACGATGTAAACACTAATGGTTAAATGCTATTTGAATAATTTTACGAGAATTTCCACTTGTGATATCAAGATAAAATGTAATTTGTAGTTTAACTAATTACACGTGTAGCTAATTAAATATTATTTTTTGTAACATTAGTTATAATTCAATCGGTGTGGCAATGGGCGAGCACAGAGTAGATTCCAAGTGCCTGAAAACGAAAACACTGAAGGCCCGGAAATAGATGGAGGCATGACCTGAACCCCTATTCAAAGCACTGTCATAAAACTGCAGAAAACCGGGCAAAGTAGAAGGCCATTGACCTGTAGTGGGACGGTATAGACTCATAATAGTATAAAGTTGTAATTTCGAAATATCCTAATCGTTAAAGCATTACTCTCGTATGTCACAGAAGGCTCAAAGA
Organism: Orthosia incerta; assembly: GCA_948252205.1. NCBI lineage: Eukaryota > Metazoa > Arthropoda > Insecta > Lepidoptera > Noctuidae > Orthosia > Orthosia incerta. The sequence goes on from OX411746.1 coordinate 32,064,194, forward strand.
AAAAAATTATACTTAGATCACAATCCATCTCTCCCTTCTTTTTTACTTTTATCATACACTGTGACTACAGCCAGCTGAAAACCGATATCATGGCGGATAGAAAAGACTAACATGGTTTATTTAAGAAGACATGGATTGACTCAAAAGGAAAATTATATTATTGTAAATTTTTACTAACACTAGAAAACATAAAAACATTGATAAATATTATATCGTCGGCTAATAGTGCAAACCTGCTAACTCACTTCAACCCAAATTAACAGAAGACAAATAAAACTTAATAAATTTGAATTTTACAATTTTAGTAAAAATCCAAAAATACAGTTTTAAATAATGTAGAATATCCAAAAATACACCAAATGTATTTTTGGTTTTTTACTAAAATTGTAAAATTCAAATTTATTAAGTTTTATTTGTCTTCTGTAAATTTGGGTTGAAGTGAGTTAGCAGGTTTACACTCTTAGCCGACGATATTATAGCTACTGTTGGATTTTCAATCTTAGCGCTAAACCAAGTACTGAAAACCAACAGAGTTTCAATTTAGGCATTTATTTAGAAGCTAACTAGTGTAAGTAAGACTAAGCAAACCACAAAAACTTATACGAGTGAGTATAAATCGCACTTGACCAATTATTTTCTGTTTATGTAAAAGAATCATATTAATTATCACTTCACATTCAAAGTCATTTTACGTAACTTTTGTCAATTTGTGCGTATATGTGAATACAGTGTCAATGTTTTTATGTACTTGTATAAATAAACAGCATTCAAGTACAGTTTGTACACACAGAGGTAGCAAAGAAACCTTCTTAATATTAATAAAGTAGTTTAGTTCAACAATAAGTTATTGATGCTTGAAACACTTTAGGAAACTAGTTTTTATCGGGACATCAACAAGAAGTCGACTCTTCGTGAGAGCACAGAGCTGACCTTTTTATTGATCAAAGAAACAGCATTGCCAATCCATGTGGCGAAGCTGCAGGTGTTTCTATAATTGAAGAGACAAAATCTTCGGTTTCCCTTAAGAGGTCATCGAAATACAACCAGGCTTCAGACGCTTATAGGTCAAAATGGGGCAAATATAGAACCCAGGAGAAACGTCCCTTGTTCTTGATTCTGCCATACCTCCCTGCGATCGTTAGTGTCAATCACTAGAGGTTTACGCCAGTTCTTATTAGCTAAAGTGAGTGAGCGTCCCTTGTCTACATCTCGATGCATTACCCACGTCGGTTTCTAATTAATATTCCCTAAAACTGCGTATCTCGCGATTGTATTGAAAAGCTACTAATACAAGCTATTAAAAAATCGTTACTATTTGCTTTTACATATACCTAATTTTATCTAGTAGACCACATAAAAAAACATGACATTTATTAATACTTAATACTTCCTATGAGAAAAAAATTGGAACAAACTGCCCATAAATCAATTGCCATAAAAAGAAATTAGATAATAGATATGTTTAAATTTATTGATAGATAATGGCAAGAATTGCTTACTTTAAATCACGACCTCATGTACATAATATTCACAACTATCTCTTCCCCTAGCATCGCTCGCGTGGTCTTGCAGAAACCGTGCATTTTTTCCTGGATTAATGCTAAAATGCTACAATGTTAAAAACTAAAATGATAAATGCTAGAAAGATAAAAGCTGAAATGATAAATGCTAAAATGCTTACACTCGATAGTGCAGTTATCAATCAGTGAAAGAATTTTCTTAATCATAAGAGTTCTTCCAGAGTCTTTAGAAACATATTAACACACAAACAATAATTGTACTTACCTCTTTATTATATAATTTAGTAAATAACAGAATTAGCAAGTCTTTCTTTAGAGTGTTTTGAGCGATGTGAGAGCAGTGGTGGCCCAGTGGTAGCGGCCTTGACTTACAAGTTGTAAGTCGTGAGTTCGAACCCAGGCAGGCGCTTTACTTTGTGTAAATTATTTCATCACGCTCTCAAAACGGTGAAGGAAAACATCGTGAGGAAACCGACATGTCCTAGAACCAAAAATTCGAAGACATGTGACATCCACCAACCCGCACTGGGCCCGCGTTGTGGATTACGGCCCATCCCCACTCACAGAGAGGAGGCATGTCTCCCAGCAGTGGGAACATTAAAAAGGCTGATGATGATGATGAGAGACAGCAAGGGGGCGTGAGAGGTAAAATCTATCAAAAGATCTTTTTGATAGATTATTTTTTTATCTTGCCAGGCTTAGTGCAGCTCGTGCTGAAAAAGACTGGTATGCGCATACAGCTGAAAAGAGACCAGTACTCAACCTGTACGCTGTTGAACGATGTGTAACTGAGTGGTGCCACAGATAATTAGCATAGCGGTGTCAGCTACACATCTTTTCACAGCTTTGATACGCATCCTCGTGCCACCTCACTACCTCACACAACTTTGGTGGAAACAGTCACACCTTAGTCTGTGAAACCCCCTTTTACATTACCTAGGGATTCCACATTTCCGTATTTTTTTTCACGAAAATAATACCAAATATTTGGTCATAACATCACGGATTTTAGTACTTAACAAGGCACTTAATTATTATTTTTTACAAATCTAAATTACTTATACAAATAACATGCTACTTGATCTTCTAATCCTCGACCAGGAAATTGAATGTAAAGCTGTAAAAAAATGTTTTTGTAATTACATTAATGTAATGTTTGTCTTTTAATAAACGGTTTTAAATTTTACAAGTTGAAGATGTTTCTATTTCATACGTATTTATAGTAGCAAGATTATTTACATAGTTAGAGGATATTTTCTTCAAAATTGAATCATACTGAATAATTCATTTAATAAAGTAAGTCTAGAATTTATTGAAATAAACTAATTTTGTTTATTTGATGATTAATGAAGAACAAACTATCGGGAACGTCTGCAATACTTAATTCTCTTATTTTACAAAAAATAGAAAGAAAAAGTTTCGGGTGCAACTGTGTCGTAGTCCGGCTGTTTGTTTTACCTGAATACGTGTACGTAAAGGCACTTCGGATTTTCACGTTTTATTATTATTTTTATTTGTTAATGTTTTCTTTGATCCTTTTGCTGTCGAGTGGTGTTATAAAATTTTGTATGTAAAATACAATTAAGGAGCTGCAACAAAAAATCATTATCAACACTTTTTTTGATAGCCTTCTGATGGAAATGGAAGCAAATTTATAGACTATATAGAATAGTGAACTTAATAGAACGATACATCTCATTATAAACATTAACTAAATCAATAAACCACCTACTCGATTATTCACAACTTATCGATAAAATCATCTAAACATCGAGTGTCACAAAATACGATTACGCCTCCAAAACTCCAAATAGATGTCATCACTTGGGATCGAATAGTAAGAAGAATAAATTTGTTAGTAGCAAAGGTCACCGGCGCGACCTTTGCGGAAGCAAGGCCGCGTCTATTAGGCAAGGAGCCCGGCAAAATTATAGTCTCAGAGTAAGTGTATTATTTGATTAGATCGATTCATATTTCAATGGCTGTCTGACTTAAGTGAGCCGAAGAATGTAATTCGTCAAGTATCAGTGGCTTTTGAACTGAATGGGCGGATTTAAAGTATTTTGTTGTGTGCTTACACAGTGGCTGTTGACAGTTCACCTTCATTGATGCATAGCTAAGTAATTTGATGAAGCTCTGGAATTTAAAAGAATAATATAGTATAGATTCTCTATAGGAAAAATAATAAACTTAATTAATTGGCATTATTTTCAGGAAAAACGTTTGGTAAATGGAATTTGTTTAGAAAAGAATTAATCGTGATATTAGACGCCTAAGTATTTCTCAAACACCTAAAATCATTGGTAAAAATATTTTTGCTGACATTTTTTAAAGACTTACCAGGAAATAAATTATACCATTTAAAAAAAATGCAATAAACTGTTTAACATGATCTATACTTTTGTTTAAAATTAGACTAATGTCATTCGATTCTGCAACATTAATTAAAGATGATATCCTGCATGTGACCAGCACATTATCTAAGATAAATAAAATACTACTTATTATTTAATACTTGAATCTTAATTTTACTAAAAGTCACTTGAACTATTTACGATATTATGTTCATAAATTATAAAACTGGATACATAATTAATAAGAAACTTCTTCTTTATTAACACCAGGCAAACTTAGGTATTATTTTTATTTTATAATTAACAAAAAAATATTGGTACAGAACAGAGTATTTTAATTATCTAAACTTGAAGTCCGGGTTAGAAGTCCTGCCATCCGTTCCTTCACAAAATAGCTAATGATGTCATACGGAAAGCTGCAACTCAAAAACATATAACAGGGGCTTGTTAACGATCAATGGGCTTACCTCGGAATCTAATGGGGGACCCTCACACGGCAGGTAACTTCAGCAATCCCTGATGAAGATGGCAAAGAAATTTTCTCAATAACTAAAGCCAGGGTAATAATAAAGATTACCGTGGCCCTGTCACAGGCAACTGAAAGAACACGAGTGGGTTTTAGTCCGTTAAAGTCTGACACGTCCTCCCACTTCACCCAGACCGGGAGAAGTCATTTGATGATTTTACGGGTTATTGGACGATTCGCACGAATTTAACTCGCCCGAAAAGTGCGAATCGACCCCTTTTAAAAATATTAATTTTTCTGTGGCGATTCGCCCGAAGTGAATTTATCGGTGTACGAATCGACCACTCTAAAATTATGTAGTAGGCAATTGGCACACGCATTGTGTTTTATGTAATACCGTTAAGATAAAATACACTCAAGTACAGATATTAAGGGCTAAATATTTTCCCGCACGGAACAAATATTTGTATGCACTACAGATAGTTGTTCCGGCTCTGGGTGTTGTGTGTGTGAGTTTATATGTTTGTAAACGCTCCCACTACAGAAAGAAATTCCTAGCAATGTTCACACAGAACATTGTAGGCCTTCTTTAAGTTCTTACGACTTATTGTCGGGCCTACGTTGTCCCCCGATATCTAAGTACTAATGCTGTAACATGGAAATATTGCAAAACCAAACCATTTTTTTAAAAGAGTAACCGTGAAGTTTCTTGCCAGTTCTTATCCATAGGAAACGACTAACCCGAACCGTGCTCCTTTTGTCGACGTTTTATAAGTGCCCATGTAGGCCTATGTAAAATCATAAAAATTGATTTTGCTTTATCTTTTGTTTTTTTTAAGCCTGTATTGCTGTCTCTCTCTTATTGTTCTGTCGCCTGTCTATCTTATCTCACTTATATGTCGCCACGTTTTAAGTGGTAATAACTTATTTAATGCATTGCTTTCCTAGATTCAAGTAAAATATCTATTAACTTCGATTAATTCTTCATATTATTTCCGAGACGGGTGAGCACGACTGTACTTATTTATTTTTTGTTCTCTAAAATAAAGTTTGTGCCAATTGCCTACTACATAATTTTGGTGTGCTCGATTTTCACACCGATAAATTTACTTCGGGCGAATCGCCACAGAAAAATTTATATTTTTAAAAGGGGTCGATTCGCACTTTTTGGGCGAGTTAAATTCGTGCGAATCTTCCATTACCCCGATTTCACAACATTTTACTCCGTTGAATTTCATAAGTATATGGTAAAGCATAACGTTGATGACTTTATTAAAAGCAAGAAGCTGTGTTACAAAATTCTACATTTACTCGTGAACAAAAACAAACGATTGGTAGTTCTAATGATTGGATTTTGCAAGGAAACTTCCTCTCACTTCCCTTTTGAATAAATGTGTCTTTTGGTCAGTTATAAGATATCTAGCAATCCGGAGAATTAGCTAATAGGTGCTTAAGGCCGTGGCCTGACCAAAAAATCAGCATGAGATATGAGCATTCCTATTGGCCTAGCGGCACTGTTGGCGCATGAATTACGGTAGTGAATACGCCCAGATTTTAGAATAAAATCTTTATAAAATCGAATATTGGTTTTTTGAAAAAAATAAAACTTACAAAATGTTCGTTATAAAATTGTCTATCCATTAGTGTTAGTGTAAAAAATAATTAATGAATACTTTACGAGGAGATGCATGCTATCAATAATTATTTCACATTTTTATGGTTTTGTTGGAAGGAAATTAGTGACACATATACATCTTTAAAAAAAAAAGTGTACTACAATTTTAGAATCAACATTATGTAGAAATTTAATGTATTTTCATTAATTGATATTTCTTTTTAAATAAAGATTAGATAGCTCTTAAAAACTGCACAAAATTCGACTAGCGCGGCGTTTTGCTCGGGGACGCCATGCCTTAAGTACTAAGACGCAAGACTTGTACAGCAAGTTGTAAATTAAATAAAACTATTTATTCTGAACATTGTGTTTACAAATTCCATAATTATCACAAATTAAGGCAAGTTTCTCTCTCATGTTTACCAAGCGCCTATATTTAAATGCAGAATTTATAAGTTAGGTTATCTACAGTATAAGACTCATGCTAAAACAGGCGCTTAATAGATTCATCCACAAGTTTCCCAATTAATAATTTGAATTTGAGAATATGTTTAGCATGAAACTCTGACAAACTGTCATTAAAGTAGTGTTAGTTCTTAACTTAAACTAAAATCCAAATGAAAAACGAAACAATAAATAAAGAAAGCTATTAAAAAAAACTTTTTACATAAAAATACCACCGACTTTCAAATAAAACTATAAAGTGAAAAATAAATTTATTTTTGGAAGTCAGTGTCTTTCGTAGGCACCAATTTATTGCGGTATGGACACCGACTTCCAAAAATAAAGTTATTTTTCACTTAGTTTATTTGGAAGTCAAATGGTATTTTTTTGTAAAAGTTTTTTTATTTTCCCTTTTTAGTTGTACCTACCTAATAGGCAAGTTGTTAAGTTAGTTACCTATAACGCCTGAATAGATTACCCAAATATCATGAAACTTAAACATAACCGGTAACGTGATTTTTTGAAATGGTATAAATAATAAACAAAAACGCGATTGCAACAATCCCGAGAGATTTGCCGTTATTTATTGAAGAGTTCTGTTGTATATCTTCGAAGTTCTTAATTAGATCTTCACCAAATTAAAATGGGACCAATTTCGAAACAACTCTTTCAAACAATAAACGAATTTTCAAAATCAGTCCACAATTGACGGAGATATCGGTGAAAATACACAAAAAAGAAAATAAACAAAAATAATGTCGAACATAGAACCTTCTCCTTTTTGGGCAGTCGGTTAAAAAATACTAATAACTGTACTCTACTCGCTGGGGCAAAAAATAAAAGTTAAACAAACTAACAAAAGGTTTTTACAGTATCTTCACTGCTATCACTAAAATAAAAAATATCATGAGAAAATGTCTATTTCATACAACAAACAACAAACACATGCACAAATATGAAAAATATTTAAATTAATATTTTCTTAACTGTATTTTATAACAATAGCAATACTTTTCAAAAATTGGTATTTATATTTCTTTCTTTGTTTTTTAAAACCAATTCATCATCATCATCATCAGCCTATAGCAGTCCACTGCTGGACATAGGCCTCTCCAATTGCACGCCATTTAGTTCGATTTTCGGCAACTGTCATCCAGCTTCTACCAGCCACCCTGCGAAGGTCGTCGCTCCACCTAGCCTGAGGGCGTCCTACCTTACGTTTACCAGTTCGCGGCCTCCACTCAAGAACACGTTTACCCCAACGGTCATCGGTTCTACGACTTACATGGCCGGCCCATTGCCACTTCAGCTTACTTATTCTGTGAGCTATGTCGACTACTTTGGTTCTCTGCCGGATCACCTCGTTTCTGATTCGATCCCTTAGAGAGACTCCGAGCATAGCCCTTTCCATAGCTCGCTGAGCAACTTTGAACTGATGAACCAGCCGTATTGTGAGTGTCCACGTCTCGGCACCGTAGGTCATAACAGGTAGGACGCACTGGTTGAAGACTTTAGTCTTCAGGCTTTGTGGGATGCGCGACGAGAAAACTCGACGAAGTTTTCCAAACGCCGCCCAGCCCAGCTGTATTCTTCTGCTAGCCTCCTTCTCAAAGTTGTTCTTACCAAACTGCAGAGTTTGCCTGAGGTAAACGTATTCTCGAACAACTTTAAGAGCACCGCCATTGATAACAATCGATCCCGGAGTGACGTGTGAATTGAACATAACCTGGGTTTTATCCAAGTTCATCCGGAGACCGATGCGTGCAGAAGAATCAGCTAGGCCATCCAGCATCTGCTGCAAGTCGTGCACCGACTCTGCCATTATGACGATATCATCCGCAAATCTTAAGTGTGAGATGTACTCGCCGTTTATATTAATGCCGCGTCGTTCCCAGTCCAGCGTCTTAAACATATCCTCCACTGCGTTACTAAACAATTTCGGGGAAATTACGTCCCCTTGTCTAACCCCTCGACGCAGTGAGATATGCCTAGTTTGCCGGTCCTGACTTTGGACGGTCATTGTTGCGTTTTCATAAAGACATCTCAGCACTTGGATGTATCGCCAGTCAACTTGGCATCGCTGCATAGACTCCAAAACAGACCAGGTTTCGATGGAGTCAAAAGCCTTCTCATAGTCCACAAAAGCAAAACACAGGGGCCGATTATACTCTTCCGACTTTTGTATAATTTGCTGCAACGTGTGGATGTGGTATATAGTGCTGTATCCTCCTCGGAATCCGGCCTGCTCCGGTGGCTGAAACTCGTCGAGTCTTCGCGCTAGACGATTCGTGACGACTCTCGAAAACAACTTATAAACGTGACTAAGAAGCGAAATGGGTCTGTAATTCTTCAAAAGGGTCTTGTCACCCTTTTTGAAGAAAAGAACGACCACGCTCCTTTGCCACGCCACTGGAGTTCTCCCAGAGAACAGGACAGAGTTAAAGAGCCCCCCAAGCTCCTTCAATACCGGGCGTCCTCCCGCTTTCAGGAGCTCGGTTGTAATCCCGTCCTCGCCCGGGGCTGTTCCATTTTTAAGCTGTTTGAGAGCCGCCTCGATTTCATCTTGGCTTACTTCAGGCAGGTCTTCTGTAAAATGGCGGATTAAGGTGGCTCTAGAATCCTCATTTTCGGGATCAGGCCGAGATGCATGCGATGCGTACAGTTGGCCGTAGAAGTTTTCAACTTCTGAAAGAATCTCCGGCCTCGAAACGACGATATCCCCACTCGATTTAGCCAGCTTCGTCAGATGGCTCCTCCCAAGTGGCTGGAAGAACACTTTTGACCCCCGGTTTTGCTCAATCGCTTTCTCTATAGAGAGCGTATTGGATCGCCCGAGATCGCGTCGTACCAGTTTCCTAATAGTTTTGTTGAGTGCCCGCTGTTCTGGCGAAGTGGCTGGTGGATTTTCCCGTCGCTCCGTCATGAGCTTTAGAGTCTCTTCCGAAAGTTTAGACTTCCAGCCCGTACGCCGCATCTTACAAAATCTCGTACCTTCCTTCCTGAGGATTTGCACCGTTTGGTCGAGCGTCTGGTCAACGTCGTCTGTGGTTTCCAAGACAGCGAACCGGTTCTCCAGGTCTGATTGGAACGCTTCAGATCCCAACATAGTTTGGAGCAAGTTTGGACGGAGCCTAGACTTCATCAAACGAGTTCTCTCAAGCTTGAAGTTGATATTCAGAGAGCCTCGAACAAGTCTGTGATCACTGCCGGTATTAAACCTGTTGATCACTGAGACATCCCTGAATATATGCTTTTTATCCGTTATGATGAAGTCTATCTCATTTTTGGTCATAGCGTCGGGGCTTTGCCACGTCCACTTCCTTTGAGGCTGCTTCTTAAAAAAGGAATTCATTACGAAAAGCCCCTCCTTCTCTAGGAAGTTGACAAGCATTTGCCCCCTATGATTTCTGCTGCCAAACCCGTAGGATCCTAATACCGATTCGCTGCAATTTTGTACTCCCACTTTAGCGTTAAAATCCCCCATGACAACGCTGTAGTGGGTCTTAGTGGTGGAGTGCAAGGCCTTGTAAATGTCCTCGAACATTTCCTCCATTTCGTCGTCCAAGTGCGCCGAGGTCGGTGCGTAGACTTGCACAACCTTGAGGCTATACCTCTCAGTTAGCTTCACTATGAGGTACGCTACCCTGTTCGACACACTGGAGACTTCCACAACGTTGCTACAGATGGATTTGTTAACCAGGAACCCGACACCGCCTTGGGATAGCTGGTCTCCCTCTCGGAAATACATAAGGTGGCCCGATTCAAGAGTTATTGTGTCCTCCCCCTCTCTTCGGACTTCACTCAACCCCAGAATGTGCCACCTTATATTCTCGAGCTCCTGTTCAAGCTGCACGAGGTGTTTGTCAAGCCGTAACGTGCGTCCGTTGTACGTAGCCAAGGTCAGTTTTGTTTTATGGTTTTGGCGGCCGTAATCCGTAACCCGGAGATTCTTCGCACCCCCGAGTGCCCTGCCGCTACCGTGACCGCCGCCATAATCAGCAATAACAGCAGGGCGGCCGGGAACTGGGGGCCGTGGTTTCTTTTGACTTGCCATGGAGGGTTTGCCCATAATCGCCACGCTGGGCATGCGGGTTGGCGATCGCAGATAGCAGTTTCTCGCACTGGTGACGCTGCTGCCCGTCACCAGTCTATGCCATTTGACTGCGAAGATTTGTTGAAATGGTTATACCGCCATTTGTCGGTTGTCGTCAGAGCCTCGTTTGTTGATCGGCAGGATGCACCACGAGCAGGTGAGGTTGACTTGGGGCGCTAAGTTTGCGAGTGCGCCCCCTTACACCACAAAACCAATTAGTTGACATTAAAAAGCATCTCAAAACGCTGGAGTTCGGCTATATTATGATAAAAAATTAAAGAGTATTACTAAAGTAAACATTTTGCGTTGTAAGGTTGTATTTTTTAAATTAGTCGGCTTATAACCGTTTGACGTTCGTTTGTTTACCTTTTATTTTCTCCCCAGCGAATAGAGCTTTGATTTCGAAAAAAAATATGGGTCCAGCTGTTTAAGACACGGGAGCGGAGTCAAGGGCAAAGTTAGTAACATTTTATAAGCAAGCTGCGGATAGATATAGATCAAGAACATCAAATATACCTCGTTTAGCTACCAACCTTATCCTATAGATAACAGAAACTTGTTCACCTTTATTATGATTTATATATACGTCTGCCCATCGTCTAATTACAATAAATGCTCAATTATAATAAATATAATAAAACGTACCGAAATAGTTGATATGTAAAATTTCAAGCTTTCAAAATTATCTTTGTCACCTAATTATGCAGTTTTTGGTGTCAATTTGTGTTAATTATATGGCCCATATTAATAAATGCACCTACTTTAATTTTTATTATTTAATCGCAAATATAGGAGCTCGTGGCTAAATAATAACAGCCGCACGGGTCGATCATCAAGGTTAAGCAACACTTGACGAGGTCGGTCCGTGGATTTATTTATTTAAGGTTCACCAACAGTTGTTACAGATATTATACAGATAGGAACATATAAGCAATTCTGTCTTAAATCTAACTGCACAACCAATTATAGGCAAACACTACATGCAAATTGCTCTTTGTAATTATAAAAACTTAATGTACTTAAATTCTAGATATTTATATTATATGAAATACTGATACTAATTACGTCTAACAAACTTCGATATTGAGTCTGCGTGGACGTCAACCAGGTCGCTCGTTCACGAGTTTGCAGATGCGGGGTGACCATTGTGGATGGGTGACCATTTCAACATACCGAGTTTCCTCGGTGTCTCGGAAAGCACGTTAAGCCGTTGGTCCCGGCTGTCATTTGAAGATCTTTGACAGTCGTTACGGGTAGTCAGATGCTTGAGATCTGACACTAGTCTAGCCAAGAGGTATCGTGTTACCCAGTTACTGGGTTGTGGAGGTCAGATAGGCAGTCGCTCCATGTAAAACACTGGTACTTAGCTGAATCCGGTAAGACTGGAAGCCGACCCCAATATAGTTGGGAAAAGGCTAGGCAGATGATGATGATTTAATCGCAAATATCTTCTATAAATATGTCATCGTTTCTAAAGAATTAGTTGCGGAACCACGAATTTAAGTATTTGATTTTAGAACGACTCTGATGGTTCCAGCCAAAAGGTTAAATTTGTACTAAAACTCTGGACAAGAGACATTCTATAATTGAATACCTCATCAGAGAGATTGGCAAAAAGTCATAAATGTATGAATGTCAAGCAATAAGGATTTTTTTGTGATCAAGTTCTTACATATAAGCAATTTGACCATAGCCTTTGCTAATATATTGATCGAAAAACTTGAAGACATTAATATCCAGTGAGACTTTTATTAGTGAATGGATGGTACACATGGTACACGAAATTTGTGGCACATTGTTTACGTATATACGTATGTATATATATTGTATACGTATGAACGTAAAATGAAGGAAAACGGTGAGGAAGGAGGAAAGGAAGGTAAGAAACGTAGCAGATGGCTATCTGTAGTTTCCTTTCTGCAAAAACGAGCTATCAGAGCAATATATAATCTTCCCGGCGCGATTCTCTAAGGGAACTGTTTAAGGACATTAACATCATGACGGTTCCTTGTCAATATATTTATGAAAACATCATGTACGTGAGAAAGAATTTACATCTTTTTAGTAAAAACGGCGACAGACATAATTACGTTACTAGAAATAGGGACCAATTAGTTCAAACAGGTTTCAGACTGGCTAAAGTAGCTTCATCTTTCATGGGGTACTGTACAAAATGTTACAATAAAATTCCTCCCCACATTCTTGAGCTGAACGAGACGAAATTTAAAACTTGTATAAAACGCACACTATGCAGGCTGGCATATTATAAGTTGGTTGATTACATCACTGATAAAAATGCTTGGCTAAATGCTATTCCTGCTCAACATCCACTAGGGCGCAAAAACAAGTGATATGCAGAACATTATTGTTTTGAAGTATTGTTGGAACTGCTGTAGACTGAATGAATATATTTGTATTGTATAAACTCAAGTTCCTTAGTATTGTATAACTGCACGGCACGTGTGTGAGTACTATGTACCCAACTGTAAATCTAACATTTACTGTACCTGTGTGTCGTACGTTGACTTGTGTGTGCCCTGGCAGTTGAGTGTGTCATGCTCTCTCAAATGTCTCTCTGATGGTGGCGCGTGTGTTGGATCATCCGATTCCCTTCATGATGGTTGAGCTGGGTGGTGCCATTCATGCGTCATGTTCGTGAACGGACGCCGTCAGTTGGGATTGGTCATAACTTAACTGCTTCGGATGTTAATGCTTTTCTAGCATCTATTATATAACTGCACAGTACATGTGTGAGTACTTTTATTACTTTATGCCTGTACGTAGTTTGTGTGTAGTGCTATTCTGGGTGCATTGTCCTCACATATATGAATTTATTAATGTATGTACTTATGTAACTAAATATTGTAAAAAAACATTTTCTTTAAAAGAGTAAGTATGGAGTTTCTTGTGCATTCTTCTCCATAACAAGCTACTTTCCGAATGCACGGTAGAATCAACTTTTATAACTTGTAAATTTTAATGTACCTAACGTTCAAAAGTGCCGCTTGGTGGCCTACTTGAAATAAAATATCTTTGTCTTTGTCCTACTCCCTTGTGAAAAAGGCGTGAGTTTATGTATGTAGATCATTTGATTAGTCACTTTGTGATTGTTCATAATACATTCATTTATTTTGAACTCCTCGCCCGCCTGCCAATGCATTATGGCCTTTTCTGAAAAATACTCAATAATGCAACAAACAATTTAGCAAATAAAATATTTTATAGACACGTTTTGAACTACATATTTAACTTAACAAGAAAACTGGATGATTATTGAGAAAAAGTTACTCTTAGTTATACTTGAAATAGCTCTCTTTTAACTGAAAATAAAAATAAAACGAAAAAAGAAGCAATGTTGATCGTCATAAACGCCCTCTATCAGTCGTACACAAAATAAAAATGAGCTCATGCTAACTTTACGAGAGTAAAAGGTATCTACGAGTAACTAAGCTGCGTTCGCGCAAATTTTTGTACTAAACGTCTACACTAGATGGCGGGATAATCAATCGTGTTTTAAGATTTTTCGACTTCATTTTTTCTATAGAAAAGACTTCAACGAGTTTGAGCGTGCGGTTACCTCGTACTATTGTAAAGTTGACAGAAAACTGTATTATTTAGGTAACCTATGAATACTTCTTGATACTGGGTGTAACAGAAAGTTATGATCATACTTTAAAAACTGCTTCTGCCTTTTATAAGCAGTTCCCAAATGGATTTTCCTTACTAAGTTGTCGTGGCTCACTAGAAATTCCGTTACAGTCTTTAACCGCACGATGCCCATAATTAAATTGCCATCCCCCGAATATTTTATCGGGGTTGCATGGATCAATGAAGATGAATACGGTAAATTGATGAATGGCTAATTAGGGTACCTCATTACCACAAACCTGCATATACATAAATATAACATGATTATGTTCTTCTCCAGTTCGTGTTTTAGATCTGTAGTTTAAGCTTCAAGAAGTTACGAACCAAAGTTTTATTTTTGTTGGTAAAACATATTAACCCATTGTATGTTCAGTGGAGCCGTGTATGTCTTTGTAAATAACTTCTGATTCACTTTACATGCTATCTTAAATTGAGAGGTTTACGTCCACTATTTTTTAATTATTTATTAACAACTTTATTGTAGGTACACCACAAAATAAAAAACATACAGGACAAACATGGGTGGTCTTATCGCACAGGGCAATCTCTTACAGACTTAGGAATTAGGTTTTATTAATTTGTTTAAATTTGAGTAGCAGTTTATTTTACATAAGGATTTCAGTAGTACTTACAGGTCTTCTGGAAACAATTTGTAATCTGGTTAGATTTTGACATTTTCTTTAAGGGTGCCGCTTTACCTAGATTAACAACGATTAGCCGATTAGTCATAAATTAAGCTCCCTACACTTGAATGCTTTACCACAATTGTTTTTTGGAATTTAAAATACCCAGGCATGACATCAAAAATCATAGTCTATCTATGTGAAAACCCATGTCATGGGTGTCTTCTATAAATTGATGTAATGTACCAGCTTTGAATAGAACAATGCCTTATTCGTCAAAACACTACACATGCTTTATATCAGTTGTAGGTCATTCCATTCAGTTAAATAAATTAGGTATTTAAAAAAGATAGTCCTCTTTTTAGGGTTTCGTACCCGAAGAGTCCAAACGGAGCCCTATCACTGTCACTCACGTGTCAGTCTGTCCGTTACAAAATTTTGTACCGAAGATTTTTTTAACTTTTTAGGGTTTCGTACCCGAAGAGTCCAAACGGAATCCTATCACTGTCACTCACGTGTCACTCAAAGTGACAGAGTGTTTTCCATTTCAAGAAGGTCTAGATTTGTAACCTGTTGATTAAGACCTCTCGACCTCTCTCGTACCTCTACGTGGTACGCAAAAACGACTGATGAAATAAATGTGAAATGACTAGATACGCCTCGGCTTAACCCTTTCGGAAAACCAATCGTGATATAAAGTCACATTACGTTATGGTACTTGTAAAAAAAAACGAAATAATTCATTCAATCATAATTTAATAAATATATTGTATATTTTATTGCTATTTATACATTATACATTACAATACATTTTACGGCAGTGATACTTCACTCTTATTTAAGTAATCTTAGGACACACTTGCAAATTTTATCTTCAAAATAAAAAGCTATTTTGGTTTATGACCAAAATAAAAAAAACACTTACATGTCATTGTTCATGTTTATGTTAATGTTAAGATAAAATGCTAAATACAAGTCGTAACAATTTGCAAACAATATGTCATGACCGAAATATAAAACGGTAAAAATCAAAACATTGTAGTTGCCATACCAACAATCCTTAATACACCATCGGAATATCCAAATAAGGTAACTGTATACAAAAGTATACCTATGTATGTATGTGGAACTGTATTTTTTATCTATAGGTGTAGAAGCGTCACACATTCATAAGTACAAATTTGGGAATTCCCTTCGCGAATCCGGGATGGACTTTTGGTTTTATTCAATTATTTTATTTTTGGTCTCTTAGCGTTTGAAATAGATTATTTTCATATGACAACTCTTTGAGTTATTGTTACATATTTTACGAAAACAAAATTCATCAAGTGTAGTCAATAAAAGCTAGTGTAAAATAAGCTTAATATAATATCATACACATTTACCGGCAAGTATTGAGATTGCCCACACACGATACATAGATAATATTCGATGTTTCAACCTAAAGTAGGTGCGATTAATAAAATACATACAAAAAAAAATGTGTTGAAAAAATATCGAGTGTGGATGATAGTACGAACATATCATAAGTAAGACTATATTTATATCATTTGAAGTAGATTTATCTACCAATCTCTTAACTACAATCCGAACGGTAAACCTTAAAATTAATACTGGTATTAAAGTCGATTCCTAATCGGTCCTACCACCATCCATAACCACCGTAGCCGCCATACCCGTGACCGTAGTACCCGCCGTAAGGCCAGTATCCGTACCCGTAACTGGGGTAGCCCCATCCATATCCGTAGCTGGGGTAGCCCAATCCATATCCGTGCCCGCCGTAATGGCCACCATAGCCGCCCCAATGGCCACCGCCCCAGTGCGTCGCTGCAGTCTTTAGGTCATCTTTGTCAGCCGTCGCTAGGTCATCCTTCTCTGCTTCTAAATTGAGGGTTTCAACTGGTTTTTCTTCAGCA
The DNA here is from genome assembly GCA_948252205.1 of Orthosia incerta. Taxonomy (NCBI): domain Eukaryota; kingdom Metazoa; phylum Arthropoda; class Insecta; order Lepidoptera; family Noctuidae; genus Orthosia; species Orthosia incerta. The sequence goes on from OX411746.1 coordinate 32,080,873, forward strand.
GGTGCGGCGTGGGATGAAGCGAGGAGTAGGAAGATGGCGGCGGTGAAGAAAGCGATCTGGAATGAGAAAATAAATTATTTTTTCATTTAAAGGAAAAGAACCTTATGAGATAGTTAAAGAGAAGAAATCTATTTATTTAATTTAAATAAAATAACCCATTTTAAATAAATAGATTTATTCTCTCTTGTATACCCTAATTATAGCACAGCACCATTTCAAATGAATACGAATTTGTTTCACGATATCCTGCCTACTGAATACATTGAAAAATTGTTAAGAATTTGTATTCAACTATTTGCCAAGTAAATTAACGGGTACTTAATCGTAGGTGGTGAAACAAGTCATAATCCTCAATTTCTAAATAAAGAACTTGAAGTTGAGTATTTGTCAAAATCTACATTCAAGAGTGGTCAAAGAAGGGACATACGAGTATTCTTTACTCCGAATAGCACAAGCCCTAAGAATAATAAATTGAAATCGAATCCATTGAAGCAAAAATCAAATCGCAAGCAAAATATTTAAACAAAATCATTTTGTTCAGTAATTACTCAAGTACCTACATAGTTATCGTATATAGTTCTTTACTGAAGCCACCAGGTCAATTAGGTTTATATTACCATGCTTCTTTCTGAATTCAACAATACTATTGTCCAAAGTAAATACGAACCTATTATGTCTCAATTGCTACCTATCTACAAACAGTACATAAAACACATGTCCCTACGACAATGCACAAACAGCCATATCTCACGATCTTTTCTATAGACTTCCCACGGATATGTACTGAACGGTTAATTACAGGCTTATGCTAATCGTTTCATTATGAAATACTTGAAGCCAATTATTTTGGTGATAAGACTGTGATAAAAGATGAAAGTATTTCAATAATTCAGAGTTTAGTATTGAAATAATTCAGAACTATTTTGAAGTGCTTCCTGAATCTCCATGTTATGATTATTACAATGTTGTAATGTGTAGTAAAGTTATTATTAAATACAATCAAAATACATCTATTATCAATATATTTCATGGGGACCTTAACATAACTGTCGAAAAGTTTACTAATAGGTGCATTTCTGCTTAAACATTCTGGGTACTCAGGAACTATGTTATGTATGTACTTATATTTCAGTACCAACGTTATACTAGGTATAGGTAGGTAAATTTAGGTGCAAGCAATGACCTAAATTAAATACATATTTTTAGGCAACAGGATCTAATTTAAACAATAAAAAAATTCTAATTAATGATAAAATATAACGAAGATAAAGTTAAATATCGATCGATGTAATATTTTTCTGTCGATTATTTTGACATACTTGCAAAAAGACTATTAAGATTTTGTACTGAAAAATCTCCCAACCCAACCAAAAATTCACTCAATATTTTAAACTAATTTATTATTTAAATAAAATTATTTTAAACTAATTAATTAATCACCACACTCCCTAAACCTAAACACTTAACAATGAAAAGCTCACTTACTTTACAAGCCATGGTGCCTGGATGATGTTGGATCAACACTGACGGTAGCCGCCCTACGCACTACGTTTTATATCGCCAGTCTGTCCTAGCTACACGGATGGACGACTACTATGCGCCATTGTACTGCCAATGACCTTAGCTTTGGGATTTGAGGTAACTGCCTGGGTGAATTGGCCTATATTTTTAGGCAGCGGAGAGAAAATGTGAGATAAACTGTTGGAGAAAAGGGAAAATGTTTCCCCTATTGTTGGTATCAGAAAGTTTTAGCTTAGAAATGTGCAGTCTGCAAGGTTTTTTGATAAATCTGCTGTAAACCATGCCATTTATTTTAATACGTAAGTGACATATTAAAGAACAATTGTTTTCAGGGTGCACTATTTGGATACTACATTCCAATATTTCAATGGGACACCTCTGCGTTACCTACCGGGAAACACTGGCATGATAATAAATTTTATTTTATTCTATGGGTATTTTCGCTAATAAAAGAGTAAGTTATTTCAGCAAGACATTTTTTTTACACTAAAAGAGATTTAAAGTAGCAAATATTTGGGGACTTAACTGGCGAAATACAGGTTTTATTATACATTCCTTCCTACTCTTTCGGAAATACTGGCTGTTAAGTAATATTGATAGAAAAAATATCAGGAAGTAACAGGTGTGAAAATTACCTATGTATACAAGCACTTTCGATGATGTTGAAATTAACTTACGTTTATTCAGCTGGAAGCTATCTTGCTGTTAACCTATTAACGGTAAATGTATCAACTTGATAGTACAAAAAACACAACAGAAATTCCAAGGACTCCAATTTAATTAGGACTCAATAGCATCTGTTGCAGTTCGTATTGTGGATAAACTGCTAATTAAGTAGATAGGGCGAGATCAGAACGGGTTGGACCCGTTTATTTATCTCGAAGTTCTTTAAATAACTTTATTTTTTTTATGTCAAGCCGACTTCTAGTATCGATGATTACTTAGATTTAAATAATGAAATAGCCATAGATAATCAAAAGTGCGGTAGGGCACATCTATTAACAATTATTGCAGGAACCACGGCAGGGCAAAGTCAGTCCCTTCCATCTTTCCACTTTCCCAGGTCTTCTGTAATTTTGGACCAGTCTTTTGAAAAGTTGTTTAGCTATGTGAATACTTTATGTTTTCTAGTTCCTAACCTTGGTTTACACTATCAGAGAAAGGGCTCTCCTTTCCATTTCAGAGTGAAAATAATTACCACCTCTCTTAAATTGCTCAAACGTTCAGCTCAAACAAACTTATCTCAAGAACAGCTTCATACGGACATGTTGTTTGTATCGAGTGTTGGAACATATGAGATGATTCAGAATTAAAAGATGAATAACTCATAATATGGCTAGGATCTCCTTGCTTTGGGAGGCCAAGGAAAAGATGGATGGATTCAGACCAAAATGATGTAACAGAAATGATATAGTATTCCCGCTGTAATTCTAAACTGCAGTAAGGAATTGTATATCATCATTCAACGGAATCATTGTACGATTGCCCATCAACTGAAAATTAAGGTTATATATAGTTCGGATATAGTCCTGTCACGTATGTACAAAAGTATTTATTTGTTTACATATCAGTATTTGTTATCACAGTCAATGACTTTTCTGATCAGTTAAGTGGAAAATTGAACGATCGTTTAATTATTACATCGCCTATAAATTATTACTATTTTGCATTTATTTTCTATTGATTTTTATACCAACAAGGGACACTTTATGAACACTTCTTCCTTCTTCTTTTGTAGAATTAGGTCTACTCGTGTGTCACCCAAGACGTTTGAAGAATACTTCACAATACCATATTTCCATATTTCTAGCACCATAGAACCATTTATCGAATGCAAGCACAATCGTTATAGTATACTTATTCTCTTTCGAAAGAGCTTAGAATGTTACCAACATTTAAAATGGCCCATTATTGTGTCATGGAAGTGCAGAAAAAGAAAATTATTTGAAAACATTACGACTAATTACCGTAACAGTCAGCATAGCCCAACGGTTAAAGTGAAGCCAGACGTAGGCTTAAAGAAGTGTTGGGTTCGAAACCTGTCCTCTCTATTCAATTTCAAGCACAATATGCTTGAATGGCGTTGAAAAGTTAAATCCCTCAAAAAAAAAATACCATAATAATTATTGGGTTTAATCTTTATTTCTTCGTATTCACCATTTTTCACAATTCATAAGCGAGTAAGTAAAAAGGTCATACGAAGTTTCAGGATCGAGAACAATGCCACTCCTTACTTAATCAAACTTAAATCTTAGCATATTTACCTATAAGGGATTACTTAAAACAATTCGCTAGTAATCTAAAACAAAGTTTTTTGAAGTATGATGCCAAATCACACCTGATCTGCACCAGCAAAAAGCGTATAATTCTACGTGAAGGATCTAATGAAACGCATAGGGCGTTAAATTGCTATTTGGATAACTTTTTGTAAAAAATAAATAAATAAAAGGAAATTGAATTATACGCTAATCAGTTGGAAGAAACTCAATTCTATCAGTCAATCAATTCTGCCTAGTGCTAAATATAAAAAACAATCGAAAACACACAACAAATAACACAAACGATTTCCAAAAAAATAACTTCCATTTCTGATGTGAAGGAAATTAACTTTGATGAACAAAATTTTTGTTGGTTGTATTTTTTTGTATAAAAAGTTTTTTTTTCACTTTTTAGTGGTACATAATGGACAGTGATACCAGAATAGTTAACACGAATAATATGTAACTTGAACATAACCAGTAGAATGAGAGTGGACCAGGGTAAACTAAACACATCTGCGAACATATCTCTATCCGTTTACAACGGAGTTATGCCCGAATGCCGAATTGAGAACCTTCTCCTTTTTGGGAATTTGGTTAAAAACAGAATCTAGAAATATTGGCAATATATTTGACTTATAATAACATTTTACTTCTGCATTGCAGGTTTGGATCCTCTCTTCCTAAGTGTAACTACGAAGTTTGGAATAAAGGCAAAACATGATAAATCAGCCCTTTTTCTGTGTTTTTGTCTATTCACCAAGGCGTTAAGAGGTGGAACAACTACATTTCACCAGATAGTTAAGTCCCATTGGTAATGTAGGAGTAATAGAGAGTGATTCTATTGCCATGGACCGAGTACAAGCGCAGGCTTTGGGCTGCAGAATAAATTCAGATGGACAATTCCAATAACACTTTGCCCGACCCAGGCATCGAACCCAAGACCTCATGCGATTTTTTTACAAGGCAACTCTTGATCTTGAATCTTGAAGTTGTAGACGATTTGGTCTACCTGGGACAAACGGTCCAGTTAGGTAGGTCTAACTTCGATAAAGAGGCCAACTGTCGAATCCGACTCGGCTGGGCAGCGTTCAATAAGTTACGTGGTATCTTCTCGTCTAACTTATCGCAGTGAATACTTACGGGACAGAGACAATTGGCTTCATCAGAAGGTTTTTAAAGCCACCCTAAGGGCAATCGAGAGGGTTATGCTCGGCGTTTCCTTTCGTGATCGTATTAGAAATAAAGACATCCGCAAGAGAAACAGGGTTATCGACATAGCCTGAAGAATTGCTTAACCTAAGTAGCAGTGGGCAGGGCACATTGCTCGCAGAACGGATGGTCGTTGAGGCCGAAAAGTTCTTGAACGGCGACCGCGTACCGGAAGACGCAGAGTTGGAAGGCCTACCCGTCTGACCTGGACAAGGCCGTGGGAATCCGGTAATTGCGAAACGCACAGGATCAATCAGTGTGGCGGTGCTTGGGGTAGTCCTAGGTCCAGCAGTGGACACCTTTCGGCTGAAATGGTGATAAAAATCTTGATACTACTATTTTGTTCCACAGTCACAAGCTTCTTATTTTTTGTGTCACGTGTCATGTCAAAGTCCACAAAGGGATGGGGTCTTTCAGGTTCTTTAATAATAGTTGACATGACCACTAATTACGGCCTTAAAGATAAGGCTGAGAAAATTAAAACAAAAGAAAATGAAAAACATTCCGGTTTCTACGATTATTTTATTCGGGAAAATTCTTCAAACATACAAAGTCAAGATATAATAACACACATTAATAAATACAATTATTTTATTGCTTGGTTATAATTTTGTTAATGAGTTAATTCTTTTGAATTTTAAACAAGCTACGATACTATTCTACAGGTCCAGACCTCATGAATTGGAAGAAGGCGTGATGTTGTATCACGCCTATATTCCCCAAAGTGTTAAGCAGAGGTACACCTGTTGCAAACCCATATTTCAGCAGTTATGTTTAAATTCCATGTAATAGGGGACAAGCCTATTGCCATCCGGGCTTCTATTGAGAAATCCCAGATTGAAATACCCAACAAAACTTTGCCGGACCACCCAGTAATATAAGGATTTGAGCTCAGCAGCAGCGTTTGTGACCACTAGACCATGCAACAAAGCAGCAAAACTAAACAAAACCAAAATTCCAAGAAAACTACTGGAATCAGGATGATAATTTTCGGTTGTGCTAGTACCATCATCAAGGGAAGCAGTTAAGGGTACACTAGTCGACGGCACGAACTATTTTGTGCGCGGGGTTAAAATGCATTTTATATCAACCAACAACACGTGCGGAAGAGATAGATGCTGTGATGAGCAGTAGGAAGACAGTTCGCGAATACACACTTTTGCAAATTTGTAGCGAAATGGATAATGATTTAGGACGAAACAGATTGCGCGAAATTTTATAAACAGACCTTTGGCAGTCTAGATATCATGAAAAAACGACTAAACGTATATGTTCAAAATAAAATTATTGGCATTTTTGAACTACTAATCTATCCCTGTATGGAGGCCGTTTTGCAATTTACCGTCTTCTTATGGTATTTATTTGCGCCCAAAAATGCGTTAAAATCAGTGTCGAAATGTGTTTCGACGCTCAAAACTTTCAAATGTTTTCTTTTTTTACTTTTTTGCTTCCACACAGGGCTAGATAATGATAAGACAAATTGATATCACTTTTTATTTTGAACGTACATCGTCAAACAGTGGAATAATCCCTAGACTACGTTTCTAAGGAATAATTTTCGACTAGTGTAACCTTAAGAGTAATTTTTCTTCAAGGACCTTGCTCTTCGAATGTAGATCACCAACTTCACACGAAAACTGAAAACCTTGTTTAATTGTAGTAATAATTTCCTCTAATATTCGCATTGTCGTGCTGGTAATGAGAAGGTAGGAAATACAGCAATTAGTTTGAAGTAGGCCTGCTATAACGCAGTATTTCGACATGTGAGGAACCTCGTGGAATCAAGTCATTAGCGGTCGCGGGACTTTATGAAAACAATATGACCAGTAGCGTGACAGCAAGGTTTATCAGTCATAAAAAAAAACAAGCCAAGTGCGTGTACAGATTCTCACATTTAGGTTTCCGTCCCAAACCACCAAAACAAGTTGGTTTTAATAGGGAAAAATAGGAAATTCCAAAGAAAAACATATTTTATCATTTTCTTTTTTCTTTTAATTTACATATTAATAAACATTATCACCATATTTGAAGTTCATAGGTCAATGGGAACATAAAAATTCTTCGAAGCAAAATTTTGGAAATTTTGTTTTTGGTGGCTTCTCATTCCTTTGTTTTCCAATATTTTTTAAAACATAAAATATAACATTTATCTACTCAACGAGTTCTAAACAACGATACCCCACTCGATGGGAAAGGAATGAGGAAATAACTTTTTGCGCCCCTTTATCTGTTTGGGAGCCCCAGTTTAAAACCTTTAAAAATATTTTTTGTCAATTTTCAGGGTCAACAAGATGCCGTGATAATTTGAAGACTATAGCACCAACCGTTTGGCTGTAAAACCTGTGTGACAGACGACAAGGACACGGTGAGTGACAGCAATAGGAGTCCGTTTGGATGCTTCGGGTACGGAACCCTAACAAGGAAAAGGCACTGATCACTGCGCTTCTGAAATGTTTATGCTTCAAAATGACTACTACTATATCCTATTAGTTGAAGTTTTTATCTCAAACTAATTTCGGCTACAAAACGGCTTCGCCTTTGAAATTATTATCCCAAGGGGTGATTACACCGAGTTTATTAGGATAAAGTGTCCTATGTGTTAATGTAGGTTTTAAAAAGAACATCCAAAATCCGTTCAGCCGTTTCAGTATGATTAGAACAAAAACATACAAACTTTCACATTTATAATATTACTAGGTTTTTAGGGTTCCGTACCCAAAGGGTAAAAACGGGACCCTATTACTAAGACTCCGTGATCCGTCTGTCTGTCTTTTTGTCTGTCTGTCCGTCTGTCACCAGGCTGTATCTCATGAACCGTGATAGCTAGGCAGTTGAAATTTTTACAGATGATGTATTTCTGTTGCCGCTATATAACAACAAATAAAACTAAAAACAGAATAAAATAAATATTTAAGTGGGGCTCCCATACAACAAACGTGATTTTTTTGACGTTTTTTGAGATAATGGTACGGAACCCTTCGTGCGCGAGTCCGACTCGCACTTGGCCGATTTTAAATTAAATCATCCACTCTATTAATTTGTAACTATCTTCTGATAGTTAGGTTCATACAAAAGCCTCTGTCCAAATCGATCCCGCTTCTGCCTATATATCGGGCTACACTATCTAACGGACATTGTCACCATGAAGTAGCCCCGTCCTTCCTTCCGCAGCCTGAGGTCGCCGCCATCATTATATCTATCTGTCATTGAAACCTTGACCACTTATATAAATTGGACGTACCGACAATACGCCACTTATTTTTGGGAATCCCTTGGCGGTAGCTGGTAGGTGGTTTGGTGCAGATGGCATCTTAGATAGGTTACATATTTATAAGTCTAGTCCTATATTCTAGCTAGGGGCTTCAGATTTAGCTGTTATTTTTTAAATGGGCATCAAGATTGAGTATCTTTTCAACAAAGCAGTTTACAACTTTACTAAAATTTTTCCTTCTCCAGGAACCATTCTATCGTAGAGTCTCATCATTGATCTTTCTGCCAGATCGGTATATTAGTTTAACATCTACGTCTATAATATACAAACGGGCTCACCTGCATGAAAAAATAATTACTTAGGGCTTCCAATCCTTGACAATATTATAACCAAAAAAAGTAAGCAGTATCAGCAGTAGCAATTAATGGTAGTAGTAGCAGTTTTGTATAGTTACTAATAATAAGGGTTATTGGACTGCGTAATTTAGTTATAGGTACTCGAATAGTCATAATTAACTTAAAAGAAAAGTAATGTCATTTGTCCAGGTTCTTCTCGTTTTCCGCGGGTCATTGAACTCGCATTGCATTACAATATTCAGAATTTCAGAGCTCTCAAATACTCTTATAAGCTACCCATTTTATATTACAGCTAGTCACACAATAACTCTCGCATGTGCGAGAGTAACCATGTGGTTACACAGCTACTTTAGGTCATATCCGCGTCCAAGTTCACTGCTGTTACATATGAGAACGATTCAAGTCCATCAAACGTATAGCCGCGTGCGATCACTAAGATACCCACTCGCTGCCAATAGTTCGCTTGTTCACAGAATATACGATCAGTCAGATGACGCACAACGTTTATGGTGATGACTGCAGATGGAGGAGAGACTTTTGCAATCGGTATACCATTGTTACATTTATTTGAACCTTCCACCCATTAATCGTAGACATCCAAGTTTTCATGACGATACCAGTATCTTGTCCTCAAAAACTGTATCTATTAAAAGGCGTACTTATAGAAAGAGCTTTTGTTAAAATCTATGTTATGTTTTTTTTTTTAAATCTCCTCTAAAGTCATTAGAAACAGAATCCTAGATATACATCATATCAGCCGAATGACGTCCACTGCTGGACAAAGGCCTACACTACTGAACGCCACCTGCTACGATAAGATGTCATAGTGGTCAAACGCGAGCCTATCGTAGATATACATATCCCTGTAAAACATAGCGTAATCCTCTCGGGGAACGTCAATAACAATGGTAAATTGACTCAGCTCATTGACTCAAGACATTGTCGAGCTGTTACTAAATCTAGACAATCAAAATTTACCATTAATCCTTAATTTTAAAACCTAAAAACGTCCAAACAATAGATTACACTTTCCCCAAATCTAGTCCAAATCAAAAAGACCTATTGTTTTGAAAATGTTACATAACGGGAACGAATCACACTGCATCAATTCTGTCCGTATTCGGAGTCGATTCTCAGAAACAAAGTTGGTTTATAAAGCATTTGCCAAATACGTCACTGAGACTCAAAATACCAAGTGTTATGTTCATTGAATACAGAATGAGGTAGGTCGTTTTTAATTCAGTAAAAACCAGTGCTTTGATGTCGGCGAATTGGGACGAAAAAGGGGATGTCGTGATAGTGGGCATGTTGTTGTTAAAACAAGGATGTGTGCTAGATTTGAGCTAGACAGACATTTGTAAATGGAAATATCGTGAGAATATTATGATTGAAGATTGCATAAGCGGAGTGGTATGTGAAAAAGACACAGTAGGTACAGCTGTACATGGAGCCTCGGTCTGTTTAAACGGGGATTCTAAAGACCCCAAGGATTTCAATGAGGCATTTATGACGATTTTGTCAGTTAGAGCACATTCAACCCCAAACAAGTGATTACTAATAAGAGACTTGTCCCAAGTGACAAGAAATCGATGCGATTCTATACAACCAGTAGATAGAATATAATTTAATAGCTACATACCTACATGATACATAAACTCACACCTTTTTCCCACGGGAGTAGGCAGAAACTACAGAACGTCACCTGTTACGATCAGGCGAGATAGTGGTCAAACGCGAGCCTATCGATAAATAAAAAGAAAAATTCTACTTCTTTGGCTTCACTTACGTTCATACATCTAGTCATACACGCACGCCGGTTATGAGAACTGCGCACCTGGCCTTTCTGAAGAACATTATCAATAAGGTTTATGTAAGTAATTCTAGGGTCGCGTCTCCCAGCGTTTCCATTCACGTCTACCTTGTAAATACCTTTTGTTAGTTGTCTTACATTCATCCTCTCAACATGGCCGAACCATCTTAGCATACTCTTTTCAACAATATGTAGCCACCTGGACACAAAATATGCAACACTGTACTAATAATTTATTGTAGAGATTTAAAATGGTTCTAACTTTAGCTCTAGATAAAAGTGGAGCTAAAGCACAATAAGAACATGAGTCACATGATGATCAACGTCATACATTAACTAACAGTATAACCCAGGGATGTTATGGATATGGGATTTCGGATTTGGATACGGATACGGATTTGAAATTATTTCTGATTATCCGTTAGTCTCGGATAGTTTTGGTTACGAATATTAGATTTTTGTTAATACTCGTATACGTGACGCGCGCGGCTAGTGCTCGGGCGGGCTGAAAATCTGTCATAAAGTGACACATAAAAAGAACTTATACAAATGTTGTACGTTACAAAATTGAGGCAGCCCCGGTAAGTCTTATGGATACTTGTAATGGGGTTACCTCGCAACTTCATCTACAATGTAGAGACATAATTAAAAAGGCAAGGAAAAAGTTTAGGTTCTAGGATGATTACAAAATTATTGTAGCATGTTCAAGTAGAGTGAGAGGAGGTGGGTGGAGTGAGTAGGTGTTTGTGTGTTAATAATTGATTAACTGATGTATGTTATGATTGATTTAGACTCCGCCTATCCGATATCATCCGAAATTTTATATCGGCTTCGGTTACGGTTACGGATAGATTTTTACTTCGGATATGCGATATTTTCAGTTACGGTTACGAAGCTTTGTAACATCCCTGGTATAACCTAGAGATCATCGCAATACCATCACTACAATCTTTGATAATAATCGCCACACCACCCAATTTACTTATTCAAGTCACCGACATCGAAAATCATACCGAAGCACCTTACAATGATCTGACGTCACATCTGAGAGACATTCATTGATGTATAGCATCTTTAACATTCGTATCAGGCGCTGTTCTTGATAGAATGCCATTTTTATTGTGAGAAGATAGTTTTTATGTCATCGCTCGGCGGATATGTGAACTATAAAAGGTCTTGGTGATGGCTCTTGTTTTGACACCTGTGCAGAAATAACGGCATACTTTTGATCACAATTGCACATTTATAATCCACTTTTTTAGATGACTTTTCAAGGTTTTTCTTCAACGGGATCTCTCTTCAAGGACTCCACATATTATAGCTATATAGACTATATACAAACACTTTGAGTGTGTTAAATATTCTTGCCATTTAATACAATCTATTATAAATTTTCAGGGTGTATTTTTAATGAATGCTATGCTTACCATCCAGGGAAGAGACACACGGTGTTCTGATAAAACGAAAAGGATTACTTCTACCAAACTCCACCAAAAATTTTACCAATTCTATAACAATATAAATAGTTCTTCTAAACTCGGGCCTTTCCCGCGCACCACATCAACTGCTCATAATGCCACAATTACTACGCATAGCAGGTGCCTAGATGATTGCCGACCTAATCAGTACTCAGACAGATGCTCTGCCATCTATCTTATTGTCAATTAGCGACATAAATGGTGCAAAAAAAACGAAGAATTCTAGTGTGAATTACAAACCTGTTTTGAATTCTATATTAATTTGTCGAGTTAAAATGTATTTATCACACAGACAGTTACATATGAAAGGCAAGCAAAAAAGTCAGTCTTCGAAACTATCCTCGTTTTCTTGGACTTCAAAGAAAGTGTATACTTTTGAACAACAGCATCATTAATATTGGAGTTTCTTGTCCGTTCTTCTCTCCATACCAAGCTACATTACCGAATGGACAGTATCAATTCTTATTACATTTAAATTTAAATTTCTGACGTTCAAAATTGCTGCTTATTGGCCTAATTGAAATAAAGAAATTTGACTTAACTTTAATAAAATATATCTTTGAGTTTCGTTTGGAAGATACCCAGTTCTATTAGAAACTTGCTAAAACTGAAATAAGACGATGGTCGCAATACTCCAACAATACAACAAATACATAACAATACAACATCAAATAAATAATAAAACCGACTTCAAAAACTGGTCTGAAATAGGGTAGTTTCTGGGAACTTGATAGTTAGTTAATATAGTTAGTTATAGTTAGTTCTGGCTAGCTAAAATGCTGCGCTTTTTGCTGTTTTTTAAGAGTACTGAAATTATATCCAGTCTATGCAACAAATGATGCTTAAGAAACGAGGCTTTACTGTATAAAAACATACTATCCATCTATCTATATTACTCCTAAAGATCTCCTAATTACCGTTTGATAGTGAACAATATAAAAAGACCTTTTGTAAACAGTAGACACAATCAATCGATGACCATGTCGGATCGTGAATCGAACGGTCCGTCATCGTCAATTGTTTTACGGCGGCCGCGAAATCTGCTTATGTCACACTCACAGTCTGGGTTAGTGGTTAATTTTAAAGTTTTTACTTTGGTAATACTTCCTTAATTACTAAATTTAACATCTTTTATTGAGTAGCTTATGCCAACGGCTTGGCCTATGTGTCTCCAAGGTCCAATTCATCTCTATATCATAATCTTTTGAGTGCAGTTAAGTGAAAACGATTGTCAAAATGTATAGAATTGACATGCGCTACCGACATGTCACGTGATTATGGATAATAATAATAATTATCGTAATTCGATAATAGTTATAATTGATAGATGCTTGATTACGTTGTTCATTACATGGGTTTCCTCTTCTTTCCAATTAATTCCCAGAGTGGATTTCTAAATGGTCTGCCCAGCTATTCTTTCCATCCTAGTTTTTCCTGCTCGTTGTATTTCATTAAGGGTTGTTATCGAATACTATGAGTTGAAAGAGAAGCTAAGAACTAGTCTACAAAGTCTATTTGCCTATATAATCCTACGACTTAATATCAACGGTGACCAAAACAGTTGATGGGTTAATCCAACATAAATATGACAGTTATGAACGTATTCATCACCATCATCATCAGCCTTTCAATGTTCCCACTACTAGGACACAGCCCTCCACTTTGTGAGAGGGAATGGGCCGTAATACAACACGCAGGCCCAGTGGGGGTTGGTGGATGTTACATGTCTTCGATTTTTTGGTTCTAGGACATGTCGGTTTTCTCTCGATATTTTCCTTCACCGTCTTGAGAGCAGTGATGATGAAATAATTTACACAAAGTAAAGCCTGCCCGGGTTCGAACACTTCGAAACCTCGACATATTATCTGTGGTCACAAATATATAATACTACAATATCTTGAACTAAAACTTGTTAGTCGCGGCCGTTACCACTGGGCCACCGTTGCTCTGGATCACATGAATTTATTAAATAATAATACCAGCCTGATAGCCTCCAGCCATAACCTTATTCGTAGGGTGATAATAATCTGGAGAAAAACTCTCTAAACCTTTTAAGGTAAATGTAAAATATTCAGGTAAACCCTACAAAGTAGTTTCTCAGTATCGACACTATAAATTTAATACACTGGAGTGGTGCCAGGATTGGGTTCCCACAATTATTGTGGTTTTAGTGATTGTGCTGCCACCGTAATATTGGCTGTAAATTATACAATGATTATAATATTATGGTCGTAAAAGTTTGTATTGCAGTTATTTTTAGTCTGCCACCTGGCAGGCATACTGATTTGACGGTCATTCAAGTGAATGTTGGTATTTGTTTTATTCAATACTTTAAAAATATTAGAGGTCAAAATGCAGATATAAATATGTACTATTACATTTTTTTATACAGGCCCACCGCTTAACTAAGACCGTTCCTAAGATAGCAGGAGAGATGTTGACACCCATCAGCGAACTATTAACTGACAGGTTTTTTGTTCCGGTTTGGCAAAACCTCATTGGATGCCCCCCGTCCTGGGAGGCCTACTGACTAAAAACCACCCCGGTGTTCCATCTCACACCTACGCCGGGGGTCGTAGGAACGTACGATCCTTCTGCAATCCCCGGCTGGTGCTGGCCCACATCTGCGGGTCTCGACCTCGGGTTGCGGGAGAGTGAGGTATTTGGCTGCCCCCATGGCGTCTTAGAGGGGCGCGCGTGGAACACTACACGACACCACCTCGGGTCCTGACGTGAGGGGGCGACGGACGTCACCGAATCCGTCGCCCCTGGACCCACTTAGGGCTGGAAGAGAGCGTTGTCCGCCCTCCGCCGACGCCCGGCGCGACTGCTGCGGATCGGGTGAGCGGATAAAATCTCCTCCCTTTCGACGACTGTTTCGCAGAAGGATACCTATAGGTAGGGCGTCAAAGCCTGTCCCGTCATTCCGTCACCAGGACATCGCGGTGCTGAGACCGACGCCATGCCATTATCTCACTGCTACGGCCCTTCGCCCCGCGCCCGCGCTTTCTCGCGCCAGCGATACAGTGACGCGAGTACCTTCGCCTCCAGGTCCCAGGGCGAGGATCCGGCCAGTACGCAAGCCAGGTCGGTGTTACCTGCGGTAACACTAAGTCCTCCTTTGTACTTTTATGTTGTATGAAGTTTAATAAATAAATAATTACACCCCTTTCCGTACCGCGCAACTGCTTCAGAATGATCTCAGTTAAGCGGTCGGTATATAGCCTGTGCTGTCCCACTACTTGCAAAAGGCCCACCTCAACTTTTTCCGTCCTTTGCGAATTCTCGCGTCGTTATTTCAGTTTGAATGAAACCTATCAAGTTCACACCTATACACGTTCCATCAAACTTTATCTCCTTCGTGGCCTTCTGCAATATTTCGCCGTTTCAGGGCACCAGTTCCGTGCAATTTGGGGACACAGTTGCATGCGGAAGACAAATGTCCTGCCCAGTACCAGTTAGATTTGTAACCTTTTGAACTACGGCTGCTATTTTTAACCGACTTCAAAAAAGAGGAGGTTGTCTATTCGAAAGTTTTTTTTTGTTACCTTAGAACTTTTTACTAGGTGAACCGATTTTTATTATTCTTGCTTTTCTTTGAAAGCTGTTGATTCATGTGTATATTCCCATTTAAATTTGATCAAGATCTGATGAAGAATTTTGGAGATAAATAATAAAACTCTTCAATAAATAAAGGTAAACCTCTCGGTATTGCTGCAATCGTCTGTTTATTGTTTACACCATTTCAAAACATAACATCTCGCCGATACGCGCTAAAGTGGTACGCGGATGTGTACAGTTCACCCCGGTACACTTTAGAGTTTACCAGGGTGTACTGTTGAAAAAATTCACCGGTTGTGTTCAAGATTCATGTTATTCGGGTAATCTATTCTGGCATAACTGTGGGCATTATAGATATGTACCACAACTAAAAAGTGAAAAACAAAAACTTTTTAACAAAAAAATACAACCGACTGCCAAATAAAAACACTACAAAGTGAAAAATAATTTCAATTTCGGCAGTCGGTGTCAAAAAACGAAGAAACATAAACAAGAACACCGACTTCCGAAATTGGAGTAATTTTTCACTTTGTAGTGTTTTTATTTGAAAGATGGTTGTATTTTTTTATAATAAAGTTGTTTTGATTTAGAGCACGCTAACTATGCTGCAGCTCCTATTCTCCCCTTTGTGCCCCAAATCATGCCGAAGTCACCAACGCGCTGTCATTAACGAAAAATCTGTTGACTGTTCTGCCAGCAACACGAAGAATAACATAGGTTTGTGTTTCGAGCTCGATCCGAATACAGCGCTCTGTTGCTCCTTTGCAATATCACAGCATAACAACGACAAGAAGAAACAATCACATCTACAATAACTGAAATACAACAACTGTCTTCACCCAGTCCGTCTTTACGCCACCATAGCGCTCACCTTCGCTGCTAACCCAATTCGAGTAATAAGCACACTGGATAATAACCGTATGCAGATATACAAGCCTAATCTAATGTTATACTGTGGAGCTGTGGTGCGTGGAGGCTGACCCAGTGGAGTTATGTCACGCGTGTGTTGACACACAGACCTTGGGGATGGGGGATGTGGAGGAAATTAGTAGATACTTAAATCGGCAAAGTTTTTGCGAAGGTCAAAGGCTTCTTCTTACAAGGTTGAGTGCTCGGGAGGTATCTTTTCAATTGCTCGTTTTCTTTACCATTAATGCTTAAGTGTTACAATTTGTTTGGAAGAGTATTAGAAAAGAGGGTTCTTTGCTAATACTATCTTAACTTAGGAGGACATACCGGTTCGCATCAGTGATCATGTAAAGTTTGTTAATAGCCCAAAACTATAACCTCAATGCAACTTTTTTATAGCACTGCAATTTCTAATGTCTGAACAAATATAATTAAAAAAAAACATAAACAAGAAGATGTGCTGCCATAAGATACTGTAGGTACTCATTAGCCCTTTAGGTATCATCAAAATCTACGCAGTTCTAACTAGATACATAGGAAATATCAGCTGTTGACAAAAAAGTAAGTTTTAGCAGACAATGGGCATTATTCGTGGGAAGTAAGGTGGTACAACAATAATGTCTAGTAATTTACTTGCAGTATGTAATAAGACAATGTCGGTGTCATTCGAGATTATAATTATGTCACATAAGGAGTATTGTTTTCAGTTGAATATGTTTTATAAGTCGTAGTGTACCTGAGGTCCAGCTTTTTAGGCTACAAGCTGCAGGAAAACTTTATGTGATTTTCATGCCATCGTCAGGCAGAGATCTGCCTCTTTGCTCTGCAGAGTGTGGGCTAGCTCCAACTCCATCCTGAAAACCATAGCCGGGAGGTACGACACTCCGTTATTAGGGGATGTTGTTCTGAAATGCATTCGGAACAACAACCTCGTCAGTAAATATGTTATTTTAATATTAGTGTAAGTTATTTTAAGAGTGTACTAACATAGGTATAAGTTTTTCTCGTTTACTAACCCACATGGATGCTACTTGTCCGAAATAAAGACAATTTTTTTTTTTTGGAATACCTGGTTTTCAAAAGCAATCAAGATTCTCTTCAGGTGAGAAAATGATTTATATTTGTAGCGTAGATCTATTACAAAGGCGTACTAAATATAGTAAATAATTTACTGGTAAGAGAATTTCAGCAGAGTTACGGAAATGGGGCTTTAGCTATTGCTAGAACTTTTTATATATTTTTATTTTACGATAGGCTCACGTTTGACTACTATCTCGTCTAATGGTAAGTGATGTTTTGGTCGACGGTGAAGCACACAGTGCTACCAATAAAACACTTATATAAATTATTATGAAATAAATTAATGGCATTTACTTAATCTATGACAGGATGCTTCAATGTTTTTGTTGCTGACTTATAAGTCTACTTAAGTATGAGATACTATTAAACAGCAATGTATAGTACATATGGCAATTGGCAAACTAGATAATTTAAAATTTCGAACCAAACTATAAAATTGCAAGCAGCTTTTCAAATCGTCATCAATCTCGACTTTAATTACCGGTATAACAACCAAAATCAATCACATCCTTACACATACAAAACCCTCAAAAATATTTTTGTACAGAAATTCTTAAATCTATCTACAACTAGCGCCATCTATCTTAAGTACTGCTCAATCGGTGCATAATCGACACTGTTGCCACGAGGACCGTTGAGGTACACCGATCGGCTGCCAGATGTCGCTTGTCTTCTGAAGAAATCTGCTACGTTGCCGCTCATACTGCCGTACGGGATACCACCTGAAATTTGCAAGTAAGTACTGTAAATGTTATGTCATAATCCGTAGAGGGTATTTTCTTCTAATTTTCTACGTAACGGAAAAAGCCATCCTCTCTCTTTACCACACAATTCTTACTTCCGCTAGTTGGGGCCAGTCTTTTTAGTAGGAGTCGAGTTGTCCTACCATATTCGCCTTGGTCTGATGTGTAATCACGTACCTACTTAGCAATTATTCATTCTTCCTCGATTGACTTGACTTTTGATCATCGTAACTGCCTCGCTTCTCAAGTGACTCCACTTGGGTTCACTTGACTAGTAAGGCATGCTTTGGGTTCGATTCCCAGGTTAGAAGTGGTATTAGCTTTTTATAATGGTAGAGTTTGAATTTGTGTAGGGTTTTGCCAATAACAATACCTAACCTTAAATGAAATCTTAAAATAGCATTTTCATTAATTTCGACAATCCAGCAACTTTATTAACATTGTAGAGCAGATCAGCAAAGCTTTCAAACATGCCACTCATTTGGCTTTGCACGAGGGAAGCAATTTCATTCAAAATCCCCAATGAAAGGTATAGTGATTGAAAGTGCCTTACGAAATTTTGCTTCTGATTGGACATTGAGGAAAACTGAATGTATTAATGTAAGTATATTCTCAAAAGCATTGACGTACTTATTATTTTAATGTTCCATTCAAGGCTCCACATAATTTTTGAATATTTTAATTCAAAATTTCAAATATTTTCTCGATGATTAACCGTGTGATATTGTGTAAGAGATGAGGTCACCAATTACACCGAAAGGATACTCAAAGTTCACTGCACTTGTGCAATGTTAGAATAAATAAATTTAAATGATGACAAAAAGTAACCACTTAAGTAGTCTAAAAAGTTTTGTAACTACAAAGTTGCTGTAGATTGATGCAAAGAAATCAGTTTTGAAAACGTGATGTAGATTCTTGAATTTAGAACTTATTGAATGTTATTGTTCCTAGCATTTTATAAAACAACTTCCGTCCTTTCTTAAAAAAAACGTCATTTGGAATTTGAAGTTGATTGAAGATTGATTGATTGTTGATTTTTTGGGTTGATTTTGAGTTTCGTTTTTTACCAATTTTTTGTTAAACTGAAACAAAAATTATTTAATGTAGTCTGTTGTGTGTCGACTTGCTTTCAAATTGTGTGAAGTAACTTGTGTAAGGGTTTTCGAAAATGAGCTCCTGAACAAGATAAGGACATCTTCCATGTAAACATATGTATGCTTCTTAATGTAAATCCATAATCTTGGGATCATAAAGATTACTAACCGTATGACAATCCAGGTCCAGGTACAGTAACAGTCTCGCCATCGTCAGGCTTCGCTACAGACAGCACCACCAGCGCTGATACAGCGCACAGCAGGAAAGATACCTGGAAAGTGACGGAAGAATTGGCATAACTTAGTGGACTAGATATCCAGTATTTTCATAAAAATCTGTGAACTATTTATCACCTGCTGCTTATCACCGGTTTGCGCATTTTTGGCACAAACCGGTGAAGAAAAAGTTCTTTTCACGACCGACGCGGCGACGGGGCAATGTAACGTCGATTTGGGTTCGGGTGCGGGATAAATAAAACACAAGTTCTGTGGCCAGGCTGTCTCTCTCCATTCTAGGTTGCCTGGAAGAGATCGCGAAACGGCCGTTTGTTTTTGTTTTAAGTATATATAAATAAATAAGTTCTCATTTGACAATTGGTATTGATGGTTAAAGTTGAACCAGAATCTAAAATATACGAAGGGTTGTTGGTATCAGTTGACAGGTCTGATTTTGGTTTCAAAAGAAAAGTTATATTGATGGTGAAATCAAAAGCTGAATACCCGTCACTTGGAGGGAGAGCAGGTAGGCCGGACAAATTTTGTTTAACTTAAGGTTGAAGAACAAAAAAAAATCGTCAGTAATGAGGAATAAGGCGCGAGGATGAAGGAGGGAAGTAAAAAGTATTGTGTTGCCATTGGGCATTGGGCTCTGTAGCTGTTAAAACCTATTTAAGTTCTAAATAGTTCTGAGGTTTTAATTGTTAAAACTGCTAATGTCTACTTTAAGCACTACCTTAGCAGCTCGTTTCTTGTATTTTCACCCGACCATGAAACAACGTACATACTTAAAGACCATTTAGTATCTAAGTACAAATGCGTTCATCATTATAAATAAACATCAGTAAAAGAAGGACCGGGCGATGTAATGGAATGATCGAAACGCTTTAGAAGAATTAATTTCGCTTCACCCATCCGTGACTGATAAATCCCTCGGCATATTCTTGTTGGTCTATATTTCATATATATTATGTACTAAATCTTCTTACATTTACAATGTAGACACAACCCGCACAACTTGTGCAATACTATTCGAGTTTTAATGGCGTCAATGGCCATGACAGTCACATGATAAAGCCTTCAACTTGGCCAAGCCCCTAATTATTTTATACTAGTCACATGAGATTAATTAGTCATAGGAAGTAGTCAATAATATCCGCATAGTAGAAAATATACTAAAATTTTACGATTTCCTAACAGTTAGAGAATTACTTTGAAGATATTTTGTGGAGGTCAAGAACCCGGTACCAATCAAAATAGTTTTTGCATCGATAGATGTCCAATTTAAAACAATAATCGTTTACGCTCATCAAACCACAGTCAATAGATTAATAAAATAAAAATAACAAACTTGAACTTAGCTATTGATGGTAGTTTTACTTCGCCAGTACGAGTTCCTATTTAAACGTATTAGCTGCTAATCAATTTAAAACTGCGTTTTTTACACCTGCTTGTTTTTATAAATTTAATGAGCCCTAAAATTACGATTTTAACCAAGTTATTAATTTCAAAGTAACTCAAAGGCAAAAGTTATGATTGTCTCAATTATTATTTTCTGATTAATTTATTTCCGGGATCCAAGACAGTTGATTGGATGATTGGGGACTCATTGAGCTTCAGTGCCTCGGCTTTTTCCTGGTACTCGTATTCGCCACGTATGATTTCGTAGTTTAGGAGTTGTACTGGTTGCTATTACGAGTAGATTACTGGGCTAAGTCTATAGGATTTCTATCATTCTATATTTCTATGATTCTCAGCCATATTTTAAACACTGTATCTGTTCCCTCGCAGGATAGAACCGTGTGGATAAAAATGGAGGAGGCCGTACTTGTTGAGAGGTCATTACTAGCTAACACTAATAAACTATTATAAATTCTAAAAAGTCATGATGCATGTTAATCATAAATAATTATGCATGTTAGTATTAAGTAAAACAAATGTTTTTTTTTTTATTAATAAGGAATAATTTTTTATTTTTTTTTTAATCAGTACCCTCATACAATACAGTCAATTTTACGTTTTCCCCCGGGCCCACGCACGACGAAGAGACGAAGTAACCCGATTGCATTGATATAATGCAACTGGCCTTTAGCATTGAAAGCCTTGGGGTATTATTATTACAATAATATGCGTATATTCGTATATTCGTTTATTTTACTCTGAACTTTTGCTTTTAAAAGTTGCTTTTATGTTTCCGCAATCGTGGCATAAGTACCTATAGTCTTTTTGTTGCTCAAGAGAAATGAAATACTTTGAATATGCCTTTTGTAAGGGTGCTTCTCTACTAAAGACATACGAGTCTCTTCATACGGCCACATACTTTGGTTTGAGTTTCGGTTAACCAAAGAGATTGTGTTACAGCAATATTATTTCAAGAGTCAATAAATTTATGTAATTGAGAGGATCTGCAACGGATCCTTATTTGTGGTTTAGCATCTAGTCTTGTCTAAAATCGATTGTAAATTGGATACTAAAGGTCAACTACTACAATTATATTAGAAGGAGTCGTGACCAGTGCGAATTGAATTACGTTATAATAGTGCTTATTAGTACCTTAGCACTTCGATTAACTAAATAAAAGATGCACTGCTTAGATAGGTAGCCTGTCCTAAAAATATGTATACTAATTACGACTTCTGTTCATCTGAGCTTATTTATTGCGTCCATTCTAGAACCAGATAACAAGGATTTGTTAAAAATTTGCTTTCTAAAACTAATATTTCGCAAAACTAAATCATCATTGTAAATTCGATATTAATCAAAAATATTATGAAAATTATTATGAAAGTAGGATTAATGCAGTAGAAATGCGTTCCTTGCGAAGTGTGTGTGGTGTAACTTTAAATGATAGTTTGAGGAATGGTGTAATATAATAAGACAACGTTGTGGTTTAAAAAAAGATGTACCTAGTGACTAAAATTGAAAAGAGTAAGTTAAGATGGTTTGGCCATAGTGAGAGGATGAATGAAAGGTGATTAACGAAAGGTATTTACAAGGCAGACGTGAATGGAAACGGCGGGAGGGGACGCCCTAGAAAGACATACATAGACCTTATAGGTGATGTTCTTCAGAAAGACCAGGTGCGCAGTACTCTTAACCGGCGTGAGTGTGTATGAATGTGAGTGAAGCAAAATAAGTATGTAAGGATCGTAGCAGGTGGCGTTTTGTAGTTTCTGCCTACCCCCATGGGCAAAAGGCGTGAGTTTATGTATGTATCATGAAATGTAGAAATCTCGCATTGCTGATCAATAATTATCATCGCTAGCTCGTTCGTCCACTCGCTTATAACTAAAGTCCCATTGAGACAGTAAAGATAACTGGTCGATACCTATTACTGACTTAATTTGATACCCACCTATTGACAGAGATGATGACAGCATTGTGATGGGTCTTTTTACAGGCTTCAAAAAAGGAGGTAATCAATTATTCGATACGTATGTTTGTAATATTGTTGGAATTGCACAATATTCACATATGTTACTATATATGGGCTTCTAAACATGTGTGCCAATTTCATAAGTGTATGTATGTATGTCCACGCATTTCTCCGAAACTACTTATCGGATCGTGATCATTCGTTTTTATTGGATTAGGTATCTCAACTTAGAGAACAGTGAAGTTTCATCTTAATAGGTTTAGCAGTTTTCAAGATTTATGGAACTTACAACCTAACTCCTTATCGACAAACAGCACGAATGTATAAATTAATTTATAATGTATATTTTGTCAATTTTTTAGGTACCTTACTATAGAACTTGCTCACTTTTATAATGATAGGGTACTAAAACTAAAAAGAGATAAATAAAAACTTATTCACAAGAATATAAACTGACTTCTAAAGCAAAACACTAAGAAGGGCAAACATAACTTAAGTTTCGGAAGTCCGTGATACGGCGTGATGTAATGTTATGAAATGGTATAAACAGACAAGCGATTGCAGCAATCCCGAGAGATTTGCCGTTATTTATTGAAGAGTTCTGTTGTATATCTTCGAATTTCTGTGTACATCAGAATCGCGGGTGTACTTTTCAGATTTGCCTAAATTTATTGCAGTTATTTGGTACCTTCTGTGTACCTTTACGTACCTCTCCTGAAAATCGGTGTACCTACACACGTACAAAGATATTTTAAAAATTAGGTACACCCGCCATCCTGATGTCAGAACTGCGGGTGTACTGCTAACCAGTACATATAGCTGAGTGTTTTTTTTTTTTTTATTTTTTTTTTTTATTTTTTTTTTATGTTTTTTTTTTTTAAATACTGTAAGGTTGTCGCGAAAAGTAAACAAATATTTTTTTTCTTTGACGTCGTTATTATTTTGTTTTACATTTTTACAAAAAAATACAACCGACTTCCAAATAAAAACACTACAAAGTGAAAAATAATTTTCACTTTATTTAAGTTTTTATTTTTCAATTTTTAGTGGTACATAATGGACAAATTCTATAGTAAGGTACCTATAATGCCCACAGTGATGCCAGACTAGATTACCCGAATAATATGTAACTTGAACATGTCCAGTGGAATGAGAGTGTACCAGGGTGAACTGTGTACCCGTTTAAAGCATACTGGCGTGATGGTATGTTATGAAATGGTGTACACAATAAACAGACATCCGATTGCAGCAATGCCTAGGGATTTTCCGTTCATATTTATTGAAGAGTTCTGAGTTCTGTTGTATATTTCCGAAGTTCTTTATCAGATCTTTACCAAATTTAAATGGAACCATTTCGAAATAAACTTCTTTCGAACAAAAAAAGATTTTTGCAAATCGTTTATTTAGACGGAGTTAAGCCCGAACATAAACAAAAAATATAAACATCCGAATTGAGATCCTTCTCCTTTTTGGGAAGTCTGTTAAAAATAACAATCTTCAGTAATAATAAAAAGCTAAATATTAAAAAAAAAACTATTAGAAAAGCAAACAATATTTTAGAATTGAATATTACAAGCGTCTTTATACCCAAACTACCAGGAAGCCAGAATCATGACGAAGTCTTAATATTTGCGGGGCTGGAATGATTACCGGTAAAGACTAACTCAAGTACCAGGAGATTATAATCACGAGGAAGTATTATAAAATATTAACAACGTCAAAGAAAGAAAATCGATTTTTTTATTTTTCGCATCAACCTTACGGTATTATATTTAATGAATACGTGTTTCTGCAGGTACACAAGAGGTACCAAATTTACATGTACAGTACACTTAGCTACATATACTGGTTAGCAGTACACCCGCGGTTCTGACATCAGGATGGCGGGTGTACCTAATTTTTAAAATATCATTGTACGTGTGTAGGTACACAGATTTTCAGGAGAGGTACGTAAAGGTACACAGAAGGTACCAAATAACTGCAATAAATTTAGGCAAATCTGAAAAGTACACCCGCGATTCTGATGTACACGAATTTCTTCATCAGATCTTCACCAAATTAAAATGGGACCAATTTCGGCATATGTTCTTTCAAACAAAAAAAGAATTTTCAAAATCGGTCCACAATTGACGGAGATATCGGTGAACATACAAAAAAAAAACATACATGAAGTCGAACATAGAACCTCCTCCTTTTTGGTAATTTGGTTAATTAAAACAAGAGGTGCCGAAGGTATTATTTTGAATTTTTGCCCTTTCAAGTGTTTTGCTTAAGAAGTCGGTTTATTTTAAATGAAAAAGTTTTTTTTTATATCCTACAGATTAGTAAAATAGATCAATCAAGCTGCCTATATAAGCCTTTTCCCGACTATGTTGGGGCTAGCATTCCGTCTAAACGAATCTAGCAGAGCACCAATATTTAACATGAAGCGACAGAGATAAGTATAGTACATATTATTATTTAAAACTGGAGCAAGGAACAACTACCACGCAGCAACAAGCACCAATTAACCAAACAGCCTCCAACGCATACACACTGCAAGACATAATAAACAACATACACAACACATACATAATATACACAACACAACATGTCAAGAGTATTACATTAGCAAACAGATTGAACTTGATCTTGATAAGTGCGTCAGTATGTCGTTTCACCTTCACTAAAGGTCTCAGCCCAGAGGTGAGTAGGTATGTGGACTAGATTTGAGATTAGCAGGAAGTAAATTGAACAGGGTTTGGCTATTTGATTTTAGAGGTCGAATTGATCGTTCATTAGATGAATTGTTTTGATAAGTTTTACAATGTAACCCTGTTTTCGCCGAAGAGTAAGGCTGACATGTATCGATAGTATATTCATATACCCCGGTGAAGTTTAACTGCCATTTATAAGGGACTAGCCTATTGCCAACAACCGGGGACATATCAAGGCTGCTACATAAAAATTCCAGATAAAAAAGTTATTGCAATAACACAGTGCCGAAGGGCTTGGGCAAATGAAAACACGGCTACGAACCTATCATTTTAAACATGATTTTAGTTTCACCTAATGTTGCAGAAAAAAAACTCCTTCAAGGAAAAAAATAACCAATAGCTATCTTAACATAAACATAAATTTAAAAACAATATTTTAAACGCCTTGCTCAATATTTTTGATTTCAATTATTATGTATTATTTTAGTATGTATTAACTATTAGATTCTAAGAGAAAAAAAACTTGTATTGTTGTTATATATTGTTTATTTTAATTTTACCAAAACTGTATTTAATATAAGCTAGTAACATGTGGAAACCAATGTTCGGGGTTGGGTTAAGATAGTGATAAAGAATTAGATCAGAGATGAAAGTCAGTTTAAGGTTAATAAATTCACTGTATTGTCTGTTTCCACAAACATAAAATTAAGATTAATTTATGTGATGGGATTATGAGTCACGCGCACGGTTTGCCGCCGAATTACGTACTGAACTATTGCTGTGTATGTGCAATGATATAAATGATGGAAACATACTGAGCGGGTGGCGCAATAATGATGACCCAGGGAAATGTACTGTACGGTGGTAGGCCCGTACATGCTCCCGGGGGCAAAGATAGGGGTTAGTAGGATAAAGATGGAGATGAGGAAAGATTGTACATTTACTCATAGCATACTGTGTATCTAGATATAATATACAATGTACGATTGTTTGTTTCCCCAAATGAAAAAAAATAGCGTCTTGAAAAGACTTGTGATCTGTAAGGAAAACGACTACTACTACTTATTATTATCTGCAAGTATTTTTTTTTCCTGTAATGATTCCACCTAATAAGTAGGTACTTACCATTATATCGATCTAAATTGAATCCAAATGTTTTATTCTTGTTACATAAGTCAAAAGGTACCAACATAACGAGTACGTATTTCTCCAAAAAGTAAAAACATACGTACAAGTTAATAACATTAAATGTTATATCACTTTCATATGCGGGTATTAGCGAAAGCAGTACTATTAACCACTTTACTTAATTTCCGTAGCGTCTCCCATCCGCTTTCGTAAGCTTCAAGAGTCAAAAGCCAAGATGGTACTTGTAGACGTAGTTACAGAGGTACAATATGTACAGTTTAGCACTTGCAGTTGTATTTACATTTGCATGAATAAATGCGTTGTTTTCATTAAAAAAATCAGGTACATTAAAATATTCAAATTCGATCTCTCGACGAATTTATCGTATCCTTCACCTAAAGCAACTAAATGACAAAAGCAGATGCTACTCCATCAAGCATTCTTATTCTTAATTTAAAAAACGAATCTTGCCATGTCATATCATGGCATTTTGTGCTACAAATGGCAACAGCCCTTGAACGAATTACGGTTGTTTATTATTTCTATTAAGGTAATGTTAAGCCAAAATATTTAGGGTACGCCCAATATTTATAAATGAGTTAAAATAAAATCTCAAGACAACCATGTCAGACGCAAATATTTTACCAGTAGCGAGTAGGTTTATTTAGGTATCCTGCTCTTCCGACCGACACAGATAACATGATAGCAGAGGGCACACTTTCAGTTTTAGTCAGTCCAAGTCCTACAGACTGACTGCACTACCCCAGCCATTCACGAGGATGTGCTTTACGGGAAAATAACCCTTCATTTATCATCTTTTATGGGCTGGCTCTACCATAAAAATGTTTTTTTTTGTTTTTTGAGTGTAGATGTTACAGTAAAAGCCAGTGTGCGGCAGTGGTGTCTCATCCCATACAAAGAAACCGTGCCGACGGTTTATACTGATTATTCTGATTATTTTTTGTACATCGATCGCGTTCGGTCCCGTTCCGTTCGTTTCCACGGATATAGATGGTGATCTATCTATCGCCGTGAAACGGAACCGAACGCCGATCGATTTACAAAAAAATATCGGTATAATCAGATGAAAAACGCTAGTTACGTCGGCACGGTTTCTTTGTATGGGATGAGGCATCTGTATGCTAGTATTATATTATATGTGACTACGGTATAACCTAGGATTTACCGGTGAGACCTTAGATTTACCAAGTCTTACTGGTAAAAGTCTTAAATGATCTTTAATAATGACTTATTTCAGGCTTTTATCAGCAACTTAAGTAAAAGTCTTAACTAAAAGGAATTATTGGTAAAAGTCCGAAATTAGTGATTATCATTTATCATTTCGGACTTTTACCCATAATAATTGGTAAATCTTTGGTTTTACCTTAGTTCGGGCTTTTACAGTAACCTACGAACCAATTCAAGTAATACAACAAATTATAAAGTACTGTCTTTTCACCCTAGTCCTTTCCCATTACGTTAGACGTCCAATCTACAAAGACGCGTCTGATCTGAGGCACAAAGAGTCATTCTATCAGCGATGACAATGGTCGAAATGCCAAAATTTAAGGGTTTATCACGTGACATTTCGATAGTGCTTGGCAATCCTATACATTTATGACGTTTTCCCATCGTTATTGCGTCGCTTTCGATGATAGACGCCTTTGTTCTGTCCAGGGGGGTGACCATAAGCTCTTAGAGTAAGGTTATTTTGAGATCGAGTAAGTGACAGATGTATACAAGTCATATACTCTATGCTTATATATAGCTTATGGTCACCCCCTGGTATAAGCATGTGTTATTTAGGCCGACTGTCTGATAAAATGTCTGATAAATCACTATCACTACATATTATAAAATAAAAACCCCCGCCGCGTCTGTAAGCGATAAACTCAAAAACTTCTTAACGGATTTCCATGCGGTTTACACCAATAGAAAGAGTAAGAAACAAGAAAGGTTTTTGTGAATAATTTTTCACGGGCGAAGCCGGGTTGAGTCGCTAGTAATGAATAAGTAAACAAAGTCCACTCACCCGTATAGACATCATGATGACCACAGACAACACTCAAGCACTCTAGTGAGGCGCGCGGCGATGCAGTCGCCATTTATATACCACGCAGTGACCGTCAAAATACTAGTATGTGAGCTTTGTCTGATTAACTAAGTGATCATGTTTGTTACGGAGATATATTGTATCAGTAAAAACAAACTAATGAGTTATAAAAGCTCACGCCTTTCCTGAATATATATGGGTAGTCAATTATGTCTCTTAATTCATACTCACTGTCATCATCATCGTTTCAGCCGAAAGACGTTCACTGTTGGACATAGTCCTTGCCAAAGTGTCACCACATCGATCGGTCTTGTGCATCTAGCTTCCAGCGGATGCCCGCAGCCTTGACCAGGTTATCGGTCCACCTAGAGGGAGGCCTTCCAATTGCGTATTCCGGTACGCGGTCGCCACTCCAGAACATTTTCGGCCACCGTTCTTACCATCCGTTCAGCGAGCAATGTGCCTTGCCCACTGCCACTTAAGTTTGGCAATTGTTCAGGCTATGTACCGATATAGACATCTGCAAGAGAACCAGGGTTATCGAACCCTGGTTCTCTTGCGGATGTCTTAATTTCTGATTCGATCACGGAAGTAACTCCGAGCTTTACACTAACGATATTTTACCACCTATGTAATAAGAGACGTTATATATATTAGGAGCAGTGGTGGCCCAGTGGTATCGGCCGCGACTTACAAGTTGTAGGTCGTGGGTTTGAGCCCAAGCAGGCGTTTTACTTTGTGTAAATAATTTCATCACCACTGCTCTCAAAACGGTGAAGGAAAACATCGTGAGGAAACCGGCATGTCCTAGAACCAAAAATTCGAAGACATGTGACATCCACCAACCCGCACTGGGCCTGCGTGCTTGATAATCGCCCATTCCCTCTCGCAGAGAGGAGGCCTGTGTCCCAGCAGTGGGAACATTAATAGGCTGATGATGATGATGATATATATTCTATTAGAGACGTTATATGCTTATTGTTACCTGGAATAGTTCTACTCACCGAGTTTCTACTAAGAATTTCACGACGTAACATCCAATAAAAAAATTCTCAGCCTGAAAATCAATCTAAGACTTGCCGATCGGAGCAGTCATGTTTGCGACAGCTAAACTATTGCGGCAGTCTTGCCTCTATTTAGCTCAGGTGCACTAAACCATTATGGTAGATTTTTGATAAGTTTACCGTTTTCTTTTGCCTATTAGCTGAGTGTAAAATAGAATACTGCTGCCCTTTATTAAATTAAACATTACTCCATTAATCATCCCTTATCTTTACTTATAGAAATGAATCTTCCATCCAGTTTCACAGTACTCGATAATCGGGCTGTTACGAGTAACGTAATCGACTAACAATCGCCAGTTAATTCTACTTTCAGTTTCACAAAACCTAAATGTGACAAGCGTTTAACAATTTGTCACACTTTACAAAAATCACAAATTAACCACATGTTACAGCCTTTTTGGGTTTCTAAAAACCTTTTTCAATGTTAAGCTCTTGTCAACGAGCCTAATTTATAATTTTTGGAAATTGATATTATGATTTTAAAGGCGTATTACGATAAAAAGATAATAGGGGTCAGCCAAAAACTATGTTATGGGTTCAGAAAATAAATGTTAATATAGATCAATTATTTAATTACCAAGATTCAAAAAGTGTAGGTTATTACAAACTTTTTAAATTAATTACATTATAAAAACTTGAAACAATTATCAATAATAGTTATTTTGTACATAGGTAAATAAAAGTAAAAAAGCATACTGTTACTGACTTGAGAATCGAACAGCATTAATGTTGACTGTACCTAATCAAGCGGCACTTTTGAACGATACACTATTAAAATTTACAAGTACTAAAAATTGATTCTACCCTGTACTTAGTACTTACCAAGGTCATTCCAGGTGACCATCACCACAAAAATTTTGGTCACCCATCCTAAAGTCACTCCGCTTGGTTAAATAACATCTACCTACGTCACCTACCGAAAAACAAGCGATTCAAAAAAAAGTGGACACCCATCCCAAGACGTGTGCTTACCCTGGCGGGATCACCCATCTAAATACAAGCCAACCCAAAAAAAGTGGTCACCCATCCAAACACTGACCTTGGTAAGTGTTGCTTACCCTGGCAGGGTCACCCATCCAAAAACAAGCAAACCAAAAAAAGTGTTAACCCATCCGTGGTTATCCATCCAAAAACCGTCCTGGGTCCTTACCCAGGACGGTTTTTACGGCTGGTGTAGCCGCCAACTTAAGCAAACCTTTTTGCTTAAGTTGGCGGCTACACCAGCCGCTCAAGATAAAATACTATTTAATGTTACTGATTACGTTATAGAAGTGAATGAAGTGAATGAATACCAGCTAGGGTCGCCAACCGAACAATAAAATAAATAAATAAAATAAAAAATAAATAATTACGAAATTTTTCAATTATGCAGTTTTGAGAAACCCACTGCAACTGAGGGCTGGTTAATTTGTGACAAATTGTCAGCGGATTTGAGATTTGACGTCGTCTTCAGAAACCGGCCCTTAGCATCATATCAGTAACACAAAATGCCATCAACCCTTGAACAAATTTGGCTTGCTAATTAATTTTGTTAAGGTCACAACTCTAGCAAAAATATCTAGGGCCCGATCAATATTTAGAAATGAGGTAAGATAAAATCTTAACGAATTAACTGTCTGACAAAAATGTTAAGATAAGAATGATAATTTTTAATGGTTAGTGTAGTTAATTGGTCAGTTGTTTGACTTTGGTAAAATGATTGATTACGTGGCAGCTGACCATAATGAAAATGCTTTTGTAAAGAGCATTTTCTCAGAGAGAAAAAGTGAGAATATCTTACCCGAGCAGTGTGATATTGGTTGCAATCTATGGATTCGCAAGTTAACATTTCTTTTAAAGGCCTTACAGACCTATAAGCATACTTACACGCATTCTTTTCATGGGGGCAGACGTGAGAGATAACACGGATCTTATTAGCGATGTTCTTCAAAAGGCCAGGTGCTCAGTACTCATAACCGGCATTCGTGTATGATTAGATGTATTGAACATTACTGAAGCAACAATGCCTCACCTGTTGTCGTGCTCTCTGTGCTACAACACCTGCACCTCATAGGATCTTTGTGAGGCAAATGACAACGCTGTTGACGTGGCTGAATTCTGGCCAAAATATATAAAATTTGGATTTTTGCTATCATTTATACGACGAAGAAGAAGAAGACTGAAGCAAAAGGAGTATGTAAGGATCGTAGCAGATGGTGTTCTGTAGTTTCTGCCTACAGATCTATATAAACAATTAAACCAACATAAGTACTTACCTAGTAACATCAACTATTACTTCGTCATCATCCACAGCCCGACTTCGGCCGCAGCTGAGCTCTTTTCTTGAGTCAAATTCCAGGTTCCTGTTCCAACCACATCCAGGCACGATGGCATCAATATCATCTGCCGATCTCGCAGCTGGATGAACAATACTTCTTTTTCAACAATTAATTAAAATCTGTTTATTATAAAAGAGCCTGATGGAGAAAACTAGCAATGTTTTATCGAGGTGAAACCCTGAATTGTTCACTGCACAATGTGCTTGCTCAAACGCAACCTCTTACCCGAGCTATGTACTCGTTTACAGTTCCTAACGATTGTGATAGATGGCGTTGAATGAAACATGAAAATACAACTGTGAATTAAGGATAAGCGGTGTTTTCAGTCAAAATAAAATACTTACATAAAATAATAAATACAGGTATAATGTACGAATGCCCATTATCACCCTAGGCGGAATACGTCAATTTCTAGACATAGGTCTGCCGCATTATATGCATATTTAAGATGTCATCAGAGCCTTCATTTTTTATTGCCAAATATAGCAGGAAAACTACATTTATATTTTCACTTTGTAATACTTATCTTATGGTACGGTCATGTAAATGAGAAAAGTGAAAACTGAGAAGTATACATAAAGGAAAGGCCTATACCCAGCAGTGGGCGATTCATTCTGAATTGGTGATGATGTTTTATCCGTAACTGTAGGACAATTCATTAAAGTTCTAACAATTTTAGTTCAGTTCATTTTCAAATTAGACACGTTTTACAAAACGGAGCACATAAAAACATTATCCTTGACTCCATAGTTTCCAATCTTGGTCAACAGTCATCTGAAGTTACTAAATGCAAATCAGCCATATTATTTGTTCGCAAAAAATGGCTAATTCTTTACTTGGTATAATTTCTATAGCATCGGTCACGGGTTGCACAAGACGCAGGTAAAATTAAATATCTTGCTCTAATTGCGAAATTCTAAGGGCAAACGGCTGCCCACCTTTTTTAGACGTACGAATCTAAGTAGATATATATACTATTAAAAATATAAAACCGTAAAACTTTGCGTTGAAAATACAGCATTCTTAATAATAATAAAAAAAAAATGCCGGCCTAGCCTTTTCCTAAGACTTGAAGTGTAAAATAAATATGAAAAAATAACTGCAGTATTTTATTTTTACTCAATTCAGATGACTGAGTTTTTGTTAGATTTGCCTGTCTAGTAACAGGTAAAACATGGTGTGTAATTAAGCTCTTTTTCTCAAAAATGGTATGTAATGTTATCATAACATATCTAAAAAGTACCCAGAAAGTGAACTCTACCGGAGACTTATTCACAACTGACCAGTAAGAAGCGAGATTTTAAATTTGGAATCTCCTACTGTCCAGTAAGTAAGTATGTAATTTACTTACTGGACAGTAGTAGGGATTGGTCTGATATATCAAAACGTAACTTATATCGGATATGTGTAAGATATCATATCATATCAATATCTATATCAAAATAACCGATATTACAAAAACTGTATCTAGTAAAAACCTTACTAGCGAGCGAGAACGAATAAGTCAAATCTTAAAAACCGTTAAAATGCGGTAACGTACGAACTACGAACAAAACGCAAACTTCACAACGATAGGAACCATATGCGCTACCTCTCTTTCAAAGTATTATTTCGCGTTCGTTGTTAGTTTGCTCATCTAAATAACATTTTAACTTATGCAAACTGTACTAAATGATATCGATATCTGAAAACCGTTTTCTATATCCATATGAAAACTGTATATCGGTTACATAACCGTTTGTGCAAAAACCGAAAACAGTAGGTCATCCTCTTTAGATCTGCTTAGAAAAAAAACAGTACCAGCCACACACAGATTAGAGTTTAGCCATGATAACATGGTTATAGGAGGGACGCTCCAAATATATATCTATCTCTCTTTTTGGTATGACATTTTATGAAATAGATATATTTTTGAGTCCGTTAATCATGACGTACAACAAACAAATATAAATGCCCCCGGTCAATCGATCACAATATCTATCAGTAATTGCCCTAATATGAATGTAACCTTCAATATTAATTAAACGAATTTGTTGTTAAACTTTCTTTCATTTTTGAGAAAATCATTATACAAGCCTCAACCAGTAAGAAAGCCATCCTGGCCTCCAATATAACCGGACCTCACCTGTGGTTTGGTCCGATTAACTCTTACTTGGCCAGGAAGGCTTACTTACTGGATTCTGCAGTAATGTACTACATCAATCTTATTTGCATACCTAGTAAGGATGAAGTTATTATTGTTTTCGCCCCATGAGCAGACTACAAATGGACCACAACCGTAACCAATGGTTACGGGGAAGGGAACACCGTAACTATGACCGAACAACGAACAAACACCATCGCTTTCGTTTTGTTTTCTTTTTCGTCACTCTAAAGTAAATCGTCGTGTTGCTAAGTCACCGGCCAGTAACGGTACAAATCTGGAGAAAATTAGACATTTTGTGTTGACAGCTTTTATGTTAGTTGTAGTGGGTTTTAGTGACTTAGCTTAAGTTTTTATATATCAAATGGCGTTTATGGAACATTGGAAAAACAATATTTGATGGACAATCCGTGAACGAATACGTAATTTTTTTTATTCAATGATGTTTTATAACCTTTGCCTTGCAGTGAGAACACAAAGGCTAAAAATTAATAAATAAATTTTGTTATTTAATTTACCAGCGAGGTACCTACTTAGCTACTACTACACATACATATACTGCACATTTGATGAGTTAGGAATGCCTCACAAAAGGATTTACATAGCCCATGCAATTGTTTCTTTATTGTGCAAAAAGCAATACTTTTATGGAATTTAATATATAAAGGTTATTTTTATTATCATAGGAAAACATTAATAACAACAACAGCATTATAAATAAAAGATGATACGGGTAAATAGTTTATTTATCTGTTGCCTGCCCTTGTTCTATCTATGTTACTTGGGATCGGTGCAATACGTTTTTTATTCCATTCTTTCTTGTGGTTAACAGGGCAAATGATGATTATTCTGAAAAAATGCTATACGAGCAGATTTTTTGTTTTTTATAGTTCTTGTAAATCATGTGATCACATGACTTACAGAAACCTTGCAAACCTTAATTGTCTAAGTTCTATATTATTTTTAAGGAAACTCCTTCACCAATCGAATCACAGTTGCTAAAACAATGAAAAATAATCCTCAATTAATGCCAATAAAACACGATTACTAGTACTGGTTTGGCTGGTGGTGAATACTGGTTTGAATAATATTTCAATCATACACAAAAAAAAGGATACCAATCTTTTTTTTCTTAATCTATAAATGAGCAAAAAATCAATTATAACTCGGTTGCAGCAAACAATAATAACTATAACAAAAAATATAAATAATTATTATTTCAATTTGCCAATCTTACCAATGCAACTTCAGGCCTAAGACATCTGACCTAGACCCTAGGTTACTGACACTAAGTTCAGTTCAGCTGGCTGAGCTGTTGAGCAATAGCCAACAGTTAGGAAATGCCTAGATCTGAGCGGTACTTCCTCGTACGTGCGAATACTGCGAATTGGATCTTGATTACGAGTTTTATTGTCAAACAAACGTTCTGTATTCGTTTTTGTGCGTGTAATATTACGCTCTATTTTAGGTACATGATAAACAAGATTGGTGTAACAATTTAGCCAAAACTATTTGTTTTTCGATCACTGAACAATAGTTATTTATGCTACAAGTAGGTGATTTCCGATGAGTGGATAAATCGACACGAGTCGGAAATCATCTTACGCACGTGTATCATACAACATTTTACTAAGCATTGTGCGAGGAAATACAAAAATATATCTGAACCAAGCAAGAAATTCATAAGATGGCGCTTATACAAAGGCGCTCAGCATATCCACAGATTAACTAATAGTTCATAGTTCCTCGGGCATATCTACTGCGCATGTGCAAATAGCTGTCACGTCGTAACGCAAAAAGGCACGAGCAAAATATTCATTCTGCCAACCATATTTAATGAATATTTAAAATTAATTTATTGATCAAAATCCAAATCTAGAGTAATTAAAAACGCCTTAAATGAAGTATAAGTTTTGTTTTACCATTTATATGAATGATAATCTGTACTTAACTAATTTTTAAAACTTTTCTCAAATAATAAAAACTCCATGCGGCGGGCTGATGTTGGAGTTAAAAATTAAAAAAGTACAGGAAAGTAAAAAGCACCAGTAAAAAAGTGACACTTGCCGCACAGTTTGGCTGCTTGGAAAACGCTATTCTCGAGGACATGCATTGTAATAGTACATTGTGATACAAGGGTGGAAAGTAGACACACACACCCGTGTATCACACGACGTTTTTCAATACAGTTGTGAGAAACAGTAAAAACAAATCAAAGAATTAGATTTGTTTATTCACAAACATAAAATTTCCAATATGGCGCGTTTTTGCAACTGGACTTATTTTTTTACAAAGAAAACAGCCTATACAGCCTATTCGATTTTTGACAAATGTTGATGTGAAAAAAATTAAATTAAAACTGGTAATTAAATATAGTAAACAACCATTTAAAAGACTTTTGAGAATTCAATGCTAAAACGTACGGAATCATTCATTTTTCCTCGTAGAAAATCTATCCCATTTTATTCTATGTTTGAAAACTCAAAACTTTTTTAAATTGACTTATAAATTTAAAACTAAACTGCAAACATAATGATCGAGCTCGTAAACAAAAGTCACGACCGCGTAACAGAAAGATGCCTATGCGTAAGATTTAACTTTCGAATCATAATTATAGACACTGAAAGTACGCCATGTTTAACAACTGTATTGAAATAGTACATTTCATACTTATCACTGTTTTTTTCTTTGTAATCAATAATAAAAAATATTTTCCATAATAACTGTGCCTAAAATATAATAATTTTAGAATGGCAATAGTGATCTAAAACCCACCTATACTTTTAGGCATACTTAGTTTCAAAATGGAAAAGAAAGTAAATGAATCGATGTCTCTAATAAAATATGATCTTCAACATCTTGTTCTAAAAAAAAATATTAAAAGTTATTTCACGGTTTTTTTTTGTTTTTGTTCGGGTGTCGGTGATATTAGGAAAAGGTCAATAACAGCTTTTGCGATACTAAAATGAAACAACTATACGTAAACTTCCCTTTAATCAATTTCTTCAAACACAGTTTCAAGTTTACCGCGGCTAACTAAAAACGGACCCGCCAACATTACATCAACTCTAACCAAATGCTCCATTTACCGATTGCAGATGTCATTACATAAATGAGTTCCCCCCGAGACATTTCACAAACTTACCATTGAATCGTTACAGGCATTGCGTTGTTCACAAACAGCTCCAATTTCCACCAATTAGATACGATTGAGAATACTTAATCGTTATCAGGGTTGCTTCATTAGTCGACCGTGGTGCACGAGTTTAAAATTGAGTTTATTTTTTTACTGGGAGTCTGAGACTGTTTTATTTTGGGTGTACTAAGCAGATCATTTTCTAGCACATCATAAAAAAAGTTTTATTTGCATGCAGAGTAGTTATAGAGTTTATACATACTTATAACTTCGAGCCAATTAACAGGCGTATAACTTCTATGTAACGACTTAAAAATGAATAATCCACAAGCGAAACCTGTTCAGGTATAGCCCTCTAGATACCTAAATTGCACAATACAAACAACATTTAGTACCAAAACATTACTGGAAACTAAGTACCGAATAGATAAGCAGTCCTAACAGTTGTTACAATATTTCACCGCACAGACAGGGCAGCCTTTCGCCTCGCTACCTGCTACCGGCTGTCCGGTGTACGCTGTGGGCTGGTGCAAGCGACCGCTCCCTTCTTTCGACATTGTGGAGACGTAGGCTACTTGTGATTGTATCTGTTAGTTAATAGTTCAATATAAGAAACAGGTAAACTATGTATTCTTAAAGTACGGTTCCGATAAGCAATACTAAAAACTATTTCTATTAAAGACACCGCACAGACAATTCATTGATACTCAATTCACACTCACGCTCTTTAAAAACTTTCAAACATCCCTGTACAAGTTAAACAGACACAGTGACGATACACAGTACTGTAACACATCTTGAGATGCAAAAACAGCCTTGCAGAAAAAAAGTAAAATAAAAAAGTTATTTTTCACGTAGTTTTTTTATTTGAAAGTCGGTTGTAGTTTTCTCGACATTATCATATGAACAAATCAGGAGGGTGACCATAAGCTCTTAGAGCGGTATCAATTTGAGATCGAATAAGGGACAGATGTATCTGACTTGTATACATCTGTCACTTACTCGATATCAAATTGATACCGCTCTAAGAGCTTATGGTCACACCCCTGATCTCGATTTCCGCCCAACCAGCGCAGCGGGTATTCATTACAGAATTGGAAATCTCTGGAAATACCTACTACTACAAAATATTTCACTGATTTAAAGCTACACTTTAGCTGATTGTCATACAATTTGATCATAAAGAAATGTCCTGTTTTCAGGGAAAGGATACAGAAGCAAATATTTACCAAAGAGTAAACTCTGCCTTAAATGGAAATGGACAAGACATATTATGTTAGGAGAGAAAACTGAGAAATGGACTAGATTAATATCAGAGTGGTAGTGGTAGTGGTACCCGGGATGTCAAAAGAAGTAATGGTTGACAAATGAAACATTGGAAAAATTACCTCAAAAGAGTTGCCAACCCAGAATGGATCAGAATTGCATAAGACATCGATAGGTGAAAGTCTTTGCAGGTCTTTTTAAATTATGGTAAAACAGCAATATATGATTATTTTATTTATTGTAAACTCTAACTGCTACGAAACCATATTATTGCCAAAGTCAAAATATTTTCACGGATTGTTGACTATTTAAGGGATTGCTTTGTTTCATACATAACTAATGAATGTACCTCATGGAAAGTGATTTCAGACAATGTAGTTTCTCAAAAACAAAGATTGGCCATTAGTCAGTTCTTTGTCCGAGCAAGTCTTTGACCGCTAACCTTGACAGCGCTGTAACACTTTGAAAGAAAGTAATGTTTTCACCAATACCAATATGCATTATACGATTATTTTGAAATAATTACCTACATTATTACATTTCTACCGTATAATTATAAGCAGTAATGAAACATAAAACTACTCATAACTACCAAACTTTCGGTAGACAATTTTGTCTCAGTTCAAATCAAACCAATAATTTCATTGCACGCACCTAGAATATTTCGCCATAAATACAAGTTAGAATAATTTACTAGTTAGGCATATAGGCAAGGCCGTAGCTACAAATGGAGATTCATAAGGTGCCTGACTATCCATTACAACATTCACTGGCTTGGCAATTATGGTCCATAAATAAATAAAAAGGATTTTATTCAGAAACCAGAGAAATACAGCTAAAAAAACAGTAAAAACTTCGTAATTTATAAAATGTCTCTGATTGCAGTGTGCCTCTTGGCATAGGTTCCTCTAACAATTTCCACTGGGGTCTATCTAGAGCAACTCGTCTCCATCTTGGACCAGCGGTCTATTTAATTTCTTCCTCCCATCTCAGACACTGTCTTCCACGGCTTTTTTTCCCATCTCTTGGGTACCAGTCTGTCACTATCTTGCTCAATTTCCCATGGTTGTCGCGCATCATGTGACCGGTCCACCTCCACTTTTGCTGGTCTATTCGTGGGAGGATGTCAGTAAGTTTCGTTTTCGCCCTGAGGTCGGTATTTCTGATTCTATCCTGACGTTTGAATCCTGTGATGCTGCGCTCCATTGCTCTTTGAGATGTGGCAAGCTTATCTCTGATTGGTAAGTGCGCATCTCTCGCAGCCGTAGGTTAAACATGGATGCACGTGTTGAACGTTTTTCTTTTCACTGCCATGCCCAGGTC
This sequence comes from Orthosia incerta, assembly GCA_948252205.1. Taxonomy (NCBI): domain Eukaryota; kingdom Metazoa; phylum Arthropoda; class Insecta; order Lepidoptera; family Noctuidae; genus Orthosia; species Orthosia incerta. Next base: position 32,120,825 of record OX411746.1, read on the forward strand.
CTGTGATTTCAAAATTTCTTTGAGTTACCAGAATCTCTTCCATCCATTCGCAATTCTTGTGTTTATTTCCTTTTCAGTTTGATCTTTTGGAGAAATAAGCTGACCAAGATAATTATATTCGCCCGCAAACTCTAGAGTTTTTTGATTAAGTCTTATAAACCCAACAAAGGTAGACTTATGTGGAGACCCGGAGACCTTTGTGGAGTTGGAGACCTTTATGGTGCAGTCTTATGACTTTGGTATTATTAGCGTTCATTTTCCGTCCTACTTTCACACTTTCATCATTAAGGCTTTGTATCATTCTTTCCAGGATTTTCTTCAAATAGAGCCAAGTCATTAGAAAATCTGAGGATTCAATTTGATTTTTTTAGACCAAAGCCTTCCCAATTTAGGTTGCAAAAGATTTTCTGAAGTACTGCGGAGATTTTTTTTGGTGATAATGGATCCCCTTGCCTGACTCCTCTTTCTATGTTTAGTTCCTCCAGCGCTTCTAGTGGAATTCTGGCCTGGCTGTGAGCATAGATGTTTTTTTTTTTTTTTTTTTTTTTTATTTGTGATGGGTTTGCTCTTGACTCTAGTCTAGGTCAAAGGTGACAGAGACAGAGTCGACGATGGAGTGAGCTTACCCAGAAGAAACCTGTTCACTCTAACTTTGAAGAGATTCGGGTTGAATGCGTTCGGAAACACTGACGCAGGTAGCGAGTTCCATTCATTCGCTGTGCGCATTATGAAGGATGTTTGGAAGCGTTTGGTGCGAATTGGTGGAATGGCAACAAGGTAAGGATGATAACTTGCAGTACGTCTAGATGTCCGATGGTAGAAGGGGGCTGGTGGGATGAGGTCGTGGAGTTCTTCAGCACACTCACCGAAGTACAGTCTGTAGAAAACCGACAAGCAGGCAACCTTGCGGCGATGAGCCAAGCTGTGAAGCCTGGCACCCGCCAGCTCAACGTCGCCAATGAGCCTCCTGGCTCTGCGTACCACCGAGTCAAGCGCGGCAAGCTGATATTTAGCTGAGCCATCCCAAAGGTGACTGCAATACTCCATGCAGGATCGGACTTGCGCTTTGTATAGGGTTAAAAGCTGTCCAGGCGTAAAGTATCGCTTCACTTTATTTAGGATGCCTAGTTTTTTGGCCGCAATTTGGGCTTTGTACTCAATGGAGGCGCCAAAGTTGAGACTGGATGTCAACTCCATGCCTAGGAGCTCGAGCCGATCAGTCACAGGAACAGACACACCCCGAAAAGTAGGAGTTTGATCGAAAAGACTCCTTTTAGCGGTAAAAAGACACGCCTGTGTTTTGGTGGCGTTAAAAGAGACCAGATTGTCATCACTCCACTGGGAGACAAGGCTTAAGGTCAAATCTGTCCGCTCCACCATAGCCTCTCTCAAGGAACGAACTTCATCCGCGCTGGTTTTTGCGCTGGACAAGTATCTCTCTGAAACAGTACTGTCATCTGCGTACCCAACAATACCAGGCTGAAGAAGGTCATTGATGTGCAGCAGGAAAAGAGTTGCAGAGAGAACAGACCCCTGAGGAACTCCGGCATCAATAGCCATAAGGTCAGAGGAGCAGCCGTCAAGGACTACTCGGATCGACCGTTCACTGAGGAAGTCTGATATCCAGCTACAAAAACCAGCAGGGATGCCATAAGCAGGAAGCTTACTAAGTAGACTCGCGTGCCAGACCCTGTCAAAGGCCTTCGAGATATCAAGCGATACAGCAAGTGCTTCGCCGTGTCTCTCGATGGCTTCGCCCCAGCAGTGCGTGACATACACAAGAAGATCGCCAGTTGACCGTCCCCGGCGAAAGCCATATTGACGGTCACTGAGGAGATTATTGTCTTCAAGGTAGGTCAGCAACTTGCTGTTCAGTACCCTTTCCATAACTTTGCACAGAATGGAGGTAATGGCGATCGGACGGTAATGGGCAGGGTCTGCACGGTTGCCTTTTTTGGGCACTGGTTGCACATTTGCAAGCTTCCAGGATTTCGGCACCGTTCTTTTTACAAGAGAGAGGCGGAACAAGCGTGTCAATACAGGAGACAGTTCAGGCGCACACTGCCTCAGCACTCTCGCTGGAATGCCGTCAGTTTTTGATTATGTTTGTGTAAGTTGCCCGTATTCCCTGTTGTTCCAGAGTATCCCAATATATGTAGCTGTGGTTCAAACTGTCAAAAGCCTTGGCATAGTCTATGAAGGCTATATTGATTTTTTTGTTGTACTCGTTATATTTTTCTAATATTTGCTTGACTGTGTGGATATGGTCAATTGTAGAAAACCCTTTTCTGAATCCAGCTTGTTCCACTGTTTATTTTTCGTCTAAATTGGGCTCATCCTGTCCAGTATAATCTTTACAAATACCATAAAGACATTTGACATAATGCTTATTGGTCTGTAGTTTTCCTCTTTGTCACCTTTTTTGTGGATTAGGATGATATGCGATTTCACACTGCTTTCGGATGTTGCCACTTTGATAAGTGGCCCCGCCCATCCTAACAAACAAATTTAACAACATTATGATTACTGTTGCTCCATAGTTCCATAGTTGAACGGCTCCATAGTTGTTCCTTTCATCAACTCATTTGTGATCTTGTCTGGACCTGGTGATTTTTCCATCTTCTGGCTCATGATCGCTTTTTCAACCTCACAGGGTATAATTTCTGGATCAGGTTATAGTTTGGCTTCTGGAATTATATGGATGTGTGTGTTGGTAGTTTGTTTGTCTGCATTTGATTCATGCCTTGCATAGAGTTGGGTGTAGAAATGATTAGCCAAATCGTTGATGTTCTTCCATTTCATGATTGGCTTATCGTTTCGCTTTAACTTTGGAATTTTAAAATTCCAAAAAAAAGGCTCTAAAAGAGTTACGTGAAGCAGGAAAACAACGGATTCCAAAGTTAAAGCGAAACGATAAGGTCCATACTCCAAGACAATTCAGAGGATCTCTACTCGAATCAGTCACCATGACAGCCCTCAATTTAAGTTATAAAAAACAAGCTTTAACAGATAGTATAGATTTATTTTCGTTGGATCCCACTTTTGAATCCCACTTTAATATTTTTGGCGTTGGATCCCACAAAACATTATTATGCATTTCCGTTGGATCCCAAATTTTAAAAATGCAAGAGAAATACGTTTTATTGTCGTTGAATCCCAAAAACTATTTCCGCTGGATCCCAAATGGGGCTGAAAAGTTCTGGAGTGGCGACCGCGAACCAAATGACGCAACGTTGTCGGCCTCTCACTAGGTGGACCGACGACCTGGTTAAGGCTGCGGTAATCCGATGACTGCGAGACGCGCAGGATGTGGACAACAGTGGACATCTATAGCTAAAATGATGCTGATGATGAAGACTATAACTGTCAATTTGATGACTCGAGGTGGAGTCGAGATGGAAGACATGACTAGGAATATGGGCCGTATTTCAACTTCCTTTAGCATTCAAAAGCACTTTGCTTTTATGCGATTAAATTAGAATGGATTGAAATGCTTTCTCCACCCACAAGAATAAATTGGAACCTTTGGTGCCTACGCAATAAACTTATATTTTAAATTTATTAAAACGTTGCAGTAAACTAAGATTACTATTCCAAAATTTAATATGCCTCCATTGCCTCCTACTGATACCAAAGATTGCTAATTGTCTAAATCTAATCTAGTAATCTAAGATTACGTAAAGGCACTCTATAATAATCAGTAATGCAATAACAATTAAATAATGATTGGATAAAATGAATGACGGTCGCACTTTCGATAACACCACGGAACATTAGTCTAACTACAATATATGAGTATCATATCATAACACCTCAGCTGAATTCTCCGAAAAGTTAGGTGAAGGTATACTTCACATCTCGTCAGTTATGTTTAAGTCCTAAGTAAAAGAGGGCGAGCCTAATCCCATAAACTGTCTCCTGGCTTTTACTAAAAAAACTCGATGGAAAAATATAGCAGGCAGGCCTATTATAAGTTGGGAGACTATTTCGCTAATATAAATGCTTGACTCAATGCTAGTCCTGCTCCACAACCAGTAGGGCGCAAAAACAAGTGATAAGCAGAAAAGTTTTAAAGTATTGTTGGACCTGCTGAAGACTGTATGAATATATTTGTATTGTATAAACTATTTTTTTTTAAGTATTATATAACTGCATACCACCACTGCTCTCAAAATGGTGAAAGAAAACATCGTGAGGAAACCGACATGTCCTAGAACCAAATATTCGAAGAAATGTGACATCTACCAATTCGCACTGGGCCCGCATGGTGGATTATAGCCCATTCCCTCTCTATGAGAGGAGGCCTGTGTCCCAGAAGTGAGAACATTAAAAGGCTGATGATGATGATTAACTGCACAGCACATGTATGAGTACTATGTACCAACTATATGTCGTTCGTTGACTTGTGTGTGCTCTGGCAGTTGAGTGTGTCATGCTCTCTCTAATGTCTCTCTAATGGTGGCACATGTGTTGGATCATTCAGTTCACTTCATGATGGTTGAGCTGAGTGGTGCCATCAGTTAGGCTTGTTCATAACTTGGCTGCCTCGGCCTGACGAAAATGCTTGCGACCATGAGACAAACAAACCAGCCACTAGCCCGTCCCCAGAAATATAGTGAGTAGATAAAGAATGTTGGACCACATCAGATCTACATGATCTATGACCCGTCTATTGTCTACCACGATGCTACAAACATACCCTATAAGAATAGTATTATAAATTTAAGATAGAATACCACAGGGCCAATGAAGTAATCACATAGATATTTCATAAAATGCATCAAGTTGTATAGAGCGTAAACATACAGGTTCATATTGAATCCTTTGAGCCGTAAGATAGCAATAATATTTATTATTTATATATGATGGTATGATGGAGGACTGCATTTCAAACAATCGAAGAATGGGAGGAAATGTTTAGCGATCTCATAAACAACATAAATCGAATTAAAATGTTTATTTGCGACAAAATACGCTGTTTACAAAAGAATTAAATTTCAATTTATTTAACACCCACTTTTTGTGTTCAATATGCTCCTAAATATTACTGCTATCTAAATATGGAAGATGAATAAGGCGTGTTAAAGAATAAATCTAAGTAATAGATTTATTCATCATAATTTTAGACTAAATCCAATCACTATTGGACATGAATGCGTTGCTCCAAGTGTCACCACAACAGCAGGTCTTCTGTTTCTGGTTCGCGGCTTAATTACCATGAAAATTGAATTATATCAACGTGAAACTGTATCAATGTATGCCAATAAAGGTAGTTTAGCATGACTGAGCATTACTCACCGCACTGGTTCACAACCTGTCACTGGTTTCTGATAATTTCGTCACCATAATTATAATCCTTAACCGTTCAAGTCCCTTCTTATTCCGCATACCACAGCTTACGCAAGCCGCCAAAAGTGTGCGAGACAGATTTTCAATGTATCGCAAAATGCTTGACCATTGAAAAGTGGGGGTGGGTTGTTCTGACCCTTTCTACTCCAACTAATACTGCACTCCTTTACACAATATAATTATACAACAGATACGTGGTCCAAGGTACTGAAATTGCAAACAAACAAACAAATAATAAATCATGTGTTTTCACGTAACACCTTGTAAGGTATCTACATCCGGCTGTCTTTGTCCAGACGTTAGCCATTTATCTGTTTCGTTATCTTTCATGTACCTTTTTTCTTAATTTCTCCATTGAACAGATATTTTTTGGTGCAAGTTATGTGAGACTGCATTACTTTGTGTTAAGTAGTAAGTATTTTATTTACGTATTTTATTTTTACTCTTTTTATTATCTTTTGACTTCTTCTTAAAAACCATATCATAGTAATGACATGATAAATGGTATAAGGTCTACAATTGGACGATATTAGGTACACCAATCTTAGATATTCCAAATTGCCTTTACTTTTAGTCTTGACACTGTTAAAACACAAAATCATTAAAAAAAAACGAAAAAGGTCGCAATATTAATTGCAGTTCAGCTGCCTAAAAGTACAAAATACACTACTACTACACTATATTTTCTGTATTTTTTTTAATAAATAAATTGTTTAATTGGTCTTGCATGGCTTGGTAAAGCTAATTGCAAATAATATAAATAAAGATTTATGAATAAACAAATCAAATGAACGAAATTCAACAATAGTATATTGTTATTATAAGATCCGCTTCAGACGACATCTTGCACCACTCGCAATAAACAAAGCGACCGGCCGACAAGCAATCGGTCCGCGACGAACGACCGAGGAGATAAAAACTGTTCGGCTGCCCATCGACCTGGTTCAGTCCACCGCCAACCACCGCCGCGATCCGTGATGTGAACAATGCACATAAACAAAGTCCCCAGTTTACTCCTAGTGCTATTGTTTTGTGAACTGTGTTCAGCTATCAAGGTCCCGGTCACATGGGACAACAGTGCGCGTAGTGAAGTGAAAAATGGACCGACCGAGGAATCACTCGTGGAGCTCGTCCTGCCACAAAATGTGCATACCAAACCACCTAACCAGCAGTCGATCCCGACCGATTACTTCCAATACACCGCGCAAAAACCCATGTTTGCCGCCGATATAGCTGAGTTCCATGGAGTGCAAAACCCTCAACAACATTACAAAGCGTACCCTATCAAAGCACACACGAATAAACCGAAACCCACTTTAGGCATTCATCACATGCTAGATGACAATAAAGAGACGTATATACCGTTTCAAAAGTACGTACAGCAAACTTCAGAATTAAACAGCTTTGTGAAACCAACGGCAAGCAACTATGAAATATTTCATCCATACAAAGCAGAGGAGCCGGCATTGCAAGAGATTTACAAAGATCCAGTGCTGACAAAAATAAGAAATGATTTGCAAGATAGTAAACATAAGTTGCAGGCGTATGAAAAAGAAGCTGGTGAATCTAATATTGCTAAAGATGAGTATTTAGAGAGTCCAGAGAAAACTGATGGCAAACTGTTTCCGCATGAAAACATACCTGTTCGATACGAGATCCACAAACCTGAAAGACGACCAGTATATTATACAGTGCCACTTAGGGATTTCAGCAGGGAAAACCTACTAAATAGAAAATTCAAACACCCTTGGAATCAATACGCAAAAATTAGACCAGTGCATTACCGGCCATTGCAATATCATATTCATAATTTAAGACAAAAACATGCTATGAAATACGATGACGAGCGTAATGAGTATCCTCAAGTGCCATCTTCTGAGACTATAGCCGAACCCCAAGAGGGGCATGATATATACGAAAAAGGTAAAGAAAAATACTTAAAACTAAGGAATAATCTAGACGAGTCCGTCAACAACGTTGTGCATCAAAATCGACCACCAACCTTCCAGAAACTAGAACTTCAAAAACAAGAACTCAAGGCTGAAGAAGACAAAGATGAATTCATTCCCGTCAAAAATTATGCTCAAGTCAGAAAAACGGAGACGTATAAGCATTTGCCTAAAAAAGCTGCCTTCGATGATGCAGAAACTTACGAAGAGATAATAAATGCACCTCGACTACGAGAAGCAGTAAAAAGTACAAAAGCGCAAACAGTTTACAGTGAAGAAGGTTATGAAGATGCCGCATACGATCATGCTGGAGAACAAAAACACGCTTCAGATCACGAAGGTCACGGTGGCTTTCTCAAGGAACATGAAAACAGTGGTGGACTATACAAGATCCCAACGGTCAGTGAAAAATATCAAGACGGCAGAGGATTAGAGTACAGAGACAACGAGGAACATGGAGAAAAATGGAAAAATAATAACAAAGACGAGGAGGAAGAAACAGAAAATGAGGAATTTTCTGAAGACGAGCATGAAGAGAATGTTGACGCTCATTTAAATGAAAATAATAATCCAGAAATTTATAACCAAAATAGAAGAACGGATGTATCTAGGGATGATGATAGTGATAATATTCACACAAAGACAGATAACAGTAGTGATGACAACGGCACTACTAACAGCGATGCCGTCAAAAGCGATAGTGACAATTACGACAATAGAAACCCAATTGAAAGTTACCAGGCCAACGTATCGAACGAACACGAAGTCGGTAAGAGAGAAGTGAATTTTAAAGTACCAGAAATAGATATAAATTCAACCTTATCATTCAAAACCGAATATGCAAAAGTCGCAAAACTGAAATCAAAACCAAAGAAAGAAGACATACAAGAAAAATATCCATATTACTATAAACATTTAAAAGGTATTAACAAAAATTCACCCCTTAAATATGCTGAAAATCTCAAATTGATACCGAATAAATCAAATGGTGGAACCGAATTTTATGACTCTCGGTCTCGTCTCGAATGCTCTGAAGTAGACGAAGAAGTAGATCCGATACCTGAAAAATTGAAGAATGGTGAAAACCCCACAGAAGATGAAGATTATGAAAATGACGATGAATCTGAATCTAAAGGCAATAAAAAAATTGAAACAGCGAAAAAGCAACCCCGTCTCAAAGGCCTTGGGGATAAAATTGATTGTTTTAAAGCCAAATATTTTGGCGAGAATCCTTTAGATAGCCCATTCTTTAAAGAAGAAATAATATCAAACCCGGAGCCTATTGTTGCACCTACATACAAGCTTAAAAATATAAAAGGAGAAATTGCACCAAAACCTAAATTATATGTTGAAGATTCGTCTAATAAATTGCAAGAAGCTGCCCAAACAAATATCTTTGTTCTTTTGGATAAATTAAGGAGTGATCAGCAGGATCTAACACAATCTTTGAATAAATCTAATGAAGAATTGAAAACCTTTTTGTATACACCACAGAGTCCACTAATAGCTAATGATACCCAACAAACTAATGTATACACAGATATTTTGAAAAATATTAAAACCACTTTAAATCCAGCAATAAACAACGATGTACCAGCAAGTTTATTATACGCTGAAAGGGACAGAGATAATACAACATACAACTATTTCCATAATAAAGAAGATGTTACAAAGCTACCTCCTAAATTAAGAAAAAAAAGAGCAACACCGTTTGTTTATGAACCTTATAAAATTATAAGGGATAGTCAAGTTCAAGACTCCAAGAAAACTACGACTACCAGTAATATTAGCCCACTAATAAAGCAGTTACAATCAAGCAGAGTGGCAGAACGTGTTTCAAGATCAAATAAAGATGACAAACAAAAAACTAATAGCCGCACATATGTTGATATTGGCAGAAAAGAAAGAACCAAACCTACTAGAAATGAAAATGATAATTCTGATGCAACTTTTGTTGATGTCAGTGTAGATCATCGTAGAGGTGAACCTAGGTATGAAATAAGACCTGCAAATCACAAATCAGAATATACTCCTGTTGAAAATAAACGGGCAATGTCAGTTGATGCATACAGATCGCACACAACAACTGAAAAAAATTTGGAGACTTCTATTCAAAAATCTTTTCGAGGTAGAAAACGTTTTGGATCGGCTCAAATTGCCACGAGACCATTCCATGATTTATCTCAATTTATTCCTAAAAATACCGATACTCAAAATGTAGCTGCCTCAAATTCTGTTAAAAAAACCGTTACAAATACTGATTCTGAAAATTCAAACGAAAATCCTGAAGAACTTTCTAATGATAGCAGTACTGAAGATAGTAGCGCCGAATATGAGAAAGAAGAAGAAGATGAAATAACATCTTCAACAACGACCACGACTCCCAAACCGTCATTTAGAAGAAGAATAAAGCAAGATTCTTCTCGTATTCTGAAAACAACAACTGACAATGAACCGGAAAGTGTTACAGACAAGCAATTATTAAAATTTGTAACTAGATTCCGCAACTATAAACCTGATGAAAATACTAAAATCAAAGAAGAGGTAACACTGCTACCTGTAACAAATAAACACGCCAAAGAAGATGATGATATAGTGTTACCCAAATATAGGGAAAAGAAAAAGAAATCGCACACAAGCACTTTAGTTACAGATTCTCAGAAATATGGTGAACAAGACGAAGATGAAATGAGAAAAGAAGAAGTTGACGCTATGATTGGGGTTAAAACTGACATGGATGATTACACGCCAATGTACGAAAAGGAGGAGGAAAATAAAATGTACTTTCACCCACCAATGAAAACTAAAGAGAACGATAGCGAAGATGGTAAGACTGAAGAGGACGACGGTGATGACGACGGTGACGACGTCGACGACGACGATTACGAAGATGACGATGATGACGACGATAATGATGCTGAAGACGATGATGACGATGATGATGACAATGATCGCTACATCATGCTGATGAATGATGGTGTCAAGAAAAAAACAGAAGAAGCAGAAGAAGATTCAACCAATCTAAAAGAACAAGTAACTCCTGAACCTGAAACAACCACCTCTGAACCTGAAGTGACCACCCCTGAACCAACCAAACGCACACTGGTCCGAACAACAATTGCCCCACCAACAACCGCTGCAACTCGCAATCGAACTACCACCCCTAAAACTCCTTTTCGAAATAACAGGCCAATTGTCACTAGAAAAAGAACTGAAATACACAAAGAAATACCAGCAAACAAATCGTCTCCACACGTAACGCAATTTAAGCAAGATATAAAGGAAGTTGAAATTATTAAAGAAATACCAGCAGCACCTAAAAAGAAGCCGCACAAAAATGTTGCAGTTTTAGATTTATATAAAGACGATGAGTTAGCAAAAGAAATTAATAATTTAGGAGACGTTGAAATTTTTGGAGAACAAATAGATCTCGATAAGGGTCCAAAACATGGTGGTAACTATCGAAAAGCTACAAAAGAAGACCTAAGGCTACTACAACCATCAGAAAGTGCGGCCAAACCTCTAAAAGACGCTGAAACCTCACAGAGTAAGAGCACAAAACATATTGAACTAGATGAGTACAGTCCTAAAATATTACATGGGGGTAACTTAAAATCGTTGAGAGATGTAAATCGCTCAATAAATAATGGCCGAAGTTCAAAATTAATTGAATTGAGTGACTCACCTGCTCACGGAATGCATGGCGGTAACCTAAAGTATAACAATAAAAGACGTGGTGACAGAAGAAACGAGAAACTGATCGAACTAGATCAAAACCATGAAGAAGACCATTCATTACGACAAGACGATGATTACAAATCTCGAAGTTCTGGGCATGAAAGAATGCACGGTGGGAATTACAGAAGCGCTAAAATAGTAGCAGCTCCACAGGAAGATAGTGATGATATTCAAGTAAAAAGTACATCAAAAAACACTAGGAGGAGTGCCGCCGTAGCCGCCGACCTTCTAAACAGTTTTGCTCAAGCCGTGCCCATATTGACCAGTACGCCAGGTTACATTTTAGACCCTAGCAAACGAATGTACTATTACGTCGACTGAATGGTAAAAATATAGAAATTGTCAGTCTGACTATAGTCCTAACTAAGATGACAGGATTTCATTTTGTCGCGAAACTATTTCGTAACGTGACGAAATTTTAGGTGAAACCTAGTATTTAAGTAACTCAGGCAATACCAGTACTAATATTTAGTTGCACTAGTTAAAAGCTGCTTACTCTTCATTTGAAAATTGTAGTTATTTTACTATATATTTACTTTTCGATGATATATACGTAGTCGTATGACGCAATATTTTATGTAACTTAAATTACTTAATGGTTTGGAGGAAATTGAATTGTCGTATATTAAAATTCTAATTATTGTGTTACAAGTTGCCGATCTCCGATTGATCGCAATGTTCCAACATAAATAGGTACCTATTAACTTTGCGCTCATTCTTTCTTGCAAGATAAAATTGCTTGAGTATTACATATTATGTACATATTGCAACGTTTGTAGGTATTGCTTGCAGTTTATCGTTACCAGATTATGGGTTTAATAATTGTAATCTTTAATGTATTCTGTTTTTTCGATTGGTTTCTAAAAGGTAAAAATTACTAGAGATCACTTTTCAATCATGTTATATTTCACACGAAATTCTCTTTGTAGTATTGTATTTAATAGATATTAATTTAAAAGTCTAAAATAGACCACAATCGCGGGTAAAATATAAGCAAAACTAAATTATTGTTATAGTTTCGTAAGTTGGCGATGGATATTTTCGAAAGTAATTAGTCTATTGTAATAGAAAGTGCCACATTACGTATCGCGAGACTAGAGTCGAAAGCGATCGATCAGTTATCAAAATCTATAATAATTATTCGCTATTGTTAGCTTTACTGTGATAGAAGTGATTGTTAATGTTTTATTACAACGAAGAGAACTTATTTATAAAGTTGTTATTTTTATAAATAAAGTGTGCTCTAATTATATGAATTTATATGTAATTTTTTTTTATTTTTCCACATAATTAAACATGTTGACACTAACTGAAGCATTAATTGAAGCATTCCAAATAATTGCACTAAACACTAGTTCAGATTGTTTCTAAACCAAGTCTATTTTTAAATATAAACCAGTTAGAACTATTGCTAAACTCACGGAATCAATTGCCGCGACCATTTTAGAACACTTGTAACAAGCTGACCAATGAACTACATAAAAGAGTTGAGTGTTTGAGACTAATTTTCTGACATGACAAATTGCACAATAACCAATAATACATTGCTGCAGATTGTTATAAATTATGTTATCACACAATGAGTTGTCTCAGTGAACATCTAGGTTACGTACAAGTGTCTCAACACACTTTTTGTTAAACTGTTACAGAATCTGTTGAGCTTGAACGAATGAGATATCTTCACGTAGTGCGTTCAACTTTGGTGCTGCTGCAGCTTTCACTTTTGACGCTAGTTAACTGGATCGGTTGAATTTTGTTAAATATTTTAACATCAATTTGGGGGGATGGGAGAGACAAGTGTTTGATCTGGTGAAGTCTCTCTGTGTGATGCGTATAGCATGCGCAACTTAAAAACTGTAAAAGTAAAACTTAAAAAAATTCAAGACATTATAAGTTTATTATTTTTATTTCAGGGGCAAGTCTTTTATAAATCTTACAATCAACATGAAACTTAAATTAAACTTAACTAACATAATTTAAATAAATTACAAAATAATAATTTAACAATAAATAAATAACAACAATTTACATTGCAACTTTGTTTTGGTTTCGTTCAATAATTAAAGTTTACAATATTGCGGCACTTAAGGCTAGTTCTACGACTATTATGGGAGAATATAGACAAGCAATCAAGACAGATAACGTACAGAATGGCTGATGCAATCTTAATACCCGTTTTGCCTTTAGGGACTGTGAAGAAATTTAAGCGGTAGCAGAAATTTATGAAGGCACGATTTAATTCACATAGATAAGACTGAATAGAACAAATTATTAGCAGCCTAGAAAGTCCTTGATTGTTATCTATATGATAATCATTGAAAAGTAATTCTTGTAAAATTTGACAGGCGAGCAGTATCAAATATTACATCAGCAGAAACATCGTCTCAATCGCTCGTTCTAACAATTTTCATTCATTCAAATGATACTATACATAACTCATTAATTAAAAGATGAATAATTGTTTCATTGAAACTTCATTCAACTATTCATTATACTGATTAACATCACCGTAATTAATATTGTATCTCTATCGCTTAAATTTATTTATGTTTCTTTCTATCAACACTGTTTGTTTGGCTGTCTCTGGAAGAAGGATGATTAATTGGTTTCCATTCTGATTCTACACTTGGAACATAACTTGGTTCAACGTCTTCTCTATCTATAGATCCATCAGTTTCCATTTCTTTATCTTCATCAAAGAAGTCTATAATTGGATGATAGTTGTAATTGACACGCTTTCCATTAGAAATATAATGTTCATTGTTATTGCTAGGTTCTCTTGACTTATGTGTCGCCGGCAATTTTTCTGTTGTTAACTGTTGTAGTTTTGGAGCTATGGTGACCCTTGGCCTTGGTGTGTTTATAGATGTTGCCTGGCCGATATCAGGTTCCTCGTAATCATTTACTTCTTCTAAGGTGTCTGCGCTGCTATTCGGAAAAGATTCAACGGCTTGAGATCCTGATGAAATGAGATCATCTGGCCCACCAGTTTTCTTTCTGATTGGTCTTCGTCCTGGCGGACTTGGCCTTGTGGTTCTCTTAAACTGGTTTCCAGGTAATTTAAATTTGGGTGGACTGTCTTTGATGAAGTTAAACGATTGACCAGCAGCAGGCGTTGGTGGTTCCAGATAACTTGGTAAAGTAACTTCGTCAAAGTTTGATGATGAAGGAGGGTTTCTGGCAGAAGGTGGTCGTTTCACATGCCTTATTGAGCTAGCCTGGTTGAACGAGTCTGGGAAATATGAGTTTCCATAAGAATCTATAGGATTTTGCGGCAAAGAGTCATCGTTGTCGTTATTGTGTTTGCTAAAAGGACTGCCAGATATTAAATTCTGATTATCTGTAAATGGTGGGAATGATTCTATGGGTTTCTTGTGAGTAAACGGTGGTGATTTAATTTTTGGTTTTTGGATAGTAGATTGTACGTTTTCAAAAGCATGGTTTCCTGTTTCTGATGATAGATCTTCTCCTGGGAAGTGTTCTGATGATGTTTCTTGGAGTCTGTGTCCCAGTGGTGGGAAGGACACGCTGTAACCTTCGATGTGACAGGAACAGCATGTTGGTACCTGAAAGAGATAAAAATATTCATGTGAGACGTGGTTTCTATTTATTTCGACACATAGTTTTACACTACGCGTGTTTTGATTAGATCGGTGTACGGGTTTTACCTTGAAAATATCCATATGAAGACCATTCTGTTGATCCCAAGTTAGCAGCCGGTGGTAGTTATATACTTGAACGCATTTTGATTTGAAGTTGTCCGTCAGGTAAGTGCACGATTCTTTTGGTTTTCTGTAAAAAATAACATTTATTAATTTTGATTAACATCAACTGGACGCATTATCCTCCTTCTGGAGTTCACCACGGTCGGGTAAAAATTATGATTAATTTTACGTAGCACAATATAACTATTGTGATTTATAATTTGAACACGCAAACAGAAAATAACTCATGTATCGATAAAAGTAATGAAAAAAAACCTTTTTAAATAAAACAATCAACAAATAATTCGTTCCGCTCCAGATAATAAAACTAAATAAGTTATCAATCGACTCTTGCAAAACCGACGACTTTGTCAAGATTAATTGCCTCTTAAAATTGTTATTCTTCGAATGAATGCAATATTGTAAGCTAGAAAAATTATTAAATTTTATTTATAAGACGTTGATATATTGCTGAAATAACAGACATCCGGCCATTTTATTTATAGTTGGGCAAGTGTAATTTAATAACAGTTTGCAATCATAATATTTTGCAACAAGATACTCACTTTTGACATTGTTAAAATACACTCCCAATTATGTACTCATTGTACATTGTTTGGTATTTATTTCAGCCACAAATAATGTAAGCGGCGGCGGCTCGCCGCAGAGTTCAGCAGACAAAAGATAAGTTTACTACATGATTTGGACACTGTTTTCCTGTTTTTTCTCTAATGTATCTCTCTTTCTCTATCTACAGCTGTTTCTTTTTCAGTCTGCCACATTGTTATTTTAACAGATTGCAGCAACACCCACCCTAGACATGGCTGCGTATTCTGCATTTTATGAATTAAAGTAGTAATTTCATCTTCTGCCCCTTTATCTGCACTTACTCTATACTCTTCTCTATAAAGCTTAACTTCTTCTATTCTAACTTCGCTTTTATACACATACATCAAAAAACTCCAGCTTCAGTATCTGCACGTGTTCTCCAGTGTTCACCATTTACTCCCACTGATTGCCCAAGCGCTCGCTTACTGTTGCCATACATACTTATTAACTACGTCTTTACTTACAAGCACTTCTCCAGTCTCAGTGTCTGCGTGTGTTCTCCAGTGTTGACGATGTACTTCCACTGTCCCGACGTTGCCCTAGCTCGTTGTGGTCTGGCGTACTTTACTGTGCTGGGACACATGAAGCCTGCTTCACCTGCTCCAGCAAAGTCTCGGTTTGCAGTGTCTCCTCGCCTGAAAGTAGCATTAGTAAAATTAAGGTACCTACAGACAGATAAATTCATGGATTTATAAAAATAAATTTGGTGGTGAAATTTAAATATTCTTTGCCTTTGGACTTTATTTTATTTTTTATTTAGGATCACGTTTGATAACCATACCAACACTTACTTACTTTTATTACTTTTGCGAATTCAAGCCTCCTAAATATCAATCTACCTAGCCTTTTCCCATCTATATTGGGGTCGACATTCAGTGTTATAAGATACAGGTAGACACCAATATTTTACTTGGAGTGACATCCTCTCTGACCTCCTCAACCCAGTAACTGAGTAACAAGATATCCCTGGGCAAGACTAGTGTCAGATTTTCTAGCTTCTAAAAAAGCCTAACGACTTTCAAAAATCATTTTTACCAAAAAAAAACCAGGGACTTCCAAAATAAAACACTGCAAAGTGAAAATTGCTTCAATTTTGGAAGACGGTGTTTGTTTCTTCGTTTTTTGACACCGACTCTCGAAATTGAAGCTATTTTTCACTTTGTTGTGTTTTTATTTGGAAGTCGGCTGTATTTTTTAATAAAAATGTTTTATTTTACAATGTTTTGTTTTGTTGCGGTACATAATGAGCTAGTTCAATAGTAAGCTCAGAGTTAAGCCTGAATAGATTACCCGAATAACATAAAACTAACCTAACCGGTGAAATGAGAGTGTACCAGGGTGAACTGTACATATCTGCGTACCCCTTTAGAGTGTACCGGAGTGATGTTATCTTATTAAATAACGTAAACAATAAACAGACATGCGTTTGCAGCAATCCCGAGAGATTTTCCGTCGTTTAATGAAGAGTTTTGTTGTATATCTCCGAAGTTATTCAAAATTTAAATAGTACGAGAAGCATCAGCTTTCAAATAAAAAAAGAATGATCAAAATCGGTTCAACTTGTAAAAAGTTTTAAGGTAAAAATATATTTTTTTTAAACCGTATCGTCGAAAAGAGGTACTCCTCCTTTTTCAAGTCGGTTAAAAATCTACCAATGACTGCCGGGATCCGTTGAATAGCGTGCTTTTAGAGGCATGAAGGGTTCTCGATGTGTCATAATTGGTCACCCATCCACAAACCGGCATCGAAGCGTTACTTAATTATTGCCATAATTATTTAGCCACGACCAGTTTTAGCCGCCAACATGACTATAACCATTTTAATATAGACAACTAACCTATTAGACACTAGGTAATGTTGCTCATTGTATTTAGCCTCCTGGGCTGCAGTGACTCCGTCAATGATGCCTTCTCCCGGGTCCTTGTAGTCAGCCAGCAGGGCGGCTGCAGCTGCCTTGTTGCGTCTTATTGATTGCACGATGGCTTCACTGGAATTTCAAACGGTTTTCTTTACTTTATTGTATTATCATGAATGAAAAACTTCGCGAAAAAACCTGAACTTACAAATAATATAAGTTCCCCGTGACTTCTCCGTCAAAGATAAGGCTTTTGCCCTACTGAAGGACAATAAGTGGCAGGTTTTATATTTCGTTCTAGCAAAACTTAAGCTTTACCTATCATTTCGTTTACATGTATTAGATTTTATTTTTTCACTTGATGAACTTTGAGCTCTTTTCTCTCCAACAGGTGCAAACATCTCTATACTCCTCAAAGTTATTTTAGATTTTTTTGCCGTGAAATCGAACTGACACACAACAAAAAAATACACTGACCATAAAATCATGCATTAATTGAAACAAAATTACGCCTACGTTTTTCCATTGAAAACTAAATAAATTACACAACTGAATACAATTACAGCTTCCTACGTTTTCAAGAGAAAACTTATATAAAATACATATGTAGATGATGCGCCAATCGTAAATTAAAGGATATTTAAAATTAAAGCAGTATTTAGAAAGTGGTCCGCCGTTTTGTAAATTGCAAAATAGTTTAACGATCTAAAATTAAATTTATATGGAATGTTTTATGCCTAACATAATGTAAATAAAAACTGTTATTATAATAATCACTACTGGCATTCGTATCATAAATTATTTTTATGGAAAAATTGTTTTTATAAGTAACAGTGAGAATATTGCAATAGAAGCTATTTTATTCAATAGAAGCTATTTTAATAATCATCATTAAAATATTATCATGTCCAACAGCGTGATTTATACTTTCTATTTGCGGATTCGATACACAATTTAGAGGGTTAAATTGTTTTGTAAGGAAAATTATTTCAATTTTAACATGCATCTTTTTAATCATTCCTCTCTGGTCTTTCTTTAACAATTGTACCTGAGCCGATTGATTAATCAACAATTCAATGAAATTAAATTTATATGGAATGTGTTATGACTTACATAATGTAAATAAAAACCGGCCAAGTGCGTGTCGGGCCACGCGCAGTAATAGGGTTACGAAGTTGTATAATAATTAATGCGGACTAAGAAGTGGGTTTTGTTGTTGTTACATGAACATTAAAACGGTTTCAGCGGCAAACAACGTCTAAAAACGGGCCCACATAGGATGATGTTTTTTAAATCTATATGCTGGCGTTTGACCACTATCTCGCCTGATGGTAAGCGATGATGTGGTCTACGGTGAAGCACGCTTGCCTAAAAAGTAAACTATTCACTCTTGACTTAAACTAAAGAAGGACTAACTGGTAACTGAAGAAGGAGTTATAAAATCCAACTTCGCAACTGAATTTAGAAAAATATTATCTATTTGAGTACCACCGCGGGTGCGAATTGCGAAAGGAGCCGATACGAGCGTGCGTTAGAGCCACGGGGAATGGTATGGTTCCTTCCAGGATCCTTGCGCGCACTCTCCTTTTTTATTTCTCTTTCGAAATTTGTACCTCTAATCTGCGGTATTCATTATTTCGTTCTGGAAAGTTTTACGCTACTCAATTAGTGATGTAGTCGGATCAAATATTGACTTTATAGGTGGATATCGACAAAAGAAAATAAGTAATTTGCTTGGCAATCGAATCTAATTTGACTTTAGATTACAAAACGTTGAAAATACTTTTGCACTAACACAAAATAGACACCCCCGCGCATGCACCGTATGGACTACGGACCGGTACTGCCAACGACTCCGACCACTCCAATGCGTTATTCGAGCTTAAAAACATTATTCATTTAGAAATCATTATTATTAAGGATGTTATGATTTCATTTTGGTAGATTTTTACATGGTTCATAAGCATATATTTACTATCTGTTTTACACAGCTAACAACGTTATTTAAGTAATTTTTCAATGGCATTTGTACAAAAATTTTATTGTGCCAAGTACATTTTATAAGTTGGTCGAGTATTACTCGTAAACTTGTAAAGCCTGTTATGATTTTATTTTTGTATATTTTTACATGGTTCATAGGCATATATTTACTCTGTTTTACATAGCTAACAACGTTATATAAATAATTTTTCAAAGGCATTTGTACAATTTTTTTACGGTTCCAAGTACATTTTATAAGTTGACCGACTATTACTCGTAAACTTGTAAAGCCTACTTATCCGTGATAGGTTTCCTTTTAATTTCGTTATATTTACTACTGCCGTGATTTTTTTCACATACCCAAGACCAACCATTTCGCTGGCAGGGGGGGACACTTGATTCTAACATAAATTTACAATTTAAAGCTTAATTTTACGCAATCGGATCTCTGAATCGAAAAATAGTTTTTACAAAACCCGTAATATTTTTGAATGACCTATCCAACGATACCTCACACTATGGGATAGAAAATAAAAAAACTTACGTCTATAGGAGGAACACCTTTTTTTTCATGATTTTATTGTACCACTTGTCGGAATTATTAATATGTATATCCATGCCAAATTATAGCTTTCTAGTATTTAGAGTCTCTGAGCTAAGCTGCGGACGGACAGACGGACAGAGCGAAACTATAAGGGTTCCTTAATTGTTGACTTTGGAACCCTAAAAACCGGCCAAGTGCGAGTCGGACTCACGCACGAAGGGTTCCGTACCGCAAAAACGACAAAAAAACACGTTTGTT
Source organism: Orthosia incerta (assembly GCA_948252205.1). Lineage (NCBI taxonomy): Eukaryota > Metazoa > Arthropoda > Insecta > Lepidoptera > Noctuidae > Orthosia > Orthosia incerta. Next base: position 32,140,811 of record OX411746.1, read on the forward strand.
GTATTTTCTATATATTTTTTTATATTCTCTTTTTAGTATTTGTCGTTATAGAGGTAACAGAAATATATCATCTGTTAAAACTTCAACTATCTATCTATCACGGTTCATGAAATACAGCCTGGTGACAGATGGACAGACAGACAGACGGATCGCGGAGTCTTAGTAATAGGGTTCCGTTTTTACCCTTTGGGTACGGAACCCTAAAAACTGTTATTATCATAATCACTACTGGCATTCGTATCATAAATTATTTTTATGAATAAATGGTTTTTATAGGTAACAGTGAGAATATTTCAATAGTAGGTATTTTAATCCTAAACAATAAAAAAATCAAGCTCTGATTGAATGATCATCATTAAAATATTATCATGTCCAACAGCGTGATTTATACTTTCTATTTGCGGATTCGATACACAAAGGGTTAATTAAAATTGTTTTTTTAATGCAAATTATTTCAACTTTAACATGCATCTTTTTAAACATTCTTCTATGGTCTTTCTTTAATAATTGTCCCTGAGCCGATCGATTAATCAACAATTCAATATTGCATAAAATAAAATTTTATTGTTTGTGAAACTAAAATACAATCGCAGACATAATAAAATTTTCCTTTTGGATCTAGCAATATACAACGAGAACAATAATAGGAAATCTGATTACCATCTCCAAGAAAATTATTAAAACTTAATCTTTGTCTATAGCAATTTATTATATTACACAACCATAGTTAATCAATCAACAAGTGGTTCCTATAGAAACTCCATAACTAATTTTTGTTCAAGGTTAATTAGTCACATATCGACGGGTGTCGACTCATGACCGTAGACATATTTAGATGTGATTCGAAGAGAATAAAAATACATCATTATCACTGTTACATAAGATGGACCCATTATGAGTTAGCATAAACATATGTCCCAATTCCATAAAGATGAGAATTTGTATCATTATGTCGATGGAGACAATGAAGATATTAAAATTACATTAGTATCGTACTCAAAAAGTAAGAAAACAACCAAATGGAACAAATAAATACACGAACTATGTCATTAGAGCTATAAATAAAAGTGTAGACTTTTAGTAATGATCATAATAGCTATTTTAATAATGATCATAATTTTAAATGTACCAATGACAAGCTAGTAAAAGTCAAAGTACGAGTAACAGTAGAAGATAATACAACGCAATAAAAAGCCTATAAGAACACAAACGCGGTAGACCTCAAATTCTCGAACTCGCACCTCGCTCAGATAACGTCACGCATATTGTTCCGCGAAAATCTCATGACATTCGCAAACCACACGATACCAAACGAATCACTTTCGCTCACACATTACTCTTGCTTTCTACACAATCCTGGTTATGCAATGAAATATCAATGCATAAAAACCCGTTTCAGATTTTTGGGAAACCATTCAAAATGGTAAAGAAGTTGCCAAACTGGTTGAGAATATTGCTAATGGAAGTGTAAGTATTCGTTTCGATGATTATATTTAGTATTCAAAATATTACGAAATAGATCCTGCTTTAATTGAATAATGATGCAGATTTTTCGACGCCTATGCGTATCATTATTATTTTTCACAAATCTAGAACACATATAGTGAATTTTGGTAAAAGATATGTAGATAATATTATACACATGCAAATAATAGCATGAATTGAGGCAGGTTGAGGTGAAATTGATTTAGATATTATTTATTTTAATTTGTGCAAATTTCTTTATATAGAAAGATGATACTATGAAAGAGAATTGTCAAAATACTGCACACAAACCAAATACTGCAAACACTTATATTTTATTTTTCTTTCTTCAGAAATGTAAAGACGATACGTTGTCACAGTGGTTGAGCGATCAGCTGCTGCGTTGCGTTTCGAGGGTTCGATTCCCGATATTTGTAAGGCCTACATATTTGTTGTTCTGGGTCTGGCTGTTTGTGTATATGAGTTTTAATGTTTGTTCACACACGAAAGAGAAAATCTTTTTCCACCCATTGTACACTTATCTTTATAAATGTTTTGTCCTGTTATCATTTAAGCGGTGTATAATAAAGTGTATAATTAATAAATAAATAAATTAGATACTTACGTAGGGTAATCCTCCGAATGCAAACAAAGAGTATTCGTGAACAGTTCGCACTTATTCGGGTCAGCAGCTGACATGGGCAGCTTCCTCGCAGGTATAGGTCTCCTTTTAGGAATAGGTGGTGATGAGGAGGCCGGCTCAGGAGTGGTGCGACGGATCAAAGATGGTAGCTTCGGTTGGTAAGCGCCACGACGGAACGAAGATCCTGGAAAGAGTAAATTAAGAAATTTATATAGTTGAAATATAACTTTTCTTGGCTCTAAAAGCCGTGAAGGAAAATGTCGTAAGGAAACCGGCATTTCTTGGAACCAAAACCTCGAAGACATGTGATACGCACCGGGCCCGCGTGTTGGATTAAGACCCATTCCCTCTCTCACAGAGAGCAGGCCTGATGTCCCAGCAGTGGTAACGTAAAAAGGCTGATTATGCTTATGCTTTAACTTTGCGGAGTTATATCAATGAAATACCATTTTTGTTTCCGCTTTCTTTTCACAGTGATAAAAGTTTCTGTCAATACAATTAGTGTTTACATAAGTACAACTCTCCATGCCACGCGTCATTGTAACGAAGGGTTAAAAGATCAGACAGATTTTCTTGCAACTCACGACTTGTGCAATAACGCGTTGTCGTTGTTGAGAAGTTATGTTATCTTTTATTTTAGGTAATTTCAAGTCGTCAAAGTATTATGCACTCTCGTTATTAATATCAACAGCAGTTTTAAATATAATTACTTCTGACTCATGACTGAAATAAATGTCTATACTTAACATTTCATACGCCCTAACTGAAATGCTTGCTGAGCTGTAGCAATGATTTTGAATGATATTTTGGGTTTTACGTGTATCACTTGCAGGTTATGATTACCTTAAAATAAGATAATTATCTATCTTACCTTTTCTGTCGTTGTATCTATTTAAAGCTCTCAGCTTCTCTGCTACAGGCAGATCTTGTGCTAGCGTCTGGTTTGTTGACTCTGCCATCAGATCCAACGTCCCGTTGTCTGATCTCGACACACTGGATGTAATTGATCTGCTGATGGTTACTGCCATCGGAGTTGTCGGCTCTGATGTCGTTGTCGATGGCGTGGTAGAGTTGCTCTGGAACAGTTATTTAAAAACCTCTTTAATACTAAATTCTGTTGTAGTAGTAACAAACATAATTTGGATACTGCAACTCAACAAGCGAGCTTTAAGTTTCATTGTTCGAAACAATATACATTCAAAGCATATATTCTATAACTGTTTACAATTAACTATTTTTGCCATCTAGGCCAGTATTTATTACATCGGTCAGTTGGTTTTATAATTATTAATCACCGTTGGCAAATGGTCTTACAGAACCTGTTTGACATCTATTACCTAATATAAATGTTAGCCATAGTGAGCGTTTACTGATAATGCAACATCTACAACTGTATTAAAATCATCGTATTTACTTACATCATCTTTAGTGTTCGTAACATTTTTAATTTCTTTATGTACTGTGTTCTGTTCTCTGTTACCAATGTAAGTTTTGTTAGTGTAATTCCTTGGAAATATTCTACGGTTGCGTGTGATAGGAGGCAGCGGTTCTACGCCAATATCAAATGGTTCATCATCTAATTCTGTGTCCTCTGTAAAGGATCGTCTGAGTAACTGTGGTGGTGCTGGTTCGTACGGTTGTTTGACCTCCCTTGGTTCCTTCCCTGACCTGACGGCTCTGCGTATCAAATTGGCCATGTCTAAGAGTATCGGTAGCATAAGGTCTGTTGTGTTGTCACTGTTACCAAACATTGATCTCACCTGGAATCAGCAAAATGTTTTATGTATTCTTTTATATATTTTGTATGAAATTTAAGGAAGAGAAAGTGAGAAACAATGATGACAACGTGATTTAAGTGTTAAGAGTAAGAAATGTACAGACCAACACCAAGGAAGGAACCAAGTGAGAAGACAGATTGAAACGTAGTGTTTGATCATACATTATTACAGTAATGTTTTGATGAGTATTCCTTAGATCTGTAAGTGCGGGGATTTCATAATTAGGTTTAAGTTATGATACAATTGTTGACAATGCATGTAAGAATAATTATGTTTAGATAATAAACAAAATGTTTTAAAAGCAGTAGAGAATACTTTACATATTTCTGTTTAAACACTAAAGTGTTCCCACATTATCATAAAATAAACGTTTTGACATTGCAGCTGTTTATTTTATGACTTAATTGTTTGGGTCTCGTTCATACTTGTATAGTTTACTATACAATGATAATTCACGGCCATGAGAAGACCTAGTTCCAGTTTTGTGAGTATCCATTCTTTTGAGATTCCTATCGTGTGCACTACTGGTTGTGAGATTTGGAGATAGTGTAACTGCGGCGTATGTTGTTAGCCTTATTTTTAGACACGATTGTGTGTTTGATTTATGATATGTTTTTTTTGTGTTATCGTTGATATGGTCCTATAAAATAGAACATTAGGTACATCAACAACTACAGTTACGTGTACCAAATGGGGACAGTTTTCTTGTTTTGACCAAATGATGAATTCGGTCACATCACCTAATTGCATGATGATTTTGACTCCTACCTAAATAATTGGCCAAAATTAAAAGATGGACAGGAAGAGAGGAGGCCTGTGTCCTAGCAGTGGGAACATTAATAGGCTGATGATGTGATGTGATGGACAGGAAGCCTTTGCTAATCTGTGCCTATACCCTTCAAAGGGATACAACAATACTATTTTTTTTTATGATTTGGTTTAGTTTTCTTTTGTCACTTTTAAATCCAATTGTTACGACACAAAATTAAAATCATAACGAAATAATCGTAAATTATCGTGTATTAATTTACTATTGTGTAGCAAAGAATACTGTAAACAATATGTACATAGTTTTAACAAGAAAAAATATTAATTATATAGTTACGTACCTAAATGTTTAAAATTCAGTAAATCCGGACACTCGCAGTAATCGCAACCTTTTATCGCCAATTAAAGCTACTTTCTCCAGAAATAACGAGTTAATCGCAATTAAACTACGTTTACTTGCTCGTGGAAATCAGTTTACAAACAACATAATTTACTGTACATATTAATTTAAGCTGGTTTAATAATTGTCATAAGAGTAATCGTGATATTTTAAGTAAGATCGATTTTGCATCATTATGAAGAAAGTTCCATTAATGCGACTTAGTTGTTGTAAAAGGAATTCAAGGTATCAGGACAGGAACAGGTTTAGTGTAGCCAGATTCACCAAAATTAGAAACACCAAGAAATCAGCGGCCTTTGGAGATCCATACATGACTTTAGTAACATAATCATTAGTTACTACATAGGTAAAGTTCGATTCAAACTTAATGGCGGCTGTGATGTGCGCTACTCCTCATATTCCAACCCATCATTAACACGTTCACTGTACACATGGCAAAAACAATAAGGAAAACAATCATAAATACCATAATGTGCGTCATGGAACTGTTAACCAATTAAGTTTGAAATTTTTAATCGATTTGTACTTATAAGAAGGAGAAAAAGACCACCCACAAACTACCTAATCAAAATGGATCTGTAAACCAACCATTTCAAATAAACGTTAGTTTAAAAGAAGCTTACAGTAGTGTAGCTAATCAATTCTTATCAAAACCACGTAACCCAAAACCATAAATCAACCAACTTAAATCAATACAAACCCGTCATGCCTACTCCATTCAATAAATCATCTATACCCTGAAGCCATTGACGTAATAATCGTAAGTTGGCCGAGATGGCCGTAACACCATAGACTATAGAGCGAAAGTTTTGACGTAAGGCGAACGAAAACGAAAGTGATCGGAAACTGTATGGGCTTGATGTGTCAGGGGCAGTGTTCGGAGGATTATGTATGTTATTTCATTTGGAGAATGTGGTTTTTATGTGTCACCTGATTTGGCCTTGTGAGTTGAATCTTATCTGATATTTGATGCCACTTATTTACTTATGTTTCAGTGGTCAATAACGCACCATCGAGAGCACCACACCGTCACAATTTCATCTCATCAATGTAAAAAACTTGTCAAAATATAGGGAAATTAGAGGTATTTTGACAGATTGAGACTTTGAGACTAATATTAGAATGCGAACATTCAATTTTATTTGAGGCAGCCAAAGAAGTGTAAAAGACAGACCGCAACAATAAAAGTGTGAATGGTGTGGCTGTCATCAAAAATCATTATTCTTCATCATGCAAAATCTAGGACACAATACCGTGCACAATGGAGAAAAAGGATAAGGAGGGCCGACCCCAAGTAAATGGGATAAGGTCGCGACTGATGATGATGATGCAAAATCTAGGGATACCATTGTATCCCTAGATTTTTCATAGAATCAAAGGTTCCAGATATGCCACGCAACAATAAAGTAGATACTCTTTTTAATATCATAAATACGAAAGTTTGGATGGATGGATGTATGATTAATACTCAACCAGGCCAGAACGGCTTAACGGATCAGGATGTAATTTGGCACGGAGATAGATTATAGTTTTCATGCCGGTATTATGTTCCCTTGAGATAAGAAAACAATTTTCACGCAAGCGAAACTGCTGACAGAAGCTAGTTACAGCTTAAAAAAGGGCTACATTATTAAGAAGAGAAGAAATAATTTGGTTAAATCGATTGCAGCAGCAACTTGCTGACTACCTACTATCATCACAGCATGAGCCATACACGCAAAGTTCTTACCAAGAAAAAAGGACAAGCCCAATGACCTGTGAATTATCTGTCATTTAATTAACCAGCGTATCAACAACCTTGACATAGAGGTGTACTCAATATAGTTTCCGACAGGAACACCCACAAGACATGCAAACAAACAAACACACGATTTCCTGACAAATTGGTGCACGCGACCGTGGTTCCGTCACGCATGTTCATATGGTAATCACGTTGTATACATTTATCTTTGAGTTGAACATGCAAATGTATTGGGTCAAAGGCATTGTCGTAGCTCATGATGTGTGTAATGATTTTTCCTACGCAAATAAATAGTCAAGAAGAAAATATATGAGAGTAAATAAACGCTACCGAAATGTTATTTTGTCTCAGAGCCCTTACTTGCTAAGTTATATCAAACAATCTGATTTAAAAACGCTTTTATTAGCTTGGTATGTATCTATGTATCAATGTAACGGAATCTTTGAACGTGATTTTCACCCACTTCAAAACGTTGGATTGATTTGAAACTTTGCACACTTATCAAGGACCGATGAAAATATAATATCGTTTATAATATCGTTTATTTATAACATAAGGCACATTTTACACTAAAAATATCTTAAAAATATAAAAGAAGACAGTTGCTTATTTGCCTGAACTAGGTTGAACCTGTTTTTCAGGCTATAAAGTGCTTAAAACTAATAATAATAGTAAATTAACAATGGTATAGCTTGTTTAAGAATACTTAAATTAAAGACAAAGCAAAATTATTATTTTGTTACAGCCAGGAGATCTTCTGTCTCTCCGCAATAATTTAAATAGTTTGTCCCATTATCCTTACCAGGATCTTCAGGATTAGCGAATGTTTTGGTTCAATTTACCATTAAAGCGTGTTTTTTAGTTTTAAGAACTACAATTTAATATTTTTTCATTCTTTTACGATAAAAGTTTATACAGTCCGGCTAAGAATATTTCAGAAAATTTTCCTTACACAAAAAATGGTTGGTCTTATGGCCACAAGCGCAGAGTGTGAGGTCCTTGATTCGACTTTAGGGTCACTCACAGTGTTATTGAGCTTCCCATCACTCATTTCGAAACAGAAGTCCAGAGTTGGTCTTTATCATCCTTTATTACATGGAACCTAAACATGACTGGCAAAATGTAAGCGTATACTTCTGCATAACCCTTTGGTAAATGCAGACGTGATATATTTGAGTGCAGAATGATAAGAGGAAAATCAGTAAGCACTTGTAATGTCGATCACTTTTTTCTGGAGCATAACAGAGGACGGTCGATCCACCGTTTAACAAATATCGATTCGTCTAGAAATTGCAGTTGCGTCATTCAACTTTAAGGTCGATCAACAACAAAGAGGTATGACGGAGAATGCATGAAGTTTGGAAGAACGACAATATTTATCATAGTAAATTTCAAATTGAAGCATCAATAAAACCATTTGCAGGTACTAATTATCAAGGTGTCAGTCAGTCAGAAAAAAAGCTAGTTGTGCAGTTTTGTAAGTATATATGCTCTGCCTAAGAGATATTTGAGCAGCCCACAGTTATGTGTGCATGACTTACATTGTACTTGCACTTACATTGTAAGTGCATTGTCATAGGTGTGGTGCTAAATACCTAATGTGAAATCATGCGGGTGGATCAGAAATTCAATAGCAAATACCTACACTAAGAGATACTAGTGCTACACAAATTCATATATCTGTATTGCTTATGAACTTATAGGCGCAAAGTCATTTCAGCCTTGGAATTAAACAGGAGATAATAACTTTGAAAGTGTACAAAAATAATATTCGTTCTAAGATAGCATGTAATATATAAAAAGATACACAAAGTAACAAATAAAAATAAGTTGGTTCTTAAAGAAAACTAGAGAAGTAGATAAAAACAACTATGAACCCAATACGAATAATTACGGTCGAAACTTCAAAATCACTTTAGTCGCAAAAGTGAAATCCACAATTAGTACCCATGCCTTATCACATATTCATCGCAAGTGTTCATGTACGAATGCTTGATTAAGCCAGTAGGCTCGGCTATTTCCTTTATTTAAATATTTTACGTAATTTTCGAGTAACAGTAAGAAAGCATAATTACAAGTAAGGTTTAACTATCTAGGTGGCCTATCTACCTATATAAGAACTGTGCGTCGTCCTTTATTGTCTGTCTGTGAAAATATTCTTTGTATTAAGTCTATGTATTTTAAGTGCATCCCTTTTCTTCCTTCCAAATGGTCTATATTTTACTTAAGGTTCAATCCACTTTTTCTATCTTCTGAAATCTATTTCGTTACATTTCATTCAGGACCCAATAGAAACCGATTACTGACTCGAACGCTAACTCTAGCGACGTTAGCAATGGCAATACTAAAGATTACATTTAAAGACCACCAGAGACCGTTCGTTTGGAAGCATTTGCAGATTCTCTTCTTCTTCTTCGTCGGTACACTCTTGGCAGAGCGGTCGTGGTCATCATGTTGCAGTGAGACTTCGGGTTGCCATAATATGTTTAACGATGCGACGCCATCCCTCTCTATCGCAGATTAAACAATGTAAATTTGGATTCCACAAAAGCTGATATTATTCTGATGTCCTCAATATTTTCTACATCTCTGCCCCACAAAGATACGGTTTCTGCTACATATTCATAGCATTATGTTGGAATACTTGGGAACCACTGAAGTGCATCAGATCGGATGCCGCTGCGCCGACGCCGATATGAAAGCGTGTGCTGCACTATTTTTGATAAATTAGACAGTTCTTGATAGGATAAGAGATGTGACTTAAAATTTTTGTCGATGATATATCGTTTTCAGCAGCGCGATATTGTTAGGTATGTGCTTTTCTTTTCAGTTTCATGAATCGTTATTTCATAGTAAAACTTGGAAACTGACTGCATGATGTTTTAGAGTAAATAACGGTAAAGTTATCTATCAGTGTAATGGTTGTTTCAGATTGATGATCATGATTAAAGTATAATACCCTCTTTTTAATTTAAGAATTTCACGTAGATAACCTGTTAAACTTTACTTTAATACTTTTGAAAGTCCTCAATTCAGGGTTGAATTAGAATTGGTGCCCAAATTTTAGACCTGCTAGTAATATTTCTTGAAGTCGAGCATTGAACTGTGATCATTAAAAACATTTTTAGACAGGTCAATTATTCAAAAAAAAAATTGCAATGAGAAATACAGACGGTTTAACCGATTAAGTGCCTGAAAAGTGGATCCACGTGAGACACATAGGTTTTTTAATTGTTTTGGTAGGTAATAACGATATTCAACTGGTTAAGAGTAGACTAATAAGTTGTTAACTGAACTTACCTAAATGTTTATGCAACATTAGACTCGGTGAAAGCCAGACGTTTAGTAATAGAATCAATTATTTACATTTGTTTTTGGTTCTCGTGAGACACTGGTGACATTATAAACTATGCTATTCTAAGATAACTGTGTAAAACGCTTTCCCCAGTAATGTTGTCCCATGTAATTAAGGGCGTAACCCATTGCCATCAACCAACAAATCCTGACTCCAACGGCTCCAACTTAGAAATTCCAGATGAAAAAAACACAATACCACTATGTCCTCCCCAAGAATTAAACCTAGGGCCTCTTGCTCAGCAGAAGCACATACAACCAACTCGGCAGTCGATTTATTTATTAGTTTATCCCCGCACTTTCCTTCACCGTTGTCAGCAATGTCTATGATAAACTTAGAAAGTACATATAAATTGAAAAAGTCTCATTGGTACTAGCCCGGATTTGAACCCAAAACCTCAAGCACGAGAGGCCACTGGGCCACCACGACATATAAACGATGGTGTGGTCGACGATGGAGCACGCTTGCCTGGCTATTTCTATAAACACAGTAGCTGCAGCCAAAATCTTGTGTAACTATAACCTTGGCATTCGATATGCAAAAGCCATGAAACTAATGAATAAATCTACACATATTTCACATAAACCTACCACAACTAACTATCACAACAGAATAATAAAATTAGAATGCCCTTCATCAGAAATTGGCATTGACACACTCTAGTTCAGATGATAAACAAATTAATTAATTTATAAGTTCCACAAAGCAATTAATAGGTACAAGGGCATCGATATAACATAGATAGCTTTATAATTTTTGAATTTTACCTATAATATATATTGACCTCACATATCCAATTCTTTGTTGTCACTTATTTGGAAATATGTCGATCTTTATTGTAAGAAAATCAACCGTATAAATAAAATGTCAGTAACAATTACTTTCAATTATTCATTTCGTTTTGCGGTATTTAAGTTTTTGTCAATCATTATTACGATGTGAGAAAACTAGCTTACTTACCTATAATAAGATAAACATATATATTTTTGTTTCGTAATATTAAAAGCAACATCAAACTCATGAAAGAATTGTCAATGAAATTGACATGAAAATCTAATACCTATAAACGAGCAATTCTTGTATATATATATATATATTGTATATATTATTATATATTGTATATATTATATTATATATTGTATATATATATTTATATAATCTGAATCTCGAAAACGGCTCCAACGATTTTCATGAAATTAAAGTATGCAGGGGATTTGGGGGCGTTAAATCGATCTCTATTTTCACCCGAGCACAGCTCATTCGCCCAGGTACTATAGTTCTTTGATTGATGATAGAGTTTCCTAAAATGACATCATCGGTAACCAATCATCTAATTACAGTTACACTCGATGCGATATTTCTAAAAAGCAAGTTCTACGTTCAACAAAGACGTTGTAATAATTAGTATGCTTTGGTATTACTTTCAGTTACAGGCTCAATTTAGGCTGTAACAACTAATCTAATACAATATCGGGATAATCGTTATACCAAAATGAGTGATATCCTAATCGAATACTACTGCAATGATATCTAAAAAAACCTCGCCTCCATAGCAAGTCCACAGATTTCTTACAAAGGGTTAATAGTTCATTTGGGCCACGACTCTTTACGGTACAATTATATCTATGAAAAGAAAATGGCCGCAATGTTTACAACACCTGCCGTTTGATAATTGTGTGGATAATCGATTTACAGATTACGTTAAATGAATTGAAAAAGAAATACCTGTTGTATTTAGTGAAATAGTGTTTAGTACGTGACCTAGGACTGATGATAAAGGTTTCAACATACAATTGCACTAGAATTAATATTTGTTTCGGGTTTAATTCTAATGATTGTGACCATGTCAGCTTAAAAACTAATATACAATTGTCACCTTTAAATGAGTTTAATTTTTAAGAATTAAATAGCATTTCGGACAGCCAATACCGAAGAAGTACGTTACCTTTAAAAAAAAGAAAAATGTCCAATTCTCGAGATAGACAATTCCTAAACTGTGCTTTTAAATCCAGCGAAATAAGTGGAGTCGAAGCATACATAGAAATAACTAGGTCTAAATCTACTATCAAAGGTTGGTGTATACCAACCTTTGATAGTAGATTTATAGTTATTCGCAAGCAATTTTCACTAGCACCTTCGTGTCTTTATTAATTAAAACAAAGAAAGTATTGTAAAAACAAAAGCTACAACAAATCTCATACAACATGGAGAAGCGTGAAAATTACACTACGGGACAAAAAATTGACCCAGTTCCGTGATATTGGAGATCAAATGAAATCTCTTAAGCGTCGATTACGATACTTGATAGAACAATGAGTGAGATGGAATGTTTGTAGCTAATAATTAACCAATCGGTAAAAAGTTAACAAGTGAAATGTGATGTTCCTGTTGTGTTTTATATACTATAATTCTTGCGGTGTAAGTTGTCGAATGATTGTTGAGTCAGTCTTTGGAATGATTGAGGTAGTTTAGTTCTATATTAGTACGAGTATCTTTTTTATTAACGTTGCAATGGCAACGTTATATACGTAATTTTATTTTATATTGCATAATTAATGACATTTGCAAAAACTTGTTGGCAACGAAATTTATCACTTATTGTGTTGTCTGATTGTAACAATATTCAAAAAAAAAAACGTGGTTTGGAAATGCATATTTTTTTTTTTTATCATCAAACAAATCCGAAATGCCACAAAACCATATTTTGTAAACTTAACGAAAGTAAGTTTACATTTAAATATGCGGTTTTAGTGGCTAAAGTTATTTGCAATTTGTTGTTGTATTATTTAATTTACATTCCTGTATAACTTCAATAATCTGCCACTTATTTTGTGAAACTCTGATAACACTAAACGAACCAATTACATAAGTATCCTCAATATGGATTTATTTAAATTTCCTACATTTAAATGTCCTATATTTACATAAATCGATATTGAGGATACTTTAGAGGGAGGAAGATTATTGAAGTTACACAGGAATATGAATTATATTCTATGCCAACCCAATGCCTATTAGTTAATGGTCAATTTTGGTAACCTGCAGTCTTATATTACTAAGCAGGCTACAAATATGCCGAGATAGTGATACATAAATCATTATGAACACAATTATATTAACTACTCAGAAAAATGGTTAACGCATGAGGAAAAATCAATCATGAAATACAGAAACACATTTCCGCAAAGAAACAGCTACTTAACGGAGTAGGTCTATACAATAAGTTTAGACATTACGTTGGTTCACATGAGTAATTACAACATGCTTGCACCAGAGAAACGGAAAAGTAAAAACTCGATAATAATTGTGCGAACCAATTCTTTCACTGTATTGTGTCGTAAAATATAATGTGGCGCATTTTTGTTGGCCGTAAGTGTATTGTCGGGGAAACGGTACGAGTATGAATAGATTTTATAAATAACAAGCGTATGTTAAACAATGGTGTAACATTTTTAATAAAAACGTGCTATTTAATTAAGTAAACTACTCCATACATTGCATATCGTGTTCATATTTTATGATCAAGATCATGGTGTTTTCTCGTGTTGTCTCGTGTGAGAAGTTAATTTCCTAGTCTAGTAAGTCTACTTCTGGGCTACTAGTCAAGCCTACAGATATTTCATGAACGTTCCCTAATTCAAAAAAGCTTTAAATCTGAATAAGTGTAGTGAAGTTACACAAATAGAAACGCAAAACTTTTAAAACTTCCTACCCTGCCCTTAACGTTTCCATGCCAACTCATATTGCCAAACAAGCCGAGACTACAAGGACCTATTTAATAAAACCAACTTGTCGCGGTGATTGACTACTCGTATACGTACAATCCAAAATGTCAACAATTTTATTTTCTTAATCAATTACATTGACAGATATCATTTTCTATTAAACAGTTTGAAACCGTTTGAAAAATATGTCGCATCGTCTGACCTGATCATTGAAGTCTGATATTAAATAACGCCTGAGGATGGATGGCGCTAGAGATGGTGAGATGACAACCGCAAGGGTGGGTTTGAGGTGGACGAAGAAAAGATAAGCTATAAGGATTTAGAGGAGGCCTTTGCCCAGCTGTGGGACAGTGTAATCTAAATAAAAAACTGGGCAAGTTATTTTCATCAAAAACACTAAGTAGATTAATCAAACAGTGACAAAGCTAGAATAAGCGATACACAAACTAAATGAGCTATAGCGTGTCAACACAAATTATATGGACACTTTATTTTAAGTAGGAGCGCATATGTTAGTTTTAGTGGCTACTTTATGCTCAGTGTGAGTCAGGATTGTTGAGTTTGATTCATAGGTTCGAGCTTTAAGTTTAAAAAGTAGGTCAAGTAAATATTGGTGTCTAGTTAAAGAATTTGGAAAAATAAAAATCAGGAGTTCATATACCTGAAATCTTTTGTAATATTATATAAACTTAACATAATATCAAGCCAGTATTTCCCAAACTAGGCAGAGATATATCTCTAGTACTCCCATTGTTGGACAGGTATATAATGAAAAATACTTTATTGTACTTATATCATGATATGATTGATCGCTTAATCGCGAGACTAAGCGGACGTGTTTGTTTATTTGTACTTGCTAAAATGAAATATCTATTAACAATTGCAAAATAATAATATAAATCAATTTTTGCGGCGTCAGTTAAAAACAAAGTTAAGTGTGTCACGTGTGACTAGTTGGTTTCTTCCGACTTTGTGTGCAAGATGAACTGAATAGTTTTCTATTTTTTATCTACATTATACAAAGTGTTACGGGTAGTACTATGTCTACCCCAGGATCGAGCCCGTTTGGTCGTAGCCAACTACTAAGACCAAGTCCTCCGCCGGCGCCTATCCAAGAAGTGCCCCCGAGAAATCCAAATCCTCCTGCACCTGCAGAGAATGAGTTGCCGAGTGAAGTCATCAGCACGTCAGAGATCCAGAAATGGTTAGTATCAATAGACAGCATTCTAAACGAAGTGTGCACTATTGTCACTGATGGAAAAATGAACTCGGACCAGAAACTCCGTGTTTCAACTCTTTGCCGAAAGGTCTCAAGTGGGACTTCTCAGATGGCTGTCCTTTTCCAATCGCTAAAGCAGAAGATGATCCAGAGCCACACTACCGTCCAGCACCTACAACTTCAGCAGAACATGGTGAACTCTCTGGATCAGTTCAAAGAAGTTCTTGAATCCAAGATAAACCCCTCATCTTCTTATGCTAGTATGGTGAAGAAAGGCTCCGACAACTTCGTCCGTCCTGCTAACCTAAGCTCTATCGCCATATATCCCAGCGATAAAACTAAAACCAGTGACGACACCAAGTCACTCGTTCAAAAGTTGATTTCTCCCGAACAACTTAAGATCCAAGTCCGGGGCCTGAAAAAAGTAAAAAATGGAGGCGTACTGATTAGCACGGAAAACAAAGGCGACATAGAAAAACTGAAAAAATCGGAGAATATTATTACTTCTGACCTTATAATAGAAGAACCATCTAAACGACGCCCTAGGGTAGCAGTTATTGGTGTTCCCGTCGCCCTTACTGAGAAGGAAGTATTTGACTGTATTTTTGAGCAAAATCTGTCAGACAAATTGCCGAATACTACTCGAGAGACCTTCCTTAAGAACATCAAATTGAGCCATAAATCGGGTAAAAAGGGCCTTCCAACCTGCAATTACATCTTGGAACTATCCGCTAGCATAAGAAAAGTGCTAATAAATCAAAGCCGAATATTTATTAACTGGACTTCATGCCCTGTGCGAGATTTCACAATTGTCACAAGATGCTTCAATTGCCAGCAGTTTGGCCACGCAGCCAAGTTTTGCCGTGAAAGTAGTCCTACGTGCGGCCACTGTGGAGAAACTGGACACTCCTTGAAGGAATGCAGCAGCAAATCTTCTCCCCCTCAATGTGCGACGTGCAAACGGTTTAAGAGGAAATGCGACCATCCAACCGGTGATGTAAGTTGTCCAGCACGTAAATATGCAGAGACCAATTACATAAACTCAATAGACTATGAGGGCGCCTAAGAGCGCTACAGAATATTCTATTTAGTAGGCACTCACCACCTTTGATTGCATTTCTTCCTAGTTTGTAATTATCATGAGCAATCAGCTCATCTGTGATCTAGATAGTTTTACTGTGTCTGAATCTAAAACCTGTAATATTGAGGACTGTAAACACCTTCTTCCCTCTGGTGACAAAACTCTTACCTTGCTTACACAAAATATTCGCAGCATTAACCGAAACATGAACGGTTTTGAAGTGTTGTTACAAAGTCTTGACATAAACTGTGATATTATCGTCCTGACGGAATGTTGGTTGTCCAAACAAACAGTCGACTTACCATCTCTGGACGGTTTTTATTCATACAAAACAGATAGGAACACAAATCAAAACGACGGAGTAGTAGTTTATATTAAAAATAATTTGCGAACTATCAAAGAAGAACCCCCCTCCCAAGATAGTAATAGCTTAATAATTAAGATTATTCCTGATACAGTAGTCATGGCTATATATAGGCCCCCTTCTCATAATATCGAAGGATTTCTGGTCTCACTTGACACAAACTTAAAAAACTTAAGTTCTTTCAAAAATATTATACTTATGGGCGATATAAATATTAACATTGCTTCCGAGAAACTCGACACCCATACACATAATTATCTGAATATTTGCTCATCTCATGGACTTTTACCAGCTCACTATCACCCTACACATCAGAGCGGCTCTTGCTTGGACCATATCATTCTAAAATCAAAAAATCCATCCAAAACATTGGTAACTAACTCCTCGCTTACCGATCATCAAGCTGTTTTACTAACAATCCAAACAAGATCACCTAGAAAAAACTGCGAACGTAGCTACACTAAAGTCAATATGACAAACCTTAAAAGTGACATAATCGGTATTAATTTTGACCCAGTTTATGAATCTGTTGATGCAAATTTTTCATTAAAATATTTCATAAATTCACTACAGAATGCAATTAGCAAAAACACTTTCACTAAGACAATCCCTAGAAAGTATAGTTGTATTAAACCATGGATCACACCCGGTCTCGTTCGTTGTATAAGAAACAGAGACAAACTTCACTTAAAATCAAAACTCTCACCCGATGACGAAATACTTTCTGTTACTTATAAACGATATCGAAATTTCTGTAATAATCTTTTGAAAAAACTAAAAATCCAATACGATAAAAATGAATTACAGAAAGCAGGGAAAAATAGTAAACTTGTGTGGAAATATATAAAAACCAATATTTTTAGATCAAAAAATCCCGAACCTCCGCTTGATTTACTAACTACAGAGGTTAACCCATCCAAAGCAACGAATAAAGTAAACACCTTTTTTGTGAACGTTGGTAAGAACTTGGCAGAAAAATCCTTAAATAGTAGTCGTCTTCCCCCTCAAAATCCAGCTAGAACACCTTCTACATTAAATTCTTTTGTTTTATTAGATACTGACGTCAACGAAGTAGTAAGAATAATAGAAGGGTTGAAGGATGTTTGTGCTACTGGGTGGGATGATATACCCAATAATATTCTTAAAAGGTTTAAACACCTCCTCGCCCCTCCGTTAACCCACATTTTTCAGTTATGTTTATCCAAAGGAATATTTCCTAAATTGCTAAAAAAATCTGTGGTCACACCTATTTTTAAATCAGGAGATAAAAACAGTGTGAACAATTACAGACCCATTTCAGTGTTAACAGGCCTTTCAAAAATCTTAGAAAAAATTATCAACAGTAGATTGCTAAAATACTTGGAAGATAACAAACTACTTTCAGATAATCAATTTGGGTTTAGGCCCAAAAGATCAACTAGCCAAGCAGTAAACAAATTGACTAATTATATTAGTACAAACCTGGATAACGGAATGCATAC
The DNA here is from genome assembly GCA_948252205.1 of Orthosia incerta. Classification (NCBI taxonomy): domain Eukaryota; kingdom Metazoa; phylum Arthropoda; class Insecta; order Lepidoptera; family Noctuidae; genus Orthosia; species Orthosia incerta. The sequence goes on from OX411746.1 coordinate 32,158,830, forward strand.
GGCTGGGATCTTTCTAGACCTTGCCAAGGCCTTCGACACAATTTCTTGTGATACACTTTTGCAGAAGCTTGAATCGCTTGGGATAAGAGGAACGCAACTTCTACTGCTTTCTGATTATCTCAGCGATAGGCAGCAGCGTGTCAAAATTGGTCCGTATACAAGTTCTGATCTTACTAATAGTGGTTTTGGAATTCCACAAGGTAGTATTTTAGGTCCCACATTATTTTTAGTCTACATAAATGACCTATGTAGCCTGCCACTGCAGAATGGTGTCATAATTTCTTATGCTGATGACACCGCTCTGTTGTTCGCAGCTAAGTCAAGAGCTGAGGTTTATGAACATGCTCAGAATGGCGTTAACATGGTGTCTAATTGGCTCAAGGCTAATCTTCTAACACTGAATTCAGATAAAACCAAATACATTTTATTTACAATGAGAAATACTAACATACCGCTTACTAACCTAAACATTTACGCGCATACCTGTAACACGTACGCTGACACTGCATGTTCTTGCCCTACTTTAGCTAAAGCTGATAATTTTAAATATCTAGGTGTCACTATTGACTCCAATTTAAATTTCCGTAAACATATCGAGTTACTATGTACTAGAGTGCGCAAATTAATATATGTTTTTAAGAATTTACGTAATATAGCTGACTTTAAATTAATTAAACAGATTTATTTAGCGTTGTGTCAATGCATTCTTACCTATTGTATAACTTCTTGGGGTGGCGCGGCTAATTCAATTTTACTTCCCCTAGAACGTGCTCAAAGAGCAATTCTAAAGGTTGCTACCTTTCGCCCATTTCGATTTCCGACACAGCTGCTCTACAAAGCATGTGATGTTCTTACAGTACGGCAATTATTTATCTTCCACACAATACTGCAACAGCACATTGCACTACCCTATGATCCAGTTCCATCCGACAAGAGACGGAAGGATCTGGTATGCTCAATGCCACAAACCAGACATGCGTTTATAAATCGGTTTTATGTGTTTTTAGGACCTTTTCTGTATAATAGACTCAACAGGTTACTCAATGTTTATAGCTTAACATATAAAAAATGCTGTTTTACCTTAAAAGATTATTTAGGGACACTCAATTACAGTGACACAGAAAAACTTCTAGAAATTGTTGTTTGATTAGGGTATACCCTCATATCTACTTGTACATACTTTAATTACTTAATTTTGTTTTTATTTATGTATCTTTTTTGTTTTTTGTACCAAATTATATATTTTCATGTTTGTTAATAGACTAATTTTATTTAATATTTTAACTGACTCAATTATTAGTTTTTGTAAAGTGATGGCCTGAAACACAGGTTTGAAAGAACCTAAATCGGGCCGGTCCCTACCAAAAATAGAAATTCTTGTCTAAAATCTTGGAGTTGTAATAAAATATTTTAGTTATAATTTACATATAAGCACTATTTATACCATTGTTTTAGAAATAATACTACTGCACCTAATGTACATTCTTGTCAACGTACTTACTTTTAATAAATTATTCTTATTCTTATTCTTATATCAAAAAAATCCTATGTAATTGGGGTAAGCTTATCGCTACCAAGCAGGGAGAAAGCCGGCTTCTGTATGAAATCCCGGCCATCATTTTGATATTTAGAGCCCCGAATGACATAGAACAATTAAGTTTTGCCTATATGTATAAGTATATTTCAACCACAAACATTTATAGTTTATTCAATGTGAAGAACTGCTCTATAGAAAACATGATACATTTTGTAGAAAACACAATAAGTCAACTATAATATGTTATTGCTGTTGTATTAATTGCTTATAGAAAACCTGATGGTGAAATAAGAAATCTATTCGAAACTAGCATTATGTTTTAGCCAATGTCTTCCGCTTACATGAGTAGCTAATTGTGTCTGCAGGATGTATTATCAGGATACCACTTCAAGGTGACAACTGAACCAATGACGAATAGGGATGAGTCTAGGGACCAAAACTTTGTGGAAATCTGAAAAAGCCTTCTTGGTCTGGTGATGGTAAGCGCTAATCCTTAGCGTGCGGACCTGCAATGGGGTTCGACTGCCGAGTGGAGCAAAGTGAGAAAATCGGCTTTTTGTACATTGAATTTTTATATAGCTGTCCAGAGTTAGTGGACTTGTGCCCGGTATATGGCAATATGGCACGGTATATTTCATGGTAGCTAAACATGAATAGCAAAATGTAGAGTGTACTTATAGGTGCACTTCTACTATTACTATTCTATGTATTTAAGACAAAAGTGGCTACAAAAGTGTGGTTTCTTTAACTTTAGGGAATTTATAAAACATAAAAATGGATGTTAGGAATGACATTGTTAATAGTGTATGAATCATTAATAAGTTATTATTTTGTATTCTTTTTAATTTTGATAATTTATATTAATTTTTGACATTTTTAAATTAATGGTTTTTTTTATATTTTCACTTGTTTAAGTATATATTTTGAGTGAGTTGATGAAATTTTAATGTTGATTTATGGACAGTTGTAATTTAATTAATTTATTGAAATGCATCAGTGTTGTTTTGATTTTTTTTAAACGATAATTTACAATTACAATTTGTCTTACAATTTATATTACAAGTAATTTGCACGCTTGCTTGCATGCAGAATACAATTCCTTTAGGCTTTAATCCCTTCTGAACAATGTATTTCTAGCAAATATATATTTTGATTTGATTAACCTAACCCTGAAGGGAATACAGTCGTAACAATGTGATAAAAAATCTCCTTGTTTCCAAAAACAATACAACCCTGTATTGTAGCACCGAGCGATAGCGGGTCTATAACCTTACTAGGTGTAATAATAGAATTCGATACGAATCAAATTCATTCCGCTTTACTATGCTCGTGGGATCCCGTTAATTGTTCCATACAACATTAAATAATGCAAAGATTTTCTCAAACGATAGGTTTGTATTACGATGACATGAACAAACGGACTTCACCTCAAAATGACTGTTAGATAATAATGAAGATTGTTACGTTGTTATGATTGATATGGTGCTGGCTAGAATTTTGTTGAATTCTCCAGACTGAGTTTTCCTTAGTAAAATCATTAAGTATATGACTCGCGAGCAATAAACTGGAAACATTGCATCGCGCGCTGCTCAAATCAATTATTTACAATTTCTATGCAATGGACTTTGGATTGTGATATATCATTTGAAAGGTAATTTGGTTAGCTTTCAACCTCTTTCAATACCATAATCAAAGATTATTCACCTTATGTCATGAAACCTAAAAACAAAATACATTAGTTTTTAAAACAAAACACCATATTGTTTTCTAGTCCTGAAACCATAGATTTAGAATTTTTTTGCTACGCAAATATATCTATGCCTGAAACCTTATAAACTTTCAAATGATATACCACAATCCATAGTTCATTGCATAGAAAATGTAAATAAATGTTTTGAGCAACGTCGATGAAGTGATGCCAGTTTATTTATTTATATATTTGAGTAAGTGGAGTAGTTAAGCCTTTTTTTTACGCAAGAAGTCAAAATATTCAATCAATCTGCCTGCCTTTGGAGTTGGCTTCCAGTCTAACTGGATGCAGTTGAGTACCAGCATTTTACATGGAGCGACTGTCTTTCTAATCTCCACCAGCCAGACAGATTTATTTATTTAAATAAAATGATTTTGTAAGGTTATAGTAGTTTATTAATAATTTATTTGACGCAAGAACGTACCAAAAAAAGAGGTATTACCAAATTAAAAGAAGTAGTAAGAACTTTGAAAGTTTTATGTATCTAATCAAATTAATTTGAACAAAAGGTAACTTAAATAGTGACCGATAAAGACAGACCATGGTTTTGAAAAGAAAATCTGTACCTAAACTTAAAAATCGGCTCGTAGTTATGTAAATGAGTTCTTACCTGTGCCAGATTCAGAGGTGCTCGTCCAGGCGGGGTGCTAACTTGGCTGGAGACCAGTGACGCTAGCGCCACCCTCTGGTTGCCCGACATTGCCCTGATGATGGGCAGGATCTGCGCAAACTTGCCCACGTGATCCTTCCTCTCCAGCGCCCTGATCACAGCATCCTTTATCATCCCTTCCTTAGCCCTTATCTTATGAGATGACTTATAGTTCTTAACCAACGTCCGTCTCGGTGAAGGGTCGAAATCTTCCAATGTATCGTGTCTGTCTTCAAAGGAATCCAAGTTGTACTGAGGTCTATGGGAATTCGTCACTCCAGTCGGCTTCACTATCCTAACAGGAGGTTTGACTACAGTCTGATATTGCCTAGACTCCTGCGCAATCATCACCTCATCAGGATCACTGAATTCAAAGTCTTTTAGATCATCCTCAGCTTTCAGGAGCGCTACGAACGCCGCGACGAGGAAAAACTTCAATAGACGCGCCATTTTATTTTCATAAATTATCTATTTAGTTAATTACTATATTATGAAACAGTTTAATCATATTAACACTTTGCACGAACACATAATTATAGTAAAAAAATGCAAAAATATATTTGATTAGCGCGCGTTGATGTCTTTTCCGTAGCGATGCGCGCACGCAGAGCTCCGCGATTCAACGTCAAATGGGCGCATGCGCTTCCCCCACACATACACACACAAACATACTCTCTCATCTCGTACACAGGTGTCGGGTAATACCGGAACTGACGACTTTCACCATGATGCTGGGGTCATCTCTGGTCATCTGATAACTGCTCTTATCAATGGACAATAGATCTTCAGATTTAGGCACAAAAGTTAATTCCGCCGTCAGAATTTACAGTTACATTGACGGCATATTATGTAAGGGAGAAGAAAAAATTATATATGGGCTCAATGATATTATCAAGTAATGATGATATTGCAATTATTTTTGTCTTTTAGAAGAAGCTTTCACAGTTTGGAAGTTATTGTTACGAAAGACATCAATCGACGTATTGTTATCTATAGATTTTGCTACAGCTATGAATATTTTATGCCAGGGTAATTGGAACTCTATTTTAACATAGTAAAGATTGGATTTTGGTTAGATGGTGTCAAATTAAGTTGGTTATAATTAGATAATACTTACTTTGCATATTCATCAAGAGATATCCGATACACGTAAAACTATAGCAATAGGAATTATGTCAAGTTATTGTATTACGTTGAGTGACGTTATTATCTTATAAAGTGGTGAAAGCGCTTTATTTACGTAATTTTTAGCTGCAACTTTAGTATTCTACAGGAATTGACGAAAATGGATCGACTAGAATTTAACTAGGCTATGATATTCTTTATAGCTCTACAGGCATTCTACATTCTAACAAAAGTATGTTATTTTTTTTTATCCTAAGAGTTCTTAAATCGTTCTGAAAACGTTTTTTTTATTTTCTCAGCCAGAAGTTCTGAAAATATGTTCTATTTTCTTAGCCAGGAGTTCCGGAAACGTGTTATATTTTCTGATAATTCGGCAAACGTGTTCTATTTTCTGATAATTCAGAAAACGTGTTGTATTTTCTCAGCAAGGATTACGGAAAACGTCTTCTATTTTCTGATAATTCAGAAAACGTGTTGTATTTTCTCAGCAAGGATTACAGAAAACGTGTTCTATTTTCTGATAATTCAGAAAACGTGTTGTATTTTCTCAGCAAGGATTACGGAAAACGTGTTCTATTTTCTGATAATTCAGAAAACGTGTTGTATTTTCTCAGCAAGGATTACGGAAAACGTGTTCTATTTTCTGATAATTCAGAAAACGTGCTGTATTTTCTCAGCAAGGATTACGGAAAACGTGTTCTATTTTCTCAGTAAGGAGTACGTACAGAAAACGTGTTCTATTTTTCAAGTTACCGTAAGTGTGTGGTGTAGTTAGTATAGGTGGTAGTTGTTATAGTATATGTGTACCAAATGCCAATGGGTAAAATAATTATTGATCTTCAAATCACAATAAACATAAAATTACCTTTTTAAGACGACATTTCATAATCAGTATATTTTTTATTACACTCTTAGATTACCGTACGAAAGTAGGCAAATAATCCATTTCTGCAACTTTATTTATGAATCTGAATAGTAGTTCATCTATGGAAATGTTTTCCATAGATGAAAAAGACATCTACATCTACACCACAGTGTCACTATCTGACAAAATCATATTTGATTTATGGACGAAAAACTAAAAACCCGCCAATTAATAAAAATCGATGCTGTTTATCAACTATAAAGCATATGCGAGAGTTTCCGATGTCAAAAAATAGATCTAATTTTGCAATTTCGAATAGGTGTATTGGTAGTTTAAATCACCAATACACCTATTCGAAACTGCTTTTGAATTGTTTAAACTAACAATTTTGTATGTTTGTAAATAAAGCAATTTGTGGCGTTTGTATTTTTAGGAGGACATATTAAAACCCAAAATCGGTTAAATTTCATATAGTGACACATTAGTTGTAAGACAGCAGGCCGTACTAAACATAAGTTACGTACAAAAAAGGGAGTTATGCGTATTTTCACGCTCTGGTTGTCTGCGCACAAAACGTAAACATCGTAGTATTGTGAGACGGTTATCATTGCCGTGATGTTGCCTGGTAACTGCTGGATATACATGTAGATACAACTGTACAACTTGTAGGGTTGGTGAAGTGTGAGTATCGACTTATAAAACAAACGCTTCAAAGAAATTGAAAAAACAGAAGATACGAATTCTCACCATCTTCCTGCCCTTATCCCATGTTACTTGGGTTCACGTTTTCTTCTACCATACCGTCCTGTCCCATGTCACGCTATCTCTTCTTCTTATTCGTTGACTTCATTACTGAAGGTCGTGCCCGTCTTGGAAAGCTTTCACGGAGTCATTGACGAGCTGCTTCCAAGCCACTCTGTCTTCGGCTCTTCTCAGGGCAGTGGTAACCGTGAGTCCCGTAATCGCCCTGATCTGGTCTGACCACCGAGTGGGTGAGCGTCCGCGTGGCCTTTTCCCATCCACTTTTCCTATAACAACCAGTTTTTCCAGGTTATCTGGCTGTCTCCGGGCGATGTGACATGTGTTTAACTGGTTGAGTTTTAAGTTTATTCATTCCAAAACGCACTTAAAATAAACAAAATAAATAAATAAAGAAAAGTTAAGCCATTTGACTACGACACAATAAATAAATTCAAAGATATTTTCCTCCACAACAACAATGTCTCAGCTTATAATCGAAAGAAGGAAACAATTTAAATATTAGAAGCGTGCGGTTTGTCGATACTTGTTACTTTCTTTGTGATTGAAGCTTTGTTGTGCCGGTTGTGCGTAACACTGTCAAGATGGAAGAGTATAGGGTGGGTCGAAACATTTGCCATTTTATTATTAATATTTTTAGGCTGGATCTGTTCTGGAGTAGCGACTGCGTACCGGAAGATGCTGCGTTGGAAGGCATCTTTTTTTTGCGTGGATGAATACTCATGCATACTGAACTACCACGGGGAGGTAGTGCAGTTATGTGTCACTCTAACCCACTAAAACACCACGGTGTCCTCGTGTGCCGCTTATGGCGGGAACATGGGCACGCGTTAGCACTCACCGCGAACCCGCCGCGGCTGTCCGTCACCGGACCCTCCTCGGGGGAGTACGCCCCATCACCGGCGCACCAGAACACACTGTACGCCGTGACCACCCCAGGGACCAAATCAGCACATGGGTGCCAGACGACCCCGTGTATGGCACCCTTGGTCCCACTGTGACGGGTCAAGGTCAATGGCCCCGCCACCTACCACTTTGCGGCCGCAGGGGATAGGGAGACACTCCTCTTCCCCTGCGGCCCCACCGCGTTCGCCATCAGACGGTGGCGACCCCGTCTAGGCCGCGGAAGGTAGGGAGAGCGGCGCACCGCAATACCGGCACTCCTCTCCCGCCGCGGCCTCCAACCCTCAGCCGCGATATCGTATGGGACCTGGGCATCTCCATAAGACATCGCGGCCCGCCTCAGTTACGATGTCGCCTGTTACCAAGCGGCACCGCAACCTACTAGTTGGCTATGTCGTCGGCTTAATCGGCAAAAGCCCTGACGAGCGGCCCCTCCTCGGGTTCGTGACCAAGCTACGGTTACTGAGTCCCCCCGCCTCGACAATACGGAAACACACCGGGGGGGGCGTTGGAAGGCCTAGGAGGTAGACCGATGACCTAGTGAGGGTGGCCGAAATCCACTTAATGCGAGACGCTTAGGACCGATCAATGTGGTGAGACTTGGGAGAGGCCTAGGTCTTGCAGTTGACATCTATCGGCTGATATGATGATAATGTAATTATATTTTTAGCAAGGCAGTTAGATTCAAAATCGGTCAAATTTCATATAGTGAAACTCTAGATGTAAGACGGCAGGCCGTACTAAAGATAAGTTACGTACAAAAAAGGGGGAGAGGGGGAGTTAAATTTATTAATTGTCTTATAGTTTCTCATAAGATACATACACAAAAAATTCTATGCTCAAATGGTAAAAGATCTTCTGAACCTGTTGGCTTTAAAATAAATTTCTTGCTACAGTTAACAAACGCAAGGTGGATCACATGCAACTACCAGCAGTTTTCCTAAAATATTTTTAATGGACAGTAAATAAAAATCTATACAATACCTATACCTGCAATTAAACATTTCAAAATAGTGAAACTGATGGACGCCTAAACTTTAACAAACACGGTGCATTGAATAATGCTCCATAAACAGGGCAGGCGCTTTTGGCATTAAACACTTGTAATTAATCCAATTATACTTGCAGTGTTTCAATTATCAAGCCAATTGGCAGCATTTTACTTCCTTACTGGACACGGACGTAACTTACCGCAAGATTGAGGTGCCAACTGTACTTTTTTCTTGCCCAATATATATTCCCTCGTTGATCTAGTGGTCGTACAGGCTACTGCTGAACATGAAATCCTAGATTGGATGCCCGGATCAAGCAAAGATTCATTGCGTTTATCCTTGTGGATATCCCAGTATATGCCTGGAGTCTGGATTTGTACGCATTTGGCATTAGGCTCGCCCGCTATTATATACAATTTGAAACAACAGCTACTATCTAAAAAAGTATATATTTCCGATCCCTTCGGGGCATATAATTGTGTTATGTTATATTAAAAACTATATTTTAAATACTGAAATTCCCTTTTGAATTTCATATTCCTTAACGTGTAAATATTATGACCACTCTGTACAACAAAGGACATCAAACAAACGCGTTAAGCAACGGCGCACAGGCTGCGGTTGAATGAAAGTATCTACACTGCTATTACATTGACGTGCACTGTCATTACTGCACTATAGACAAGCCTTCAGCTATCTGTGTTGCACGATGATGGCACCAAATGTAAACTTGCGGCATTTCACTGTTGGGTAAGCTGGGTCTGTTAAATGTGCAGGTGTGTACTTTCCCTTTTGGATTGATTTATGATAGTATGGTGTAAAACTGTGTCCTTTATTATACCAGCATTTCATGTACTAATCACTATGTTGTATTTCAAGTATCGCATAATCAGCATATAAATTTTCCCACTACTGGGCACAGACCTCCTTTCAAGATTAATGGATTGGTTTAATCGCACTAGGTCATCATCATCATCATCAGCCAATAGCAGTACACTGCTGGACATAGGCCTCTCCAATTACACGCCATTTGCTTCGATCTTCGGCAACTCTCATCCAGCTGCTAACAGCCACCCTGCGAAGATCGTCACTCCACCAAGCCTGAGGGCTTCCCACCTTACGTTTACCAGTTCGCGGTCTCCACTCAAAAACACGTCTACTCCAACGGTCATCGGTTCTACGGCTTATATGGCTGGCCCATTGCCACTTCAGCTTGCTTATTCTGTGAGCTATGTCGACAACTTTGGTTTTCTGCTGGATCACCTCGTTTCGGATTCGATCCCTTAGAGAGACTCCGATCATAGCTCTTTCCATAGCTCGCTGAGCGACTTTAAATTGATGCACCAGCCGTATCGTGAGTGTCCACGTCTCGGCCCCGTAGGTCATAACAGGTAGGACGCACTGGTTGAAGACGTTGGTCTTCAAGCTCTGTGGAATACGTGACGAGAAGACTTGACGTAGTTTTCCAAACGCCGCCCAGCCCAGCTGTATCCTTCTATTAGCCTCCTTCTCAAAGTTGTTCTTAACAAACTGAAGAGTTTGCCCGAGGTAAACGTATTCTTGAACAACTTTGAGAGCACCGCCATTGATCACAATCGATCCCGGAGTGATGTGTGTATTGAACATAACCTGGGTTTTTCCACGTTCATTCGGAGACCGATGCGTGCAGAAGAACCAGCTAGGCCGTCTAGTATCAACTGCAAGTCATGCAGCGACTCTGCCATTATGACGATGTCATCCGCAAATCGCAAGTGTGAGATGTATTTGCCGTTTATATTAATGCCGCGTCCTTCCCAGTCCAGCGTCTTAAACATATCTTCCACCGCGTTGCTAAACAATTTTGGGGAAATAACGTAACCTTGTCTAACCCCTCGACGCAGTGAGATATGCTTAGTTTGCCGGTCCTGACTTTGGACGGTCATTATTGCGTTTGCATAAAGACATCTCAGCACTTGGATGTATCGCAAGTCCACTTGGCATCGCTGCATAGATTCCAAAACAGACCAGGTTTCGTTAGAGTTAAAAGCCTTCTCATAATCCACAAAAGCAAAACACAGGGGCCGATTATATTCTTCGGACGTTTATTATATATAATTATATTCACTGTATAATTTGCCGCAAGTCGCACTAGGTGTTCAATTCAAATTCAAATTGTTTATTTATAAAAACATAGGTACAATATAATAAGTAAAGTAGTAAGTAGTAGTAGTGTAGTAAGTTATCGCTAATTTTAAAATATTTATTTTTCAACACACTTGCTCATAAAGTGGCTCTAATTTCACCGAAATTAGGCACATAATGACACCTGTAATCAAACTGTGACTTTTTCATTGCTATTATTCACAAGTGAGTTATAGTTTCTTTTTTTTGTTGGTTGAGGTGCTTTGTTCTTAAAAAAGTTTCGATACAAAAAAGATCGTGCTCATAGTACAAATAAATTAATGTACTTATTGCTTGCTTCGTATTTAAATAGATAATTTCAACTTGAAAACTTTCACTCAAATATAACTTTTGTTTTCTCGGTAATAAATAAAACTTGAAATTCCCCATGTTGTACGTGGCTAAAACGCTATCCGCGAAAAGCCAAAAAAAAAGAAACCTCATTCTTTTAGTCTATGGCCGATAGCCATTGTTAGATGCGCGCGCATAGGAAAACTGATTAATTTTGCCCGCCAATGCGAAAAAATTTTCACAACTGGTTTTCACTGTTGAAATTACAGCTATTTTAATATTATTTTCTTCACAAGTGTGTTCAAAAACGTCGTATGATACACGTGTGTATTGATGATTACCGTCCTCGGCTCTCTTAAGACCCTCACCTAACGGTTTGGGTCTCAATGGCGCCTCAGCGGTAATCACCAACATTACATTACACACTTGTACCATAATGTACTATTATGCATTGTATTATTAAAATTAAATAAGATACTAATAATAAGATACATTGGATGGAATTGAGCATAAATAAATCGGATATTTAACTCACACAATAACATACCTAATTATTATTTATTTAAATTGTCTGTTAAGAATTCACCAATGGAATAGTACTCTTTTTAACCATAAAATCTGTTAGCATTCTTTAGAATTTGTTAATATCATTCTCAGCTCTTGGAGTCGTGGTTATCTTATTATAAATTATTGGAGCCATTTCCAAAAATCTTTTTGCGTATAATGCTGTTTTACGAGGCTTAACGTGAATGTTGTCCCGGTGACGTTTACTAGTCAGGGTTTCAAATAAATATAAGTGTTTTTAACGAACATTGCTACTTCAAATGCATATAGAGAAGAAATTGTCATGATTTTTGGCACAATAAAGTGTGGTCTACAACTACCAGTAGCAATTATTTGGCTTACTGCTCTTAAACACTTTTTAATGCCTTAAACACTAGCTCCCTATCTGATGAATTGCCCCAGAACATTATGCCATAACGTAATACAACCAACAAGTATGCAAGATATGCAGTTAGTACGGCTTCGCGACTTGCTATTTTACTGAGATTATGTAGAGCGTACTGAAACTGATTTAGTTTTTTATTAAATGTTCAACATGTTTACTCCATTTCATATGCTCGTATATAGAGAGTCCCAGGAACTTTGTGTGCTTTGTTGTTTTCTTCTATAGTTTTGTCAGCGTATTTAATGTTAAGTTTATCTTGATTGATTCTTTGTTTGAATTACATAGGATAGGTTTTATCTAAATTTACATTAAGATTATTATTATTCAACCATGTTATTAACCTGTTCATATTTAGATTTATATCCATTTCATAGCTATGTGATTCCATATTTTGTACTGTGAAAATAACTGTACTATCAACTGCGAACAAGGTCATGGGATGTTGAATAACTCTAGGCATATCGTTTATGTATACGAGGAACAATAACGGACCGAGAACGCTTACATTTTTTTTTTTTTTTCTGGTGGGAAATCATCCAATGACTCTCCCGCTCTGGGTGAAGCGGGAGGGCGTGTGAGACGTTTACTGACTAAAACCCACCCGTGTTCCTTCAGTTCCAAGAACCAGGGTCGCGGTAACTCTTTTTCAAATTTATCCACGACCCGAGGGCGCTACCCTGTGGTACACCAATGTAAATTTTTCTTGGTTTCGATTGGTACGTTAGTTCTAACTTTGTCTTCTGAAAAATCTTTGCTAGACTTGTTATTTGATACCTATTTTTTAGATACGATTAATTAAATTTTAGTATGTGCCCTTTTACTCCATTCTTTTTACAAGAGTATGTTGAAATCTACAAAATCAAATGCGTTAGTCATATCCATGAACAAGGCAATCCCACGTTTCCGTCTATCCATTTTTTATAACTTTATTTACAAGGCTATATATTGCCATATTTATATTTTTAAATCGCAAATATTTGTTTTTTTTTTCAAGAAAACTATACAGGTTGGCAAATGACTTTATCAATATTTTTTGAGAAAATTGGAATTAACGCTACAGGTCTATAATTATTAGGATTTTCTCTGTCATCTTTATTATACAGTGGTTTTATAACATATATCTTTAAATCGTTAGGGTATGTACCATTTTCTATGCATAAAATTACAATGAAACTAATTTATTTATTTTATTTATTTATTTAGGAATAACCAACAGTTACACATTTAAAACTTATGGCTAATACTATAAGAACATGATATAAATGCGCAACTCACACCGTTATCCACATCATATAAAATAGAAAGTTAGTTTTGAGCAAACGATACAAAGCAAAGAAACAAATAATTTTACATTCCGTTAAATAACAATTTAAAGGCTCTTTATTGCTTCAATAAGGCAGTTGCGAAATTTACTAGTGGGCATTGCAAATATGTCCAAGTCAGTAAAAAGTTCATTGAAACCATTACAAATACGACGCAGAGGTGCGCGGGCTCCAGCGTTTGTTCGACAGGAAGAAACAGCGAATAGTGAGCGCGCGCGCACCCCCCGCCTTAAAACACTTCTAGGAACAAAGTAATGTACTCTATTGGTAATATCTGAGCAGTCGTATCTGTGATTACACACATCATAAAGGAACATCGTTTCAAGGTATAATCTTCTAGACTTTAGTCTCATTACATTTATTTTTTTTGCAAGTCATTATACGATGGGAAGTTCCGGTAACAGCGGTATTGTATTGATTTCAAAAATTTCCGCTGGACCCTCTCCAAACTATCTGCATATTTATTATAATAAGGATTCCATACTACCACAGCGTATTCAAGTTGAGACCTTACAAGTGACCTAAACAGATGGATGAATTACTAGTACGTTTAAAATCAGTTGTAGCTCTCATGACAAATCCATACATACGGTAGGCACTGCTAATTATGTTATGAGTGTGCTGGTCAAAGTGTAACTTGTCGTCGAGCAGTACTCCAAGATTTCTAACGATAGGAACCCCTGCTAGATCCATTCCATTCAAACTGTATCTATATGATATTTTATTTTTATTTTTTGTGAATGTGATCGTAGAACATTTCGGAATATTGAGATATGTTTATTTTTAACACTATAGGCTGAAAAACGGTCTAGATCTTCTTGCAGATTTGACAATCCGTATGATCCATAATTGATTTGAAAACTTTCAAATCGTCGGCATGTAATAAGAATTTTGAAATTTGAATTTTGCAATCATTGATGTCATTAATTAATAGAATGAACAACAACAGGGGACCCAAAATCGATCCCTGAGGTACGCCAGAAGTAACGTTTATGGTAGCAGAATTAAAACCCCTGATAACTACTTTTTGTGTTCTATATATATATAACTAAGAACTTATATATCTATTTCAACGGCTACACTTTTTATTACTTTAGTGATAATCTCGTCATAACCTGCACTGGCGTTTATTAGGGTTCTAATAATTTTGTATATATCGACAGGGATTATAGCAGTCATAAACATTGAATTAGATGTGTTTGTAATTAATGATAATATGATAATGATAATGTCAGGCTTTTTACTATTATTTAACGGATGATCTAAATCATTATAATGATTATTGAACGCTTCTGCAATTTCTAGTGGATCTATTATCTCTCTGTCATTGATTGTTATTTTAGAAATATTTTATTTCGGACAGTTGTATTTATTTTTATTTATGAGCTTTCGTTTTATTTTTGGAGTTATTAATATAAAAGTTATTTCTTGATGTTTGTGTGAGACTGATGATTTTTTTGAGCAATAAGTGTATGCGTCTCGCATCCAGCGGCTTCTCGCATCCTTATCCAGGTCATTGGTCCACCTGATTCTTGATGACATTTTTTCTTAATGTAGAGCTGTATTTTATCGAAATGATTATTTATTTACTTTGTCCAAGTGATATCCAATTGTTTCGGAAATCTTCGAGGTACTTTGATATAATTTAGATACCTATCTAAAATGGAGAGGAATGGTAAATGATCAAAACTGATGCCATAAAATAAAAGGGCAATTTAATTTTTCAATACATTTTAATATTTATTTATAATAAAATAATTCTTTTTAAACTTAAAATACAATCAGATCTTACTACAACCAATACTATCATACAATCATACAATTTTTGAGACTAGACAGCGATATCTGGAATAAAGAAACAATAGATAAACCTGTGAGTAAATAACATTAAATATTGTTATATAACACTCAGCGTAAAATAACATCTGATATTTACAGTACGTTCATAATATAATGTATAGCACCATTATGATCCAACTTTTTCATAAATTTGATACTTTAGTTTTTTTAAGTTAAACGATTTCCAATGTTAACTTTCATTTACACAAACGATACAGATGTAAATTTCAGGAAAAAAACTAACAACTATATGAAAATATAGTTCACTAAACGTGACATACATTTTCGTGTTTTTGAATTCCGCAATTCAAAAGGAAACATCGGAACGCTTATTGTGTGTTACGTAAAACAGCGTCAAGTTTTAATATTTATTAGGCCTGTATCAAATGCGGGGTATGCATAAACCTATCCACCTATAACACATAATATACATAATCAACATACAAAACAGTTCTTTATTTACAAAATATTCATATGAAAACCACGGCATACATTATTATAAAAATACTGTTATAAATTAACAAATTATTTACAATTATAAACATAGTTGCCAAGTTACGAAATTTCAGTGACGTATGAAATTCAAACTTGTGATGTCATGTTTCCACACACTAGTGCAAAATTATAGTGTTTTGACAAATCAGTGCTAGTGTTTGCGGATTATGCCTAAATATAAACACACTAATTAATTACATTTCAGTCAAGTTTCACTGAATTTGTGGGAATGTGACGTATTCAGATTCATCAGGCATAACTTAGTCTTTTCAACTTCAAATATCAAGATCTGAAGATTGCACTACTTACATCAAGTATCAAAACATAGCCGATTCAATCGAGATTTCATAAAAAAATAAAGCTAAGATCATTTTCTAAATCCAAATTCTACTGACTTAATTTACAACCGCATTTCGTATACCGTATCCATATACACAATCAGGTGATTATTGTATCTCACGTAAACAATACTACCAACTAAATAACAAGGCTAAGTTATGCCCACATCTTCACGAAAGTGCGCTGGACTCACGTGGTGGAGTTGGCACTACTGTGGAACGTTCCACATTTGAACTAACTCCGCCATCTTTGTGACGCTCTTAAATGTCACATTCAAATTCTGATACCCTTTTATTCCTGCCGTCAGGTGCCATTTGGAAATGATTGTCTCTATCTCTAGTCCCTACTCTGGGAAACCCATTAAAGCTGTTTCTACTGACCAAAGGGTTTTCTCTCTCCCGTTCCCTCTCTCGATGAAAACTAGAAGTAGAGAGTTTCCCATCTTTGCGTTCGGTAAAATTCGTGTCACTGAAGTTTTCTTTCGGGAAATTCCGTTCGTTGAATTCTCCGTCGGAGAAGTTCCTATCGTTGAAGGGGACGTCCCGGATGCCGAAGCCTCCCATCCGCGGAGTGCCGATACCGAACTTGTTCCGCAGCTCCTCATCGCGGAAGTTGAACGCTCGGTTTTCGAATTTGGCAGGACCCGTGGTGAGACTAGAAAATAAATTCGATTAAATATTGTGCTATCGTTCTGATCATAAAATTGTATTAAGAGAAAGATCTGAATTTTCCAAAACATTTTAACGAATAGAAATAATCGCTCACTAAAAATAAAATACCTAACAACTATGTTTAATTGAATCAATTTTTTTATTATTTTTTATTTATCGATAGGCTCGCGTTTGACCACTATTTCGCCTGATGGTAATCGATGATGTGGTCGACGGTGAAGCACGCTTGCCTAGAAGTAACCTATTCACTCTTGACTTGAAGACCCCAAGGTTGTAGCTATCAGGAAACAAAGACTCCGGCAGGGAATTCCACTCTTTAGCTTTCATTGAGAACATCCCTTGTTAAGTCATGCATCATTAGCAAGATTAAATTATAAAATAAAATAACAAGGTGGTGCGAGTAGATGATGTCCTTTCTAAACCCGTCAATGCTGGAGCAATGAGTCACAATAAATTAAAATTTATTTCTCATAATCGGAATTTGAGTCCTGACTAGATCAAAAAATAATTGGACACCATTCACCCTCACCACCGCAACTACTCACTCTCTAAAGCACCGTCTGTCCCGATCATACTCCGCCGAAAGACCTTCATCATCATTAATAATAGCTGACGGATCGCTATACACAGAAGACTCCTGATAAAACGAGTCCAGATCCACATAGTTTCCTTCTGAAGGTTCATTGTCTAGAAGTTCTGCTAGTTGGGACTTCAGGGATGAGAAGGAGGGTCGTTGTGAGGGGTCAGCGTGCCAGCAGGAGTGCATCGCGCGGTACAGCTGCGGCTTGCAGTGAGGGGGGCGCTCCAGGCGGTAGCCCTCCGTCACTGCTGCGAGGACTTCGCGGCCTGACATCGCTGCATACGGCGTTGAACCTACAAATGTAAATTAAGAAATTTGTTAGAGTTATACAATGATTTAAAATAGAAATTGGGAACTGACTACTTTGTTGGTTGGTCACTACCAGAAATTCTTAATGTCAGGCAGGAACCACAGAGTTCATGGTGTGACACCCCATGCCATGCTATAATACGTGTACAGATATTTGTAGCTCCTTCTGCATATGCGGATGATTTTATAAGCGGTGTTGCGTTTTGGATCCAAGAATGGTGGATTTTGAATTGAGATATTGATTTTGCATAAAATATGATTGAAAATATACTTGAAATTAATAGCTTCAAAATTCGACTCACCAAGCGTCACAATCTCCCACAGCAGTATTCCAAACGCCCACACATCAGTGTGGTGGCTGTACACGTTGTACAGCAGCGCCTCGGGGGCCATCCAGCGCACCGGCAGCGCGCCCCGCGCCGCGCGCGCGCTCGCCCCCGCGCCGCGCGACATGCCGAAGTCCGCGATCTTGCACAGCTTGTTGTGGTCCACCAGCACGTTGCGGGCGGCTAGGTCGCGATGGACGATCTAGAAAGTTAAAACCGAGATTTTAGATACAAGTCCACAATAATCACAGCCAAAGTTCTCGTTGATTTTTACAATTGGAGCGGCAGCACGAGAGCTGTTTAGCTGTTCTACCTCGCAAAGGACAAGGGAAAATATTCAGATTTAATTGTAAACATACAAAACTGGACTGAAACTAGAAGAGGCTGAAGCAAGATCCAAGATTGAACCGTTTATTTCTTGAGCTGCTTATTCAGATCCAGTATTATATGAATTGGCTTAAAATTAATCAAATCAAATCAATTATTTCAAATATTTTATTTGAACAACATCGTTAAAAAGTTGTAGTGTTCGTTAGTGTGAAACTTTGTTATAGCCATTAGTTTGTTAGTGTAATAATAACACACCTGGATTCATTACATTTTTTATTTCTTTGTGGCTAAAACCCTCATATAAAGATGGCAAAGGTGTGGTTTCCTCTCTAAATCCTCAAGTGGATAAAAAACCTGAGAGATGTCAAGGGACACCCGGATGGAACGAAGTTCCTTTAGTATATATACATATGTGTATACACATATATATATTAGAATATACTATATTTATTACAATTTATAACATATTTATAGTATATTCTAATCTGTTGTCAGATTTGGCCTATCTCCTCCCGTTGCCGAGATACAATTTTATTTCTTAAATTAATGTTTTTTAATTCCATCTGATGGCGACAGATGGCGCTAGGTGACGGTTAACAAATGTGGATTTTACAATTTGAATAGTTGGTCCGGTCGTTCGTATATTTTCGATCTCACCTAAAAAATGTTTTAAAATTATTTTATGAAAAGGATTTCGAGTAAATGAGAGCGGGTGAGGAGTGAGGGGGGGTGGGGGGAGGGGTGAGGGGGGGGAGGGGTTTGTTGCACGATTTTATAGACTTTTCAAATTGATATTTTAGAATGGGGTAAAAATACATTGCGGGGGGGAAGGTGAACAGTTAAGGGGGGGGGGGGTAATCCTATCTTGTTCTCCAGCCTGAAGCGATGGGTGGCAGGGGGGCAAATTTTTACTCAGAATTGAGCTAGCTCCAACCGTTTCCGAGATATGGATGTTTTTAGGTTTTCTGATTAGATCGCCGGTTCGTTATTAGTGGCGGCTCGGGGTCGGTTTTCGAGAAGTGTCGACTCGAGTCGGCCTATGGTGGAGGGTTTTGTACGTCTGGCGTTAAGAAACTAAATATGTACATACATATACACATATATATACATACATACACACACATATATATATGTATGACACAACAGCGTATAGGCTAGAACACGCACGAAACACGCGCACGCCGCACGGCTTACAACTATAGCAGAAAGTGTCGTGACAACTTTTCGTAAGAATTTTTTCCGTCTAGCCCCCTTTCACAACGCGCGATAAGGAACTTCGTTCCAAAAAACGTACCCCCTTAGATGCGATATAGTCCATCCCCCTCGCCACACAGTACGCGAAGACCGTCAGGTCTCTGGACGTGAGCGCGCCGCTCCCGCTGAACCGGTCGGGGCGAGAGCGGCGCTCGCGCAGGTACGTCAGCAGCTTGCCGCACATCACGTACTCCATTATCAGGAGATAGGGTTCTGGAAACCAAAGACAAATGCTAAGTTAAAACCGGTTATAATCACAACCAGGGAGGGGTAGCTTCACTGTAGTCGGGTAAAAAAGTTTTGGTATCGAGCTATCGAGTACGTCAAATAGTAATTTCTTTAGTATAATATCAACTTAAGTGAAGTAAAAAAAGTATTTAAGAATCGTAGAAGATGGCATTCTGTAGTTTCTGCCTACCCCCATGTGAAAAAAGGCGTGAGTTTACGTATGTATGTAAATTTAATATAATTATAATTAATTCAGTCTTGCTTAACTAAAACCTGACTGCTGGATACAGTTTTGTATTGTCTACCAAACTTCAGGGTAACAAAATCTACTAGAATGTCGTATTTACTGCTACGATATGAAGGCGCTGTGAATGTCAAATTGTAACTACTTATGAGCGGTTGACTATACGAGTTCATTCATTCATATAGTTTTTTTTTACAGGTAAGACCAAAAGGAAGCAAAAGTAGTCATAAAATCACGTTCATGATTTTATCATCTCTTACAATTATGTCTTGTATTTTAGCTGATTTAGTTGGACAATGTGCACACGTAGTTTACTAAGGATTTTTAATTACCTAGTGCCTCAACTCGTAATGTACTCATGGTAACCTACTAAAATTATAAACATGAAAGTTTGTGAATATGGGGGTGTCTTCTTCTTACACGAAATAACTACTGAACGGATGTTGATGGAACTTTACAGAAACATTGCTTACTTTTTAAGAATATTGGGTGAAGTACAAATTCCACACAGGCGGAGCCGCGAGTGGCAGCTTATATTAGGAAATATTTTTTTGTTTGTTTGTTTGTTTGTACCGAATAGGCTCCGAAACTACTGGACCAATTTGAAAAATTCTTTCACCAATAGAAAGCTACATTATTCCTGAGTGACAAAGGCTATTTTTGGGCAACGCCTAGTAATAGTATAAACGTACCTAGTTCAGTGCAACAGGCAAGCAACGTAACAACGTTGGGATGCGTCCCTATCTTCTGCATGATGTAGATCTCATGCAGCAGTTCCTGCTTCTCTTTCTGCGAAGCTGTCTCTTTGATGCTCTTCACTGCCACCAGCCTTGTCAGTCCATCGTGACCGTTCAGGTCATCTGCTTCTGCTTTCCATACCTGCAATGTAAATAGTGATAATTGAGTGCTTTTGAAGAAGGTGTCCGACAACCGTAATTTGTATGTAAGATAGGATGGATAGATAGGAAAGGGGGTCCCCCTTTTCCGCACTTAGACGCCCATTTGGTCCGTTGTGCGTGCAGGCCTCCTCTATGTGAGAGGGAATCCGTTCAACTCACGCGGGCCCGGTGCGTGTGGATGTCACATGTCTTCGATTTTTTGGTTCTGAACTAAGACATGCCGGTTCCTCACGATGTTTTCCTTCATCGTTTTGAGAGCAGTGGTGATGAAATAATTTACACAAAAAGCGCCTGCCTGGGATCGAACCCACGACCTACAACTTGTAAGTCGTGGCCACAGGGCCAACATTGCTCTTAAAAAAAAAATCTTTAGAGAGGGAAAATTAACTAAGAATAGATAATATTAATTAAATAATTGAATTATTGTTCTTATCAAAACTATACAATCACTTTGAGGTGATAATAGTGTTAAAAATCGAACAAACTTACCTGTCCAAAGTTCCCCTGCCCCAACAACGTCTGTAGCCTCAATTTACTTCTCGGGAACTCCCACTTCTGGTCAGGTTTCGAGGGTGTCGGCAGCGGAGGTCTTGCAACCGGCGTGATAGGAGACTCTTTCTTTATATCCCCATCCTCAAAGTACCCCTCGTACTCCGTGTCAATCTCTTTGGTTTTCTTATTTAATAAACTCCTTAAAACAAAAGTTACTATCGCGGCAACAGGCAAGAATCCTAGTCCAGCCAAAACGTATGATGCTGTATGAGTTTTCTCTGCCTCAATTACCACCTCTTCATTCTGTGATGCGGGGTCATCGATATCTTCACCGTTAGTACTGTTGAGAGTTTTATCGGTTTTTGATGTCGTACTTGCAAAAAAAACTGGTTTCGAACTCGATTCTGATGATGTTCGAGAGGTCACCACGAAAGGTTTAAAAGCTGCTGTTGTAGCTGGAGGCAAAGATGTTGTGAGATAACTAGAAAAGGCTGTTGTAGCGTGAGTAGTTGATAATGTGGATTCAGTAGCTTTGTCAGTAGGTGGCAAAGTAGGTTCTGGAGTCGTAGTTGTAGTCGTTGTTGGTCGTCTTCTCCTATGTTTATTGGTTCTAGTCGAATTTGTCGCATTTTCGATGTTTCTCTGTCGGAATAAATTCGCTAGTCTATCTGATATCTTAGATTCAGTATCGTTTCTGATGGGCGCTGTATTCCTCGTTGACAATTCACTGGCTACAGGAGACGCCGTATTAGGACTAGAGTTTGGATTCTCTGTTGTTGTAGTTCTAATTCGAATTATGTGTTTTGGTCTGAAACTTGAAGGTGAAATTGTGGTAGTATCCGTTTCATTTATAATGATAGCTTTAGGTATTGTACTATTATTAATTTCTGAATTCTCAGATAGTTTACTGTTTTCATCTTCTTTTAGACCACCATCTGTTTTATTATTTCCTTTCATAGATGAAGTTATAGATACAGATGTGACTACCGCTGTATAAACTGATGTAGCTGCTTTTTCAGTGGTAGTATCATTTATTACAAGAGTAGATACAACTGGAGTATTTTCTGTACTTGCAGCTGTAACTCGTAGAGGCCGTCTTCTAATATTTGAATAGTTTCGAGTAAAGTTTCTAGGTGAAGTAGAAGTAACATTTGTTTTATTTAGTGGATTTTCTCTTGTTGAACTAGTAGCATTAGGTTTAGGTGCTGTTTCTTTATTGATTGCAGTACTATTTGTTCTATTACTGTCTTTACTTTTGTCAAAAATGCTAGGCATAGAATGTGGAATTATAGGTTCCGTTACATTCAACTGCGCTACGTTTTGTGATTTTGTTGTGGGTGGTGCAGTGGTTGAAAACTTTCTGTATTGGTTGACCAATCCCACATAACGTGCCGGAGCAGGCCCTTTTACTGTATTTCTTATTTTATTTTTCTCAATAACATTCTTAACAACTGATACATCCATATCTTCATTAATTTCTTCTTCATCTACGCTAGTGTTCTTATACTTTTCTGTGGCTGAATATCTTGAATTGAATTTTCTCTTTTCTAATGGTGCTACAATAAAATTAACTGATTTGGTAGATGCTGATAATGTAGGAGAGTTGGTAAGGTTATCGCTTATAGCTGGCCCACCAAGTTTTTGACCGAAATATTTGAATGGTGCCATTTCTTCAACGGGTAACTCAGTTTCAAGTGGTCTAAAGTGATTATAAATCTCATCTGTCATGAAAAGGGTGCGATTTTCTTTTTCATTTTCGATTTTTATTAGTTTTGTGCTCTTGCTATCAGTACTGTTAGCTATGATGTTCGATTCAGATTTTTCTTCAGATTCCTTAGCGACTGTTTTTTCTGACTTTTCTTCTTTGGAAATGTCGCTTGGTTGTGTAGTATTTTCAAAAGAAGTACTGTTGTCTTTAGTTTCATCTACAACATTTATATTAGTGTTCTGTGTAACATTTTCGGGGTCTGAATAGTTGAGTAAATACAAGCCGTGGTTCGATTCATCTACTTGAAATTCTTCTTCAGGATCTAATTCAACATCCTTATCCAGATTTTCGAATTTTTCAGGTGGGACGTAAACTATACTACTTTCAGTTATTTCACTGCGTTCAGTTATCGTAACAGCCTTGTTGATTCCCTCTCTTCTACGGTTATTCATGAACCCTGCTCTGCTCTTATTGTCCTGGTAGACTCTAGGAACGAAAATATGTCGTATTTCATGTGGTTTTATATCTTTTTGGATTTCCTTGGATCCGTCGGAGGTTATAAACTTAAGTGTGGTCGCTGGATCATTGCTAGAGTTATCTAACGTTATCCTCTTCACTGTAGAGCCATTGGCGTCTCTTACTTCTAACTGGGCGAATGTTGTGTTGGTTCTGAAAATGAGATAGTTCTCGTATTAGATTGTCCCTTGGTTCGCACAAGTTTAATGTGGTAATGATTTAAAATCATGATTGGCTCCTATCATAAATTGCCCAGTATGGGCTCTACTTGACAATTTCTGATAGGAACCAATCTTTTAGGTTTGAATCTAGGCTCGCCTCCGTTTACATATGATTTGTACATAACTAACAAAGAGTGGGTTCTTTGTACTTCTCTGTCCTTCTCTTTCGGGAATACAGGCGTGATATTATGTTTAATCAATTTATGCAATTTATTAACAAAATAGGTAGAGGCACGAACTAATTCAATTTTCTGCAAACCGCACTATTTCTCTCCACAACAAACATTAATCAATCTAGCTTCATAAAGACTAAACTAACCCACTTCACAGTCCCTTCACCCATAGACAATACATACTTGTTAGCCTTATGTGCTAATGACGCGAGCGTATTGATATGCGTCGCCAGTCTATCGTTGAGGACCTGTCGTCTCCGTGCGGCGAGTAAGGAGAGTAGCTGCGAGTCCCTTGTCGCGTTAGTACTGCTTTGTGTCGTCGTTCGCCTTCCACCGCCTGCAATTGATAGGAAATTTTGCGTTAGTCGTATTGTAAATTGAGTTGTTGTTGTTGTGGGTTTAAGATAGGCAAGTAGGTTGATCATAAATACCTTCTGTGTAGTTTTTTTTTCTTGAAAAGTATTTTAAATGTTGATGCGGTTGGTTATTGAAAATATAAGGGTACTTATAAAAAAAACACATTGGATTTTTTCTGCAGCGGCATAGTTTTAAATGTAAATGAAATTTATTTTTTTTAGGGTAAAGGCACATTGACACAGATCGAAGCGAAGTGCTGAAAATGTACAAAACATATTGACCCACTATCTCCCTATTCAAAGACAATTGCATTCGACAATTTGAAGGTCGGATGCGACGTCTTTTTATCTGGCAAGAAATTTCTGCATTACGTTGTAAAGATATGCGTTTCGCTTCGATTCTATGTCAATTTCTATTGACTCTTATCCCCTCCAAGTCAAGAGGCGATTTTTTTGTTATGTAATTAATTCCCCAAACTGTGTGCCTGAGGAGTCCGGCCGAGAAAGAAGTGGCGAAACGACCCAGACCCAGAGACTGGTTCGAGCTGACTTAGAAAAAAAAATACTTGGAAGGCTTTGGGGGCCTATGCCCAACGATGGGACACTGTAAGACAATTTAAAAAAAATACCTACTCATAAGAATCGACTATCACAGCCATTAACAACCACAATATCCTAAAACCTTCAAAGCTGTATGTTTACATCAACAGAGGACGGAGACATCCGAGCACAATTACTGCTGGCCATAAACGACAGATCGCATGATGACCACAATAGACATAATTGCTGGTATCTAGTAGTTCATCAGACCTTCACCTACAATGTTATGGACGTGCAATGTGGAGGAAGATGACGATTTGATGGGTTTGTAAGTATTATGTCGATAGTATGGTATGGACGGATGCTGTCGGAAATGTCCTTGGGTTGACAAAGATTAAAGGTTTGGAAACATTAATTTGTAAAGGTTTTGATAGGACAGGAATTACACAATTTCATTTAATTGGTTTGTCCAAATGCTAGAACAAACTTGGCACAGGAAAGTAAGGAGATCTTATATGAAAATACAAATAAATAAATATAAAACGAAATAATAGATTTAAATGTTTCACCTCTATTAATAGTGATAAAAATATATAATATTTTTATCATTGGATACCTCCAAATTCAGAAAGATTCGTAGCTAATTAACGCCTTCAGAAATGTGTACAGAACAACAAACAAAAAGCCTAATCAAATTGACTAAAACAATTTCACCTCACGACTGTCGGTATTTAGTTTTCGATCCTCTTTCATTTTTTTGCCACCAACATCAGAAACTTTAATAGACAATTAGCGTATTAAGAAAACCAACACGCTGCCGGTAGGTCTAAACAAAAAGTCAAAAATCAATTAAATCTACTCTTGTCATGCTGTCATGCAATCTGAACAATTCAGTCTAATAATTGAAGGTATTTAGAGTTCAAACCACTTTTAGCTTTTCATTATTTTGACTCAGTTAAAATTACTGTAGAAGGCTTCAGGTTATGGTAGGTAATAACAAAAAGTCAAAAAGTCTAGTCCAATGAAGTTAATTGACTATTTAGCCTAATCACTATATTATGTACTCAGTTTTTAAGCCTCTTTTATCTCTTTCTTTTGACTAAGCATATTAGGCAAAATAGTTTCACCTGATTACTCTAGGTATTTCGTTTTTAAGATTCTTTCAGTCTTCAGACTTAGTCATTTGTTGCAGTAACTCTCAAAGTCCCAATACAAATTCCTTAACCACTTATTCAAAAGCTTGTACGTTCTCGTATTCAAAGACCCTCCCATTGTAAGCTAAGTACACATATGCGGCTCAATGTCATCACCGACATTAAAGCCTACTCTCACGGCTCACCGATTAAAACAATAAGTGTAGCTTAACACATTAGACCTTGACACGACGAAACAGAGAAAGTGTCGTGTGTAATCAGCTTTACGGTTGACTCTTTTGTTTGTATTTACACGTATGTTTGTACTTAGGTATTTTGTGAGGTAAATCATAACACAATGCATCTGTATTTTAGCGTTAAAAATTTTGAAGTTAACAATTTAATTTCATTATAGTGAAAGGTCAGATTTGAAGAGCGTACTTCTGCTTAAACACTAGTATCCTGTTTAATCACTATCATCGGCAAAATTAATTTTGAAAATTATACCTACAATTTTTTTTAGTCCTGAATTTTTTTGTCACACACACATTTTTTTTTATTATCTATAGGCTTGCGCTTGACCACTATCTCACCTGATGGTAAGCGATGATGTGGTCGACGGTGAAGCACGCTTGCCTAGAAAAAACCCATTCACTCTTGACTTAAAGACCCCTAGATTGTAGCTATCGGGAAACACAGACACCTATTAGATTTTACGAGCAACTCAAATTTGCTTGAAGTATACATTATGCCTAAAAGTAGTAACGTTTTATTTGCGCCATAGACATCCGGTATCTGGGGAGAGAGGAGTGTTACGCTGAACTCCCACCAATGTTTAATCAGAAGACGATCCTACTGTCTACCGTATAGTGCATTTTCCAATCAGTTTGACCAACAACTGTACAAATGACCGATTACATAAAGAAAACCTTCACTTCCCTGACGTTTTCATTGACTATGAATTTCTAATTTTGTTTTTATTGATATAAAAGCTGCGCATGCTTGCGGACGAGTTTCACCGACCACACGCTAGAGAAACTGACTGTCGGACGAGTAATTATGAAGCGGTGGTTATTGATAACCAATCACACTAGTTCATGTGATAATACATAAATATACATAACATCACGCCTGTATTCCACGAAGGGGTAGGCAAAGGTGCACCTACATTTTGCCAGTTATATTTAAGTCCCAAGTGATACTTACTCATGATTATAATCTCCTGGTACTTAAGTTAGTCTTTACCAGTTATGATTTCAGCCCCGCAAATAATAAGATTTCTTCATGATTTTGGCCTCCTGGTAGTTTGGGTATAAATGCTTATAATGTTCAAAATCTAACTAAAAAAGCAAGAGAGGAAGTTATATTTTTATCATGTTATTAAACTCTACTGATTTTATGTTTCTGACGTTATTTTGCCTCTAAAAAAGGATTCGTCCGAAACAACAACACAGAACTCTGCTAAAAATATAAATAATAATGAAATTCCTGTTTCGAGTGGATCGGACGAAACTCAGTGGCCGAAACGCCTACTAACCCACTAATCGAGACTTCGGGCTGCTACTACCATATTCCTGATGGAAAAAACCACGACCTGAGAGTCATACTCAGTATCTCATGTTCAGTAATATGTTGGTATCCATTATGCCAGTACCGTTAAATATCCAAATATAACCGCAGATTATTTGATATTTCCAATCAGAAACTTAACAATGTTACCGAAAGATATCATGATTAACAGTCGCAGTTGGCATTTGGCCTAACATCCCCATGTCTTGATTGTGTGTTCAGCTCATGGGGACAGGATTGTCTCTACCTTGGACTTTGCTAGATAAAAGTGTGATGTTATGTTATTTTAATGGCCTCTCTCTCATTCTCATAAGATAGTTTTTTCAGTTCATGAGAAGCTCTAAACTTGTTCACGTAGGTATATTATTACACATTTCTGGATCTCTGATCCACTTGCCTATTATGTATCCACGTATTATGTCAACTTTCTAGTTACGCGTCTGATAACTCTTCGCACTCCATATAATAAAGAGACCGTAAAATAAATAAAACAACACAATTTAGTAAATTGCTCAATACGCGATAAAATTCGTTACATTCAGTTTATTTACATACGACTTGCATAAGGTTATGTAAACAGTTTCGTGCGAAATACTCGGATTTGTTCGTAATCTCACGGTTTTTCAGGTACCCGTTCTTTACTAGTTTGTGTCACGATTCTGTGTGGTGCAAGTCGTGAGCGTTTAGCAGTGATCTTGTGTTTAAAATAACTTGTTAAATATTTGTTATTATGGTTCAAAAATAACATAGTATCGAAGTAAATAATTTATAATGATGGAAAGGGTTGTGAAACTATCGTAAGATAGTTTCATTTTACCCAACTATGGCGAAGGCAAAATGTTGTCCATGAAGGATAATCCATTATGTCAGTCAGACCATAAAGTGTTTATGGTAGGTTTAGATGCTTAGCAACATTCCTAACAATGGTTGTCAATACCTAATAAAAGTTGTGTTCTTTTCACTATAATAATATTCCACTGTGTTATCATTATACTTTAAATTCCCAACAGGTTATGGGCCCAGCCCATGGCTTGCTTGGTATAACGTAGTATCTCTGTAAATTTAAACTTTTGCGGACATATACGAAAATGCAAGCCGTTACATTTGAAAAGTTGTCGGGCCAGTCCAACTATGGGACTTGGTCTTTCTCGATGGAAATGTTTTTGACAGACCTGGATTTATGGGAATGTTTAAATGAGGATTTTGAGGCAAAAACGGCAGAGGCGATTAAAAGAGACGCCAAAGCGAGGAGTAAGATCTGCCTTATGTGTTCAGAGAAGATCTACCCCCTCATTATGACAACTAAAACGGCGAGGGATACTTGGGAGGCGCTACGACGAGCTTATGCAGATGGAGGTTTGCTGCGGAGGCTGAATTTACTTCGGAAATTATTCAACGTGAAGCTCACAGACTATAGCTCAACAGAAGAATATGTTAATGAGATCCAAGCCACAAGCCAGGCTTTGTTTAAGATAAAAGCTGGTCTGGATGACGAATTTATTGCAATTATAATGTTGGCTGGACTACCTGAAGAATTCAACCCTCTTGTAATGTCACTTGAGCACTCCAGCATGAAAATCACTACGGAAACAGTGATGTCAGCGCTTCTGAAGGAAAGTGAACGGAAGAAGACAACTACGAAGACAATGGACTCGGCGCTTGTTAGCAAGAAGGATATAATATGTCACTTTTGCAAACGGAAAGGCCACTATAAGTGGCAGTGTAAGCAGCGCAAGTCTAAAGACAGTAAGGGCAATGTAACTTCTACCCAGGATAGTTCTAGTAAAGGTACTGCAGGTAATGTGTCACTATTATTACAAAAAGATTTTGTAACTCTTTTATCGACAACCACAGAACCTATGGAATGGGTTATAGATTCCGGAGCAACATCACATATGACGTCGCAAAAACAAATTTTGGAAAATGTTAGTGCAGGAAGTTCGGCGTATATTACTACTGCTAACAATGACAAAATTGTTTCCAAATTAAAAGGTGATGTTTTTGCCATGGGGCGTAAAATAAAATTTGAGGATGTGTTGTTGCTGCCAGATCTTATTACTAATTTGCTATCGGTAAGTAAGATTTGTCAAAATGGTTGCATTGTTGTCTTTGATGTAAAATGTTGTCAGGTTTTTATGAAAAATGATGTAACCATTGCTGGTAAACCATTGTTAACAGCACCACTGAAACAGGGTTTATATATTTTAGATCCCAAAGAGGCAGCGATGGTTCTCACGACTCCTTCAGATACTTCAGGTGCTCCAAGTGCGTATGATTTATGGCATAGGAGATTAGGTCACCTAAGTGGACCACTAATGGTCAAGTTGAAAGACATGGTGTATGGGCTTTCGTTTGGAGAAGTGAACAAGGAACCATGTGTAGCGTGTTGCCAGGGCAAGCAGTGTGTGAAGAGGTTTCCAAGGCGGAAACACAGTAAAAGGGCTAAGGGATTACTGGAACTAGTGCATTCGGATTTAGCGGGACCTATGGAAGTTGAATCATGGGGTGGAAACAGATACTATCTCATTTTTGTAGATGACTTTAGTCGAAAAACATTTGGCTATGTATTGAAATCTAAAACCCAAGTGTTTGCTAAATTTAAAGAATTTAAGGTGCTAGTTGAAAACCAAACCGGTAAGAAAATTAAGAAATTGCGTAGCGATAATGGAACCGAGTATACCAGCAATGATTTTCAAAATTATTTGAAAATTAATGGAATAGTCCACCAGACATCAGTGCCGCACACGCCACAACAAAATGGGGTATCTGAGCGCACTATTCGCACTGTAGTTGAGAAGGCGAGATGTATGGTCCATGAAGCTGGATTGGATAAAAAGTTCTGGGGTGAAGCCGTTGGATGTGCCGTTTATTTGAAAAATAGATCTCCGACGATGGCTCTTGCGGATAAAGTGCCGGAGGAAGTGTTCACTGGGGAGAAAGTGGATCTTTCACACTTGAAGACTTTTGGATGTAAAGCTCATGTCTTGATGAAAGATCATGGCCGGAGAAAGTTTGATTCCAAGACTGCTGAAATGATAATGACAGGATATTGTGAGAATCAGAAGGCATATAGGTTCATAAACATGAACAACACAAAGCGGGTAATTTTCGCTCGAGACGCAACATTTATAGAAAGGAATGTTGAGCCAACTACAGTGGCTCAGCCAGGTGTTCCTGAATTGTCGAATACAAATGTTCAGTCATTGGAAACTCCGTCTACTGTGGTGGTTCCGATTACTGATCAAGATATTCGTGAAAGCATTGCTATAACTGAGAGCAGTGTTGCAAATGTTCCCATATGGACTGCTCCTAGTCCAGTTAATAGTTTTCATGAAGTACGTGATGAAAATGAGATGATTGAAGAGGTGGTCTCTCCCGAAGAGGCTAATCCGTTGTCAAGCCCGGAAGAAGATTTTTACGATGCTGCTGATTCTGGTTCGGATGAAAACGTTCGTGAACTAGAGATTCCAGAACGAAGATATCCCCTTAGGAATAGGCGTCCTAAACGTGATGAGGACATGGTCTATAATTTTCATGTAGTTGGTGATCCTGTATCTCTTAAAGATGCTATGCAGCGCTCGGACAAAAATTTGTGGTTGCAAGCAATGAAGGATGAATATGATTCCCTTAAGGCGAATTCTACCTGGGAATTAGTTGATCGACCAATAGAAGTCAATGTAGTAAAATCAAAGTGGGTATTTAAACTCAAGATTGGCGGAGATGGTAGCGTGCAGCGTTATAAGGCGAGATTGGTAGCTAAAGGTTACTCCCAGAAACCAGGAGAAGATTATTTTGAAACCTTTGCTCCTGTGGTGAGAATGTCTTCAATCCGTCTTCTGATAGCACTTGCAGCTGAAAAGGATCTGCAGATACATCACATTGATGTGACCACGGCGTTCTTAAATGGAGAGCTTCAGGAAAATTTATATATGGAGCAACCAGAATGTTTTATTGAGAATGAACGCAAAGTTTGCAAGTTAAAGAAAGCAATATATGGTCTGAAACAGGCAGCTCGTTGTTGGAACGAGAAAATCCATGGACATATTATGAAAATGGATTTTATTCGATCCAAATATGATCCATGCGTTTATACAAAGAAAACTGAAGATGTTTTCTTAGCTATTGCGCTTTATGTCGACGATTTTTATATCTTTACAAATAAAATCGTCGAGGCGGAGAAAGTAAAGCGGCATATTGCAAGTAATTTTAAGATAAAAGACCTTGGAGAAGCCAGAGAATGTTTAGGGGTCCGAATTTTCAGAGATCAGAAAAGAAGAGAAATTATTCTTTCTCAAAGATCCTATATTGAAAAGATCTTGGAAAGATACGGTATGCAAGATTGCAAACCAGTGAGTACACCAGTTGAAACCAACATCCACTTGAAGCCAGGAGAGAGGAATGAGAACGTTGAATATCAGGAGATTATAGGTTCTCTTATGTATTTGGCATGTAGTACTAGACCAGACATCTCGTTTGCGGTTACAATGCTGAGTCAATTTAATAATTATAATAATTCCACTCACATGGCAGCACTTAAACGTGTACTTAGGTATCTGAAGGGGACGATTGGTTTATCGCTATGCTATAAGAAGTGCGACAAATCTTTGGTTGCTTATGCAGATGCTGATTGGGGAAATGGGCCTGATGGTCGTTCTTTTACAGGTTATTTCCTTATGTTTGGTGGTGCTGCTGTAGCTTGGCAAGCTCGCAAACAGCGATGCGTAGCATTAAGTACTGTTGAGGCAGAATACATTGCTCTTTGTGAGGCTGCTAAAGAAGTTGTAAATATGAAAGGTTTATATGCTGAACTAACTAATCGGACAGAGACTGTGATTGTATTTAGTGATAGTCAAAGTGCTAGCATGTTAGTTTATAGTCCTGCTATCGGCAAAAGGTCAAAGCATATAAATATAAAATATCATTTTGTTAGAGAGTTAGCTGATAGTGAGGTGATCAGGATAAATTATTGTCAGACTGATGTAATGCCTGCAGATATGCTAACTAAAGCAACAGTGCGTCTGAAGCATATGTTCTGTAGCAGACATATGGGATTAAGTGGGGGTGTTGTCCATGAAGGATAATCCATTATGTCAGTCAGACCATAAAGTGTTTATGGTAGGTTTAGATGCTTAGCAACATTCCTAACAATGGTTGTCAATACCTAATAAAAGTTGTGTTCTTTTCACTATAA
Organism: Orthosia incerta; assembly: GCA_948252205.1. Taxonomy (NCBI): domain Eukaryota; kingdom Metazoa; phylum Arthropoda; class Insecta; order Lepidoptera; family Noctuidae; genus Orthosia; species Orthosia incerta. The sequence continues at coordinate 32,191,545 of OX411746.1, forward strand.
TAATATTCCACTGTGTTATCATTATACTTTAAATTCCCAACACAAAATGAGGGTTATGATTCATTTTAGTGAATAAAATCAGGCCTTGCCAATAAAGGTTGATTTACTTACAGTTTCATGACAAATTACAGTTCAGACGATGGCAAACTATTAAGAAGAATAAAAATACTCGTACTATATTAACTGTTCCATATTTGAACAACACAATAAAAGACAACATTAATTAAAAATTGTTTTGTCTACTGCAGAACTATTCTGTAAAGTTCTCACCGTGAAAACTTAAATAAAGTGAGCATGAAAGTCAGATAATTCAGGTGGATAATGGACACCTCCATTATCCACCTCAATTATCTGACTTTTAGCAGAATAGACCGGCTAATCTCCTGTCTTACACCACATCCCATAGGATAACGGTGCGTCTGTCTGATCCGTTGTATAACCGGTTCCCGACGGTGGCGGCTGCGGTCACAACAACCGTTCGACTATCAGTTGCGCAACCGTGTTGGCGTAACTAAGGAGGATGTGGCGTGTCGCCGGAGAAAAGGTTAAAGGTATTTTGATAGAACTGGCTCTCAAACTGACTAGAGATCAATAAATAAATGTTTGCTGATAAAATAGATGATTGAACGGCAAGTTACTTCTTGTAGTGAACACATATGAGACACCATTAATATTACATATGATATGTTTTACAAAATTGTGTTGTGAACAATTTTACCGTATCCTGTAGATTAACATTCCTAAGAAGTTTCTTTTCATATCAAGGGCCTTTTGAAACCAATTTCGAAAAGGTGGAGGTTCTTTCAGTGAGTATTCTATAAATAAAAACACAACAAAACCATCTATAATTAAATATTTGTAACAAAACTTGAGCATGGCGCGGCAATGACCTGTCACAAAACTATTACACATTCATCAAATTAAAAATAATACCATACACTTATTATCATTTACTACCAAAGAAAGTGTTACAATTTAAAATAATTACACGTTACTAAGACAGCAGCTGATTACAATTGTAATTACAATTATAGTTACACCTATTGATTATAACGTAATCAAGTAATTAGTAAATTGTAAGGATTACCATTGAACATGCGATGTCATGATCTTTCTGTGCCAAGGTTTTGTATTGGAAACAATTGATAAGGTATTTTAATTTATTTTATATAGTTTTGTATACAAGTAGTAGTTTTAATTAAGGCGTTAAATTAATAGTAGTAATTAATTAATAGTCTATCTATTTTCTTGTTTTTTTTTTCTAACTCATTTAGTCGTTCAACTCAGTTGTTCTATTTCTTCCTTTCAAGTTGTAATTAATTAGATAGATAGCTAGTATGCAAAACTGAAGAAAACCCTGGCTTTATTGACAGGTACAAGAAGAGTCTTTTTTCATTCAAGGTTCCAAGCAGTGAAATAATAAACTGACTGTTTATACGGAGCAATAACGCTCACAGTATATTATTATTACAGAAAAATTAAGATAGGTTAGCTGCAGTTCATAACATCTCATAAACAAGGCATAAAATACCGGACAAAAACAGCTGTTCCGTAAATGTATGTTTCCACTAGCTGCTGCTTTCTGCCAGCGGCTTCGCTCGCGTGAATGTTGAAAATTATCCCAAGGCAACATATTCCCGGGATGTAAAGTATTCTATGTGCTATTCCTGACTACCTCTGTGCTAAAAATCCAGATCCGTTCAGCCATTTGAGCGTGAAGAAGTTAACAAACACACTTACAAACTTTTATCCTTATAATATTAGTGCGATTGTGATAACTCGACAAAATGTACTGAAGAGCAGATTTTTTGCGTGATATCAGAGTTGGTCCCATACGAATAGTAGTTTATGATGCTGAGTAGAATGTCACCTTTACGGGTTTTGAGTTTATTCTGTTACACGTAGTATAAAGGGGTATGCACTCTTACTACCAACCCTTCAAGCAGCAAAGACCTTACCACTGAATACCTAAAAAAAAAAGTTAAAAACCAGTTACAACAATCAGCAAGTATTGGCTAAATCCCCCTCCAAGATGTAACAGTTTCACAATGCTAAGAGTTCACAGCAATACCTACATATAGGTACCTACTCGTAGGGTTCGAAGGCTGGGAAAATTTACCTTTCGTAACGTTACACTAAAATGCTGCTCTGGGTAAGAAATGTGCTGAAATGTACGTGAAATAGACACCTCTGTATCACCAAAGGTATGATAAAATCAAGAATGTGATAAAAAGAACGATCGTGTAGGTATGTAGATCACTCGAGTATGAAATAAAAAGAAGGACAGGTTGTCTTGATTGGGTTTTATATGCATGTGAAATCACGCGAAATAAATATACTGTGCTTTAATTAGCAACTAAACCTATTTCAGTTACATATACTTACCTACCTATTTGTTTTTATATAAAGACTTTTTACACAGCAAAAGTTAATTGTAATAGAAATCTATTGTGAAATTTTGCAAAAAAAGAAACTATGCCGCCCATCAACTAACCAGAGGAAACAATAACAACAATTGTAACAATTTATTTATTTGTTAAGTTTATTTCAGTGCAGCCCTGGCTCTTGTAACGAAAATCCTATATTACAAGACCTCGCAACATAGAGGGAGTATTAAACATGACCTGCAGCCTTATTGCGTAATGAATTCGGCAAGGCAAAGAGTATGAAAAATCAACCAATCACATAGACGGAAATCCACATGGCGTCTTTCATCTCGCATGTGATTGGTAGATTTTTCATACTCTTTACCCTTTGCCTTGCCGAATTCATAAAGCAATAAGGCTGCTGATGACCCATGGCTCTGAGACTTGGTCGTCTCACAATGGACGTCTTACGGCTGATATGATGATGATGATTATAAAATAAAAGAATGAGATAAGTAGCCAATAAAGAATATTATAAAAATTTAAACAATGTTTCACTTTTTTATCAAGAATTGCCTGAATTTCTATGTCAAGAACGGAAATCAGCTCACAAAGTTCACATCTATAAATAATTCAAATTATAGCAAATTGGCTTGGCTCCGAAACAAGCAAAGCAACATTTTAGCGCACCAAATTAGGTGGTCAGCCAGATCGTTTTAGGTAGAATCCAAGCAATATGCCTTTCGCCAGTCGCCGGACCACTCTAGTTTACCTACACTAAATGCCTAACTGCGGTCAACTATCTAAATGTCCTAATGAGATTGGCTATTTTGAGAAAGGACTTAGATTTGGTAATCTAATGCAAAATGGAAGGAAGGGTTTTACGTTCGAAGCTAGGTACACGAGCAATCGGCTGATACATTTAATCGAATTACGAAGATCTTTAGACCCACCAAAGATTGGTCCAATAAGCCCAATTTTCTATCAAACTTTTTGGTAAAATACCATTGTCTAGAATGATCATTACTATACAAAAAGTGTCGCTAGAACAAATGAAATGATTTTTTCGAATCATATCCTAGAATTCCATAAAAAAAAACCTCCAAGGAAACTTACCGACGCTACAAAATAGTGTTCACTTGCTTTAGCAGAGCTTAACTTTGTCTTTCTCAATAAAAATAACACCACGTAGTTAGGGAATACAACATATACTTAGTACCTACTAAATACTCGTATGCATCCAATAAAACTACTAGATCTACATACAAAGTAAGCGTTAAGTACCTAACTCCATCTGTCTAGCCTTTTCCCAACTATCTTGGGGTCGGCTTCCAGTCTTACCGGATTCCGAGAGTTGTACTAGTGTTTTACATGGACCGACTGCCAATCTGACCTCCACAACCCAGTAGCTGGGTAACACGGTACCCCTTGGCAAGACTGGTGTCAGATCTCAAGCTTCTGACTACCCGTAACGACTGTTACGTTAAGTACCTAACTAACTACATTAAATAAATTAATACTTATTTGCATCCGGGAATATCAGTTTGTGGTCTACAAAGTAAGGGTAGCTTACCAAGTTACATTAAGTACGTAAGCTTGGTAATTAGTTTTAAAGAGCCGTTTTTATTTTCTTAGCATCCTTCCTGAAATTAATAACAATATAAAATGTAGTGTCTAAGTGTGTAGTAACACACTAAGAAAACATAGTTGTTAGTTGTTTGTTAGTAAACATAGTTTATAAGTAATGTGTAATACTAATGAAAGTTTGAGTCTGCAATTCATTTATTTTTTTAGATCTCCGAACACTGAAGCCATGATAAACAGTTTCCCTTCAGTTAATGTGAAATATATTTTTGATGAGATACTTGCACAGGAAGAATTTTAGGTTTTATGGGCACTTTTATGTTTTGTTGTAAACTTAAAAAGCACATGATTTAAGGGCACACTAGTCGACGGCACGAACTATTTTGTGCGCGGGGTTAAAATGCATTTTATAACAACCAACAACACGTGCAGAAGAGATAGATGCTGTGATGAGCAGTAGGAAGCTAGTTCGCGTATGAATACGCACTTTTGCAAATTTGTAGCGAAATGGATAATGATTTAGGACGAAACCGAGCGCGCGAAATTTTATAAACAGACCTTTGGCAGTCTAGATATCATGAAAAAACGACTAAATCTATCTGTTCAAAATAAAATTATTTGCATTGTTGAACTACTAATCTATCCCTGTATGGAGACCGTTTTGCAATTTTCCGTCTTCTTATGGTATTTATTCGCGCCCAAAAATGCGTGTCGAAATGTGGAACTTTCGACGCTCATAACTTTCAAATATTTTCGTTTTTACTTCCATACAGGGCTAGATGATGAGATGAGACAAATTGACATCACTTTTTATTTTGAACGTACATCGTCAAACAGTGGAATAATCCCTAGACCACGTTTGTATGGAAGAATTTTCGACTAGTGTAACCTTAAGGGCATTTGTTTCTGTTTTAATTAGACATGGTATTAAGAGGTTTTATGTGAACGGGAGAAAATATTCTTAATTTTACGATCATGTGAAATAAGTTGGACTTTATGTCCTAATAAAAAAGATCTTTAAAAAAACACAATATTATTTTTAAGCATTAAGTCTGCCTCTATAAGTTTGAGTGCATGAACCACGACATATTAAATAAATAAATAAATATTCTATTCTTGTTTGTATAGTTCAATGTATTGTTACGTATGTTGAAATAGTAGGTGGAGTTTCATTAGGTAACATAATGGGACCAAATACGCAATATTGGTCCAACAGTTGGCTCCAACATTGCACCTGCCACCTGACATATTCCCAGCATAATTGTTCGCCAGTTCTCACAGATACATTCGTAACACTAGATTGCATTCCTTTTTCCGCAATTTGGCAAAAAACCTCGCAATATATACCTACCATTGCACAGAATACGCATTGTATAAACAAAGGCACGTATTACACTTAAGTTTTGTAATCTCTAGTATGCCTTAATTGTAATAATTTAATTAATTCATTTGTCTTAGTTGTTTTTGTTGAGTTCGGTATCTGTTCGGAGAAATTGTGGGAACAATGCGAGAAAAGGTGACTATAAGAAAAAGATTAAGGTTTAAAGTAACGACACTTTTGTAGCTAATTGGCCAGAAAACCGGTTCAATTTATTATCTCTTGATGGGGTTATGTCGTGCGTATCAACTAGGTTAACAAAGTAGACAATGGTCAACAGCAGTAGTCACTTAAGGCTCCTAAAGTAGGATTATTTTATTTGAGACAAGTCCGCCACACTATTCCCAATAACTGCGACTCCTGAATGCCAGGATCAATATTAGTGACCACTAGAAGCCGCGCCGAAGCAATGCAGCTCGACGAATGCTAAAGAAACTATTTTAGATCCCACAACAAAGTTAATAAGAAGAAAACCGGCCAAGTGCGAGTCGGACTCGCGCACGAAGTATTCCGTACCATTATCGCATAAAACGAAACGAAAAAAAACACGTTTGTTGTATGGTAGCCCCACTTAAATATTTATAATATTCTGTATTTAGTATTTCTTGTTATAGCGGCAACAGAAATACATCACCTGTGAATTTCAACCATCCAGCTATCACGGTTCATAAGATACAGCCTGGTGACAGACGGACAGACAGACAGACAGACGGACAGACAGACGGACCGCGAAGTCTTAGTAATAGGGTCTCGTTTTTACCCTTTGGGTACGGAACCCTAAAAAAACAGCGAAAGTAATAAAATGCAATATGCGTAAACCCTTTCTAATAAAAATTGTTCTAAGGAAATATTATTCATAGGTATCAAAACTAAGCCCACCCAAAGATTCAAATTCAAGCAGTAGTCAATTCACATTAAACCTGACACCCGCCATAACATAGAGAAACAAATCGCAACAAGGACCAGTGTCATAATACAAGCATCTCGCAAAATGCTCGTTTACAAACGCAGGACATAAGGCAGTCAGTACGACAACGGTCATAAAGACAGTAACACATTTGAGTGCAAGTCTATAGTGCGTCTATCCGACGTAGTGAGTAGAACGCACTAAAATAGAGAGGCACTCTAGCTTACAATTGCACGGTAGTAGGCCTGTTCGCACCGTTATTGTAGTGAAGGGAAAGTGGAAGAAAATTGTATCGATATTGTGGTGCCAAAAAGAGATGGATCGATTTATGTGAGGAAAGGTTTTAAAATAAATGAGAGTGAACGAAGGCGTGACGGTTAACAGAGAAGAATGGAAGAAGTAAACATGAGATAGAGTAAGAAGATGATTATGGTGCCATACATTTTATATAATATTCAAAACAAGAAAATTAAATTTGGCTGACCCTGACATTAATGACGAATGTAATAAGTACGATATTTAGTATATTTAGTACATATTATTAAACTATAAGTGGTGAGTGTGAGATAAGATATATTCCAAAACTTAAAGAACATCAGAGGCCCCAAATGACATTCTATCATCGGAAGCGTGGCGATACCGTTTGGTAAAATGACAAAAATGTATTGGAATGTCAAACGCTATTGAAATGCTACGTGATAAATCCCTTACATTTTGGTATTTCGACGATAGCTATCGCTGACATCGAATGACACTTGTCTAGAGCCTCAGATCCATATTATTTGTTTCCCAGATGCCTATAAATATCGATAAAATCAAGCCACATCCCTAGCAGCACCTGCATATACCCGCGTGCAGTGACCGACAATGAGGTCGCCTATGCACTGCATCGCCTATCGCCCGCGCGTGCGCATATGTGCAAACATTACTGTCACTAATAGTTGACTTCAAAGATTGAATTAACTTTATAATTATGTTATACAAAGACAACTGCGTTTTGACGGCTTGGAAAAGAAGAAAAGTTCCAAGTTGTTAATTTACATTTCGAATTCTCAAACCAACGCAATTATTGTCAAAATGGAAAATATTGCGACTACAAGAATATTGTCCAAATAATCTATACTAATATTATAAAGAGGAAAGTTTTTTTTTGTTTGTTTGTACCGAATAGGCTCCGACTCTACTGGACCGATTTAAAAAATGCTTTCACCAATAGAAAGCTACATTATTCCTGAGTGACATAGGCTATTTTTTATCCCGAAAACGGGTCCTGTGGGGTGGTCCACGGGAGCGAAGCCGCGGGGAACAGCTAGTAAAATATAAGCAGGACTTAATTTTAAATTTGACTGTCCCAAGATTCTATCCAGAAGGGGCAAGTTCCGTATTTTAAGAACGTTAGCATTTTGTTTGTATTCTCAATATATCAAGAATAACTTGATCGACCGTTGCTGAGATGAGATCACGACTAGATTTTAAATTTCGTTAATCAGGGCAATTGGCCTTTTAGATTTTACTATCGTCGCCATCAGTTGTTATACCATCAGTTGTTATATTTTCCGAAGCATCGATCATCCCCACTTATCCCAATTAGATAGTGTTGCATATCTGTCAAATCTAAAGCCACACAAACCAGTCGCCAATCTCCGTCTCCGCCAAACAGGACACCATTAATAGTTGCAACACCAATCTTAGCTAAACCAGTCAGCATGAAATTAAAAATACACAAAAGGCCACTCACACCGGGCTGGATTGGCAGGTGGAAACGGAGGCTGATTGCTAAGCCTAATTTACAATGGTATTGCGACAGTTATTTGAAAAGGAATGGCGGATTATGATTTCCTGGCTAGATTGGGAAATCTTTGATGGAAAATTGGGTAAAGTTGTGAAATTAGGTATAATGTATTAGAGTAGAATAGAACATACTTTATTGTACACCAAATTAGTTATACAACTTTTTCTAGGCATGTCCTTTGCAGATGGATCAGATTGATAACAGGTCCAGATAAATGTTATCAACTGCATCTATTTCTCAATAGTGTGAAGAACTAAAATAAGCATTATGATTAAATTTCACAAGAAAAGCAATCTACTAGCTTTCAGTAATCAGTTTCAAATGTCAAATGAACTACCTTAAAGGTACTAACGGTAAATCAAAAGTGTTAATATTATAATTCTTGTACTATAATAAGTAGGTACGTAACTGCCCAAATTGAATGTCCAAATACAATCAATCACAAAATACCCTTTGAAATTGCTTTTCAATTTCATTCATAAATCCTAATAGCTACGAGTTCGATTTTATTTTCAATTATTATTGTTCAAGTCTTAGATAATCCTCTATTAGCCTCATTTTCACTGACTTGAATGAAGCATTTGATTGAATTCTACTGACCATTAGTGTTATGTAGTTCCCGCTACTACAATGGACATTATGCTAGCCTTTATGTAGCCGACAAAGGTTTTGTAATTAGAATTATGCAAGAGAAAGTCTAGCTTAGTTATTTTTTTTAGTCTTGGTTAAGGAAATTTTAGGGTATGGTAGTATATAAAAAAATTACAGACAGACGAACTGAAGGAATTAACTTCGTTTTAATGAACCCTGAGTAAATTTATACCATACCACAGATATAGACCATTCTTCCAAAAAAATATGATTAAACTGAAGCTGAATCCTAGTTGTTACCTACTTAATTCGCGTCAGTGAATTAGTTTGTAACAAGTTTTCCAAAGTTCTCATTGAACGATGATGATGATTGAATTTGTTTCGGGCAAAGATACATTTAGAACACACCAAATGCAGTTAATGCAATCCTAGGAAAAACCACATAAATCTTGACCCAATTGCTGAAATAGTTGTGCAGTTCTCGACCACAGAATGTGTAGATATTCTTGTGTAATACGTTCTAGAGAGACGACATTCTAGAACTCCTTGATTTGCATCATCTCTGCTTACCCGTTTACGACGTGATCTTTTTCTTTTACTGATTTAATAAAGAGGTAAACTTGTATGTTTTTACAGAGTAATAAACTAATGGATGTTCTGTTCCGATCACAAAAAATCTTTCATTGACAAAAAGCACCAATATCACTGAATGTCATAAGCTTTAATTCTGGTACTATACTTGGCGTATTTGCTCAAAATCTCTTTTAAAAATGAACTTTATTTCAACAGCCGTGAGGTTTGCTTTGCATTGCCAAAATTTCGCAAATGTTTTGCAAAATACGCCAAGTGTAGTGCCAATTTTATATCCTGAAAAATGAAGAGCTTGTGTTGGATAGGCCACGGGAACGTAGCCGCGGGAAAACGGCTAGTGTATTTTAGGCGACATTCAAGAGTTCGTTTATCGCATATTACTAAGTCTCTGGTTACCCTGTTGCAGTGTTAAGTTAAATAATTGTAATTAAGTTAGACTGCACGCCTGAGGTAATTGGCGTAAAGCGCACTGATGCGATCAGCAGCGAAAGTTGAATAATTAATCACTCTTGTAGATTTTATCCACAGTAATTGGGCGTAGTTTAGTGTAGTGTCTATTTTGTGTGCTATGTAAGTAGTTGTGTTACAATCTGCAATTATATAAACTATGAACTATAAACAAAGACCATTAACTCGCAGAGAAAAATCTAAAATAAAAAAGGGAGAAAAGACAAGAGAATATAAAGGCACACCCGAATAACCAGGTAATAGCTATATTTTTTTAACATGACGTCACGCCATCTTCTATCTTAAGAGAAAGGAAGAGACCTGCCTATCGTAGTTACACCCTTACCCTTTCCCTCGTTTAGCCTTCAATTTCCTTGTAATAGAAAGCCATTTTATATCACAAATCCAGATTACGGTCAGCAGCCCGTTTAATAAATAACACTTTGAACCAACCAGGAACATCATGTACATCGATCCCACCGCACTATTCCCAAACTACTGCAACTCCTGAAAGCCAGAATCAACAGTGGCGACCACCAGAAAAGCGCCGAGGCAATGAAGCTCGACGAAGTCCCGGAGAAAGAATTTAACTGGCTTGGATCCCGCAACGAAATTAATCAGAAAAGAATAACGGAGGAGTAGGAAAATTAATAGAAATTTCCACTTCCCTCCATATCAAACAGGAGACAGAACAACAAGGCCAATTGGCACAAAGGGTCGTCATGGGTCAAGGGTATCATGTACATCAGTGGAACTTGCGACCTCTCTAATAACGAGACAGTATTCTGCTATTCTGCCCGGATAATAAAACTGCAATACCTAACAATCTCATACCCTTTTGATCCAACCGAGCATACAACAAATAACAAGTTAATTCATAAACAACACAATAACATACCGTCTATGTTGTAACACATAATGTATGCAGATCGTATACGACAGGGCTCATTCTCAAGCCTACAAACAGCCTATTGAAGCCTGCGCGTGCGACGGTTAACAATGGAGGAGCATTATAATCTAGTGTAAGGGAAAAATGGACGGTTCGCAGAAATGCGGGATACATTCATAAGTGGTTTGTTGTTTTCCTTGTTTTGAGGTATATATGGAGCTTTGTGTTAACTACTGAAAAGGTGTGGCTGTTGAGATGACAACTATAGAAAAGTATGAAAGACGAAAACATATTAAGCGTACCAAAATATTATATAATGGGATATGGGTGATGCTGTACTGTAATTTATAATTTCGTAGGCTAAACTTACAGCTGCCAAAGACCTTTTTTTAATGTTGCAAACGTGGAGCTAGTGTTGTAGGTAACGTTCAATCATAAGTGATTCATTGAATCGATATGACATGACTCCTCAATTTAATTTTACTAATTGGTGTGAATAAATGATTTATGAACATAAACATAATATATTTAAATAGTATTAATACACATAGTACATAAACTTTTACGGTGTTAAATATGAAATCAACAATAAAATAAATGCGATCGATAAAATGAAGTCTGACGTATATGAGTAGAAACTAAATAAGGGCCGCTAGTTTCTTAACAAATGTATTTTTATTGCCGTAAAAATAGTTCCATTTTCGATTTATTTCGATTTTCGATCACGCAGGACGATACTATTTTTATGTAACGATAAAGTGTAAACCCCCCAAATGCCAGTTTAGTCTACGAAATTATAAATCAAAGTATAGATGAGTTTCTTAAGATATGAAAAATTTGGAAGTCTTCAAAAGATAGAGCTGGCACGTTCTGAATTTCTTAACTTTTCAAACAGAAAAGATACAAGAAATTAAAGGAAATAATATAGGTAGGTTCAGGTTAAAAGCTTTCGAGGTCGTATACCTACTACTTATAGGCAAACCTCACATCTGGCACATTCAACTATGTCCACGTAAATGTGATAGGTACTACAGCTCGCATACATTAGGTATTGCAGTGACCTAAACTAATATATATTTTATAGATAAAGTACAACCTAGTGATCACGACCTGCCATAAATACAGGTGAAGGAATTCGGAGTAACAGTTTGAGTATGACAATATTGTTCGTTAGGTTCATGATGTCAGATTTCAGATATGAGAATACTTTGATTGTGATGTCATTTGATTAACTATTCTATATTGAGGACATAAGAAAATATGAAAGAGAAGGGAGTCAGTGATAACGTGGCGATTGAGAGGAGGGAATGGAAGAAAAAGCGTGTTGTATCGATCCCAAGTATCATAGGACAGGGAAAAGAAGATGATGATAAGATTGCATATCTGCTTAAGAAAGTTAGTTTAAAAGGCAAAGGGCAGGAAAGTGGTAAAACAATATTGAGGACTTTGCTGCTTCTTAATTCATTTAAATCTAAACTCACAATTTGGGATTTATAAGTTCGATAGGTAGCTAACTGAAACTTAATAAATCCACAACGTTGACACGCTTGATGGTATCGACAAAAAAAGAAACAACAACGCCGAACTATTAAAAATACGGTAGCCCACACAACACATAAGCAATATTGCAGATATTAATTCTGAAAAGGCATTTCGTTCACGTGTTTTCAGCTTTCGCAACCATCTAGCAAAATTTTAACATTTATTCGCACTAAGAGTAACATGGTCAGTAACTTATCACTAATTGGGACGTGAAAGTCCATTGCGTGAAAGGGTAACGAGTTACTAAATACAGTCTCAACGAGCGATAAAATAGCCACGTAGCTACGCACAACATTATTAACCTTTGACCGATAACCCCAATTGTAATTCCGAGCCGTTTCCTACAATTTCATCGACGGTAAGCCGCATATTGTTTACCTCATAAATTAAGGTAATAACTACCTCATTGGTCTAGAAATCACAAGTGCTACTGCCGAGCATGTGGACTGTACTTCGGTGAGTGTGCTCAAAAACGCCACGTCCTCATCGCAACAAGCCCTTCCAAACATCCTTCATAATACTCACAGCAAAAGAGTGGCACTCACTACCTGCGTCTGTGTATCCGAATGCATACAACCCGAATCACTTCAAAGTTGGAATGAACAGGCTTCTTCTGGGTAAGCTCACTCCATGGTTGACTTTCTCTCTGTCACCTCTGACCTAGACGAGAGTCAATAGCAAACCCATCTCAAAAAAAATAGTCTGCATTTGTGCCCGGTTGATGACAATAGGCTCGTTTACATGATCAAAAAAATCTAAATATTTTTTTTTTATTTCATATAGGCACAGGGGCACTTATAAAACGTCGACAAAAGGTGCACGGGACACGGTTTTGGGACCTAAACATGTCGAAATAAAGGTGTACTATACGTGTACCTCTGCCCAACCCTTCAATAAATACAGGCGTGATGTTATGTCCCTACAATTTCCGCATATCATTTACCACATAAATTAAGTTAGTGTAACAAATAAATTAGGAGCTAGGCAATTAAATTGCTGACACAATCGCTACTTGGATTCGTGCCTTATCGGTATGTCGTTCACCTGCTGGTCGGTCGCCCACAGTATCAGTTACCAATGGTATTTATATTATTATTGTGTAAGAGGTTAATTCAGTACGCATTTTATAGGTGGGACATTTAACGAGTATGAGAACTAATTAATGCATTATTTTACCAAAGACTGCAAATTCAACGTGAAAGTAAACTGAGCTATTCCAGTCTAGATAGTAGCACTCAGAACTGCAGGAAGTATTTACCTAATGACGATCTATATTTTCATTCAAATAGCAGAAGTAAGAGGCGTCAACAATATGGACAAATCAGTCTTTCAATAACAAAGAAAAAGAAAAATCTTCTAGCACCACTCTTTTCTAATTCAGTCAATAATAATTCATCCAATAATTTTAGAATATTCATCTAACCATTCGTAGCAACGACACTAAAATTTAACGAGTCGATTAAGACCCTGTAGACTGCAACACCCGACACATTACCTGCATAAGCATAATCAGCACGTAAAGCCACTGCTGGGCCACAAGCCCAAACCCTGTGAGAGGGCTGTAATGCACGACGCTAGCCCAGTGTGAATTGGTAGATGTCAGATGTCTTCAAATGTTTAGTTCTATACATTACCTGAAACAAGACAAATTATCATGAATACACAAAACTTAGCAAAACTAGCAACGAGAGAAAGTTTCTAACTTTAGCTAATAATACCTAAGAAGTCATAACATGACACTCAAGAGAGGTCTCGTATGAATGAGTTAGCAACGCCGCACTTTCCAGACGAAAGTTGTCGCATAGAACATTCACTAAATAGAAATGTTGTAAAGGTGTGATAATCTTTGTACTTGGTAATGTGGTTATGAGATCCTGCTTGTTGAGAAGCATTTACATTAATTACCACTTGGTCACATGGATAATCCCTTTAGTGTAGATGAATTATGCAAGCCAATAGGATATTTAGGCCGACACAGTCCTGTCATATCTATTAAATAGTATGAATACAGTTTAATAGCAATATATTTTATTAAAAAATCATGGTTATATTTAAAACTGTAATCATCGAGTTTCTTGCCGGTTGTTTTCCATAGACAACGACCAATTACAACTATGCAGCCAGCTTGGATGTTTTATTAGTGATTAGCAGGTTTATTTGAAATAAAATAATTTGAATTTATTTAGGATGTTATGGCTGTTTATAATCTTGAACTTCTTAATCTGACCACATATAAAGATATTTATGCACTATTCGTTGTAAGTATCTGTGCAAGGACATACAAAATTTAAATAACAGTTGGCTAGATATTGTTGATGCCTATAATACAAATAATTTTAATTATGGGATTCATTTATACGAAGAATAAACTTAGAAAATCTTTATATCCTTAAACATCGAGAGTAGACATGATCCCACTGAAAATATGAACCCCATAAATAAAACAAAAGAGAAGCAAGTACCTAGTCCTGCCATAAAAACAATTTCCTTTGCCCTCTAACACACCTTTCCAAACACAATCTATTTATCAGGTATTACCAACAGTTTGTAGGACGTGACATTTACCTCCCAGGCCAGGCACGCCTCTACAATAATTAACGATTACTAATATTGATATTGCACGTATAGTAATTATTTAATTTCAGATTTCGAAGAAGATAAAAGTAAATGCTAAACAATATGAGTGTCCTTTACAAATGGCATGTTTGGACACGTTAGCGTTTTTGTTTTCAATAGGTTAGTTGATTCTCAATAGCAACAAATCTGGAATTTCACTGTAGCATCCCGGAAATTTGTTCCCCGATAGGAATAATCTGGCTCCCAATTGTACCATAGAATGCACTTCTGCTTAATCATTCGGGGAATATAGGTGTGATATTATTTAGTTTGGTGTAATTTTGTATCCTCTAATAAGAAAACATTGCTTGAAAAGAGTTGATGGATTTCTCAAAAGCATATTTTAGGTGTTTTTTACGTTTCATTAAACAATGGACAATTCTTATCATTCACAATTTCATCTTCCTTATCTACAAACAAAACCATTATCTTGATGTTTTAAGCCGAGAGGTCGAGGTTAGATCTAGAACCATCTGCTATTTATGTTTCAATACTGCTATCTTGATCGCACTTCATCAATATTTCAAACACTTCATCAATCCCGTCTTCAATTCACATATAAATCGTTGTATAAAAATGTTTATATTTCTTTGAGATTTGATCTTCCAGTTCAAGGCTTATACATCAATTTTAACTTAGCAAGTTCTACATGGGTCAATACTTACGATTGCCGATAAGACAGAGTGGTAAATGCAACCAAAGCGCTAAAGCATAATAATTGAAATATCATTTGGCATTAAAAGGCGCAAGTTCATAAAACAACACGTTAGGCAACATTTGCGTCCATTTTAGGCAGTAAACTTCTCATTAATCCTTCCGTTTATCTGCATTTTGGTTTCGTTCTCATTCTAGTTACCCTTTCGTGATGAGTCCGTTTCCACTTATAAGATAAAGTTCAATCAGTTCTCCGTTCTTGAGTCTACGATTATTTTAGGCAGTGAATAAATTTATTTCAACTGTCCTGCCGTTGTCCCATGTTACTTGGGATCAGCACAACAAGCTTTCTTCTTCTTCCATTCTGTGACACCCTTTTCTTTTTAAATAATTTCTCGTACAATCCATCCTTTCTTTCGTCTTCCTCATCCTCTTCCACCATGCACTTTTATATTTATCTCACTTTTAGTCACATGCATTTCGGCCTTATAACAAGACGAGCGGTTCCCTTTTTGTCACTGACGCCAATTTGAAACTTCTCCTAATTGCCATTTTTTACTTAATCCATTATGGTTACTCTTTCAGTCGAACTATTCCGATCCTGAATATTAAATATTAATTTGTATAGAATATATATGCCAGAAATATGTACTTAACATTTCCTGCATGTACCTGCTCATTATGTGTAACATAATTATGTTGTTAATGTGAACACTTAAATGACATGTGCATTAGATCGCAGTTGCGTTCAAGGCGTAAGTCATTTACGACTCAAAATGACCATTGATAATTGGAGCCTTACAGATAATGATTATGACTTATATGCAATATGTGTGGGAGGAACATTAATGACTATCGGATATTGCAGGATTTGAGGTACAAATTGTTAAGGGCAATGATAATAGACTATAGAAAAAAAACTTGACTGATGATGATCAAGATAATAACCTTAGTAAAATTACCTTTGATATCATCACTAAATCATTGACACGGTCACGTTTTTACTCAAAACACATCACAAAATTAACAAAGACCTTTGGCAGTTTCAGCAGTACAAAGCCAATATTATATGTGTTAACGCCACTGGCGCTGCATTCAACGTGGCCACCTACTGGGCGAAAACTATTTAAACAGTTTTTCATCTAATCAAAAATAAGAAGCAGACTGACATCATTATTATATAGTAGCTTGCTATTGGAGTATTTAACATCGATATATAGCGGATATTCTAAATCTTCCATGTAATTATTCACCTACTTAACCTTCTAAACAAGGTGATTAGAACCTAATAAATAGTTGTAACAACATCGTCTGAAGCTCCATCCCTAAGTACCACGGAACTACTTAGAAGTTCCTTTATATAGAGTAGCATTGGTAAGTCAAATTCTCTATAGAATTTATCTATTAACTGAGCATTAATTGATTTCAAACAAGGCATTAGCAATGGCTTATCGTAACATGATCTACAAACATGAGAACATTGGATTAAGGTCGAGTTAAATGTTTTCACACGAGTTGAAATGATATATTATGAAGAAACTGTTAGTGCCCTTGCTGTTGGTAGCACAAAGTACGTACGGAACGGCTTGCCGCAGTAGTAGTGAAGTGGGTTCTGACAATGAAGTGAGTTTTGGAAAAATAAAAGACACCTGAATTGAGATTTTAAAAGAAAGAAACAACTGCGTTTACAACATTCTCATAGACTGAAATCAATATTTATATTATAATTAGCGACCTGTACCGGGTTCGCCTGGGACAAATTATAAACACAAACCTTCTTTATGTATCACTCTTTTTATTACTAAAACCGTATCAAAATCTATTGCTTAGTTTAGTAGAAGTAGGCATACAGATATATAAATACGATAAACAGACAGAGGTAGACAACGATTTCTTTTATACTGTTTAGAAAAAGAACCAAATCTTATGCAATATACATAGCCCAAAATAATATCTATTGAAATTCCATCGTCAATATTCTTTCAACAACGAAAATTTTTCGTCACTTATAATGACAAATCGAATTGTCGAGTATGTGAAATAATATTCCTTTAACTTTCAATTTGCAATGACAAATTAATATTGATAGTAATTATTTGAAATGCTTTCTCTTTAACAATTTACAAAGTTTCTGTCATTATGAATTACCGCATGTCTGCTATAAAGACACGCACAAAAATTAACATGTTCAACTTATTTTCTCACGAATGTCACAAACAAATACGATGTATCCTTATCCTTATTTTATCATTTGTACAAAATAAACTAGTTGCTTGAATTGCATATAAAAATATTTTGTTAAGCTATATTTTTTTTTTACCTTTGTATAGATTCTTTTACCGAAATGTGTGAACATTGTAGGCTTTCTAGATTTCTAGATGATTGTTAACATTTGTCAACTTTTTATTTCGTTTTACATTATTTTTTTTGTTTGTTTTTTTTAAATTTCGTACGACTTATTGTCGGGCCTACGTTGTCCCCCCATATCCAAGTATTAATGCTGTAACATGGAAATATTGTAAAAACATTTTTTTTTTAAAGAGTAACCATGGAGTTTCTTGCCGGTTCTTCTCCATAGGAAACGACTAACCCGAACCGTGCACCTTTTTTCGACGTTTTATAAGTGCCCATGTAGGCCTATGAAAAATAAAAAAAATGATTTTGATTTTGATAGTCGGTATTTTGGATCAATTAATCATTTAGAACCAATTAACAGGGTAATTAAATCCAACATACGTCCCTATTATGATACGCACCGTTTATCTTCGTACGAAACATATCATGCCCCGCGGTGACGTCCGATACGCAAAGATATAAATCTCACATCGCCATTCATTCCGGCAGCTCATGAACATTGGCGAAATACAAGCAATAAACTTGAACACAATTGGTAATCTTTTAACTTTGAGCTATAATCTCTTAAGTAATTTAAATGGCCTCGCTGGAGAATTTACATCTCTTTTAACCGACTTAATTCCGACATCTCCATAATATACATACATTACCGACAAAATTGGGAATCAAGATAATAGTATGTATGTATGTTATTGAATCACTATAACTACTACTTGGCTATATTATGTCAGGTTGGTACAAACATTCAAGTCAATACTAAACGTGGAGTCGACTCGGCAGGGAACATTTACAAGTAGGACTATTGTGCTATATAAGTGTTTCATAACTTTGTAATGGATTTTCATCCATCACAATAAACCTAATCAAAGCAGATTCATTGTTAATTAAATTTAAATCAAAAGCATCAAAAGGTTATCTAATTAAACAAATGAACGCCGTTGAACTTCATTTGATGCACCATGAGAATAAGGCCCAATAGTTCAATTATGAAATCAATATTAATTGTTACTGAACCTTTAGCTGTATCAAAAAGTTAGACTTAAGGTTAATTCTGCCGGATTAGACGAATTGGTATAGTACTTATGTATTTTCGTTCATGGTCAAGCAAGCAAGAACAAAATTAGGCTTGATATCTCTCCCCTTTGGCCCGTGTCCATCTATGCTGAATATATGCCTCCTCCATTGCACGTAAAACTGAGACCCTGTATCCTGTATTATCCAACCCTTGTATGTTACTTTGACCACGTTGTCGGTCCACCTGCTTACACTCCAAAACCGTGACATAACTTCCTTCTATTCTTTAAATGCAATAAAGACTAACAACATAATAGAAAAACTTGATAAAAATTAAAAACTAAACTTACCACACAAAGCTAGCTACGATTCCACTAATTTACTGCAAGCGTACCTCGTCTAACGTTATCCGATGTTCATATAAATGATGATCAAGATAATTGTCACGCCATGCCAAGGTTGGTGCCATTTTAGCACAATGTCGGCTGCCTTTGTTGTTGTGGCAAATTATACGGTATTGTGGTTATTAAAAGAATTGTTGACAGGGTTATTAAGGCTTTGGTATTTTGTATTATTATTTCATGTGCTTTCAATTACTTGAATAGACCATAGGTAATGCTCGGTCCGTCCATGTGGCATTCCTTCAAGTTCTGCTTGATAAAATTCTTTACCTTTCACACTTTTCACTCAATATTACTTATAATAGGGTTTCACTATTCCTAGCTTCTGTAATTGGATTGTCTTGTATTTCTCCAATATCTTCATAACACAGTTCATTCACAGCATCATCTTTATATTAGTGAAACAAGCGTCAGCAACTAATCAATTAGATCTTGAAACTAATCAGTAAGTTTTCTAGACAGCAATAAAATTTCATTATTTATCTTTTCAATAAACGAATGGGACTAAATAAAGAGTTATAAATATAATGCCGATGAATGAGACAAAGTGGCTAAAAAAATGATGGGTGAATTCTGTGAGATGTGGTACTAAAGAAAAGGAGTCAGTGATAGCATGACGGTAGGATGGAATGGAAGAAAATGTGTTGCATTTGTTAGCTTGATGAAAATTCATGTTCTAATTTAATATAAATATTGCACATATTTATAGTTGTTTTGCGTAATTTAATAAAAATAAGTAATGAATTTTACTAAAACGGAAGTCTGTATTAAAACAAATATTAATTATTGTTAAATCTATACCATAAAACATGTTGATTTTATGTGGATTTTATGAATGTGTTTCCATTTTAGTTTATTATAATTTTTGATATTTTTCGTTGTAAATAGCTCAATGCTGATTTCCGGTCGTTGTGACAAAATGTCGTGTTTATTTTCTATTGGTTGTGGCTAGACTTTTCCTCGGTGTCAACGAGAAAAGGACAGCCAATCCTGATTGAGCTATGAAGCCGTTTGAATATTGATGGTCAGAAAAATTGGAGATGTTCTGTAAAGCCGATAATAAAGTAATACAATTATTTGATGAAGTACAGTCTTTGAATTCTTATATCTGATAGTTTTAACAAATCAGAAGCGGAATAGCACCAAGGAATTCTGGTGTAACGTTACCACCTTGGTGTGATCATACGCCCACAATAAGGTATATTAAAAGTCAATTTGTGAATTTTATTTGTGTCTATTTTCTTTTCTGTGTAGAATCTGTATAATATGTGTAATGTACGAGTATGTATTTGTGCACGCGTGTACATAATGTGTGCGCGGGTGGCGTCCCGTCAATATGGACACACAAGACAGTTCGTCCTTCAATAAAAAAGAATGCGGTTAGATTTATTTGATACGTTGTTTAGGTTTCCTATATTTAGGCTATTAATGGTCATGATATTAGGAAAATACCAAATAACTAGACTAGATGCAGATATGATCAATGAAGCAAAAGGAGTATGTAAGGATTGTAGCAGGCTGCGTTCTGTAGATTTTGCCTACCGCCATGGGTGAAAGATGTGAGTTTATGTACGTGTACCAAACTACAGTTATTTTGAATTATTGTACCTATACTTGTATGTTGAATTGAGAAATTGAGATAGTTTGAACTTTATGCCGCGTATAGGCAATTTTGAAACAAAGAAGTAGGTACACAATAGAATCCAGATACTTGTTGTTCTAATTATTTCAGATCATTGGACGCATGAAGATGCCTAACGACCGGTCCGAGAGTAGACGGAGGTCGGCAGGGAGGCATTCCAGCGTCGTGCTGGGACAATCCTCGCTATGCAGCCGATCCCGGACTCCTGGTCGAGGCTCGAGGTGAATTCGGCGCTCGTCAGCAGACCCCGCAGCGGTGGTCGAGGCTCGAGGCGAAGTCTGCGCTCGTCAGCAGCCCCTCCACAGCAGTGTTCGAGGGTCGAGGCGAAGTCGGCGCTCGTCAGCAGCCCCCCCCGCAGCAGTGTTCCAGGGTCGAGGCGAAGTCGGCGCTCGTCAGCAGCCCCTCGCAGCAGTGGTTGAGACTCCGAGCGGTGCAGGTCCGGAAGAATAACTTCAAGGGCGGTGTTGCAGGCAAGAAGAAGGAGCTGGTCATGTCGTGGGCAACGGATTCACAGGTTACAGACACCTCGCGGAGAAAACATTAATAGATCACATAGTCCAGTTCGTTCTTAGAATAGAATAGAATAGAATAGTTCTTTATTTGCACAGAAAGTAGGTACAAGTTTACCATGTCAAGATGAAATTCAGTAAATAATTTGAAATAGGCGATACAATAAACAATGTTAATTTTAATAAAATGGGATTAGAAATTCGTCAAGTGTCAGGTCAATACAGTTAAACAATAAATAAATAAAAAATGATTAAGTACAAGTCAGGCAATCTCTCAATCTGGTATTAATGAAAGATTTCTCTCTGTGGTCCCACTGCATTCATCTGTCGATATTGTAATAATAATGATTTACTCAAATGAATCAAAGAGTCCTTACAATCGATTTAAACTGTCAATTCACATACTTAAGAATGATTTGCGCATAATAATGTAGATCCAAAGTTTGGTCCTAAATTAAAAAACTAAACAATGGATGAATAAAGTTAAAGAATGCTCAGAGATCTATGGGTGGGACAGTAAACAGACTGTCCACTACGCTCTACCTAAGCTAGTCGGTACTGCGGAAAAGTGATAAAAAGAGCAGCTAGCTTGGGACGAATGGGTTGAAAAATAAATCTGATTATCCGTCTTCTTCTTAGCGTGTCGATGGCAAATGTAAAAAGTTAAATATTGGGTTTGGCTCAGAATTCAGCCACGGCAATACCATTCGGTGACGCAGTCATACGGTCTTAACAGTAGTAAGTACAGGTGACAGGGCATGCTGCGCACTCCGTGAGGGCTTTTCCGTCTAACGAAATCTATGACCATTTACGTACGTAAATTTAATGTTGGCTAAAAGAGCAAAGTTTGGCGATGGTATTTATTATTTAATTATTTTAAAGAAGGCTTACATACTAACAAACCAATGACATAAATAAGGTAATTAAAAAAAATGCTAATAACAAGTCTCCACATATAGTTAATAAAAAGTTGATAAAAAGAAAATACATACATATACGAGTTAATATAATTAGAGCAGTAGATAATTTAACTGTCCTTGAAATAGAAGAGTAAGTATAGAAGAGTATTATTATAATAATAATAGCTTTCGCTATTGGTTGCATTGTTTGTGGAGTAGAGGATAGATCAGTTCGGCACGGGGCAGAGGCAATTGTGAGGAAGCTGAAAAATTATTTGGTTATCTGAGGGATTTCAAATGTGACAGATTAGATAAGTTTTCTAAGAAAGCAGTACATTCAGTAAGTGAAATGCGTAAACTTGTAAAATTGATTTGGATAGACTCTTGAGGTGTTGTAACATAACATCCTGAATGCAGTAAGAGTGTTTGGGTAATTGTGCCGAAGTTAAGACTTTATGACTGGATAACAGCGCGGGCTAGAGACTAGACGACAAATTTATATAGAGTATATATGTTAATCATGAACTTTTGATAGGGTGCGTAGATTTTGGTAGTCATAGACATTGGTAAAAGAATCCGCTATGAAAGGAGTTGTTCCACGCAAAAATGGATAGTAAATAATTTGCATACTTTCAAAAGCTTTGGTGAGCGCTTTAGGTAAAACTAAGATTTCGTTGGTGATTAATAACGTTAAGATTGGCGTTGAGATTGATGTCACTGAAATTTTTCTAAGTTATGATTTATTTTTTGGATAGTAACCTCACATATGGGTGTTTAAATATGATACAGAATTTAATGAAATAATTATGAGAGATACGTAAGACTAGTCATTAAGTGCGAGAGGGTTTATAAAGTAAATGAGGACGGACTAAGATACGTGGTGTTAAAGGGCTGTAGGTGGCAGGTTTTCCTCCAGAAAAGTCGCGAAAATTTTACATTAGAAAAAATTTAACAATATTATTCTTTCTCGCATGCGAAAGTTTATCAAGAATTATATAAATTCGTGTTTAGAATGTGCTCTCAATAAATTACCAACGGGAAAGAAGCAAGGCTTCTTGAGAATTCCTATGTAAATAACACTCTTTCACATCATACATATGGACCATGTCTGTACATTTGTAAAATCAAAAAGAAAGAATTCTTACATTAGGTGATTGTAGTCTTTTTATTTAAGGCGGTTAAGAGCCACTTGCGCGTTCCTGGATTATCCTAAAAAAACTCTTGTTAAGAGCTAGTTCAGGGTTAATCAGATAAATCGTCTTGCTATCAAGAGTTTGAAGTAAATCTAGAGTTAAACTTATAAATTTACTTAAATATTTAACCCGCCGTTGAAGGAGACTTAAGTCGCTAAGTCCTGGGTTAGTGAAAGAATTGTCAGAATAGATTACGTAACTTGAAAACATAATTTATTGTTTATATTTTAATATATTTGTTTGCAAATGAGAGGTAGGTATAGATGTAGAACTATTTGATCGTTTAAATAATGTAAATATTTATGCGGTGTACAATAAAGTATATAATAAATAAATCGGTCCATGCGTTAACGAGATGTTCGCTAATCAGTGTAAGGGAAATGTTGTTTTCTGATGACAAAGAAAAGGTTCTATGACATGTCTATATTTTGTGACTATGTCACATAGAAGTCAAATATCACCAGATGTGAAATTAGGGGCATGGAAACGCGATTTCTTCAGATTTCTTTCCTATTGAATAAAAAATACTAATTTTACCGAAAGAAATTAAATTGTGATGGCTTCGGTGAACGAATGATGCCAATACGATTAAAATGAAATGTCATCTTAATAATTATTACGTATTACGTATCGTTTCGGCCAGAAAGTATTACGTATCGTAATGTAGTGAAATAAAAGGGACACACATACAGTTTCGTTCATAGATTTATGCATTTATTTTTGTCGGATTATATTTCGGGGCCGTACTGAGAAACTAAAGTTTTGAACCACGATAGGTATTATGGTGGGTCGTAGATACACCCATTTACTAGAAAAGGGACGTCAAAGTATGTAGGTGTATTTTCTGTCGATAAAATTGCCTTTGTTTCAATAACAAAGGTAGGTAGCGAATACTCTACTAGCGAAACCGATTGTACCGATTATGATTTAAATAATGGTTTAGATAATTTATTTTATGTTTAGATACGAGTAATAATTATTTGTGGGTCTAGAAATTAATGAAGTACATACTTAATCATGCATAATATTTTATTTTTTGAGTTAAAAATATTACATAACCATTTTGTAAAATAAATATGAAAAGATATTACGCTTGATGGAGAATAATGATTGAGTTTATCTAATTTTCATCTTTAGCTAAATAGTATGAATTACACAAATTGTTGATGGTGATTGATTGATTGTTGGTTGTTGTTGATTGTTGTTATTGTTGGTTGTTGTTGATTGTCGTTGTTTGTTTGTTGTTGGTTGTTGTTGATTGTTGTTGTTTGTTTGTTGTTGTTGTTGTTGAGCTATTATTCACCATGATTTTTTTTAGTTAATCTACACTGCTATGAGCAAGAGTGTAATTAACTGTTATTCGCTATGAGCGACCATGATTTTTTTAGTTAATCTACACTGCTATGAGCAAGAGTGTAATTAACTGTTATTCGCTATGAGCGACCATTTTTTTTTAGTTAATCTACACTGCTATGAGCAAGAGTGTAATTAACTGTTATTCGCTATGAGCGACCATGTTTTTTTTTGTTAATCTACACTGCTATGAGCAAGAGTGTAATTAACTGTTATTCGCTATGAGCGACCATTATTTTTTTTTAGTTAATCTACACTGCTATGAGCAAGAGTGTAATTAACTGTTATTCGCTATGAGCGACCATTATTTTTGTTAGTTAATCTACACTGCTATGAGCAAGAGTGTAATTAACTGTTATTCGCTATGAGCGACCATGTTTTTTTTTGTTAATCTACATTGCTATGAGCAAGAGTGTAATTAACTGTTATTCGCTATGAGCGACCATGTTTTTTTTTGTTAATCTACATTGCTATGAGCAAGAGTGTAATTAACTGTTATTCGCTATGAGCGACCATGTTTTTTTTTGTTAATCTACATTGCTATGAGCAAGAATGTAGATAACTTTTATTCGCTATGAGCGACCATGATATTTTTTCGTTAATCTATATTGCTATGAACAAGATTGTTGATAACTACTATTCGCTATGAGCGACCATAATTATTTATTTTGTTAAACTGAATGTGAGTTATTATTATTTTTTGTTTCTAATAGAATTAGTGTTTTGTAAAATACATTTAAGATTTCAATCGATTAGTCTTGATTATTGTTTTAAGTTTTTTTTTTTGTCATTCGCGGGGACGCGAAACTTATCAGGATGGACGAATGTTAGCTTGATGAAAATTCATGTTCTAATTTAATATAAATATTGCACATATTTATAGTTGTTTTGCGTAATTTAATAAAAATAAGTAATGAATTTTACTAAAACGGAAGTCTGTATTAAAACAAATATTAATTATTGTTAAATCTATACCATAAAACATGTTGATTTTATGTGGATTTTATGAATGTGTTTCCATTTTAGTTTATTATAATTTTTGATATTTTTCGTTGTAAATAGCTCAATGCTGATTTCCGGTCGTTGTGACAAAATGTCGTGTTTATTTTCTATTGGTTGTGGCTAGACTTTTCCTCGGTGTCAACGAGAAAAGGACAGCCAATCCTGATTGAGCTATGAAGCCGTTTGAATATTGATGGTCAGAAAAATTGGAGATGTTCTGTAAAGCCGATAATAAAGTAATACAATTATTTGATGAAGTACAGTCTTTGAATTCTTATATCTGATAGTTTTAACACATTGAACCCGAGTAAAATGGGACAACGACTGAAAGATGATGATGATTACAGACCGGCTAATATGCATTTGCATTATGCATATTTGCATATGAAATTGCAAATTTACCCCATTCTCAGAGGAAATTGCATATTATATTGCATATCTATGCATATTTTCGCTATATTAATTATATTTTTCGGTAGATTACCCTATTGATAAGTGTAATAATAAACTCTTTGACCAAAATTTCGCATATAATCACTAACAATTTTTACTTATAAAAATATTTTGATTGATTGAAGACTATACATACATTTAGAACATCTACCTGCCTGATTGTTTACGTTTACAAAAATATTTAATAATTTTTCGTTTTAGTGCATTATTATCATCTATAAAGTTGTTACATTTTAGTATTAATTAATTTATGATTGAATAATTCCTACTAATTGTATGCTAATTTAGAAATAAAATAATTAAAACCTAGCACTTTTTTCCATTTTCAAAAAATTTCATATTGCATATTTTACAAATTTTCATTCATATTTTACGTATTTTTCATGCTTATTTCAAGCTTTTTACATTGAATATAATCCGGCCCATAATGATGATATATCCGCTTTTGCTGACATATTAAAATCATCACAGCTATCCATCACAGAGGTATCACTGTCACATTGTCAACGTCACAACAAACAGTGGAAATAATAATCATAATTATGATTTATTATAACATTACGGTTCCCACACTATTGTGATCTACGGAAGTGAACGATTTGGTCACGCGATCATTCTGTTACATTTCCGATGCTTTGTCGTGTAAACTGCTAATAGAAAAATCACAAACTTAACTACATGGGCTATGGTTTTGACCAAGGTTAGACTGAGGTCAAAGTGTCAAGTTAAAATGCCCAAACTGAGGTGCAGTGTTATCGTGTGAGAAAAATTCAACGAAAAATGTATATTCAATATTTTTTGTCTAACTAGTTTAATCTCTTCTTTTCGTCATTGCCCTTTGCAGTTACGCGGGATATGCTTTCTTTATCCTGCTATTACGCATCGTCATCTAAAAGGCCAAACTTTTTCTTGTCCCTCTGGAAATTTGCCCTTCAGGAATGTTATGACCCCCTCCCCCTTTATCCAATTTACTAACTTTTCGATCATAAAATATTTCGTAGATATAGAAAGTAAACATTAATAATGCATTTAGCTTTATACTAATTTAGATATTTTCATCTAACACTTATTGACTAGAAAAAAAAAGAAGGGAGGATCGCCTTCAACAACTAAAAATTACATAGTAAACCAAAATCTTAATAAGATAAATAGCTGTTACACTTAAATATAACAAACAAATTATAGCATACGCATACGTAGCATACGATTGTCTGTTCTTGTGTAGATCGGTTATTATGTACTGAAGTGTTAAATTATACACTAACGCAGTAACTCCGACCTTTCGGTTAAGGTTTGGTAAATGTTAACTGGCGTATGGTAGGTTATAGTTAATTTAACATTGTCATGTGAAATTACAAGTGTTTTAGATTCATACATGACAGAGGATTGATATCTATTGCTAAACGCAGGCCTCCCCTAGACCTTGAAAAATGGATAATGTGGACATGCTGTGTTGTTATGTTATTAAAATTGAGGAGCAGATTCTATGTGTCCATCATTTTAAATTTTCGAGTCGCCTGTAACGATAGTAAATTACTGTCATGACTTCTACTTTTTTTAACAGACTTCAAAAAGGTGGAGGTTCTCAATTCGACAGTTATTTTTTATATTTGTTACCTCAGAACTTTATACTGGGTGAACCGATTTTGATTATTGATTGAAAGCTGTTGCTTCTCATGTGGTTCAATTTAAATTTGATTAAGATCTGATGAAGAACTTCGTAGATATACAACAGAACTCTTCAATAAATGACGGAAAAGCTCTCGAGATTGCTGCAATAGCATGTCTGTTTATTGTTTACACCATTTTATAACATATTATCACGACGGTACGCTCTAAAGTGGTACGCAGTTGTGAACAGTTCACCCTGGTACACTCTAATTTCACCGGTTGAGTTCAAGTTTCATGTTATTCAGGTAATCTATTCTGGCATAACTGTGGGCATTATATAGATAATTACTACAACTAAAAATGTTTTTTTTTTCTACGTTTGCTCTTTTCTATTTAACCAAAAATCGTCCCATATTTAAAAATATTCCATAAATTGTAAACCTTTTTGTTATTCTTCTAGAAAGTATCATTGCTATTATTTATTTTTAGCACTCCTATACTTGGCAAGTTTTATTTTTTAAGGTTACTGAAGTAAATCTAAACTTTTTTATTGTTTGTAGTATTTCGAGATTTGACCCGTTGACTAGACATATAGTAGATCATAATTAGTATATCAGTCGAAAGCCATCTACTGTTGGGCATAGACCTCCCAAAAATGGCGCCAAATATCTCTATAGATAGATCTGCTATAGATACTTTCATTATAACAACTCCCGAAGACGTCCTCGGGACTAACTTATGTCCAGTCAAACCCGTCTAATAGCTCGTAAGTGTAAAGTATTTCTCACACACAATATATTCGGTATCAGACATCAGTTTCCATACAGTCACAAAGGACTGGACTTAATGACTCCGTTGTTGTATGGGAACTGATGAGAGGATAAAGTTGTTCTGTCTATTGTGTGATTGTTGCCGAAGGTGGTGGAGTTCAGGAATTTATGTTATACATTATAATCAGGATTATGAAGGTGTTAACTAACTTACAACATGACTATGTTTGAGAATATCTAGTCTCTTTTCTATAATTGTATTTTCTAAACTTATGCGAAATGGTTTTCGAATAGATTTATTGTCTTGTTGAGTATTCTTTATTAATATTTGCCTGCTTTCAATCTTTTATATTCACATGATGCCCTTGTGACACCAGAAACAGTAGAGAAAGTAATAACACAGAAGTACTTATAAGCTTTTGCCATATTTGTAACTACATTTTGAGAATATCTTTCGGGTTTGCAAAATAAAATTATGCAAAAACCTGACAATGACTTAATTAATTTGTTACATCTTCCACTCTCACATTACCTTGACGAAAGAGATTTTTTTTTTTTACAAACCTCAAATCCGCAGAACAGCGATCGAAATCTTCAATAACAGTGCGTAAGTTACCCAACAAACTACGAAAAACAATACAAAGTAATCTCTCTATCAGAGATAAGTTAGAACAAAACATTGGCGACCTCACCTCGACCTGGTCTAACAATACTAAGAGAAGCTGGGCCAGTGTCACCTCTCAGAGGTGTTAACTAAGTTGTATAAGTTATACAAGAGTTAACATAATAGATATAATAAGATGAAGAATGTCAGATGATGGACCTTCTTCATAGCTCTGTAAAACAAGCTACATTGTAACCGATTCGGTGTTTGTAAACTTGATCGTATTTAACTATTAGGTACAACAATAATTATGTATGATGCCCTGATTTAAATTATTTCCCATATCGTTCATATTATTAATATCATCACAGATTATGAAATGAATATTATTACAAAGGAAAGAAAAAAATTGTGAAATATGTGTTACCTTGCTTCTGTGATCGGTTGAAAATTGGAGTTGCGTTTGAGATATGCATTTCTTTCTAGAAAGCGAGAGTTTAACTTCCTGAAAAATAAAGTTTAAAAGTATTAAGTGCGTTTAATTTCACCGGAATCCAACTACATTTATCTACACTTTAACCAACCATCAGAAAAAACCGAAACTAAGGCAAATCTACGCACGCATAAGTAATATCTGCAACACTTATATAACAAAATACTACAATAGCGTAATAAACTAACTATTACAAATCAAACGAAACATATCGTGTGTTTAAGATAAGGCGCGTAATCTCAGTTTAACCCAATATCGGACAAAGAAGTAACTCACCTTGCGTTAGAAACAGACAAAGCTATGAATATATAAACATGTTGAACATGCAACCACCTCTATTTTACATACAGTGCAGGCCAAATGAAAGGGTTCAGTAGTGATTAAGAGGTTGTACACTTGGTGGAGGGACTGCTGCGTTTGTGATTATGAAAGATGATCTGGCAAATAATGGTAATGGAATATAAACGTTAGCATGGATATTCAGAACTACTCGTATATGATAGGAGTGGAATTCCCTGCTGGGGTACTTAAATCAGGACTAAATATGTTTACTTGTGTACATCATCGCTTACCATCAGGTGTTGTAGTGGTAAAACGCGAGCACACCAACAAGAAAAAAAGGTTGGCTGCATACAAACTGTAAAACTCTTGAAGTAATAAGACACATAAAATCCTTACGAGTAATTTACAGACGCTGGAACCGAACCACCAAAACTACTGCTTGAAGTCATATAGCTACAACTCCTAGACAAGAGGATGAAAAGACTAGACTATATCGAAGATGATTTTATAATGCCACAAAATTTTTGATAGCCGTTAAGGTTGGCAGGCTATGCTACACAGATTTCCTAAACTCGCGTAATAAAGTAGTCTGCAATTTCAAGGTTACTCTCATAGTAAAAGTTGATCATACAGATGAGTACAATGACCCCGTATTCAGATATTTCAATTACACCTTGTAAAACGAAATAATAGGCCCATTATCATCAATGTAAGTAACATTCTTTCTCACACATCTTACACTTAGCGTTAGCCAAGACAAATGTGCAATCTCCTCAAGTACAGAGAGGCTTAGTGAATATGCAAATCCACTGTCACACACAGATTGAAATGTCGATTACAGACCGGTACCCGTCGACATTGAGCGTGAACATACACCTATGATTGATACAGAGGCCTGTGAAGGAAGCCATTATGTGCAAATTGAAGACACGTGTGTATGAGGAGACAAAATATTTCAGGAGGAATATTTTGAGTTGCTCAAATTAGACTAAAGAAGTTGATAATCCACGTGAAAACAGGTACGCTGTGTTAAGAAAAATTTCGTGAGGAACATGTTGAGTATGAAAGTAGGTACCTATGACTATTACAGTACGGAGAAGACCAAAATACCTATAGATGAACTGTGTGTGTGATGAGAGCAGTGATGGCCCAATGGTATCGGCCGCGACTTACAAGTTGTAGGTCGTGGGTTCGAACCCAGGCAGGCGCTTTACTTTGTGTAAATTATTTCATCACCATCACTGCTCTCAAAAACGGTGAAGGAAAACATCGTGAGAAAACCGGCATGTCCTAGAACCAAAAATTCGAAGACAAGTGACATCCACCAACCCGCACTGGGCCCGCGTGGTGGATTACGGCCCATTCCTTCCCAGCAGTGAGAATATTAATAGGCTGATGATTTGATGATGATGACGAACTGTATGTAAAATTATGTCTAGAAAAGGATGATACTTAGATGACGACTAAGGCAACATAACAATTAAACAATACTCCTGTATTGAAAGGTGAAACACAAGATTGAGGAAGTTTTCATTTTATTGCGCAATCAATATTGCAATATAATATTGTAGGTATATGTGACGCCTTATACTCAAGTATGGAAGAAAAAGAAAAGTTGCTATACACCCCAAACACACTGGGATAAGGGTAAGAGATAACTCTCTATACGTTTTTTGCAGTAATATAATTGTTCCTTTCCCTGTGCTGTGGCCATACAAGATTGGAGAAACCCTGGATGAACAACTGCAATCCGTTGAAGAGTTTACCTCTTCGTATAAAGCCGAAATTGAATAAATTAAAAATCAAAACGGGATTTGTTAACCGAAGAAAATAAGGTGAAAGTATAATTTTGGATTAATTTAACCATTTGTACCTATTATACGAGGAGAGGTCCAAAAATTCGCGAAATATTCGCCTTAAAAAAAAGATGATTTCAAGGCAATTATTCCGCAAACTTTAGGACTTCTTCATGTTCCATTTATATAATGATCTACCAAACGTATAATTCCGTAATTTCTAATCATTGCATACCATTCTATTAGAAAATCTACATTCATTTAAAGCGGACATTTACGAGCAAATAATAACATGATTAATAGATAAATTGAAATCGTTTAACCCGTAAATGGTTACCATATTATTATGTAAGTTGTAGCAATAATAAGGAATTACGATATTCAAATGTAACTCGTTGGACAACTTGTGAACACCATTATATGGTAATCGAAGATGTTGCTGCAATAGGAAATACATAGGTGTGATATGTTAGGGAGGAGCTTTTTGAAAGGTTGATGATATGACATGCAACTAATAATGCTATGGCTTTTATGCACATAATTTAATACAATTCGGTACTCTCTGTGATACCAACGTAGGTCACAAACAATGATAATTATAAAATCTATCTGAAATTCCTAGCAGAAAGAGCAGAATGACGAGACATTCTTTTTGAAAAGGTATTTTCAGGAGCTGTGTCAGTCCGTCATTCGAGTGTCCACAAGCCGTAATCGGATAATTTCCTTTAAACACCGTTCGTCTATTCTAAATCTTTCAGGAAGTAATTTTTGGAAATACTGCACTAATCTTGGAACAATTTTATTTTAGAAAAAAATCACGGTTATTCTCACTCTGAATAATTTATGAATTTATTTCTTGCATTCTTATTCTTAAGTGCTAGCTATTGCCCAACATGTCAAGTAATTGTAAGATTTTCTAAGTAAAAAGTTGGAAATGAAATCTTTTTGTGAACTTCCGTTTATAATAACGAATCGACTCAATACGATAACTCCTTGTCTGCCTCTTGCTTGACTATTATTTTCTATTTTGCTTAACTTGAAATCGTTAATCTAAAATATCGTAAATTACAAACTTTAAGGTCATTACTCAGCAATGACGAACTTACTGATAAAACATTATAGGTAATTACTGCTAGTATTTTCGTAAGAGCCAATTAGAATATTTCAAAAATAAATGGGTCCATTAATATACTCGCATGTCACACACAACATACTGTCATTAAAATATTGACTCTAATTTAACTCTTTCAATAAACTCATAATAAAATATCTTCTAATGTAATTTAATAAAAGCTTTCATCAAAATCATAAATCTGTCAATAAGTTATGCAAACGTACAATTAATGGCCCTAAGACAACCATCCTAATACATGTTCTCATTTACCATTACTCAATAATGTTGTACACAATTAAAAATACCAATAACTTCATTGAAACTGGGTCGTCATATTTATTTTGGATCTTGTTTGGAGTATCCAATCTAAGGCCAGTCTAATGAGCGAACCAACTGATTAGCATACCCACTGAACTTTATGTCTCGCTTGTCTGATTGTGGGCTATAAACGGTATATACAACTAGTCTAGATCAGTCTGTAAATAGACAGATCATATTTTTGGTTGTTTGTTTTTATTGATCTGGATTTGAGAAGTATTTTGATTCTTGTGTGTCAAAGCATTGAAGCAATCACGTGCACGTGCAGGTGCAATGACTCTGAGGTATGCCGTAACCATGTTGATGGAAATTCATTCTACAGACACGAATTAAATAGTAGCTCATAATATTTATCGTCATGCTCACACCCTTTTCCCAATTAACAGGGCAAACAGTAGCTGTGTGGCTGTAGTGGATGTGGTATCGTGAACCAGTGTGGTTCACAATTCATCAGCATCGTAATAACTCTTAAAAGTACTTTTCTGGAATCTTCTGGCTAACCCCTATATCGAAGAGACACGAAAAGTAGCTCAAATATTCCCTGTTACAGCCCTTAGACATGAAATCAATTTGTATCTCTACGTAATCCCTCAGTGAGAAAGGATACAAGTTAAGAAACTAAATAAAAATATCACTGCAATTGGTTACTGCAATGAGATCAACGGATCATTTCAACAGGTTCTTAATATCTGTCAGTAGCGAGTTATAAAGATCCGAATACAAACAGGTTCGTATTGTATTTAAAATCTAGACCAGTCACTCCTCAGGTATGCATGCACTTTTGAAAGACCTATTGATCAATGTGCCTGATATACGCGACGGAGAAGTTTAACAGGTTTTTAACACAGCTTTCTGTCATAGCAATTCTTGCAATATACGATGAAGATAACAAAGATAAAATTAAATCAATGACAGTAAAGTTCAGAACTTAAGATTAAAATTGACATTAAGTCATGTATAGGTAGGTACTTATTATTTTATGGACAAGCCCTTCCAATTTCCATTGCAACTCTTGAAGGCCAGAATCAACAGTGGCAGCTATAGCGCCAAGGCATTGAAGCTCAAGGAGTCCTTGAAAAACGATTCAACTATCTTGGAATCCACAACAAAACGAAAAGAATAGACTACCACTAGTACCACTATTTGTTCTGCATCACCCAAAGGCCGACTGGTAGAAAATGCCTAAGGCATTAAGTCCGCCTTAATACATTTGTGTTCATGCAGTATTAAATAAAAAGATACGGAATCCTAAATATAGCGGAGAAAGTTTAATTTCATAATGAGCTGGACCAATTTGTATAAAAAGACACTCATAACTGGAATAAAACCAGGTACCCAGCACAGATTAAAATTAATACTAATAGTTCCTAAATTGTAAGCCAATTTGATTACTGCTTTAATAAATACTTCCACTTCCCTCCATATCAAGCAGGAGACAGAACAAACAAGGCCAATAGGCACAAAAGGTCGTTTACAACTGGGATAAGCCCAGTTGCCTAGCACCACGGATAAAAATTTGTACTAATATTAATGGGTCATTACATTGTGAGCTGCTATATTTGTTTCCAATAATAGGTATGGCAAAAATGCTTGAACGCACGGAAATTTGTTCTAGTTTCCACAAGGTCCGTATAGTAAACAACTCCAGATGCAGCCTGTACATTATTCATCATAAAATTGCGCTCATTCTGCCAAAGAATACACTCCCATAAGATATGATGTGCAGATTGTACATATTCGCAGTCAGACGTAGAACACTGACATAAAGGTGAGGCGACGAGCTTGAAGAAAATAATTTACTTTTAAAGTTACCATGCCCTGTGAGAAATTGGGCAACACAGTGATCCACCTCCAGCCACGTTCTGGCTAGCCGCACGCGAACGGATGAAATACTTCCATAAATTACCAACAGGGACAGAATAACAGAAACAAAATTGACCAAGCAAAACACTTACAATACCGCAATCACTTACAATAAAACCCATAACAGCATGCAGTAGCCATATTGAATAACAACAATCGATTAGAAGGTTGCAACACTAGTTCGATGCGGCCGGCGATCGATGTAACGATGTAATCGATATCCCCTTGAACCGAAGAACTCGTAGTCGAAATAATGGCGCACATCCTTAGCGCTTGGTTATGTGCTAATTCTAAGTGGTTTATTGCTTTGGAGCTGAGATATAGGAATCAGTTGGATTATTGAATAGTATTTAGATAAATATTCTGGATGCGAGAAACACCTGCCAATGTGGAAAAGAAAGAGGACGGCCAGATGTCCAGACAGATGTCCAGAAATAGACGTATTTCCCCTGAAATGATGATGATGTTGAGATGAAGGAAGGATTAGCTGTTCTTTTTAGTTTATAATTTCGCAAAACTACATTTTATTCTTTGATCGAAAACGAACCCGTATTAGGTTAAGGGATTTTAGGGCAGATATTTTTAATTAAATCGGATTAGTTTCAGTAGTACATATATAAGTTACACTTTACAATTCGTAACATTTAACTTTAAGTACGTGTTACTAGAATTTAAACCATAAAAGTGTGATAAAAGTATGTTTATAGTCCATAAAAAAAAAATCGTGAGAATGGCATAAAACGTTTGTTCTTTTTCAGAAAGTAAGAACTTCATTACGTTTAATTGTTTTCCATTCAGATTTAAATGACGAGGTGATTAAGGAAATATTTATAAACGCTACGGTATCTAGGAAGAACATAATTATTAACTAACATTACCAAATTAGTTCACCAATTAAACTTTAAATCAAACAAATGTTTATATCAAATATCCATAAGATATTACTAATAGGTCACGATCCATTAACATAAGCCAATCGATGCTATATATGGTAACTTATAAAATACTTAAAGTTTTATAGAGGAAGCACATTGTTTCAAATATTTATTTAATGGAAGATCGGCAGCTGTGAATTATTGAATTAATTTGTTGATGTTTTGTGTGGGAGCTTTATGTTATGTATTTACATGATAGAGACATAAATAGGATTGTGTTTCGATAGGTAAATGTTTTTTTCCATGGGCACTTAAAGTCGCAGACGCAGATGATTAAAAAGTTCATATAATTTTCCATTCCAAAAGTAAAAGACAAAAATATCTTTAAAATAGAAGTAGGTATTAAAAGAGTATCTGTGTAGGAACTACAGGCAACAGAAATGCTAACAAGG
This sequence comes from Orthosia incerta, assembly GCA_948252205.1. NCBI lineage: Eukaryota > Metazoa > Arthropoda > Insecta > Lepidoptera > Noctuidae > Orthosia > Orthosia incerta. The sequence continues at coordinate 32,227,901 of OX411746.1, forward strand.
CAAAACAGAATGTTCCCCGCGCATACGGTACCTATACGGTTTAGCGGCCAGGCACTCCAGGCAGTCGTCCTCGGCGTCCTCCCCACGCCGTGGCATTAACTCGTGTCTGTACAACTTAATATAAGGAGTGTACTGTGTATTCGATATTTCCTGGTAATCAACCAATAGACTGTCACCTTGAACGTCAGACTTTCATTTACCTAAACTTCTCTCTACCACGATACAAAAGGTCTCAACAGTCTGGTATGGAGTAACCCTTCACAATTCATTACCACCATTTCTGCCGAAAGTCGTCTACTGCTAAACATGGGCCCCTAAATGTCTTTGCAGTTCTTAACTTAACTTAAAATAATGTCAGATTAAACTTTTCGTAAACTGTATCCTCTTCCTCATTTAACTCTATAGCTATTAAGGTAGAAAGACTCAAGATAAGCGGAATTCAAGTAATTAATCCCTGAATGACCAAAGCCTTGCATTTTGGCATTTTGACCCTCACCTTCGATAATAGAATAACATTTTGTCTAGAGGCTTAGGTATTCGTGTAGGTTTCACATCATTCAAGAAAGATAAAGAAGCGGTCCATCAGGTCAACATGACGCAATCTACCAGATTCTTTGACCCGTGTGCAAAGTATAATGATTCAGATACCCATGTTACCATACGGCTATAAAACTAGCCACCTTATATGGAACGGTTCGATACTAAATATTACTACTAATCACTGGCTTTAGTTACATCACTAGTCTGGCACGTGTGATAGTTTTCTGAGATATCTGGTTTAAATGTCGCTCCTAAAATGATTTTAGAAATATTATGGAAGACCTGAGACTGGTTGCTGCCCACGACATTTATCTAAATAAATGACTACATATACACTGCTGCAGTGCAGAATTTTGAGAAAATAGTAGTTGGTAAACATCACAGTCAACACTTTTTTTTTTTTTGCCGTACCAATAAGGGTCATTGGCTATTCCGATAATCAGCACTCTTGGAATACATGATTGACTTAAGCTTACTTGAATGCCAAATTCATTTCGTAATTTTCAACACCCACAGAAATAGGAAAGGTAGTCTATTCCCCAACAACAAAACCTCTATTAAAACCACAGTTTTCCTCATGTTATAATAATGTTCCATATTCCAGCATTCTTGGAAGCTTGCCATGCACGTCTCAGATGATCGACAAACGTATAAAACACAGCACACATTAGGGTCGGTCGCAACGCATTGCAATAATCCTACTGTATCACTGTAGAACGTTTTGTATGCTCTGTCGTACATGCAACTTAAAGTGGCACAAGCAACTTAAAGTGGCTGTGGGCCGACTATGTTTGTCAATTGACCGATATCAGTGGAACAAGCGAGTCATAAATTAGTGAACGCACTCAGCAAGCGTAGCAAATAGGTCCGAAAACCTTGAAAATGTATTAGAAACAGACGGGATCAGTCGGGCGTGCTCGCGAGTTTTGTTGCATCCCTGGTAGCGGGGATATGGTAGCGGCAGGAACTGTGGGGTTTGTGTCAGTAGGAACCCATCACAACCCACCATTCTCACACCCGACGAACGACATACTAAAAGGGTTTCCCCATAAAAAGAAACAAACCTAATTCGGAAGGCGGAGGACCAGGGTATATAAAATTTATTTAAAAGAAGCCCAATCGCATCGTTGTCATATTGCTGCGTCGTCACACCTGTCTGCGGGAGCCTTAAATCTGTTCTTTCGCAGTCGCTGCGTGCGCGCAGTTCTCACACAGCGATCGATCGTTAACGTGTGGTCATCTGTCACGCATGCGCGGTGCCGCAGGGTGGTCGCTGAATGGAATTGCTATCAATGAGATGTGGGAATATAGGGCCTGGGGGACTCGATTATATTCAGAGCTGTTTGAATAAATATTTACTTATTTTTAGATAAAATAGACATAAAAGTTGCAAGCGAGACATTTGCCCAGAATGGCGTGTTCATTATGTGAAGAATCGAATGGGAGGCATCGTATAATACCTAAAACACTTATTATGTTTTAATTTTTACCACTGTGTTTACGATGCATGAATGCAACGCTTTTTTACTCGCTTTTCTATCACTTAATTCGGAAGTTATTGCTTGCACAAAAAATACTAGACAACACTGAATATAAAAACCTAGTAAAACAGGCATATTAAAAGTTATTAACAATGTAAAACTACTAATCCATCTATCAGAGCTCAACCATCAGTAAAAACTCCTGATACCAGTAATGAAAAAAAAAAGCCCGTCGAGTGGTCATAAAGGCCAGCACAGGCGGACACGCCAGTGCTGGCTGGCTAGTGGGACGGTCGAGTTAGTGGAGCGACAAACTGACGCTGCAATCATGTGGGACAGCTTTCCAACTATACTCATACTGGGGAGTTAAGCTTTTTTGAAGAATTATATGCTTGTATTGCACACAATTTAAAATTAGACGAAAATCTAATTCATTCACTGTTAGAAAATGCATTGCCTAAACCACCAGGTCTTCAACCATGAGCTTATGTACACATGTTCCTTATACATACAAGAAAGTTGAGCGCTATGGAAGGATTTGGTAGATCATGATTTCAGCCAATGGAAGAACCCCATCAGGCTTTGGCAACGTTATGATGACAACTATAAAATAACTTCTTAAAAGTTTCTCAAACTGGAAATAACTCGTATATTTTAATATGAAAGACATTAAGTTAATAACTGATGGAACTTACTAGCAGGAAATATGAATAGTTTTTCTATCAGCAATATCGCGTAGTCATTTTAATTTGCCCAAGTCCGCAATGTACGTGGTCGCTGTAAGTGCATGTGTCCGATTTCATGGTCCAAATAAAAGCCGCATTCATTGGAACCGGATGTATCGGAGACACACATGTTCATACAAACGTATTGTATGACATGGGGTAATTTTCTAAATTATACCATGTCCATCCATAGTAACAATCAACAACTGTTAGGGCAAATAAGAATCTGTACAGGTAGAATTATACCTAATGGCAGGTTGAAGCACTCCACGCAGTATCAAATTCATGCGACAGCGAGGGTGAGGGATGGGATTCCGTGCAGTGAAAACCAGACTTCACAGACGTTATTAATCTTGAATCGACATTTATCGATCGCTATGAAAAATAAAGTTCCTCTCAAAGGAATAGGAATACTTTTATCACCCAAAAATAGAAAAAAGTAAAAGCTCCTTAAAGATTGCTTTACAAAGCTTTGCCCTTGATCCTTCTAACATCATACCGTAATTATATACCTTTCTTGGTATAAGCACAGATATTATAATACTATCATACAGATGCCTCATCCGATACAAAGAAACCGTGCCGATCGCGTTCGGTTCCGTTCCACGGATATAGATGGCGTTAGCAGCGACTTGCAAGTAAAAGGGTATACTCAGTTCGTGAAAACTTTTTTTTTAATACAGCGATGATTTGTTTTATAGTACTTTTTGCACGTTTTTACAGTTTCACTGTACCAAAAAGTGTTACAAAACAAATTTTTAAAGTCGGATGTCTCAGAAATTTAAAACCGCGCTATCTATTGGGATCAGTGAACGGAAATAAACATGGAAGCATTACTTCGAAGGAACTTAACGCGCATCCTGACACAAAATCCCAAACAAACTCACACATCGAAACCCCGCCACTGATTCGTCAAACTAGCCAAAGTACACAAACAATATTATTACAACTCATGATGCACAGTAAAAAATAGACCTTATTTACTTAAAGTTTGGGTTTAAATTATCATCTAACGTATAGGCCGCTAACGACATTTCTACGACGCCACTGCGTCCACCAATCGCGTCGCCCGGGATTCTTTATGCAATATGGAGCAACGCAATAATTAATTATGATAGTGATGGTATTAAAGTAATATGAAAGAAAATATAGAAGCATAAATAAACGTGTGTGATCAGGGTACCACCGTCAGGAACAAAGTTCCTTCTCACGTATGATTTAAACAAAAACATTTTTTTTATTTTTGCCGTCTTGTATTATTTTAGCCTCACAATCGACTTAAGCATCCTCGAAAACTAAACCCATGATGAAAAATATGAAAGATTTCGCAGCCGCCATTTTGGATTTATATTTTGACCAAATTCGAAAGAAGGATATCGCATAGAAGTATGAATGCTTTTTCGCGTGATGATTTCTACCAGTCAAATCCTACGGCAATTCGTGTTAAAGAACCATCTTTTATTGTATTAAAAATATATCTTTTTGGAACGGTCAAAAATATATTAGAAAAGATAAAGATACAGCAACGATATCTATTTTCTCCATGCTGTTAAAGGAACTTTTATGTACCTACAATAACTTGGTATATTTTGCATAGTGCCGTCCCCATAGAAAAAAAAATACACGCCATTTTTTTTTTAAATTATATTTGCCATTATTGTCAGGTAAAAAAGTTAATTGTTTGGTTGGCATAACATCATCCCTATAGATTTCGTGGCATACTTCATTTTTAATAGAAATATAATGAATAGCGATGTATTTACACGTGAAAACTAATTCCAACATTCTTGTTATGCAAATGTGATTTATTTATGCACCACTTCACTGCACAAGAAGGCATTTTTAAATATTTAACATGCGAAAAACAGTAAATATTAGTCGACCGCCGCTGTTGCCTACTGCGGACGAACTAAAAGCGTGAGCGGCACGATCGGTAAGCCCCGCCCACCGGGGCACAATTTGCGTTGGGTCATCTTTTAAAGCTAGGAATGCTTCCATGTTTATTTCCGTTCACTGATTGGGATCAATTTTAAAGATTATTTGAATGGATCATTCCATTCAAATAATCTTTGAAATGTGAATTAAAAGCGCAATATTCCTTAAGTTTGTGCTTAAAGAACAAACATATGATCGTCTCTAGAAAATTATAATATTTCACAAGACTCAATAACAAGTCAAAACTTATCACGCCATCTAGTGCAATTTATTTGACCCAATTTTTCTTTCTTCGTTGCCCGTGTTATAAGTATGCAATTATAGTATTCAAAGTAAATTCCTCACACGCACGAGTCTTTTTCAGTAGCGAATGGTTACTGATCGTCCTTACTTTCCAATTTTCAGGACCGAATGGATCCACTACTAAACAGTTTTCATCTGCACCATTTTTCTTTAAGTAGTTCTCACTTGTCCATAGACAATAGGTCACTTACCCCGCTTTACACAACAAAAGAGTCTTTGTTTACGTCTCACCAATAAGGATAAAAACGAAACTTTTGTTATTCATAATTTGTTCAGTTTTGGTAATATGATGTCTCACAAACTTTCACTCTACCCTCTCTTTTACGTAACAGCCACTTACCCATACATATTCAGTTTTATTTTTCAGCACGTAAGGTTTCTTTTACAGTGAGCAGCTTACCTGAAAAGAAAGAGATGGTCATTAGATTAATTAAGATTACGAGTGCACTTTTAGTAAGTGTATTTAAACGATTAAAAGTTAATGCCAGTCTTGGAAAGGCAATTATGAGCAACATCTAAATTATAATTTTCTGTTGCAATTTTAAGTGTATTCTCTACATAATAATATGTTTCTTGGCTTCTACTTTTACTGCAATACCTTTCAGTCTCACGAAATTTTCCAGGTTTCCTTATTATATTTCTTATCACAGTAAGGGTCAAAGCAAACTCAGACAGAGTTTAGATGGAGATAGGTGTCAATATGCTATATATTTTAGATTGAAGCGTCGTGTCGTTTCGCTCCTACTCTGCCTCAATGTGTTTTGAGCCCTTAGGCTCGTTCACACAGAACATCCAGGATCGTTTTAACGGATCCGTCGTTACGGGAGTAATTGCACGCCCCGCGTGGTTTCGATCCGATAAAATGGATCAGTATTTTAATACTGTTGTATATGTGAAGTCGCTCGAACAACTACATACATCAGCGCCGAATAAAAACGTATACGATAAAGCTGACCTGTAAAACGGACCCTGTGTGAACGAGCACTTAGTCAAAGTTGGCTGGGCAAAGATAGAGAGAGGTATAATTCAGAGAATATTTGATTTTGATAGGTTCACAAGACTTTCAGGCCTTCAGACTGCATATCTCTTACTGCAACTCTTTACCATCTCTATCTATCTCTTGATGCGTCCATGACACTTATGACAAACCACATACCTTGCCCCAAAAGTCAATTTTTTTAAACCATAACTTGTGAGCACATAACAACCGCAATGAGTGACAGACAGACAACAGAAATAACAAAGCGTACCGTGTTATAATATCAGTCCATCGTGTGCTTACTAATGAGGAGACGATGAGTGACGTAAGAGGTGCGTACGCGCATACCAAGTGGAAGGTAATGCAATGCGCTGGAGTGTGGGCGGCTTGACATGGATGCCGAAGGTTTAAGGAGTTGCTTCTTAAGCAGGTTACAGGCTTAGAACCTGGCAAATTAATAAAGTATCGAAGTGCTTTTTATTACAAAGTTCTTAGTTTCTTTGCTTCTGTTTCTTTATACAGACTTCAAGCAAAAAGGTGCAAAGGAGGATTGTATGCCTTAGGTATTCTCTACATTAACCAGTACTACCAAGGGTGGATGGCTATAAATAACAGGATAATGAATCTTTATGCGGGGTATATTTTAAACTGCCTAGGTATGATCATCGTCAGGAAACCTTTATGCAGATCCATTGGTGTAATTGCTGCAAGGCGTCCCAGTACGAGGATAAAACGATTAAATAATTAATCTGCCTAGCTGTTTCCGAACTTTTTTGGGTCAGCGATTTATATCTCTCAAAAAATTCTAATCAGCTATTTAAAAAAAGTTTTATTTTAGGAATATCTTCAGTCCTTGAAAAAATAATTGTTAACTTGGTTAAACAAAACACGTCCGATTTCAATTAAGTTTACCTCTTCCCGTACATATTTCAACGGTGTTTTGGTCTAACAATAAATATCACGTAGACTAGCCTTACAAACCTATTAAGCCATTACAGAACCTTTAACACTTTCTAATATTCAATAAAAAATTCGATAGTGAATTATCGAAAAATGAAAAAATGAAACATCAAACAGACAATGGTTTTCGTGGGCCATACCAGGAGAACCAACTTAAATATGAACCCGTAATGAACTCTACTGTCCAAGATGTATGTACTAAAATTGCTTGGAGCAGTTTGTAAAATATGGTTCGCCTTGTGTTGCAATATGGACGACAAATTGCAACTGCCTATTGCGTACACGCATGTTTTCCAAACTGTTTGAAATAAAGAAGCTATTGTGCTTGTAGAGAAAATTGTGCTTTATTATAATGTGTTTAGGTGCAATTTGCAATGGGGATGCTTTTGAAAATTTTAATGACTGATGGTCGTTTTTCTTGGCAGTTATTGTATATGAAACAAGATGATTTGTATGTAACGAGAGTTTCTTTTTGTCTTTTGAATGTTTTGTACCTACCGGTAAGAAAGGCATCTGCTTGCTTGCTTGCTTGCTAGGCACCAAAGCAGATGCCTTTTTTTCAAAGTACAATTAAAAGAATACCAATCTTCGCAACAAGGTGTAATAATATTTTAAGCTAGCCCAATATTAATATGATAGTCAATAATTGCTTAACAGACCAAACGCAAAGCGCAAACGCACTTCCTGTCAGAAATTAGAATCATAGGCCTATGTGTTACAATATGGAGTGGGTAATATATATACATAAATCATGAGCACAAAGCAAAGCTACCTTGCTGATGTTTGTGTAATCATATCTGTATTACAATCGTAACGCAATTTGCATCACAAATTAGATAATTCAGAGAAGGCCTGTTTCGTACAATGCGTAATATTACGCTTGTATACGCATAGGGCGCAATCATACCGCAACAGATAATTGACAAAACAAAACAGACTTAGAAAAATAAGAAAAAAAAATTGAAATTGAAAATTTTATAACTCCGATAAGAAATGAAGCTAAGATGCCTTACTGTTACTAATGACTTGTAGTAATGAGTGAATCCTAAGTTGGGGGAAATAGTCATGAACTTACAAAAAACGCACTATATTACGGTTAGCAGTTCCAAGGATCACTAATAGTCAACCCAGTCTGAGGATACTAGTTTCACTCTTTCGAGTAGCAAGTTAGTATTCTTCGCATTCAAAAAAAACTTTTTTACAAAAAAAACAACTGACTTCCAAATAAAAACACTACAAAGTGAAACATAACTTTACTTTTGGAAGTCGGTTGTTTTTTTTTTGTAAAAATAGTTTTTATTTTTCACTTTTTAGTGGTACAATAATGGACAAGGTCTATAGTACCTGTAATACCCACAGTGATGCCAGAATAAATTACCCGAATAACATGTAACTTGAAGATAACCGGAGGAATAAGAGTATACCAGGGTGAACTGTAAACACATCTGCGTACCCGTTTAGATCATACTAGCGCGATGATATGTTATGAAATGGTGTAAAAAATAAACAGATATACGATTGCAGCAATCCCAAGAGATTTGCCGTCATTTATTGAAGAGTTCTGTTGTATATCTCCGAAGTTCTTCATCAGATCTTTAACCAATTAAATGACACCATTTCGAAATAAGCTTCTTTCAAACAAAATAAGAATTTTGCAAATCTGTTTATATATGAAAGAGTTATGCCCGAACATACATGAAAAAATAGAAACATCCGAATTGAGAACCCTGCTCCTTTTTGGGCAGTCGGTTAAGTTAAAAAAGGTGTAAACTGTTACTAAGACATTGTACTCGACCTAATCATGATGCTGAATATTTGGCATACCTAAGTCTGACACCCAGGTTAACATTTGGTTTTAAATGAAGTCAAAATAGTTGGGCAAAGGCTAGGTAGATGATAACGATTCTTGTACCTACATTTTCAATTAACTAAACAATAGACTATGCAATATACACCACACAATGCCGAGTTGAATGGACCTTCTGCCACCCATATGTCCACTCACCTCACGCACGATTCACGAGCACTATTGCAACGGCTACTGTTCGCAATGCTCATGATGTGGTGATCATTAACGGTGATTGGGCAATGGTTGACAAATTATTGCTTTCATGACGGCTGCCCAAATTAAATCATTGTTGAGTATGGTTGTAATTGGTTTGACACGATTTAATTAGGTATAGTCGTAATGATTGATTGAAGTTTTTGATTAGGTACATTCCTACAATACCGATGTGACTACTCAGGCCCGAAAGAGAAGAGAGTATACACCGACGGATCGAAGACGGACTCCGGTACCGGAGTCGGAGTCTTCTCACACGACTTAAATATAAATATATCCAGACCGCTAGGAGGGTTCAACACCGTCTATCAAGCGGAGTGTGTGGGCATCATACTAGCGGTCCACGCCCTAGAAGCCAGGAGGGTAACGGACACCCACATACGTATACACTCCGACAGCGCCTCAGTCCTCCAATCCTTACGGAAAAAACATATGACATCGAAATTAATACTAGAATGTCACAACGCACTAGAACAAATAACTGTATCTAGTCGTAACACGGTGACACTGCAATGGATAAAAGGATACAGCGGATCGTTGGGCAACGACACGGCTGAAGAGCTTGCGAGACGCGGATCTAGTACGGCGGTCTATGGACCCGAAACTGTTGTACCCATCCCCTTCAACCAAATACACAGGTGGATACAAGAATTGACCCAGGCACAGGCGGAAAACTGTTGGACCTCGACACCGGGCTGTAGGCAGCCCAAAGAAGCTCAGCCATCTTTGGACAGTAGGCTTACCAGACGTCTGCAACGCCTGGACAGGAATGGCCTGCGCCTGGTGAACAGGCGTCACCCAGATAAGAACACAAACCTTCGGGTCACCCAGATCTTACACTGATGTTCTATGAAAACCAGGAGCCCTAATTAACTTCTGGAGGGAGGTGGGCTGGTTGGAATAACCACCAAACGGCCGCCATGGCCCACACACAATGGTCCACCTGAGGACTAAGTGCGGAAACCAAATCCCCTAACATACTTATAATACCGACCTGTAACTATCCCACTGTAGGGCACGCTTGCTCAATGCTGGTTGGCGATTTCAAACTTATAGGCTTGAGAGCTACTTGATATTTGCCCGACTGCGTCGGAGCCTAAAAGGAGGGTCATGTTTTTGGTTGAAAAGTGTGTATTGCTGTTTGTCTGATACGGGAGTGAACAGAATTAGGTTTAATCGATTTGTAACATAGTGAACCAATTGGGTAAATGTTTGCACTAATTGAATATAGAATACAGTTGTACATACCTACGCATTTAATTTATTAACATAAGTTTATCAAAAAGGCAAACATTGACGTTAATTTCTTAATATGTACCTTTACATATGCCAAATAAATTTAAACTATTTTTATCTGTTTTTTTTTTTATTTAGGTCATCTTTTCACGAATACTAATGGAGAAACAGTTTCAATATTTTCAGTATAAACATTATAACAAAAGACAGTTATAATTAAAGTCTCTTCTTCCTGATTAAAAACGGTACATAGAGATCGAGCAAGAATGAACTATCTATTTATACAAGAGTCATCAGAAACTAGACAGGAAACTAATTTAGAACACATCATTGCACTACGCTACACTACACGAATACCGTTGTTGTATAAGACTTCTATTACTAAGGTATATATTTGACAACTGGACTAAAGACTATACCGTTGGGGCAATAATGAAAGAAGTGTGGTACAAAAAGTCCATCTCCCAAACATGAGCCGAAGCTCATGTTTGGGAGATAGACTTTATTTTTGATGACCGTGCCGAAGCACGGTCATCAAAAATCTATCATACATGATTATTCATTTATACACAATTTCACTACATAACATTCACCATAGGGAAATTATTTCCGAATTTTATTGAAGGTATTAGTAACGACACATGCATCGTATAAAAACTTGAATATAACTTGGCTCTTGAAAAAGTTACTGAAAAGTTTGAACCTTACCCATTCATTACATAGCCAGTAGATGTTTAGAAAACAAGAAGTAGGTACTTAGATTATGAGGAGCAAAAATACCGAATATTTTCGAATATTCTGCGCACTGCTAATTCTGCAACGTTTTTTACGACAAAGAATAACAAACACAGCAACCGAAGCCAAAGGGGACAAAAAGGCCACTTGAAAGGAACAGGGTCACCGAAGTGAACCAAGTCGTCTTGTGCACGTCCGATGGTACAGAAACCTACTAATGACTGCCTCATTACTGGGTTGAGAAAGATGTGTGGCGCTTAGCGAGAAAGAACTCGAAGATAATAAAAACCGGCCAAGTGCGTGTCGGACTTCGCACAATATTATTACTATTATTTAGAGTTCTGTACGAAACCGCTAAATCAATTTGGTTGTAACGGGAAAAATGAGGGAGTTCCAAGAAAAATCTAGTTATCGATATATTGTTTTTTTTTTTTTAAATATACGTAATAATAAATATTATCACCAAATTTTAGTTTCGTAGGTCATTGGGAAGTTATAAAAGTTTTCGGCAAAAATCTTGTAAAAAAAGCTGACTTTGGTGGCTTCTCATTCTTTTGTTTATCAATATTTTTGGAAACAAAAAAATACTGTATTATCTACTCAACGAATTCTAAACAACGGTGTGGTCCCAAAGTGGAGTATCACTCGATGGGGTAGGTATTTTTTTTTATCGCGACCTCCTTTTGCTGTATGGGAGCTAATTTGAGTAATTTTTGCCTGTTATTACCCACTAGTTAAAAAAAGACAAATGTCTTTTTCTAACTAGTGGGTGGTTAGTTTTCTCCTCATGTATTTTATAATGGGAAATTATTAACCGAGGGAAAAATATACTGAATGGGCGACTATTATACTAAGTAAGCAACTATTTATCCGATTTGAGTAATACCTTTTAGGAGATTTTTGTGAGCTGCGGTAATAATATTGTTACATACTTTAATTGTATTTGGGTTTCTATTTTTTCTATTTTAGAATATTATTATTTTGAAAATAGCTGAACAACTATCGAGGCGACATCACTGTGCAGTGCGGGAGTTCGGGTTTATTCGTGTCCAAGAGCGAGCGAAGCGAGCTCGGGAACTTAGGGCACCCCGACACGGATAGGTTAGGTTCGAAGGGGATGACGGGAGCTGAAGTGAGCGAGCAAAGCGAGCGAACTTAGCTCCCGTCATCTCCTTCATGTTAGGTTACTTTAGACCCTGCAGACAGAAAAAGGAGCCCTGTCGACAAACTTATATTTTCAAGTCGCTGTTTTAAACATTTGTATTCGCCCACTGTTTGTCGCACACTTAGTATTTCAGTAAGCCGTATTCAGTATTTTTTACACCTTTAATTTGAATTTTTTTTCGCTCGTTTAAATACTAGCCTTTTATAATTTATATTGACTGCACACTAAAATGTTGTTATCTATTTTTTTTTTGGGTATGTAATAATACTGATTTATTAATAATTTAAAATTTACATAATAGGTACAACCTTATTGGAAGTTATATATTTGAGCCGTTTGGGGTTGAAACATTAGGTCCATGGGGTCCGAGTGCTCTTCGAGTGTTTCGAGAAGTAAGTAAACGGTTAGTCGACTCTTCACGTGACCAGGGGGCTGGGCTTTTCCTTGGCCAGAGAATCAGCATTGCCATTCAACGTGGCAATGCTGCCAGCGTTCTGGGCACTTTTCACGTTGACAGCGATGTGGACGAATTTTTTGACGCCCTATGACCCCTGCCCTTTTAGACGCGTTCGTAGTTTAATTTTATTTTTATTTAAGTGTATATAGCTAGTTATTGTTAATTAAGTATTTTATGTTATCTATTGTGTATTTTTAAATTGTTCTAAAAATGCGGTTAATGGACTGTAGGAAAACGAAGTGGCTTTATGTAAATTAAAACCTTTCAACATTATTATTATCATTTCAACGGCATACTGCTAAACATAGGCCTCCCCAAGTTTCGCCACATCGACCAGTCCTGCGCCTCTCGCATCCAGCAGATTCCCGATACCTGAAAAACCTTTAAGTGAATTATTGATAGTGTTGCTATCCAGAACAAGCCTCCATTTACAAATTAACGCCTCAAGAAATTGAGTTTGAATATTCAATATTCAAACAGTCATCATACACTCATCAACGCCAATAAACCGACTCCTACCTACGACACAAAAGTTTTGTCACCCTTACTACGTGAAGGCATCAGATCTAACTGTGACACTTATTAACACCTGACCCATGCACAATTGTGCTAACTATTACAAAAGACGCGTCACATTGCATGCTAAGTACAAACGATATTATGACGAGTTAGTACGATTTGCGCAATATATCGTGTCCCTTGCGAAACAGTCGCATAATCGGAACTTAGCGAGCCATATTGGTAGGTAGTTAAGGATTAGATTTGATGTCCTAGATTTTAAAGGTTGCATTTTTCAAGACGTATGGAGTATGAAAACGTTTTGTTTTAACATTAGCAATGTTTGGTTTTGTTTAGTGTATTAGGACACCATCATCGTTAACAATCAGGTGAGATAGTGGTCAAGCGAGAGCTTATCAGTAATAAAAAAGGATCGATTTTAGGAACTGAAATAGGTTAAAAATTTGAACTTACGTGCCTAGTTACTATTAAGTACTTAGTTCGAGTTTGAAACAAAGATAAAATGGCTAATTTGGCCATGCTTATAAGTATTCCAAAATTAAGAAATAAAAAGTTATTTAGTAACCGTACATTGAAATAAATGCCAACATACATATATTAATGAAAATATTTTGTTCACATCTTGGCAAACATGTTCAACTGATAAATCGTACTATAAACAAGAAATATTGCCAAAAAAATATTTATAGCCGATAAACAGAAGAGCGACAAATTTTCCCCGACCCTCACCTTCAAGCTTTATTCTGGGAAGTAAATTAACTCCAACCGACGACCTCAAGTTTACTTCAACCCTAGAGGTCAGATATCACTATAAATACACGCTAAATAAATTAAACGATAACCGAACACACGGACACCTTAAACGATAACCGAAGGTACCACCAATGTCACAGGTTATGAAACTCTGATATATAATATTACTTGTTATACAATGATTCTTTAGTTCACACCTTGATCGTGAGATTGATAAATTATTGACAAGTAGTGTAAATTGGCACGCGGGAAAAATATGCAGCATAGATTTGATAAATTAAAAATACTATTTCATTAGGTATTATAATGTTAAAAATGAAATTACGGTTTTTATAATAAACTACATTCTCTGTTAAATACCGACCGTTTTGGTCATAGACAGGCAGTCTACCACAGAACTTATCAGTGGTAGACTTCTAAATTGAAAAGTCAGTATATTAACAGAAGAGCGGCAGGGGTAGGTTTCATTGATTGTGTGTTTTCGAAACACTTAGTGCACATAAAGTATCAGCATGGATGTATTTCCCGAAGAGTTGGACATAGGTCTCTGGGTGCATCTATAACACACCTTTAAGTATTTCCAATAATACACAATCGAGAGACCATTGAAAAGTTGGTGATAATAGGGCCCAGTTATCATGATATAGGTGTGTGATATAACATGTCATTGACATTTTGTCTTTGTAAGTAGCGCCATAATAAAGAGACAAGAAACACTGGGTTCTTCGCTCATCCGTAAGTTTATAGGTTGAGGTGACAAGGCCGATGCAAAGTCAAATTTTAACATATAAATAATAATGTAAAACAACTGTATTGTTGTATTATCACATGTTTATTATAACTAATTGTTTGATAGTTGGCACAACAATTGTTTTAGTTACGGTTCTTGTGATATACGGCGATAATAATGAGTATTTGAAATTATAATACGTTTATTATAGTAGAACACTTCTAGTAAATAAATTGTTGAAGTAAAGTATTTGAAAGTTTAATCTAACCGTGAGAGTGAATGTACGGAATGTACTCAGACACTTTACAATTAACAGATGCATTACAGTAGCCTATTCGATAAAAAATAAATAATGCAAAGCACGATTCAACTCCTAATCAAGTACCACAAAAGCCGCTCAAAAAACAATTGACAATGCTCAACCCACTATCATTTCAATTATCAAAATTAGCCATAACGCCTGAGGCTGTAACTCTGACTAGTTCCCATGAATTAGCAAGCACGATCGTTAATCACGGCTGAGTTAGAAGTCGTGTTTAGAACAAAGACTGGCCGGGCTTGAAACAGCACTCATCAATATGCATAAGTTTAGAAAGTTAAGCTAATGACTGGTCACCATCCTATTTGTCGAGAATTTAACGGACGATTGGCGTGTTTGCTAAAATTTTTGTCTAGTCATTGTTGCTTCACTTCCTTTATGACCGTTTTGTGCGATTTTAGCAATATATCATTTAAATTAATATTTTCTGTTTCTATCACCCGTTTACTGTGACTATCTCAATGTTTCTCCAAAGCATGTTCTCTTACAAGCTTTCGTGCAAGCTTTCAGAATAACTAAGTGATTAATACCCTTATTACGTTTTGCTTAGATACTTTGTAGTTTTATTATTCATTTTATGTATGCACTAATATTCAACTTCAGCCTGTCTAAATCCAAACGTTACGCATAATTTCGCACAAACCAGTTTCTTATTACCGGCATTACGGGGATTGTTGGTAAGAACAGGTAAGAAGGTGATTTATACAATGTCTGGAATTTGGTCAAGTAGGGCCTGCAAGTTAGACATTCTGACAGGTCACGTATATCTGACTATATTTCGCAATGCTCACATTCCTTTGGGCTTGAGATCAGACGGTTTGACGTCTGTCGGCCGCTAGCTTCGTCAGCCTGCCAAGTTTACACGTTATTGTTACAATACCCATTTGCATTGTTGTCATCTTTATTATTTCAAGAGGTTCTACATTATTGTGATTTGTGCAGCATTGTTGTAATAAGCATATGTGTAACAGCATTCCAACATTATTTTTCACATTTCTGCATTTAACTATGCTTGTTATACTCGCACATTTTTATTTATTTATTCAATCTCATCACATATATCTTTCCAGGATTTCGCCCAATGATTCGCAATGTTAATTTTGATCAATTTACACCATTAGCTATCGTCGTCGTTTAAATTATCGTAGTTTTTATCAAGTCATATCATGCAACTATTTACAAACATATTTGTTACTAGCTGTTGCCCGTGACTTCGTCCGCGTTTCAAGCTTTCGTACCCAAAGGGTAAAAACGGGACCCTATTACTAAGACTCCGCGGTCCGTCTGTCTGTCTGTCTGTCTGCCTGTCCGTCTGTCACCAGGCTGTCACGAGGCTGTAGGCAGTTGAAATTTTCAGGAGATGTATTTCTGTTTCCGCTATAACAACAAATACTAAGAACAGAATCAAATAAATATTTAATTGGGGCTCCCATACAATAAACGTGTTTTTTTTGCCGTTTTTGCGATAATGGTACGGAACCATTCGTGCGCGAGTCCGACTCGCACGTGGCTGGTTTTTTAATTTTCCCACAGGAACTTCACAATTTTCCGTATGTTATTTAGGCTATGTTACTACACAAACATCAGCTATTTCGCACAGTTGTGATTGAGCGATTGACTGCTGCGCTGCGTGTCGCGGTTTCGATTCCCGCACGGAACAAATATTTGTATGACCTACAGATAGTTGTTCCGACTCTGGGTGTTGTGTATTTGAGTTTATAATGTTTGTAAACGCACCCACGATACAGGAAGAAATTCCTAGTGTGGCAACGTTTTTTAAAAGAAGAAGAAAAATATACCAGTGGAAGTCCCGTCAAAATCGGTCCAGCCGTTTTGGAGGATTGCCTGGCACAAACAGACAGACAGACACACAAAAATCTTCAAACTTGCGTATTTGTTATTCGTACCGTA
Source organism: Orthosia incerta (assembly GCA_948252205.1). Lineage (NCBI taxonomy): Eukaryota > Metazoa > Arthropoda > Insecta > Lepidoptera > Noctuidae > Orthosia > Orthosia incerta. The sequence goes on from OX411746.1 coordinate 32,244,711, forward strand.
AATACTTACACATACATTCAATAAAACGGTGTTATTTTGATGTTATACTCACTCTTGTTGGAGTACTATGGTTTATATTTTTCATATTTGTAAACAAATTCTTGTTCTTATTGATATATCACATTTTTATCTCATCCATCATAACATTCATAACCTGTTACGTTGATATTGACGTTGAATTAATTACAATGTCTTCCTTTCACTCCAAACTATCATCGGCAAACAATTGTGATCGCCATCACATAATTACAGGTGAACAAAGCTACGAATTGTGCGCGCGCGCAGATCCTATCGCGCAGTAGACAAATATTTATGAACATGCTCGCCCATTCAATAGACTTGGCCATTGTTTATAAACAATAAGATTCTGTTCTCGCCTAATTTGTGAACTATGTACTTTGAGCTTAATGCTTTATTAATCTTGTAAATTATTTTACGACTTTGGGAAAACTACACATAAAATTGTGAAGGCAGATTTCTCACCAGTAACCTCTACAATTGAATTAACACTTCGTAAATTATCTTCAGTCATTTTGCTAGGATAGAAGAAGAAGCCTACACAACATTGAATTTCAACCAGAGCCAAAACAGCCCTAGAAGAGAGCAATCTCCTAGAATAGGCTTTTTTGCTTAAAAGGAGGCTTTACTCACTAGTTTTTAAAAAGCACTTGTCAGAATGTATAAACCATTTGTAAACCAAGACCAATTTAACGAATTCCATTTCACCATTATAATCTCTAGCAGCAAAGGCAAGCGGGAACACACCCAGGGTGGGTGTGTTCTCTTATAGTTTTAAACATATCTTTATAAACTCCAAATAATCCTAAATCCTTATAAAATAACAAGCAATTAATTAAAAGCTCAGCAGGCATTAAAGCAAGTTGCAACAATCTCAATAGAGGCGTGCTCTTGCATTCCTGGCGAGCTTGGCGGTTAGCCTACTCTTATAGGTACGGCTGTTACTACCGACTGTTGTGTTTCGCCTGGTTATTCAGATTTATCTTATATTACGTGTGTTGCATCTGTAAGTAAAGGTTTTGCGTTAAGCAGCTGGGTATGCACCCAAAATTATCGTAAGTATTTTATTATAGATGATACGACAGGCAGAGTTAGTTGATAAACATTTAAAATGTAACTGTATCGCATCTAATAAGAAACAAATATAACAAAGAAAATTAGACAACAATCAACTAAAAGTTATTTACTATTTTGACTGATTAGTACAAATGGTTAATCAATTACTAGCTAATCATTTTGAAGTCATCAATAAAAACAAGTAAGTATTCATCAGCCTTACAAGAATAACCATATTAATAGCACACATATTATGCATATTTATTAAGATCACGCTCTCAATGAGAGAGCTTCATCAAAATCTTAAACTGCCATTTAACCTGAACTTGATAATTCTATATTTAACAAGATTTACATAATGATTTCAAGAACTGACCATAAGACAAGGAAGGTAGTTATCTACGAGGTATGCGATACTTCTAGCGCACTTGTTAATAGAAAGGACAGGGGCCAGTCCCCATCGAGGTCACATATGGACATTGGCGAGCTAAAACCGTGGTTGGTATTTAAATGTTCTATAAATCTAACCGACTCTCGTAAATCGTGGGCTTTTGCGTTCAAATCCTGATAGAAAAGAAATGGTTATCGTAATATTGAGAGCGATATATGCGGGAGCAGATAAAGTTTCTAAAAAAGGATGCAGTTAACAAGATTTAATAATAAACACGAAGAAAAGACGATGAAGTGACAAAATTCAATCAGATGTAAATTAAGTAAAAGATAATCCTAACATTGCTCACTAGCTAAATTCATATATAGCTCTGACTTTAGCAATGTAATAACTGAAATAAGTAATAAAAATAATTTATCACTAAGCCAATATAAATATTCTGTGAGTAGATATTATTATAGTTGACTCCAAATTACGCAAGCACTTAGTTAAACATGTCTGTACTAACATTCTCAAAGTAGTCTCGTTTATATTTAAACAACTGTATCTACCAGTAACGAAGTTTATTTATTATTCATCTTTGTTTGCACTTTCTAGTTCCTGAATATCGATGATCACTTTGCTCAATGTTTAACAATCTAGATACATACATTATCTATATTGCTTTAACTGTTTTTTCTATTAAACCTACATATCTTTCTATTTATGTGTTGCACAAATCATTATTGAATTTATTGTACATTCCAATCATTATGCTTCGAGTTTTTTTTTTTTGAAAACATTGCAACTCTTGAGTAGTATTATTATTTTCGGCAGTGGTTCTCTGCGAAACTAACACCAAACAAGCGTTTTCTACTAGTTCTAACAAAATGACCTTTACATCAACAAAACTAAATTCAAACGGTAGCTGACAAGAAGTTGTGATCCATTCTATACCACGTCGCGCCAATTTTGGTTAACCACCAAAAAACTAGGTAATAACTAAGTACTAAAGGTTAAATATTGCACCATCAGGGTGCTTAATAATCTTAACACAGTTCTGTTCTGCTTTTGTCATTAAGTTTTTGTCTTTCCTTGAATATTAGTCAAATAATGGTTATTATTTGGACATTATAATTAATTTTAAGGATTTATATAGTAGCTAAGTTTATGTGTAACACAATAAATTGATTCCGTAAAATACTAATAATTGCCACCAGTTTCTGAATTGAGAATGTAAACTTCTCTAACTTGACAAGTTCTCAATTTCGGCTATTGGCCAAAGGATACCTCATAAGCCCTGGATAACGTTAGCTAGATACTCGTAAATATTACAATAGCTCAATTTCCTTGATCCAATAACTAGCCAGATTAGCCAGATGAAGTAACACACGATTCTACTTAGGCATGACGGATAGTCTGACGAATCCACAATAAATACAACAATATCAGTCAGTGGGTAGATGAGTAATGTACCAGTTTCCGAGGTTTGTAGGAAGCCCTAAATCAATTCCCACCGTGGGATGATGATGAATGAGCTCACTGAAGGAATGGGTTTCCTAAATCGAGTTGTAATTGCAAAATCCAATTCATGGTTGTAAAACTAGAATTGGTGGATTGAATTAATTGTATTGGAAGATTTCGGCATCGCCGACTGTTTATTTATTTATTGAATAATTCACAGATATAAATTTACAGAGGCGGAATGAATGCCTCTGCGGACTGTTGATTTTTAATTGAGCATTCGAATGCCTTGTCTGCCCTAAAAGCTTTTTTTTTGTGTCTTTAAGTCAAGAGTGAATAGGTTACTTCTAGGCAAGCGTGCTTCACTGTCGACCATATCATCGCTTACCTATTAGGTGAGATAATGGTCAAGCGCGAGACAAAAGGAAAATGAAATGCACCATCACAAAGTCACTGTAATTTTTCACAAAACACAGCTCAAACGTTCATACCAATCCAAATAGAGAACTTAACTTGAATATCTATGATTATCCAAAAAGAAAAGACTACTATTGTCATCACGGCAATAAAGAATAACCCTGAATAAATTGAGATAACAAAGGGCAGGAAGGTGGCGATTAGTTTACCATAGATTAAGACTTTAAAACAATTAAAATTTAAAATCTAAGAAGCTACATTGTGAACTTTATAATAAATTCGTTACTGGTTACAAGCTTCTTATTCATGGGGTGTCAACTGTATAGCGACGTTGACTTGAAAGCCGTCGACCTTTGAGTTTGCAGCAGTGCCTAGTGCTTTATTCTTCCGTCAGCGCAAGAAACTCGTTATGAAGTAATAACAACGGTTTATAAATCATAAGTTTGTCGCTTTGAGATAATCTAAGAAATAGCCTAGAAATAAAATATAAATTTCCAATCCGCACAGGGCCCGCGTGGTGGATTATGGCCCATTCCCTCTCTCACAGAGAGGTGGCCCGTGTCCCAGCAGTGGAAACGTTAAACGGCTGATGATGATGAGTAACTCCTATTAAACTAAATGTGAAAAAGTAATAACCATAGACATAAATCTTACTAGATGATGCTAGTCCCTCCTCTACTATGAAACTCCTTACAAGTATGAAAACTAAGCGTGCTACTTTTTCACACACAAATTGAACTTACCGATGAAAGAAAACATGTCCATTGCTTCGGCCAACTTTTTTCAGTACAGTTTTTACAGCATAATTAGTCATTTATATTTACATCCATTACCTTATTTTATCAAATTTTGGAATTATTATAATGGTTTTAATACCAAAATATCTTAATACCATTTTGATCGCAACTTCCGATTGTAGGACTTGAGTCCCGATCCCGACCCAATAGATTATGGACTTAGGTATGAAGTAGGTTCTGAGTATGATTAATTATCCAATAATAGAATTCCAGTCACTACTACAATATTTAACCTTTACACTATTTTACAATTATAAATATATGGCAGCCTTAATAAATCGAGATCATGTCGGTCTACAATGTCACGATATTGGCAGTTTCCCGGCAAAAAGCTAGCCTGGCCTTATACGGAGTAGAAACTATATCTAGTCCTAGCCACGCCTTGGTGACTCGGTACGAAGAAAATAAGCTAGCAATTATGCAATCGACACATGGAAAACTGACTTTATTTGTCCATCTGTTCTTGAGCTGATTGCAGAAAATACAAATGTAAAAATAAGTTCAGTAGGTGCCATGTCAAGCATTATTATGCCCATTGCATACTATGCTTGCTTTATATTATTGATCTTTTTGCCTGTGTTTTATGTGGTGTGCAATAAAGTATATAATAAATACACGGTTCTATCAATCCATCATTTAATAATTCCTGTCATTATGTCGCAGCTCACTGCCGGAAATAGGCCTCTCCCAAGTTGTGTTACAAATGTTACAATACGCCCTGAACTGGCCTTGTCGGTCCATAAAAGAACTGATTCGTCAATGTAAATCTACCATGTAATCAACATGAACAAACATGAATATTCTACTTCTGCTTGTTCTTTTATTATCGATCATCGCCATTATTAATTAATTATTTAGGTAATCGTAAGATAGATTCCCCATTTTCTTCCGGTTTTGACTTGTCATAGCCATCGGGCTATCCTGTTATATACTCGTAACTCGGGCCCACTAGGCGACAGCGGCAACATAAACAGCAGAGTTAGTAGGTCAAAAGTGCAGATGTACTCTTCTATAATAAACTTCTTTCCTCATAAAGCTCTCATCCTATCAATTGTCTTACAAGATATTACATGGATGTCGTTTTCTTATGACGTGACGTACAAAAATAAATATTACTTCGGCTTCGTAAATATTGAGCGCGTATTAAAGCTGACCCAGCCATATCGGGAAAAGACTTCGGTCTGTTTGCCTCGTCATACAATACGTATGAATTATGTCTTATGTGCACGATGCATCAGCTTTATGTCTGAGGATATGTCATACATTTGGTTATACATTTTCGACGCTGTATAAGTGAAAAAGTTATCCAGTCTATAGTAAGAAGAAAATACATTCTCATAGATTCTGCCTATATCTATCTATTCCTGTTATATTTAAAAAAAAACGCCCGTTCCCATTTTCATACACGTTTGACCTCTGTTATTGCGAGCCAGTGTGTTCTGTAGACGTCTTCATATTTTACAAAAGTTACTTAAGCCTACGTTTACTAATTGTTAGTTTCAAAATTCATAGTCTAATTTCGTAACGTCATGACAACCAACAATTGCTTATTGCCAACAAAATACAGTGGGATGAATGCTTCTTGACATCAAATTCAGCACTAGCATTGTTCAAATGTCAAATTGAAGTGCATTATACACTAGGGCTACCATCCTTGCTGCCTACTGCCCACTTAAACAAACATATACAATAACATGGACTGCTATGAGTTAATCAACCAGCAGTCATTTATACTCATACTTAATTACAGGTTCTATCTTACCTAGCATATACTTGATTACAGCTTCCATCTTACTGTGGTACTTATAAAACCCCGGGTGACTAAACTATGTTAATGAGAGTAACTGGAATAGTCAATTAGTCACTCTATTATCTAATATGCTTTAGCTAGTTATTATGATATTAAGGCATGAAACGTTAAACACGTATTGTTTCATTCAGTTTGTTAGCATTCCCACGTGGAACTCAAAACCATCTCACATTACTACAAGAATCAATTACTATCGTGTGATACTATTATTAAACACATTCCTTTTAATAACCAACATACGTAGGTGCCATATCTATTATTTAATAATAATTGAATAAACAGGTTCTTGGTTGAGCAGCTGTCTCGTCATCAATCACTACCCTGGGGTACAAATTAAGCTCTCTCCGTATTGCAATATTCGTAATGGACCTATAATGAGTGACGTCACATTGTTCTTTCTTTCATGTAACTGGTTACAGTCAGCCTGTATATTCCCACAGCTGAGAAAAGAACTCCCCCATGAAGACCAGCTGTTCAGGTCCAGGGCTAGTGTGAACCATTGGCTGTTAATTTTATCTAACGTATCCGCCATTTTCTGCGTGGTCTACCGCATCTAGTTCTGTCTTCCTTCGCCTTCTTTCTTCTTTCAAAGCACCATTGGTTCTCCTAATATAAACCATGTCGACATGACCTATGGATATCGTTTGTGCCAATATAAAATCACAAGAATAACCACATGGGGATACACAGTCGCATTTTGTTTTTCTACTAAACCATATGGTCGGAAGCGATAAATCTAAATGGGAATTAAACAATATTATTAAAAGACTATTAAGTTAATTCAAATATTATTGAATGGCATCCCAATGATATCATTCTTGGGTGAACGAACTTCTCAAAAGTTCGAGACTACAGAACTTTTAGCGACGAAATAGATTTGAATGAAGATCGGTAGGAATATGTTTGTTTGGGTAGACTTTTTATATGTTTACACACTATGATATACATAATACTTTGAGTAAGAATTTGTATGGTTGTAAGGGTACAGGAAGACTAAACGATGGAAGGCCCATTGTGAATGAATATGTGCTTAATTTATAAAAATCTCGGAGCTGTTTAGCAACTGATTAGCAAGTTCTTAATTCAAATCTACGAATTTGAATTTCGAATAAGGATGTATACGGCTAGAAAGGATGTGACTATATAGAGATAGAGATAACGGCAAACACATAGAGTAATATGCCAAATAAATTGAATGGAATAAAAGGATGATGCTATAACACTATGTAATAACCCACGTTGAACATATTAAATGACATACAATACATTTTATGAAGTGCAAATTTTTTCACACAATTTATTTTAAAATCTCCCTTCAGACCACAGGGGGACAAAGAATGCCATACACGGGGTCGTCTGGCGCCCATGTGCTGGTTTGGTCCCTGGGGTGGTCACGGCGTACAGTGTGTTCTAGTGCGCCGGTGATGGGGGGTACTCCCCCGAGGAGGGTCCGGTGACAGACAGCCGCGGCGGGTGCGCGGTGAGTGCTAACGCGTGCCCGTGTGCCCGCCATAAGCGACACAGGAGGACACCGTTGAGTTTTAGTGGGTTAAGAGTACCACATAACTGCACTATCTCCCCGTGGTAGTGCAGTATGCATGAGCATTTCTCCACGCATAAAAAAGAAGTTCCCATGTCTACTCCTCCTCGCTAACCTCGTCGTATACATACTTCTTTTCCGAAATGAAAAGAAGTATGTATACGACGAGGTTTTGATGATTGAATGCTGGCCCACCATACGCACATTCCAACACCATAACATTGATTATATCCTTCACACTCGATGGCATTAACCCCTAACCTCTGACGTAAAAGAGTTCTTTCGTAACATAACAACAGCTAGGTTGAACTTTACCCCTCTATCCGGAGATAATAATCTAAATACTGACAAGTTAACTGATCATACACTTAGACAAAGTCGTGATGTGTGGAAAAACTGCGATTATCGCACTGACGGCCAGTCAACACAATGTTAACGAGGTAGAAAAATGATGGCGCATTATTTGAATACGCTATGATGCCTCGATAATCTTAGGTAGGCTCTATGATTCGATCAAGGCAATAAATGCGATAATATCATTCATTGCTTCATATATTTAAATAAATTGTAGTTCTAAAAACTAAAAAACACGCTTCATTGGTAAGGATAATGGGACAAACTGTTTAAATTATTGCATTGTCATCGGTCCTTGATAAGTGTGCAAAGTTTCAAATCTATCCAACGTTTTGAAGTGGGTGAAAATCACGTTCAAAGATTCCGTTACATTGATACATTGATACATTGTTACATTGATACATAGATACATAGATACATACATACCAAGCTAATAAAAGCGTGTTAAAATCCAAACTCAACATCGCAAAACACGCAATTTATACTGTTCAATTTTCCAAATGAAAGCGTGCGCGCGTTATTTGAGCTTTTAAGGTTACACTAGTCAAAAATTCTTTCATACAAACGTAGTTTGGGGATTATTCCACTGTTTGACGATGTACGTTCAAAATAAAAAGTGATATCAATTTGTCTCATCATTATCTAGCCCTGTATGGAAGCAAAAAAGTAAAAATAGAAAATATTTGAAAGTTATGAGCGTCGAAAGTTCCACATTCCGACACTAATTTTAACGCATTTTTGGGCGCAAATAAATACCATAAGAAGACGGAAAATTGCAAAACGGCCTCCATACAGGGATAGATTAGTAGTTCAACAATGCAAATAATTTTATTTTGAACAGATAGATTACGTAGTTTTTTCATGATATCTAGACAGCCAAAGGTCTGTTTATAAAATTTCGCGCGCCCGATTTCGTCCTAAATCATTAACCATTTCGCTACAAATTTGCAAAAGTGTGTATTCGTACGTGAACTAGCTTTCTACTGCTCATCACAGCATCTATCTCTTCCGCACGTGTTGTCGGTTGATATATAATGCATTTTAACCCCGCGCACAAAATAGTTCGTGCCGTCGACTAGTGTACCCTTAATAAGTAAAGTCACGCTATTAGGGTACAGGTTGTGTTTTTATTTAGTTAGGTATAAAAAACGAAAAAGACATCATTCTAAAAACTACTCCTGTGGTATTATTCACATAGGAATAACTTATAACAGCCAAGTAAAAAACAATGTTTTTCTTGTCAAGACTTCAAGAGTCATTATTGTCAGCCCAAAATCTGAATAAACACTGGCACAAATCAGATATAAAAACATAAATAAAGCATAAAATAATAAAGTTACCACAAAATTAAGTAGTTTAATCGCCCTAGTTTTACTTTATTTCGACAAAAAAACTAAAAACTATATTATATTAGTATATAATTATACTATATATATTTGTCTATATCCCGTATATGGCGTATGTAACAACCCAGTTTATTCGGAGGTCCAATTCATTCTGACTCTGATTTCCGATTAATTCAGAACAGAATCACAAAGTTTATAAGAAATGACGTTGATCGGTCTTTGACCTTTACAAGCTCAATATTATGTCCGAATGAAGAAAGTTCCTGTTTTCTGCACGTTATCTTTTATTGTTAAATAAATATATTAAATTACATGCATGGTCATTGATTTATTTCGTAGTTATAACGGGTCTGGAAAGGGGGATGACCTTTTCCAAATGCCAGTAGTGTTTATTACGATAAATTAAATAAACTAAAGGTATTTATCTTCATAGAGTTCACTTCCCACGCGTGTTATAAAAATTAAATAAATGCTAAATAATTCCGCTATTCACCTTTGAATCTGAATTGAACTCATGTTAGGTAGACTACCTATTGATACATAGTTCAAAACAGTTTGACTCATCTTTTATCAATATAAGAACATCAAGTGGGCCCCCAACTTTTTTGCCAAAGTAGTAAAAAAGGCGTCATGATGACCTTCAGTACATTCGATGGACTCAAGACATACTGAAAATTACGAAAAATCTTTGAAAATCAGAAGCTAAAACCCATGGGAAGTCTATGAGAAGATCCTACTCTCCACATATACCATTTAACGAAGACCCAGGCAGTTCCTAACCGTCTACTCAATCCAGAATAGAACAGACAGAACCAAACTCCATATTACATAATCCAACCATAATCTTAGAATGGGATTTTCTCCATATGTAGCCGCCAGAATCCCACTCACGCAGTTAACATTAATAGCTGAGATATATGGTGTAATGAGACCATAAACCCGGAGAAAGTGTTCCGTTACCTTTTGAAGTAATGTTCGTATTGAACGATATGGAATGGATTGTTTTAAATGTCAGAGAGATACATAGAAAGTTCTACATCCTTGTTGGTGGTGTTATGTAAATATTTATTGAATTGTCTTCAGTATTGGTAGGAAGTTTTTTTGCTAATTGCTTTACTACCGTCAGTTACCCAGTTACTGGGTTGTACGGGTGGGTGGCTTAGAGCAAGATTATTTTGAGTGTGTGTAAGGGACAGATGTATATGACTTGTATACATATGTCCCTTTTGTCCAGTCGCACTATTATATTTATGACACGTCATGGTACGGAGGCAGGTCAGATATATAAATACTGATACTCAGGTGCAACCGTTTATACTGGAACGCAGCCCAAACATAGTTGGAAAAAACTAGTCAAATTGATCAAATCGGCTTTAGGAATGTATGATTATTTTATTTTTTATTTGTGATGGGTTTGCTCTTGACTCTAGTCTAGGTCAGAGGTGACAGAGACAGAGTAATAAGTAATATGGATCTTCATGATAGCACACTTAGGTAAAAATTACTAGGAGAACTAACCTAAAATGGCTATATGCAAAGACGAAGAGTATTCATCCGCATTAATACCTTACACCTGGATAATAACTGGCAAAACCCAGTGTTGTTCCTCTAGTACAGGATCGGTGTGATACGAGTACGTCGGTATGTACACTAGGGATGGCCCCAAACAGGGGTTCCGCAGGCTTATTACGTACGGAACAGCAATCAGCAATCATCACGCGACCAAACGCTTTATGTCAAAAAAGTCGGAATTACCGGTCTACAGTGTAAGCATGGTAGGTCCTACACAATCGTTTGCTAATCGCTCGCTGTTTGTCAAATGCACTTATTTCTAAAAATAAAAGACAAAATCTCGTAAGACTTCTGTATTGAAGAGCAATTATTGCGCGAGAATCGCTATCGTATTGCTCTTGCAAGATACGGAATAAGCCTGCCGGGGTGATCTTTTAAGAAGTAACGGTTACTATGTGCTGATGATTATCACCGGGTTGGTTATAATGAGGTGTGCTAAGTATGCAGGATTTATTCAAGTAGTCGCCACTTCCTCGTATAAGTATGTTAAAGTTGTCAAAAAATAAAAGGCCCGTTTTGACAGCTATAAAAATACTTAACAATAATTAAACTTGATGCTTGCGAATGATACTCGTTGTCATAGTGTATGGGTAATATAGTAATTAATTAGGATTATGAATTTGATTTTTCAATTTCTTACGTAGAAAGTTATCGCAGAATGTAAAATGAGAAACGTCAACGGACTTGTTAGATTGTGACGACTTTAATTAAGTGGATCAGTTGGATTTATTAGTTTCAATATCGAGACATAACAGTACAAGTATATGCCCCGAACAGTATGATGAAAGCTACATTCTTTGTTATTTTTGATAGCTTAGATGAAGTGGTAGCAATTTTATGCATCTTTGTTGACTCAATAACAAAGGTCAATGATCTGAGAATGAATTCGTTCGGTATTTGGAAATTAATCTAGAGAACCCATCCTTTGCTTATTAAATATTTGGCAGAAAAATGCATATGATTCAAATAAAATCTAGGTTTCTGGTGAATCATTCTTACGTATATTGCAATGCCGGATTTTAATGTAAAAGGAATTGCTATTGTGCTTAATACTGGTCATTAACCCGATGAACAATACTACTAAAGAATCTATCGAAGAATGTTTCCAACTTCCAAGTGTGACCAACATTGACCACATGCTATTGATTACTCATTGGCTAATGACTATGAAAACAGAAAAAAAAAGGCTGATGATGGGGATATTCTCAACTCATAAAATTTTGCATAGGTATTGAATACCAGGGATATCATAATGGCCTTTTTCAAGCATTTACATTACCTGTAAATACACTCACAAACATTGGACATCCGAATATTGAGGCCAATGACTACGATATGCCCAAACACCAACACAAATCCGTCAATCAACCTTTAAGAATGCAGTCAGATCAAAAGTGCTCCACACAAGTACGTGACCTATTTACTAAACACACACCCAATAAGCACCCTTATGCAAATTAGAATAAGACAGTTATCAGCTTGTATGGATGTGGTCAAACGGTTAGAAAGTGGTCGTCCTTGTAAGTAAAAGTTATCCAGTGAAAGTGTTCGGCAACTTAACAATGTAATGTATAACTTTTATAATATGTACAACGAGTTCCATTAGGTATGAGTAGTGTTTATATTTAAGTTTCTTTTGGTATTAACAGGTTTCCTGAATAAACAATCATTTCGTATATGTCTTTTTCTATCGATCTCACATATATGTAGTTTTCCAACAAGAATGATGTAACCAAATACTTGTAATTAAAACTGTAAATACTGTATTAAAATAAAAAGAGCGTCCGTGTAATTTCTTGCACGTTCTTCTCCATACCAACCTACTGACGCTTGCGAATGTGCAACTTAAAAGATTCATTTTTTTTTGCAGACATTTTAAAAGGTAGCAGACATCTTAATGGTTTATTTTCTTTTAGCTGGGGATCGCTTTTTCTTCTAAATCTGCATCTTTGGATGGGTGGTGGCATCTAAGTTAGAAAAGCCGAAGATCTAATTCACTATAGTGGCAATTATCAGTGAGATGCTGAGGGAATAAAATAAAAAAAGAAAGGCTAATGATACCCATAGTAATAGGAAATAAAATTAAGATTAAGATTAAGATTTTATTTGTGACCCGCACAGGAGACACCAGAGATAAGTAAAAACAAAAAAACTACAATACTAAAAAACCCGTGCGAGACCAGTAATGCTCCTATCTCAGCATGTGCAGTAATATCTAAAAAGAAAATACGGCTACGCTAAATAGGAAATAAGTACCTTTCCTACATAAATAATTTCCTTTTTGGGTGACTTGTAGACAGAAAGAAACTTGACTCATGTTTAGTAGGAACATTTTAGACTGTTAAAACCATACTGATCTCAATATTTTACTCCAATTATCTCGTCCAAAAAACAACAGCTCACAATAGTAAATCATAACAACACTTACTATGTTTGAGGAAGCAGCGAGTTTCCGGCGCGAGCGCAGAAAAACGTTCCGCGTTCAAAAAAACGTTAATTAAATTAACGGCTTTTAATATCTCAGCCCTTTGTTTAAAGAGCATTAGATTTTTTTTTTGGATTTTCGAAATTATTTTCCGCATACTTTGATGAAGATACGTATAGTTTATTAGTTTTAAATGGCAGTAATCCGTCGGAACGAGGTAATATCTTTTAATACTAGAAAAATACAATGCAAAAAAGTATTTATAGGCATGGGTAAACCTTGATGAAATGGTAGGCAATGGTAGCGTACAAAAAAAATATGTAGAGGCCTTTGCCTGAAGATTGTGTTTTTCACCACATTTTCATGTTTGTGCAAAGGTCTGCATGCAGCAATCGGTAAGTGGAGACAGCTTGATTTGATGATCATGAAGCATTCCAATATAGTGTAAATTAAAATATCTACAATATCCAGTTTTTCGGGTACAAAATTAATTCTCAAATTCAGTCCACACACGGTAAATAACAAGTAGGCACATGGTAAGTAAACATCCTCATAATTTTTCATCCACGTAGAACCTTGTACTGTCATACAGGATGTATGACTTCCTGCAGGAGTTTACTCAAAGAGAGATGCTATAATAAATAATGTATGACTTGTATGGCTCGTTTCGTGAACGATATGCTTAAATAATGTGCTGACCTAGAAATTCTGTAAACGCGGTATAAGGAAGATGTGTGTTTGTTTTGGCGCCTTTTTTGTATAGTGTTATTTTTACGATGCAAGTAAAGTAAAAACAATAAGTTACCTTACCTCTTGGGTTTTTAACATTATTTATAACTGTTAATAACTAGGTAGACCACTGATATTTTGCTTTATGAGCACTGTTAATTCCAATTGAATATTTAAAATATTTACTTATGATTGTAAAGGAGAGATAGAGATGGAGAGGAAATCCAATGAGAATGAATGAATGGACTTGAATGAAAATGAATGAGATAGCACAATATGAGATAAGAGAAAGAAGACAATACTTATCACAATGTAGATTACACTTATGTGAAAATGTGAATGCTACCTTTGGGCTGAAATTGGAATATTTTGTCAATTTCAACGAAAAACATTCCTATTCTGGAAAATTATGGAAAATCGACCATGGTATCGGCATGATCATATAATTGTTAAATTTTACCTCTATTTATTTAATTAAACGACGCAGTTACATTAGCATAAGTTTATAAACGTATTCAAAACGAAGCTAACAGTTACCTAACCAATAATAAAACAAAAACTTACACAGTTATTTCCTGAATTACACATTAGAATTTATTTTATATATCCATTTATTATTTATAGAAACGCTGTACAAATAATAAATAAATATTATTACAAAAGTTATTATTTATATAAAAATAACGGATATTGGTTCATTAGACCGTGCTAATTATGTTTCAATTGCATCCTTTGCTTGATTAATACATTGCTCATTTTGTTCCCACGAAACAGATGTATTGCATTTGAAAGGATGTAAAAGCAGTATTGATAGTTGATACTTGAGTTTGGGAACAAGTAACTGTAGTCTTGAGAGGATATGATAATGTGGGTTCTAGTTTAAAGTAGGTAAATAGGTACTAGAATTTAATAGGAGTAGTATTTGCGGTGTAGGTAAGTAAATTCATTAGATTGTTTAGCAAGAACCACTCAGTTTCTGAAGCTAACAATTTTAAATTTGAAGCAAACAAAAGTTCACAAAAATATTTGGTAGGTTTTAAATAAAAGTAAGTCAAATGCTCGTGCCTTTTCTGTATGAGAAGAGGCCTTTGCCCTGACAGAAACAGGTAGACGTCTGTATTCTTTTTTTTTTGTTCGCGATTAGAAATATGACTTACCAAGGAGCAACATAAAACTCATCAGTACCCTTTGGCTCGAACCTAAAAAATCTTCGAAGAAAAACCGGTTCATACCTGAAAGAAAAGAAAGGATAACATTTAATATTTATTTAACCACAATTTTATCTCACCATCTTTTACCGAACGATTAACACCCTATTATATAATCAATTAACAGGCCCAAAAATTACATACCAGGTGTGAAAAACTCAACCTACTTGCCGAACCCATCAATTTACAAAACCCATAAAATGTAAAGCTTTCTTATCAATCAATTGAGCAACACTTTACTTAAGATACAAAACTTTTACTTCCGATACAATGACGTAACTTCCTTCTTAATTAAATGTTTTAATTATTCATCTCGCTTCAATAATATTCAAATGTCCACATGATGTAATTATGTAATTGTGTCGCAGATCAATTTATTGATAGTGGTCAATTAAACAAACATGACTATTTAAAATTACTTTTATATAAAGGTAATCTATTACTATTTGAGGTTGATTATGTAAATACATTACATAACATCACGCCTGTACTCCCCGAAAGAGTAGGCAGAGTTGAACAACACACACCACCAGTACCATGTAATTGAAGGCCAGCCTATTGTCATCAACCGACCACAAATCTAGACTCCGCCACCCAGCTCGGCTGCTGACAAATTGTAGAAAGAAAATCCAATAATATTTTCCCCAATCCGGGAAACCTACCCAGGACCTCATGATCTTACTAGACCAACGAGGCATTTATTACATTAAAAAATCGTAATAGGTAAAGTTCAAGTTGATTTGTATTTTTAGTGAACTTTTAAAATAAGAGTACCCAATCAAGACACTTGATGTTGATGGAAGATCACAGTATACAATCAAGAGTACCTACTTTGCTGCCAATCCCCTTGACATTTCTCACTGTCTACTATTACTTTATCATAAAGCCTTAAGGCCTAGTTACGATATCACTTTTTCACTACACAAAGAAAGGTTTTTTTGTAGAGAAGATCCCCCAGGCCCTAAGAGTGTTACCATACTATTCGATCTATGATATTGATCGACGTTGGTCGACGTCGATCTATGGGTGAGGTAGTTTTAGCTTTGATTTGGTGTTGAAGGACATGTTGATAGACGTCGACTAATCTATTCTATCATCGATCGACGATTGATCAATTGGTTTAGTAACACCCTCAGGCGTTAAAAACCATCAACTTGATAGTCATCTATTCATGTAACATCATCTTCACCATAAGTCCCCTACGTTGCCCAACGGCCCAATTTATCAGCGCCATCTTTACACCATGGGTATGAGAACGGTTACGTATGAAGCCACTCCTTCTTGAAATTATCTAGATGATCCCCTCTGACCTCTGAGTCGTGCGTTGTGTATGAAGATGTATTAGCAGGTGCGATGGATGCCATAATTTCTAAATACTTTCACTAATGATTTGTTGTGTTCGATTTCCGTTTGCCCAGCAGTGGGACAATATAGGTAAAAAAAAAAAAATTGTTACCTGCTACAGAATAGAGACACTATTCGTTTTAATTACATAATTTTTTACAAAATTGTTATTGATCTATCAAAAAACTAGAAACCGGGTTGTTTCTACATAGTTTTCGGATACTAATGGGTAGACTCGAACCTAGAGCAAAAACGTATTTGGTCATTTTGATGTTTATGAAGTAATTTTACAGAGTTTGAAATACTTTTTAATAAAAGTTTAATTTATACTTAGTAAGCAGTTGATCATCAATCAGTTGTTACTAAAGATACTCGTAAACCTAACAATAAGTACTATTGTAATCTTATAGCTTAATAAACATACTAAAAAAAACTACAATTAGTTTTTAATCAAATTAATAGGTACTGGGTTTTTAGTCGCCCAAAATTATATTCAAACCGCTTTGTTTTTGCTCAAACACGAGTTCAAAATGTAGGCAATGATTTATTAAAACGAATGCCTTCCAATTTATTAGGCTGACAGAATAATAACACATGCAAAAAGCGAGCAACAATGTCGAGGACGCGAATGCTCTGTGTAATATCATCATTAATCAATCAGTTGACTAGGCACATAAGTTAGCCAAATTGTAGCATCCGGCTTGTGACACACAAACAAAACCATTTATAATACAATATTTCAGACGGAGGTTTCCAGAAACTGATGGAGGGCAGGGCGAGGCTCATCATCTATACTCCAAAATCCCAAAAATCGCAGAGATCTGAAGGCGTCCCAAAGAATCATTAAAAAAATATAAGCCACTCTAGAAAACGGTTCAGTCTGGTCAGAGGCTGCACTGCAAAGCATTGGCCTACTTGGCAACGAAATCGAATCATTGCTTTCTGAGAATGCAAATGTTTGTTTTTGGGTATACAACTCCCTTCCCACAATCTTCGTTGCGTTAAAAAAAATTGTTTAAAATTACATTATGTATATTCTCGAAACCACACTAATTTTGACTCCACCCACTATACAGCTCGCCTTGAACGTCCACCTTTTCACAATAAAACAAAATCTCTTTTACAAAAACCGATCGTTTCATCACAATAGGTATAAAGGATCGTCATAGGTCACTACAGGGTACGCGATGCTATCGATAAGCTAATCGATTAGGAACACCACTACGTGCATCGATTCGACGCGCCTATTCTACGTCACTATTGTTGAACTATAGTACATGTTTTCTTTATTATTCCGAGTTTCGAATGTGTTATGCGTTGAATCGATTTGCGTGAGTAGGAGATTAACGTCATATACGATTTTTTTTATCAGTTTACTCACACTTTAGCAAAGGAAATCGCGCTGATAATGTCAACTCTTTAAGTTTTTTCGCGATCGACGTCATCTTATGGCCGCCTTAGGACCATTGAAATTGCGATCCAAAATTGAAGACTGGCTAATCTTTCCACCACTACATTCTCTTCTCTTTAAATTGTGTTTAGTTAAAATCAGTCAAGAGAATGAGCAGGAGCGTATTAGACCAAGACGGCTTTGGGCAATATTGTGTTGGGGGTTGACAAAGAATAGGAAACTTTTATTACGACATGGAGCACGGTGGAGACGGAAGTGGACTGGTGCTAAAGCACAGGAATCCTCCAAGTTTAAGCCCAGTTGCACATATTTTGTGTCTTGCCTCTAACTTAATGAGTTTAATTTAAGGTACAATCATTATAAATAGGTTTAAGTCTTGAACAAATAAATATTGTTATTGTTATTTGATACAGACACAACACAATAAAACTTAAAGTAAAATAAAAGCACAGTAAGCAATGATACAATAAAATTGCGATGGGCGTGCCTATACCGAAAACAACATACGTTAGCAACTCAGCATATTTTGCTGGGCGTTAGACACCAAGCGCTAGTTTTCTGTTGAGATGTCTGTTAAATAGCTATTGGTACTCTTTATGGCTTTTTGTTCCCGGTTCTATTTACATTATGGTAATAAAATTAATTTAAACAGTTACTAAAATCATAATTAATGCATGTTCTTATTACATTCATTAGGCCCGACCTCTATGCTAAACAAGACTAATTAATTTTATCAACTACACCATTATTAAGGATACTTCCAAAAGCGGTCAATTTAATATCATTTCTGGTCAATTAATCAAAGGTAACTGACCAATTTGTTTCATTTATCTTGTCTGGTTAACAAAGGGAACAATAAAATCAATTTGTGTGCTACAAAGTATTGACGACCTGTATAGCCTAAAGGCTTCACGAATTCTCGATTGATAGTCAATTTTTCATATCGTAATCGAAAGGAATCTAATCAATTCATGTGCCTAAACATGAAGTAACTCTTTTTTAAGTTAACGAGCTAGGTCAAGTATCTATCTAAGTGCAACTTCAGAAATCATTGTGCTAATATCCCCTCCATCAGCTCCATATATTATTATTAGTTGCTGTTGTAGGTAAGTAATAACCTAATGTAAGCAGTTCAGGTAAAATAGCGTCGGGTTTCGATAAATACTATGACGCAGCATCAGTTTCAGATAATGGATAACAAATATAGATTACGAAGCTGTATCATTTATTTCAAAATACACTTGATACATTATCTTTTAAAGGACCTGAAGAACAACCAACACTTTCTAAATCAAAAGTGCATCATCACTACAAAAATAATAGTTTGCTTTATTAATAATATAATTTTTGCCACACCTCTATAATTTAGCATTGCTGCAACCACACTTAACCCAATCCAATTATTTTTTATTAAAAATAATGTAACAATACAGTAATTTCGCCAATTCCTATAATTGTATCTTCGATCTACCAATATTATTGTCCTATTAACAATAGGTCTTAACTATGTCAGTAGCAATAAATTGTCGTTTACTATATAATCAGATGGACCAAATTATTATGAAGAAATAAACACTTCCATTCTAGAACTAATCGATACAGTTTCAACATTTCATTGGGAAATTCTACAAGCTTTGCTTTCAAAGTAGCTTTGTTTAACAATTTGAGAGGTGCACTTATAGTACACTCGCGGGCCTATTGCCATCAATCGGGTACAGACCAGGGGGGTGACCATAAGCTCTTAGAGAGGTATCAATTTGAGATCGAATAAGGGACAGATGTATCTGACGTGTATACATCTGTCACTTACTCGATATCAAATTGATACCGCACTAAGTGCTTATGGTCACCCCCCTGGTCCAGACCCCGGGCACCTGCTAAGAAATTCCAGATGGCTTTTGCCATCTGGAATTTCGTGAAACTTAAAAACTTACAACCTATAAAACTTTCCGTGACTCGGGAATCGACCAGGACCTCTTCCTCAGCGGAAGCGCTTGTAACCATTAGACCAAAGAGGCAGTCAAACGTCAAACAGTTTGTACATTTATGTGCCTTTTAAATGCTATAGATTTAAGACATAGAAGGCGCTGATGTCATCCGAGTAGTAGGAACTGAGACAAACCTTTATTTGGTAGCAATGTTCATAAAATATGCACTAAAAAGTAATTGCAAAGTGGTTATTGTACTCGTAACTTACAACAACCGGATCGGTCATCATGGTATGAAGTCATCTGCGTATAAATATCTGTAACACTAACTTATGGAGTATTTTTTGTTTAACCTTTCTTCATTTATTCATAAGCCTCCAAGCTTAAGGTCATACCACTGGATGGATGCTAGGCTTTTTAGGAAAGGTCGATTTTCTCACGTCATCATCATCATCTACAGCTCGACTTAGCCCACTGCTGGACTTAGCGTCTTTTTCATGTACCACACTCCTATGTCCATCTCATCCATACCAACCGCGTATTGCCCTCGTACGTTGGATATTTTTTTTCGGAATCAATATTACCAACTAAAAACCATATAACTAGAACAAAATTACTATGCCCTCTAAAAAACTTTCAACTAGGTACCGATCACGTACAATTTCACGGTAAAAGATTAACGATGGAGATTAAGTATTATATCATGAGCCACCATTACTGAGCTTCCATCCATCATCATTATATCAGCCATGGGAACTGACTTTCCCATAGGTTTGCTATGTTATTACAAATCTGATAACGTTCTTTAAGCAATTTATTTTCTATTTGTGTTTGCTTAGATAATGTTGCTTTGTGCTTCTGTGTTGCGTTTCCTTATGATACTAAAAGAAAGAAAGAAAAATGTGTCCCTAGAATTTTTCATCGGGTGAAATCGGGTTTCAGCTATCCTGTGTGAGAATCTTGATATATACCTAAAATGCACAGCTAACATTATTTAGTGTCTAAGCCTCCGACCCATTTCCTTATCTATGATTACTGCATTCATCTGTTTCTAACCATGCAATTCCAGACGGTTCATTTAGCTCAAGCTCTCATAATACCTTTTCAGATGTCTGCAATACAAGGAAGAAACCCATAAGACTGAAGTGTAGAAACCCAATTATTACTGAGATAAGGTCAGTTACTAAGTACTCAGTAAGTTCGCTACCAGTGAGCCGAATATTTTGAAACTAGCAATTCCAAGCTATCATCAGGCTACAGTTAAACTCAATAATACCATAACTGTAGCCACAGAACAGATTACTGCAGAAGTACCACGATAAATCGCTACAGGAATGATTGCATGTCAAGAGACAACAGTGCCAACAAAGTCTGAAATGCATGCAATGCAGTGTGCAAATTGTGAACGACAGTGTTATTTTTAACAATCCTATCCTACTAATATTATTATTATAAACTAGTTTCTGCCAGCGGCTTTGACCGTGTGGCAAGTGTTTTATCATCCCAAAAGAACATTATACCGGGATAAAAAGTAGCATATGTGTTATATCAGACTATAATCTATATCTGCGCTAAATTTCATCCAGATCCGTTCATCCGTTTTAGCGTGATTGAGTAACAAACATAGTACATCCATTAAAAATTTTGCATTTATAATATTAGTAAGATGTGAAAGTTTGTGAGTGTGGATGGACGTTTGTTACTGTTTCACACAAAAACTGCAGAACGGATGTTGATAAAACTTTCAGTAACATAGCTTATTATCAGAATAACACATAGGCTATAATTTATAAAAATATAGTTGGAAATACTCATTCCACACTGGCGGAGACTTGGGCGTCAGCTAGTACTGTATAAATTTGTATAGTCCATTACAAAGAAAAGATCCTTTATCAACCTGTCTTAGAAAAGTAGCCAAGGTAAGTGTCAGAATTCCATTAACCGTTACATAAGACGCAGAAGAT
The DNA here is from genome assembly GCA_948252205.1 of Orthosia incerta. Taxonomy (NCBI): domain Eukaryota; kingdom Metazoa; phylum Arthropoda; class Insecta; order Lepidoptera; family Noctuidae; genus Orthosia; species Orthosia incerta. The sequence goes on from OX411746.1 coordinate 32,266,464, forward strand.
GACATTGTTACATAGGAAACGCCTGACCTTTTCTTCTTCTGGTGTTCGAATTACAGAAAGTTCGCCATCAACCCCGAAAATTCATGCTTGTTACTATTTTCATTTCTATCCCAGCAATAACCATATCTTCTTCCATGAGAAGATTACTTTATCTATAAGGTGAAATTCTGCCTATCCCTTCGGCTAATATTATTTTGATATGGCAACAACATCGTGAGCCTACTGTACAGTTTCATTGTCTGACATAACTGTGTTCTACCGAAATGCTATTACGTGATCGGGTTTGCGATTTGATACGATCGCGTGTTACCGCCGCTATAGTTATACGTAAACTTTCATCATATTTGTTTCCATACTGCATTATTATCTAAACACAGGTGTATTACTGATTGTATAAAAATTGCTGGGTGAATATTTTGATATGATGCTTTCGCTTTAGTGTTAATACCTGGGGGAAGTTAATACCTGGGGGAAGTTTTATGTAAGAATTCTAACGTTACAGCACGCTATGTTTAGAAACAATCGTATAGGTAATTAATTCAAAAAATCGTATCGTATCGGAGGATACATATTCGCGAGCTGGCTGACCAAAACCAGAAGTATCCTCCGACTGCACAGAAAGATTTTCTCCTTGTTTTCGTCTTTTTAGTTCGCTTAAGTAGTACAGTCGGGTTTTTTGATTTAAGTTTTGTTTATGTATAACTTTTTAGTTAACATTTTTTTCCTATTTGGTACTTTTAAACATATAAATATTGTATATTTTTGAAATCACCTCTTAAAACTCTTTATTATGATACTCCACACGATGAGGAAGGAAGAATGAACAAAAAAAAATTGCCTCCACTATATGGCACCCAATAACCGCCATTTTTATATTTTTTTTTTTTTTTTTTTTTTAATAAAACTTTGCCCCACCCTAGGAATTTCTCCTGTATCGTGGGTGCGTTTACAAACATATAAACTCACATACACAAACACCCAGAGCCGGAACAACTATTTGTAGATTATACAAATAATTGCTCCGTGCGGGAATCGAACCCGCGACACGCAGCGCAGCAGTCAATCGCTCAACCACTGCGCCAAGCGTGCGCCCAAATTTTAATGTAGCCAGTGACACTCGCAAGGTTAGGACGAATCAATTGACGTAAGAATCATCAAAATCGGCCGACGCGTTTAGTGTCTAGTACGCCACATAGGTACAAAAATACATACAAACATAGATACATAGACTGATAAACACAGTACCCCCCTTCAGCAGTCGAGTAAAAATGGGAGAGTATCAGTTAAGTAAATTTCGTAAATCTTGCTTTTGAGAAGAATGGCTTATTCAGACATTCTAATATGGCACCGAGCTACTATTTTATTTTCAGATTTTTGTATTGTTTTTTTTTTTTGTTTTACGAGTAGTCAAAATCCAAACAACCAGTCTTGCCAACGGGGTAACGTGTTACCCAGTAAAAAGCTTGCCAATCGCTTCATGACGCTTTATAAGCTAGGATAAGAGAATGACGATGGTACTCAAGAAGACAGTTCAGCTATCAAAGGAATCATCAATCGAAAAGTGATTCATAACAGTATTGATTGCGAAGTTTTCCAGCCTTTCTTTAACAAGAGTAATGCCAAGCGTGACAACGATACGTGACCAACTGAAAGGTTCATAAACGATGAAATCGCGTGCAACACTCAATAGGGAAGAACACTTTCTCTCTTGTAAGTTGATGGAATGTGCCCATGATTACTGTGTTATACAACTTTAACCTGACCTTTGAGTGTCCACTTTAGAAGGTAATTTCTAAGGAGGTAAGTATCGGTAATGGTAGGATAAACTCTCTAGTTACAGCTTAGAATGTTTCCTACAGCTATATATGGGAACCTTGGTAGATCCATAATCGGATATTATAAACTCGTAACTTCAACAAAAGAGAAATACAGTTGTGGTGTTGATAAGTATAACTTCATCATTAATTGAATGTAAAATAACGAAAAATTTTTCTCTGATAGGGCGCTGCATTACATCGTCGAGTGCCATAGACACTTGCTACGGGGTACTTATTACCCCGTAAAAATAAATGTACCTACAGTTCCTGTGAGATAGGCCATGAAAACGAAGCCGCATGAAATAGTTAATCAACAATATGTTGATTTTCAAAGTCCGAAATTAATCATATGAAAAATAAATACTTACACTGGAATAGAAAGTCAAAATTTTATATACTTTCACAATCTTTTTTGCAGGACGTAATGTAAGCGCAAATAAATATTCAGGAATTCATTTTCAAATCCGGTGTATTAGCACAATCGTGATGTAATTGTGTTCTCAAGCTAGCTCCGTATAGTTACTGTTTACGTATTTACCCGTATGTTTTACTCAAGTTGCACTGGGACGGAACTGACGCCGCGCCGTTACAAAACCATGGGGACGGCTGCATAGAAATGTTTTCTCATCGGAGGTAGGAAAGTCCTACTACGTACGTACGTAAAAATATCCCAAATTATTGCGAAATATAAGTATTATATTTCGCAATACTTTGGGACTTATATTTCAGCACTTATATTTGCGCAGCGTCTTCTTGACTTCTTCAAGAAGACGCTGCGCTGGATTACACTATGTGGACCGATGACCCGGTGAAGGTTGAGGGAATCCACTGGATGCAAGAAGCATGAGACCGGCAAATGTGACGACACTTGGGGTGGAAGTGTTTCGGCTGAAATGTTGATTATGTATTTACAAAAAAATAAAACGGTAATTTTAAATCTCGACTAGCAATATTGAGTTCTTTAATTAGACAATGAGAAATCAGTGTCCAAATCGCTTGCGCAATTTGTAAACCAGTTCTAACAACTTAGTGGTCAGATTCGATGTATCTTTTTACGAAATCTCAGTGTACCTGCATTTGTATACCTTTGAACCCTCAGGGGATCAGAGGTATATACGTGGCTATACTCCACGTATATTTGCAAAACCATTTTCCATGCTTCCTTGCGTAATTGCATTAACTGGCCTTTTGTGGTTACCTATTAAATTCAATATTTCACAAAGTGCGCCCAGTGATCATCACGTAGATCTAACTTTTGTATGTGATGGACTTGTTGCGTAACTGACCTGTAGCTGTGTTTTGTCTACGGCTGTCATTAGCCTTATTGATATTTTTGGGGTTAGACAAGCCCAAAACATTTCTCAAATATATGTGAGAATATTTTATTTGAGATTTGGATGACTAAAGTTAACTGTGAAATGAAACGTTAAATTCATTAGTAGAATGGAACGTAAAGATGAGTGAATGAGGTGAGAGTGTGAAAGCGAAAGAGATAGAGGAAATGGCGGTTGAATAGAAACTAGATTAAGAAGTAAACATTCTGTAGTTTGTGTTTAACGACACAAAATAAACGAAGTATCCTAAAGAAGTGTTTCTGTGTACCTACTTATAATAAAACAAATAAAAAAATGAAAAGGCATAATTACCCTTTTGAACGGCCTCAGTGGTTAATCCCAACCTAAATTAGTAAAGCCTAAAAATCCGAGGCCTTCACCAGTGTAAACGCAAAATTTCTTTCAAAAACTTCAAAATCCCTCACTCTCTTAGTTCGATGGGATGGCATCCCAACACTACCGAGGAGAGATCAGACGCACGATCAACGGCTTTGCGTGCTTCCGAGGCACCAGGGTGTCACCACCTTTAGAATTCGGACTGCTACGAAGAAATTTCAACTGGAAAACTATACCGTACCTAAAAAATATGAAAGCAATACACCCATTATGATACACCACACGCTATCAAACGATAGCTCAGTAGCAATGACAAGCGTTGCTCAACACATTTCGATAGTTGGCTACCATTAGCGTGATGATTATGTTCTCGATCTGTAATAACATTGTAGAGAGATGTTACTGTCGTTGTTCTATTACTATAATGATGCTAGTTGCCGCATCATTGGCCTACATGATTGATATATTGAAAAGATTGTTGTACCTCTTTGATGGAAACTTTCCTCTAGTTGTCTATACAGTTACCATTAGTAACGTCATATAACAATCTTTGTCTTACCTAATAAAATATACGATTAGTATTCAGTGAACTTTATTTATTTGAAACAGTTAAAACCATATAAAACTTAACATGGTAGCAGAGCGTGGTTCCTCTATTTTGAATACATAATCGAAAATAAAAAGGCAAGATGACAAACAGAATCGAAAGTCTGAATAAAGAAAATTATGACACATGGGTACTACAGGCCAAAGTCATATTAGTAAAAGCAAAACTATGGAAATACGTAGAACAAGAAATAGACTTGACCAAGTCAAATGACTCGGATATTGAAGGTAACTTAATGGCAATCAGTGAGTTAATTCTATTAATATCTCCGTCTGAACTCAAGCAAATAAAAAACTGCAAAACAGCTCATGTAATTTGGAAAAAGCTAAACGAAACGCACGCCAGTAAATGTCCCGCAAGGAAAGCAACACTACTGAAGCAACTTATTCTTACGAAATATGACAGAGGAAACGACATCAGAGAACATTTAAACAACTTTATGGACGTTGTAGACAAACTGGAAGAAATGAATGTCACGGTTCATGAAGATTTATTAAGTATTATGATGCTGTACAGTCTTTCCTCAGAATTTGAAACCTTTAGAGTTGCAATTGAATCCCGAGATAACCTTCCGAAACCGGATGAACTTAAAATAAAAATCATAGAGGAATTCCAAGCGCGGAAAAACATTCAAGGAACCCAGTCAAGTACAAGCTCAAGCGAGCAAGAATCGTTCTATGCAAAGACAAATTTGTACTGCAAAATATGTAACAAAAAGGGGCATATGACTAAGAACTGCTGGAAAAATTACAAAAATAAGAAAAAGAACAATCCCAACAATAAAGGGAATAAAGATAACCAAAAGGAATTCAATAGCTTAGCATTATTAGCAAAAGATGTAGCATTCCAGAAACAATGGATTTTAGACAGTGGATGCACATCCCATATGTGCTATAACAAAGAATATTTCAGGGAAATAGAACAAACGAATAAAACACTGAAATTAGCTTCTAAAGATCACAACACAAACATATTGGGAAAAGGAAGAGTTGACCTCTTACTAAATACAAATAAAGAAATATACCTTCACAATACACTGTTCATTCCAGACCTGTGTACGAATCTTCTATCAATTGGGAAGATAACAGATGCTGGTAATACAGTACTCTTCAAAAAGGATGAAGCTACAGTCAAAAATCCAAAATATGGTATTGTGATAAAAGCGAAGAGAACTGAAGATGGTCTATATGCTATTTTTCCCAAGACTGTGATAAACGCAAAAGAAGAAAAAGTCAATTTTGTTAAAAATAATAATATTTCTGAATGGCATTCAAGGCTGGGTCATATGAACTACATGGATATGAAACTAGCACTTAAGAATGAAAGTTTGATTGGACTTGATTTCAAAATAGATGAGCAGCCGGAAGAATGTGAAGTTTGTATTAAAGCCAAAATGAAAGCTATGATCGGGAAACCAAGAACTGACCCTCGCACTTCTGAACCACTTCAGATTGTACACAGTGATTTGTGTGGCCCGATGGCAAAAGCTTCTTGTGCCGGAAACAAATATTTTGTCACATTTATTGACGACTTTACCAGATATAGCCGAGTATTTTGCATAAAGACAAAAAATGCAGTCATAGATATGTTCAAGGTCTATAAAGCTGAAGTAGAGAACTTCATGGAAAAGAAAATTAAATGCCTACAATCCGACAACGGCACGGAATATTGTAACAGTGAGTTCAACAGTTTCTTAAAAGAAAATGGCATAACCAGAAGATTATCTGCACCCTATACACCGCATCAAAACGGGATTGCGGAAAGGAAAAACAGAACTTTACTCGAAAAAGCAAGGAGCCTAATGATTGAGTCTAACGCACCGATGTATCTGTGGGGCGAAGCCATCTACACAGCAAACTACCTGTCAAACAGAAGTCCAAACAACCGAATTGGAAATGTAACACCATTTGAAAAATGGGTTGGGAGAAAACCACGTGTTGCGCACTTAAATAAATTTGGAGCAAAGGCATTCGTCCTCTTAAAAGGAAGACAAAACTTAAATAAGTTTGATGCCAAAGCAATACCTGGAGTTTTCATTGGATACTCTGAAATATCCAAGGCCTTCCGGATTTGGGTACCATCAACACAAAAAGTAATGGTAACCAAAAATGTAAATATAATGCAGAAATTCTACTACGGCATAAAGGAAGGAGAAAATCTTAATAAAAATAACAATGATGAAACAAGAAAAGAAAAAGAATATGTTGAAATTGAATTTCTAGAAGAGAATATAAATAGAGAAATACAAGAAAATCAAGAAAGAGAAGAAGACATTTGGGCTGAAGCCGAAACGCAAACCGGAAATGATAACGATATAATTTCTGAAGAAAATGAAATTTATTCCGCAGAAGAAGAAGAACTACCAATGCCACCTCAAAATGAAGTGACCGAAGAGCGAACAGAAACCAGAGCTTTGCGTGATCATTCATCAATACGCAAACCCGTGCGTTTTGATGATTTTGTTATGAACGCTGTGGCAGAGTTAGAAGACAGTTATACTGAGCCCAAAACATACAAGGAAGCAATGTTATCCGAAGATAGAGAAAAATGGGAAGAAGCTATGCAAAGCGAGATGAATTCACTTCAGAAAAATAATACCTGGGAACTTGCCGCACTACCAAAAGGTAGAAAAGCTTTATCAAACAAATGGATATACAAAATAAAGAGAAACCCTGATGGAACCATAGAACGTTACAAGGCAAGACTTGTCATCAAAGGTTTCTCTCAACGCGAAGGTATTGACTATGATAAAACATTTAGTCCAGTAGCACGACTTACAACTATCAGAGCAATACTGGGAATTGCAGCTAATGAGAGTCTGAATTTACAACAATTTGATGTCACCACTGCATTCCTGAACGGTACAGTGGAAGAAGAAATTTATATGGTACCACCGAATGGACTTCGTGTACCAAAAGGAAAGGTATGTCGTCTTTTGAGAAGCCTCTACGGATTAAAACAGGCACCTCGATGCTGGAATGAGTGCATACATAAATTTCTGATAGACGCCAAATTTCAGAGAAGTGAAGCAGATCCTTGCTTGTATGTAAGAATCAAGGGAAACTCAAAAGTTATTGTAGGTCTTTATGTCGATGACGGCTTGGTGGCTTCCACTAACAGCGCTGGTCAAGAATTTTTAAATGAACTTGAAAGAAACTTCAAGATAACAACGAAACCAGCGTCTTATTTTCTTTGTATGGAAATAAATAGAAACAAAGATGGATCAATAAACCTAAGCCAAAGAGCCTATGCTAAAAAGGTCCTTAATCGGCATGGAAAATTGCAAACCAGTTACATCACCGACTATTAAGATGCCAAAAATGGAAGAGACAAATGAAAATGAAGACATGAAATTTCCATATCGAAACTGTGTCGGAGCACTGGCTTACCTGATGGTCGCAACAAGACCAGACATCTGTCATGCAGTGTCTGTCGCATCAAGACATTTAGACAAACCTAGGAAGGAGGATATTGTGGCTGTGAAGCGAATTCTTCGCTTTCTTAAAGGAACTCTGGATAAATGTCTAACATTTTATCACTCCAAAGTAGTTGACTTAATGTGCTACTCAGATGCTGATCATGGAGGAGATCCAGAGACTGGGCACTCTACTACGGGCATGGTGTGCCTTTATGCCGGCACTGCTATTGCCTGGAAGAGTCAGAAGCAAACCTCAGTTGCTCTGTCAACAACAGAGGCTGAACTTGTAGCAGCAAGCGAAACGACACAAGAAATAGTGTGGTTGAAGAAGCTTTTGGCAGACCTATCTAACACAGAATTTTTTAAAGTCACACTATGTATTGATAATGAGTCTGCTGTGAAATTATCATATAATCCACCATACGAGTGTCACCGTCGAACAAAGCACATTAGTTTGAGACACTTCTACATTAGAGAATGTGTATCAAAAGGAGAACTAGTTGTAAAGCAAGTTGCAGCACAAGTGCAACTAGCAGACATGTTTACAAAACCTTTATACGGACCAAGATTTAATGACCTGTCTCATGGAATTGGTCTTCGAGCAAATTCTTAAAAGAAGTGTGGGTGAAAAGATTGTTGTACCTCTTTGATGGAAACTTTCCTCTAGTTGTCTATACAGTTACCATTAGTAACGTCATATAACAATCTTTGTCTTACCTAATAAAATATACGATTAGTATTCAGTGAACTTTATTTATTTGAAACAGTTAAAACCATATAAAACTTAACATTATATTGTATGGTTATTTTCAACTTGAAGAGAATTTAAACTAGGGAGCATTATTCCACAACTTTTAGCCAAGATTAATGAATTATTTATTTATTTTCAGTCTGAAGTGTCCCACTGCAAGGTCTTTTCTTCTTTCCATTTCTCCCGGTTTTGGGAAAGGTCTTACACCTGTTCTTTCTATAGGTCTCTAGGTTCTATAGGTCGTTATAAAAGTTTATATTCAGTCCCATAACCATATTATAAGTAGGATAACCCTGAAAACAACTAATATTCGATTAAAACCTTTAAACCAAGTTCACATTCGGACTTCACCAAAATTCATTGACATTTAAAAATTGTTTCAGTGACACTGTCAATCTCAAAACTGTCCGTATATTATATAAGTTTCTCTGTGCTCAAGACCGAAGCTCCTTACAATATTACTACTTTATAGGGTGATTAATCCACTAAAGCCACAAGAATAAACAGTTGAATTTGAAAAGTTTTTCATGCGGTGTTATTAATGTTGAAGATTTCACAAAATGTCTTTTACAGAATACATTATCTCGAAAACACAATCTAAAGTGCAATATTATTGTCTAATATTTATGCTACTTCCTGGAATCTTTATCTTCGAAATAACTATCGTATATCCGAACCTTGTCATGAGGTATGAGGCTGGTATTGCAAAACAGGCGATGCACCTTTCCATAATAGCGTTCTTGTTCGTGAACGTTATTGGTAACGTGATATATAGCATGGTGATGGACCCAAGTTTGAACAGGTTGAAAAGCACCGTGTCTGGTGGAGGAAGGTACTGTGAACACTGTAAAATGTTGCGTCCAGCGAAGAGTTGGCATTGCATGAGGTGCAACGTTTGTATCAGAAAGCGTGACCATCACTGCTTCTTCCTTTCGCGTTGCATCGGCTTCAACAACCGGAGATACTTCATTCTGTTCCTCGGATACGTGATAATCACATTTCTATACATATCCTACTACAACTACTACTTCGCAATATTGATTTTTATAGATAAGGAAGATAAGTACGTACCAAATCTACTACCAGGATTAAACATGTTTGTGGTCTACATGATACTGAACGCGTGCCTTTTATTTTTTTCGAGTTTTCTATTTTATATCCAAATAAAAAATTCGGTTATGGGTGTAACCTGCTATGAGTCTAAGTTCCCTGAACTAAGGAACTCTTCGAAATGGAAACAAAATATGCTGAACATTTTCGGTACTAGATGGTACTTGGCCATAGTGTGGCCGCTATGTTATAGTCCTTTACCGAAAGATGATAAACAGGCTTGAAGAAGTTGTGCTATTTAAGTGAAAACTTTATCGTTCAATTTTTAAGTGTTATAACATGGTTTTTGTTAGTTTATTAAATAAATACATAATGTTAAGCTAATTTACTTTTTCTTTTACCGCCGCGAAAAGAAGTTTATGTGATTTTCTGTTTCAGCGTCATAGATTAACGAAACCCAAAATATTTTACCGGAAAGCATAGCAGTCACTGTCTCAGTGCGCACTGGGGATGACTGGAGAATAGAATATGACAAAATCCTTGAGCTGTCGCTTTTTCGCAATCTACCTTAGATAACTGCGATGCTTTAAGACTCATTGTAATCATCATCATCAGCCTTTTAATGTTCCCACTGCTGGGATACAGGCCTCCTCTCTGTAAGAGAGGGAATGGGCCTTAATGGGCACCACTACACCGGTTTTAGAGCAGTGGTGATGAAATCATTTACACAAAGTAAAGCGCCTGCCTGGGTTCAAACCCACGACCAACGAAAAGATATTACAAAAACCACCTGACAACCATAGACCGACCCATGTGGGACATAGATATCATCATAGGTTTCCATAAGATTGTATCATAGATACAATCTTTAAGATACCGACATCTTTTTTTTTCAAAGTATTTACCATCCATCATAATTGTATGATGTATGGTAAATACTTTACCAAATGTTGAATAGCCTGCGGATCACAAGCCAAGAGGCAACACTGGGGCCCATGAGCAATGCTGCGGAAATTGGATCCTACAAGGTCTATACCCGCGAAACCGCGATATACGGCAGCGGTAACTAGAGGTTTGTTTTTTGGGATACCGATTCCCGTATAGTTGGAGAGTGGTCCTACAAGCATACACAACCTACTTCTACACTTACATTTGTCCCCGTGGTGGTCTCCTGGTCTCGTTCAATCCCGTGTCTGGTCGGGGGTTATAGGGGAAAAATATATATAATTAATTTGGGATAACCGACGTGGTATAAGGATAAGGTATTAGAAAAATATCATGGTGGTATATTGATACCACCATGATAGTTTTCTAATACCTTTCACGAACTCTACTTCCACTCCTGCCATCATCATTCTTCAATATCATACCACTTACCAACGCATCATCAATTTCGACCACGGACCCAACATTTCAACACCCCAAATCCACTTAGTTTGCGACTTTTTGAGATACATGATAGGTGCCATTATCGCTAATAAATAACAATGAAGAAAATGGCTATTGTTCTTTTACGCCATCGATCATCATTTATATGGCTCTAATGGGGGTCTAATGGACCTGCAACGAGATAAGTCTTGTAATGGCGATCAAACAGTGCTTTGGGACTATCACTTATAGTGACAGATCAAGGATTGTCGTAATTTTGTTATATGCCATGGGAAGTAAAACTACGACTGCACCATGTCTAGATATCACGTACCGCTCGATGGTGTATCACGTATTTTAGGATTTTCAATACTTGTCTTATGTGTTTAGTCTTCTCGCACGTCGTGTTTGGACTAACCAAATCCAAAAAGTTCGAAATCTTTCTGAATAAGTAGATTCTTTGGCTTTCATATACAAAACTAGGTATTAAAAAAATACGTCTTGTCAAAAGTCATATTGAAGATAAGTGTTGTTATGATATGATACACAAAATTTGAGAAAGTGTGGTTAACGTTTTAATTTCAACGAGGATCCTTCTTGAACAACATGTTTTCAAGACTGCAACATATCTTTACGGTATATCTGCTCATTCCTGGGATCTTTATTATCCACATGACTTTCGTATATCCAAATCTCGTCGTGTTATTAAACGCTGGAATTGCAAAACAGTTGATACACATTTGCTTGACATCATTCTGCTTCATTAACGTTGTTGGGAACATGATTTTCAGTATGATTAAGGATTCAAGTTTGAAGCAGCCTATATTTGGTGAGGGCATGTATTGCGAGTACTGTCGGATGAAGCGTCCAGCAAACACTTTGCATTGCATGAAATGTAAAGCATGTATCATAAAGCGAGACTACCACTGCAACTTTCTTGCGCGCTGCATCGGAAAATATAACCAGAGATACTTCATTTTATTCCTCGGACACACGATGCTCTGGATGCTGGTCGCGACTGGCTACAACTACTACTTCATGACATTAAAGTTCAGAGACGTTGGGTGGATACTATCGGCCGCCCGCATCATCAACCCGTTGTTTTGGTTTCTGTTTCCTGAGCCCGTGGGGACCGTCGACTTGTATGTGTACTACTTGATTTTGAATTTCTGTGTTATATTCTGGTCAGGTGCTTTATTTTTCTTTCATCTTAGGAATGTTGTGGTGGGTGTTACTTCCTATGAGTCTAGGTTTCCTTCACTGATGGACCCCTCGAAATGGAGACAGAATTTGTTAAGTGTATTTGGGTATAGATGGTACTTAGCCATAGTGTGTCCACTGTGTGAAAGTCCTTTGCAAATTGATGACAAAAGTCCTTGAAGTTCTTGAATATAATATTTGTGAAAAGTTTTTTGTAAATACATTTTTAGTATTTTTATTAAATTAATTAATAACAATTTAAGACATTATTTTTACCGCTCTCCTCAATCGTACTTCATTACCTACCTATTTTTGGTTTGTTTTATGTGAAGATATTCATGTCTGTAACACATAATAATTATTATAAAGCTCATTTTCTTTTTAAAAATTGGGTAAAAGAAAACTACCTTTCTTCCCAACCGCAACAATTTTATTTATTTATTTATTTATTTATTTAAGGATTACCAACGAGTGTTACAATACCATAAAACTTACATAAAATACAAAAATTGGTACACATCATCATTATTCAGTATTGCACACTCAATTATAGGCAACCACATCTTATAATCTAACGATTCATGAGCAAATTCAACCACAATGTGGGTCCCGGCTAATGTAAGGTAACATCGCGGCAGACCGAGGCAAAGATGGCGAGATGAACATGAGACCTACTGTTAGGACTAGTCTACATTTGCCCAACACCAGGCGAGATGGAAAGAAGACAGGGTGACCTATGCCCTGCTGTGGGTTTTTTATTTACGTATATAACTACACATTAAAATTATTATTTAGATTACTAGCGCCGTAATCTCGTTAAATGAGTACTTCGCCCAATGTCTTTAAATATTATAGCCTATATGTTATTCTGATGTATAAGCTATATTACTGTAAAGTTTCATCAAAATCGGTTCAGCAGTTTTTGCGTGAAAGAGTAACAAACATCCATTCATCCATCCTCACAAAGTTTCGCCTTTGTAATGGTAGTAGGATATCCGATTTATTCCGTTCTAATACCAACAACTAATACCACTGGTATTTGTTTCAACTCATGTTTTTTTTTATCATCATATCAGCTGAAAGACGTCCACAGCTGGACATAGGCCTCCCCCAAGCGTCGCCACATTGACCAATCCCGTGCGTCTCGTAACCAGTGGATCCCCGCAACCTTCACCAGGTCATCGGTCCACCTGGTGGGAGGCCTTCCAACGCAACATCTTCCGGTTCGCGGTCGCCACTCCAGAACCTTTTCTGCCCCATCGGTCATCCGTTTTGCAAGCAATGTGCCCTGCCCACTTAAGTTTGGCAATTCTTCGGGCTATGACGGTAACCCTGGTTCTCTTGCGGATCTCTACATTTCTGATACGATCACGTAAGGTCGTAAGGAAACGCCGAGCATAGCCCTCTCCATTGCCCTTTGAGTGACTGTAAACTTTCTGATAAGGCCCATTGTAAGCGACCACGTCTCAGAGCCATATGTCATCACTGGCAACACACACTGGTCATAGACTTTCGTCTTGAGACACTGTGGTAAGTTGGACGAGAAGGTACCGCGCAACTTCCCGAAAGTTGCCCGGCCGAGTCGGATTCGACGGTTGACCTCTTTCTCGAAGTTGGCCCTACCCAATTGGATCGTTTGTCCCAGGTAGACATAGTCACCCACAACTTCGAGTGTAGAGTCTCCGATCTTGATAGGAGGTGTAACATGGGCATTCAACATCACCTTGGTTTTGTCCATGTTCATACTAAGACCCACTCTTTCGGAAGCTCTACTGAGATCATCGAGCATTGTACTGAGGTCCTCCATGGTCTCAGCCATAACCACTATATCGTCGGCAAACCGAACGTGAGTGATGTACTCGCCATTGATGTTGATGCCTAGCCCTCTCCAGTCCAGAACCTTGACGACATCCTCCAGTGCAGCGGTAAACAGCTTCGGAGATATGACGTCTCCCTGTCTCACACCTAGCTGCAGAAGGACGGGTTCCGAGGTCTGATCCTGAAGTCGAACTGACATGGTGGTGTTTTTGTATAAACACTTCAATACTTCGATGTACCGATAGTAAATTTTTCTTCGTACCACTCTTTTAATAATTATATTGAATGTGCGAACGAATACTGACAACTTGAATTTGGTACAGTCAGCTAATTCAAACCTAATCAAATTAAAGGCAAATGCCTATTTTAGGCCATGAAACGCCCAACAGTTAGCTTTTGTTACAAAAAAAAATATTGTTTTATGTTTATTAATCGTGATATGCAAGATTGCTACATCTTTGCACACAAAAAGTACCAAAAAGATTAAATGAAATTAGGTAAATCCGGAAATCATTGATTTGTGGATAAAAAAAAAAGTGTTGCCAATTAATAATTTCGTTCAAAATATAATCGATTCTCTTTTCTTCAATCGATTTTTTATGATGTATTTATTTTAATGCCAATATTATTGTTTTTTTTTTCGATAATTATTATTATAACTAAACAAGCTAATTTCTGCTTGATTTACCATAAATTCTTTAGATCATAACAAAAACGCTACTGCACAATTTAACTGTCATTCTAATCTGTTCTTCTAAATATATTAAAAATATAATTATAAAACTAAAAGAAACAACATAATAATCAAGCATTTTTACTGACTGTACCTTATATCTTTGAACTTGTTTTGGTATTTGTATTCGTTTAAACAATGGTATCCGTTTTGCATAGAAAATAAATATGAATTAAAACAAATACCAGTGGTATTAGCTGTTGGTATTGAAACGGAATAAATCGGATATACGTAGGTTTATTTAATACTTACAAAATATAAACTTCTTTGAACTTCATATTTAAAACTGGTTAGCAGTTGCTATTTAAGATTTTTGTGTCATGACCACAGAGGACTTTTTTTATATATGAAAGTCATGACAAATGTCACTGTCAATCTCAGGACTGAATGTACTGGAAAAATCGGAAAAAAAATTTGATAATTGGAGAAATTGTGTTTGATATTAAATATTGCATACGGATCGTATTTATTTCAACAAAGCTCCGTTATTTACAACATGTATGCTTCAAAACCACCGTTTTACGTTTTGGTGTGTCTGCTAATTTCTGGGTTTATTATCTTCCAACTAACTGTAGTATATCCTAGTCTGATGTTTATGTTAAAAGCTGGTATCGCAACACAAATGATGCACATTTGTTTAATATTATTCTGTTCCATAAACGTTGTGGGGAATATGATTTTCAGCACGATGAAATCACCAAAATCATGTTTGAAATGGCCTGAGTCTTTTGAAAACGTATACTGTGAATCCTGTCAAATATTGCTTCAAGCGAACAGTTGGTATTGCACGAGATGTAATGTGTGTGTCAGAAAACGGAACTATCGCCGTTTCTACTTTGCACGTTGCATCGGATTGCACAATCAGAGATACTACATTCTCTTCTTTGGACACTTGATGATCTCGATGCTGTATGCAACTTACTACAACTACTATTTCATATCGATGAAGTTTGGAGGAGCTAGGATACTACTCCGGTTACTTCGCATCACGAACCCGCTTCTCATTTTTGTGATATCTGAACCCATGGGAGTCGTTGACTTGTATGTGTACTACTTGTTTTTGCTTTTTGGTGTTATATTGTGTTCAGGTGGTTTATTTTACTGTAATTTAAGAAATGTTGTGATGGGTGTGACTTCCTATGAGTCGAGGTTTCCTTCATTGATCGACTCCTCGAAATGGGGACAAAATTTGCTAAACGTATTTGGGTCTAGGTGGTACTTAGCTATTGTGTGCCCACTGTGTGAAAGTCCTTTGCCAAGTTATAACAATTAGGTTTTTTGTAAAATAAAATTACAGCTACAATCTAGGAGTCGAAGTCAAGAGTGAACATTGAGATAATATGTACGTATATACGATATTATTACCTCAATGAGAGTGAATAGGTTATTTCTAGGCAAGGGTGTTTCACCGTCGACCACATCATCGCTTACCAACGGGTGAAATAGTGGTCAAGCGCGAGCCTATAAAATATAAATAATAATAAATGATATGTAATTTATACGACATTACATTTATGTTTACTGCCCTGAATAGAACTTCATTACAACAGCGTGAGGAAACTTGGACTTATAGTGAGTTTATTATTATTAGTGAGTTTGTTTTCCTTTTTTCTTTGTATGTTGGTACCTTGTTTTGATTCTGTGTGTTGTGCTGTTTCTTTTGTGTGCACTAAATAAATGTTTTATCTATCTATCTATTATAAGATTGTGCTCCATTAGAGTAATTGCTGCAGGCGTTCCAGTGAGAGGATAAACTAATAAATAAAAAGAAAATACCTTTTATTTCTTTGAAAGAGCTTTGCTATTTAAGTGAACAATTTATGGCCAATCCAATGATATTCTAGTAAACAGATATGAGCGCGTGCATTGTGAAGACTCAAATACGTCCTAATTGGGATGTATAGTCTTTAGTCTACGTCACGCATGGCGAAGAGCGATACGCTTTGTAAAAACAAAACATAAAAAATGCTATCGTGTGTATTTAGAAAGTGTACCAATTATGATACCAAAGTACATAAAACAGAAGGGATCTCATACCATATGTAAGTACGCAATACACCTCAATTTACTAATTGGAACGAAGTTCCTTATCGCGCGTTGCGAAAGGGGGCTAGATGGAAAAAATTAAGACGAAAAGTTGTAACGACACTTTTTGCTATAGTTGTAAGCCGTGCGGCGTGCGCGTGTTTCGTGCGTGTTCTAACCTATACACTGTTGTGTTTACGAAGTCGAGAGAGTATATATATACATATACATAAAAAAAAATATAAATAAAGGAAAAATAAGAATAAAGGAACTTCGTTCCATCCGGGTGTCCCTTGATACCTCTCAAGTTTTTTTTATTAATGTTTTTTCCTAATATTTTGATATTTGGAGGTTAGAAAAATAAAATAACATTGGTGGTCGTCAGAATAATGTTTGTTTACATTCACTCACAACTGACAAACACTAGCTGTCTCGTTTTTTCTTATTGGTTTTTATCAAGCCATCCCTTTCAACTTGTAATGAAATGTCAGATGAATGAAAAGTAACGTGTGTATGTGTGCTGCCGCTGCTGTGCGGAACACTTTTTTCGGTTGTTTTGTGAGTGTTTAACGTATCTGTTTACTAGAATATAATTGTTGCCAATACTTTTAATAGTTCTAAGACATGTCTTGGTTATTCTTATAATATAAATTCATGATAAGCTAAGTTGCTTTTTCTTTTACCACCCCGAAAAGAATATCATGTATTTTACTGCTAAGGTGTGCACGGTCTCAATGCAAGATAGGAATAACCTGAGAAGAGAAATTTACTAAATCCTAGAGATATCGCTTCTTTTGGAACTAAACTTAGAAAAATATGATGCTTCAAGACCGATAGACACTCACAACCATCAAGAAATGCATCATACCATATATTTCAACACTAGATCAACTTAATTTGCGGCTCTATTGGATAATGATATTATAAATATCCTTATTATTGTAAACAATTTTAATGTAGAAAAACATTTTAATACAGCTTCTGGAAGCTTACTGTCAGTTGCAGACTAGTAAAAGGCTGAAATGCCAGGATCGTGCGCTGGCGCAACGGTACGTACTTTGCACATATTAATTTTGCTAGCTAGGTAATAGGTATTGGCATACTATACCTCTGCGTATTTATTTGTGAGTACAAATGTTCTTTATCCACTTTTTATCACGCAAATTTTGATGATTAAAGAATTTATTTCGTCATTTGTATGAGAGAGTTACCCTATAGTGAAAGTTGTTTGTATTCAAGAGTATTGTAACCAAAATGTTCTGTGATTGTAACGCTCGAAGCTATTGCCAACGAATCAAAAGTCCCCCTGCATGAAGAAATATTACTCAAGCATTACGAATCCTCTTCTGTCATGGTTTACTATTTAAAAGTAACACTAAATTAAACTATATAAAATGTTCGTTGAGATATAAACACGTGGTTTCTTATACTGATAAACAAAATATATTCGTAAGACTTGTTTTCCTGAACCTCAGTCACTCCGCAGTCAAAATATACCAAGATTAACTTCTTTGGACTTCATATTTAAAACTGGTTTGGTACAATGCAGTTGCTATTTAAGATTTTTGCGTCTTGGCAAATGTCACTGTCAATCTCAAGACATATGTACAGGGAATAAATGTTGGCAAACAATTTCGTTTAAAAATTAAATATAAGATATTTGCCTAAGCGTTAGACAAATTGTGGTTATTAATTATTGCACACAATTAATTGATTTCACCGAAGCTCCTTCATCGAAACATGTTTGCAAGATCACTGTATTATATTTTTGTGTGTCTCCTGTGTCCTGCGTTTATTTTGATACAACTAACTATAGTATATCCGAATATGGTAGTGATGATCGAAGCTGGTATCGCAAAACAACTGATGCACATTTGTTTAATTATATTCTGCTTCATAAACGGTGTCGGGAATATGATTTTCAGCACGATGACAAAAGCATGCATGAATAAGTCCGAAACATATGGAACCGCATACTGCGAATATTGTCAAATGTTCCGGCCAGCGAACAGTTGGCATTGCACGAAATGTAACGTGTGCGTCAGAAAGCGGGACCACCACTGCTTCTTCTTTGCACGTTGCATCGGCTTGTACAATCAGAGATACTACATTCTCTTCTTTGGATATATGATGATGACAATGTTGTATGCAACTTATTACAACTACTACTTCATAGCAACGAAATTTGAAGATGCCTGGATTCTTTTGCGGTTAATTCGCATCATTAACCCGCTGCTCATTTTTGTGACTTCTGAACCCATGGGCATCGTCGACTTGTATGTATACTATTTGCTTATGAATTTGGTTGGCATAATGTATTCGGGTTATTTGTTCTTCTATCATCTAAGAAATGCAGTGAGGGGCGTGACTGCCTATGAATCTAAGTTCCCTGAACTATGGAACTATTCGGAATGGAGACAAAATCTGCTAAACGTATTCGGGTCCAGGTGGTACTTGGCCATAGTGTGGCCGTTGGCTAAAAGTCCTTTACCAAATGAAAATGCAAGCAAGATGGGGCATCTGGATGTCAGCCTAAGGAAGATAATCGGAAATTCACATTCAAACTGACTATCAACATAATAATGTATATGTTTTATAAATAAGATTCCCGGTGGTCCTTGGCTTAAGGAAAGGAGAGTTCTAGTTCATGTTGCCCAGAATACAGAAAACTGTTATAACTCGTTGCTTACCTACTGTAAATAATTAAGTAGTCAGCTTTTAAATAAACTAACATAATAACTAATAATTACCATAATATTACGAATACACTTTACTGTTTGTCTTACTGCCTCCAAAAGAACTTCATATGATATCATGCGACCATGATGCGTCGTTCAGTTAACTTTATTATTTAGTAAATTTAAGTAGACACCAATCTGGAAGCCAGATATGATCTTCAAGTAACTGGTCCCATAATACTGATCCACATTCTTCCCAGGTACAGTGAGAATGCAGTGATATCGATCTCGCAGGGATCTATAAGATTCCATAGCTGCGTTTGTAGGGTACGGGGGGGCAAGCAACCTTTACATAAGCGGCGATAACTGCGCAGACACCCACTGCATGCTAATGACCAGGAAGTGGACTCGCCTGCGGACTCTTTGCCTGTACTATGATGAATGCTAGCGGTGGGTGAATGGTAAGATAGCGTGCTTTGGAATTGATATTTGTAAGAAGTATCTTATTGATAAAATTACACCTATAAGGGACAAGTTAGGGCAGAGAAAGAGACATTTTTTTATGTTTGTTTTCTGCAAAGTTGAAGCCCATAGGTGTGGCTTACCATCACTCTGTAAGTTAATTGACCAACGCTTTGTTCTTAAGTATTCACTCAATAACAGTACAGTCACCTAAAATCCGACTAATTAACCAACGGTCATTAACAGCACAATCAGCTGAATACATGGAATCGCACTATAATTCGTGGCATGCGCTGTCTGAGGCACGCCACGAGTCGTCGACGATGTGGTCACCGTTACGCGGAACCCGTTACCGCATACACGGCACTATGCCTTTATATTTGACGTGTGCAGTGAGGACAGAAGTATAGAAGACTTGGGGAATTCATGTTATCTACTTACACGTAAACTATGTAAAATTGGTAGAGTTAAAATTGATAGTATGCTTTTAGAACGTAATATATGTAAGGATATTGGCAGATTTTTTTTCATTGTTGGCAGCTATACTATCCCTGAGATCCATGGGACTCCAGAAACATTTAGATAAGGTTCAGAAAAAAAACAAATCATTAATTTTTTAGGGACTGTTTTTTTTTTGTTTGGAGGTCATAGTACTGTGGCGTGTAACTGCCATCATGATTCTGTTGTGACAAAGAGAGACTATGCTATACAGGAAAGGCATAACATCCCTTTTTAGTAGGGCCCTGACATAGGCATTCAGACCCTGTAAATAATAACATACGGCCAATGGGAATTAGAAATAAATTGGGAAATCAGACACTGTAAGTTATTGCATCAGGCAGATGAGATACTAGGACTACAAAATTACCAAGAAGTGTCGTCTCCATAACATTACTGCTATGAACTTCACCTAATTTCTCATTCACGATATCTCACACTTCTTACAGCATTCTATTAACCATCTCGCTTAATTGCCATTCAGTTGCGACACAAATACTCGAGTTTGATATCAATCCGTCATCTTTATGGGGGGATCACGAGCTGCGAGATTAGTTTAAACTGGAGCGAGACGATCCTTCATGTGATGGTGTTTCAATGGTAATCTTTCAATGGTGATTTGTTTGTTTATCGACTTCTTTTGGGAATGTGACCTTTTCATAGTGTTGGAAAGTGTGCGAAGAATCGGTTGGCTGTAAATATTTCGATTGATTGTCACGTTGTCTTGGTTGAAATGATTTTGATCAGATCAGATATCAGCTTTTGGGTGATTTTTTTTTTTTTTTCCTGGCTTTTACAATTTTAGAAAGGTTTTTTACACTTAATTAAAATTCAGTGATAGAACCTCGCTTCTCATGCATGAGGTTTTGGGTTTAAACCCGGGCAAGTAGCAGTGACTTTATCAACTCATGTACGTACTTTCTAAGGTTATCTTAGACATCGAGAAATCGGTAAGGAAAAACCTCGTTAGGAAACCTGGAAATCGCCAGAGTCCATTACCTGCAGTGGGACAGTTACATGCTGCTACCTATAAAATTATATCGTCTGCCGGCTTACACCAAGCAATAAGTAGATCAGTAAATGAATTAGTTACTCCTCTGGGTCCAAATCACTAGACTTACATATAGGTACATATAATACTCGAGAAAACCGACCAATAATCCGCACAGCTCATTACATACAGGATAGAAATCGTACGGAAACATTCAGCATTATCGTACTCGAATCAACCACATCACCAACTTAACACTGCAGCTCCCAAAAACATTATCTCCGAACAAATGTACGTAATAAACGTCTTGATTGACCGCAAATATAAGTTTGTAGACAGTTATGATACTGCTGCCTGCTTTCGCTTCGGCTCATATAATTTATGCACTATATGCTAGTAGTAATATTATGTATTTGTATATTAAATAATATAGTCGGACGGATTTTCTAATTTTGGCTATTAAATGTTTTCTAACTAGCATTTAGATACAGTATATTATCAAGATGCTAAGAATACGCTAGGAAACCAATAAAATGGCAAAATTAAAATTTTGTTTATGGATAATGACCCGTGTAAATATTCAATAACATTGTGCTCTTTAACTTCCATATAAATCAATATCAATCATCAATATCAATACATATAATAAATCTGAAGAAAAGTAATTTTTGTACATCGAAAATATTTCCAAAAAAAATAGCCATGGTGGTAAAGGATAACCAACAGAACCTATTTCCGGCATTTTTGTTTTTTTTTCTGTGTATCTGTTTGTCTGTTTATTTGTGCACGCATCACGTGAAATGTACGAAACCAATGTAAATAACTTTTATACATAAAAATTGTGCGTAACTTGAAGAATTACTTAGTTTTTGTTTCATCGCAATCGGTTCACGCTATCAAAAGTTAGATGAATTTAAAGTGTTCAAAAAGTAAAATTATCACAACACACGCAATTTAGATACTCGGACAGTTGAACTCAATATTCGATAGATGGCGTTATGCATTTGAAGTAATTTTCTGAATGGCGGTGTTAAGATTCTTCGCGGAAGAATGATGACTATAGAAACAAAAATGGCTGGTAAGGTAGGTAAGTAGGGTAGGAAGGAAGGTAAGTAGGGCAGGGTTGGCAGACAGATAACGGGAGCGAAGCCACGGGCACAGCTAGTTATAAATAAATATTGTCTGTCGTGATTAAATTGTATGAGTTTTGATTGCATTCCGAGCCTGTTATGTAATTGTTATTACGCCTTTCTATATCAATGTAAATAAGTAACCACTTCTTTTTTGGTAGCCTAATTAGTGCCCCACTGCTGGACAAAGGGCTCACAGGAGAAAGGGGAGGCCTTTCTCCTGTGATCATATCGTCACAAGTTCACTCACTACCTCTTAACCGCGGACGACTTCGAAATCGCTTCTAGCTAATATAAAAATATTGAATTGCTACACCACCTCAGACTTCCACACAGTAATTCCTCTCATAATCCGCTAAGCTATTAGCTTAGCGGATTATGACTATACAACTAAAGGCGGACGGTTGGCGCAGTGGTTGAGCGATTGACTGCTGCGCTGCGTGTCGCAGGCTCGATTCCCGCGCGGAACAAATATTTGTATGACCTACAGATAGTTGTTCCAGCTCTGGGTGTTGTGTATGTGAGTTTATATGTTTGTAAACGCACCCACGATAAAGGAAGAAATTCCTAGTGTGGGGCAAAGTTAAAAAAAAAGAAAAGATTAACAGACAGTTGCTGTTTGATATTTAGGATTTAATAGTTGTCTTGAATCCGGGGTCAATTTGGCACCGCTCTTGACACTAGAAACTCATCTTTACTTTAATTTTCGTTTCTAATGCTCCACGTTTTTGCAGCACGATTTAAAGCAAAGTTCAAAGGGCTTAGTGAAGGGAGTGCTCAAGGAAAAACGAGCGGTAACTCATTGTATAGCTCAATATATTATGTGATAATATAATGTAACGGAACTCGCGTAGCAATTAGTGTGTTGTCGTGAATTACAAGTGCTGTTATAATTTTATGAGATCGGTATTTCTTGATGAATTGCAGTAAATGTTGCGGTATTATAATTGGGTGTGAATTTGTAGAATAACATTCAGCTACGAGATATGATAAATGCATGATGAACCAAAATAGTATCAGTCGACACATCAATTAAATTCATTGTCAAATAAAAGCCCTTTTCCTCTCTCCTACTTTTGCAGTGCCCTACAGGGTTCACAATGGTCTAAATTTGTCCTACCATCTAAGTTCACATGTGGAAGCAATAAATGTATTGAGTATTAAATTGAATGATTGACTTCAAGGGAACCGAAACGATGAAGGAACAAGGACAAGTGATCAGAAAATATCATAATAGACAATGTCAATACCTATCAAGTGACAGATATAATTAATTTATTCAAGAAAATGTGCACGGAAAGACAAACTTTTGAACTTTTACCACACATGTCGTATTGATAGCGTACAACGCCACAAAACTAAGTGCTACGATTGTATTGTCTGTTACGAACCGAACGATTTCGACAGTCATTATGAAACAATCGATTTCCGATCAACAATAGATCGAGCGATTATGTCAGCAAGATGAGTTTTTGATTCGATACAAATCGTCTGTTAAAATTCGACAAC
Organism: Orthosia incerta; assembly: GCA_948252205.1. Lineage (NCBI taxonomy): Eukaryota > Metazoa > Arthropoda > Insecta > Lepidoptera > Noctuidae > Orthosia > Orthosia incerta. The sequence goes on from OX411746.1 coordinate 32,290,189, forward strand.
GGTTAGATAACTTTTCTTTTTCATATTTACAATGATTAACAACGTGCCAAAAAGTTTTATCAAAATCATATTTATTAAGAAAAAAAGTTGAAGAAACTGCGGGTATTCACCCATTGAATCGACGGCCATCTTGCGAGTTTGCGTCAGTACTTTTTTTTTACTATTTTCACAAGAATTAAGTTAAATAATCGTTTAAAATCGTGAGCTATCATTAACGCAATACTGTTGCCGAATTTCAGATAATTAGTGAGTAAGAATTGCTGCTTCTTTGGTTTACAAAAGGTGAAAATAATTGTTGTTAGTCGTATGTGAGTAATTAGCTGAACGTTTACCGTTATTGCTTTTAGTTAGTGTGTCGGAACTGGTGCTTACCTGCAATAAATAAAAATATATTGTTAGTGCAAAATAAACTTAGAAACAAATATCACGAAATAATACTTTACACAATAAAATATTTATTTTATGGACTTAATAAAACAGCAGGCAATATTTCCGTTTTAAAACAATAAAGGAAAAACAAACTTTCGTTAACTTTGAAAATGAGAATGAAATAATCATTGTGTCTTGAAAACAAATAGCCTACAAGCCTACAACAAGCCGTATCTAAATAAGTATAATGAAATTTTGGAAAGTACAAAATGCACCTTGAAAAATTACACAGATTTCAGAGCCCAAGTTTCATAAGTCCGATAGCCGGAAAATTATTCCGCACAAATTAAATATTATGAAACTTAATCAGATTTTTGCATTAACTTGAGTAGTGTTTGAAATTATATTTAATTGGGTTACGTTAATATTATTGGTAAAAGTAAAGACAATGCTTTCACTTTAGCGACATCTGGTGATAAAATGGGAGATCTGTGTAAAACAGCGTGCAGTCGACCTTAATCTTTCATTGAAGCTTCAAAAAATTAAATTATTTTTCACTTTGTAGTTTTATTTGGAAGTCGGTAGTATTAAGTTGATATTAAGTTGAAACTGTCATGGTCACTAACACTAACAATAACATTAGAAGCGGTATATTAACCATGTTTACTGTTTGTGGCGAGTTCCCGATATTTCGGTGCTATTGCAAGCAGCATGATCACGGATAAACTGAAGTTATTGCGGGTGGGTGTTTATGAGGAGACAAATCGGTCTACCCTCATTCTTGTCTGTCGAGAGCTTGGAATCTAGTGGTTCAGCTGTGTAATACCCGAAAAGGTGCCAAAAAAGTTCGCAAGCGGACACAGTGAATTTCGTGTGTCGGGAACAGAATCGAGTTGTGAGTGACGGCTTAGTAGGCGTTTCGGCCAATGAGTTTCGCCCGATCCGGGCGAAACAGGAATATCATTACTATTAATATTCTTGAGTGTTGTTTCGGACTATACTTTTTTTAATCAAAATTTGTACAGTCAGAATGCAAAACCTTAGGTAGGGTTATATTATTTAAGTAAAAGTCAGGCAATTTTTGGAAAAAGATAAAGCTTAATATACCATTACAACAATCAACAGTAAACATGATAAATCACAATAATCAGTCTTATATATCAATTAAAAAGTGTACAAAATGGCACCTCAGGTATTCTACATACGGCACCTATCGATATTTTTCGCAAGTGCCATAAGTGGAATAATTTATTTTTTATAATTTTATTTCACATTTGGCACCTACGGATCATTAGGTACTACGAGTAGTGTTGGGACGTTAACTTTTTAGGACGTCAAAATAAAAAATTCGATTAAAATCCGTCGAGAGTTTAATAACATGATAAAAATATAACTTCCTCTTTTGCTTTTTTAGTTACATGTTGAACATTTATACACAAACTACCAGGAGGCCAGAACCTAAAATCTCCCGGTACTCTTTTTACATCTTGATTCCAGCTTCGGTATACACCTGTAATGATGGTTGTAAGTGTGATTTTAATTAATGAATAATGTTTATTACACATGTATTTATTTGGTATGTAATATGATCTTCCTGCCCTTGTGCCATGTTACTTGGGGTCGGCGCAACACGTCTTCTTCATCCATGTTGTCCACCATGCAGTTCGTCACGCTATCACTGACTTTCTTTTCTTTTCTTCATTATTTGGTATGTAATGTACGTGACCCAAATGGTCACATATATTATGGCGTTAAGTCCGCGAGGATGACTTTTTCTTTATTAGCTTTCCAATAAATTAAAATAAGACAAATTCATATTTCAAAATTATAATAATGTTTTCAGTTAAGTAATACACTTACTCGAAAGTGCACTGACAGAAATTAAATTAGGTAAAATAATTTACGCACATTAAAACAAATTGCAGCCATGGGAGCCTTCTTTAATTAAAGTTATAATTACACCTTGAGTAAATTAAAGAGTTTCAACAATTAAGTTATTCATTATTATTTAACTAAATAATGTTTTTAATTGCATGATTAGTGCGCTTATAATGATACTCGAAGGTAGGCTAATGTGGTAATGTAATCACAAACTTTCACTACGTCTATAATTTGCCAAGAAATAAGGCATAAGGAAGGAGCTTATGTAGTTTAAGCATTACAGGAATAGCCAAACCTGAGTCTTAATCACATGATTATGACCTAACTAATGAACAAAATGACAATCAGCAATTACAGTTCATCATCATCAGCTTGTAATAGTGAATTGCCTATGTCAATAGACAATTCCATCAGGTCTTGGTTTCCAGCCAATATTATCTCTATCTACTTTATACAATTGTTGCTGGTACGAAATTATCTCTATAAGTTCTTCGTGCTGGGGCTAAAAAATCACTTTACCATTCGACATTTTTTATAAGCTTTTTGTGGTTGATATCTACTTATTGTTAATTCAATAAGCCACGAGGGTCAGAGTCGATAGCCGTGAACATTTTTTTTGTGTTTATTAACTTTGACAATAAGCTTAGATGAATAAATAATCTGAAATCAATAATCTAATATCAGTGTGACAATTTTAAAGTGCGCCAAATAAAATGTATTTATTATATGCTTTGATATCTATACTAATATTATAAAGAGAAAATATTTTTTTGTTTGTACGTTTGTGTGTACCGAATAGGCTCCGAAACTACTGGATCGATTTAAAAAATTCTTTCACCAATAGAAAGCTACATTATTCCAGAGTGACAGAGGCTATTTTTTATCACGGAAACGTGGGGTGGTCCACGGGAGCAAAGCCGCGGGGAACGGCTAGTTTTATATATTTTAGACTGACTTAAAACAAGGGAACAGGTAGGTATAGGTCCCCCTCTGCTTAATCTTTCGGAGACTATAGCGTGATCTTATGTTATGTCAGGGAAGAAAAATGGCTTAAAAGAGAGGAGACACATAACTAATGGGTTAATAAAAATAATGTACAATGATGATTTCACTTAACACTTTTTACAGAAAGCTTTCGCGCATTCAGCTTCTCTAAACCTATTCATACTGCTCAAGAGAGCTAGACACGGAGATTTAATTAGAGCTTAAACAAACATAATGACATCCGCAAACGCAACCCGAAACTATGCAACAACTGAAACAAAAATGTCCTTATAAATCAGTATAACAGCCTTATTTATCAACCTTTTTAATTTATTACGTGCACAACCTCGCTTTGTTCATAATAAAATTAATTATAGTGACGCAACGTGGAGTATTCGCTTGCTTTCACTAAGCGTAGAATATGTTAAAGTTTTAAGAGGAAACGCGGGTGGAGAGCTCCGGCTGAATTGCCTGAGTAAATAGTCATAATTAGAGGTTTGGCTCTCGCCTATTTTCCCCTCGAATATTGAATCAAATTAAAATTTATGTCATAAACTGAATGAGAAAGACATACAATACTATGTTTTCTTTTTTTGATGATACGCTAGAACCCTCAAAAAAACCGGCCAAGTGCGGGTCGGACTCGCGCACGAAGTGTTCCGTACCATTATGGCAAAAAACGGCAAAAATATCACATTTGGCAGCCCCGCTTAAATATTTATTTTATCCTGTTTTTATATTTATATTTGTTGTTATAGTGGCAACAGAAATACATCATCTGTAAAAATTTCAACTGTCTAGCTATCACGGTTCATGAGATATAGCCTGGTGACAGACGGACTGCGGAGTCTTAGTAATAGGGTCCCGTTTTTACCCTTTGGGTGCGGAACTCTAAAAATGCTCAAAGTTGCGCTGTCAACTGAGGCCTAATGTACAAATATGAACACTATTAATTTTATTTTATTTTATTTTTGCATCAAACAGTCATATACAATCAATATAATTCTTCAGAAAATTGGTTACTTACAAAAGACCTATAGTGCCGACAATGTGAAAATTTATGAAAAAAAAAAACATAGGCACACAGTATACTCGGTATATATAATATACCATATTATATCCTTCTTATCCAGTATATGAAATATTGTTTTCTTCCAACTATGCTTTAATTTCATCACAATCACACTAAAAACTCAGTACAAAGCGAGTCTTTATTGCTCTAGAGCAATAAAAATGTATGAAATTTCATTATTGCACAGTTTTTTTTTTAATCGCACCAAAAGGTGCCAATCTCAATGGATTAGCTCTATTCAGCCAGCCGATATCAATCCTTTTTTTTTTACGTACGTATTATTCGTTTCTATCCTACTTGTTCCAAATTTAAAAAATTATTGCTGCTAACTCTGATTTAAAAATGAAAGAAATTTAAAAAAGTGATTTTCGACATCGCCGTGCCCGTGGCCGCGCCCATCTACTTCCCGTGATAACGACTTCATTGTAACAAATCAGCCAGGCCCATCTAACTCGTCTGATAATATTATTCAGTCCCAAGTTAAACAAACAAATATAAATTTGCCCAACAAAACTTAACCTTACGTTTAATAATTGCTCAAGTATAACTTTTAATTTCAATAATTAAACTTCTATTTTAACTGTTTGATATGAGTTTCTTTTATCTACTATTCCTATAGTTAATAGTTGAAAGAAAAGCAGATTATGCACCTCGCCTTAAGTAATTTATATTGCCCTCGTGCCTGTTAGATTAGAGCCCTCGCTAACGCTCGGGCTCTAAATCAGGCACTCGGTGCAATAATAAATTACTTTGTGCTCGATGCAATAATCTACTATTAAATTCATCCAATATTGGAGGAGGAAATAGGCGAGAGCCAAACCTCGAATTATGACTTTTTCCTTAGGCTATTCAGATTAAGTAGATAGCAGACTTAGATAGCATGGTCAGAGATAACATTATAAGATGGGAAGATAACTACTCCGTGAAAACAATGCTCAAAATCAACACCGTGCTATGAACAAGGGGGAGACGACCAGCTTCTTGGTAAACCACTGTCGAGAGAGACGTTATAGAGCAAAATATATAAGTACCACAATTGAAAACCCAGGATAGAATATTCTGGCGTAGACGCACAAGGACGCCCACCCCAAATAAATTGGGGATAGAGCAGGCAGAAGAAGTAAAAAAAGATTTAAGATATGCAGTCAGAGCTCTCCACACGCGTTTCCTCTTAAAGTTCGTTATATTGTTAACGTTGGTTATGTTAATTTTCGTGTTAATTATGTTAATCAATGTAAACGGGTCATCTTGGCTGCACCACCAATTGAATTAAATGCATTTGTTTGACACGTATATGGCATGGTTGTGACGAAGATATCCTTATGTGTCTGGTTTAACTGGGTGATTATTTATGAGTGTTTTAATGTAGTACACTGTGTGGTTATCGGGTTAGAATAAGGTTGCAATCCTATGATGTTGCCAATGTTTCTTAAAACAAAGATAAGCGTGTAGTCAGTAACCATTTCGTAATTTTTGGAGTACATTTTGACAATCCATAAGAAATGCATGTAGAAAAATCTTTGACTATTGCTTGGTGTGAAGCTAATTTAAGCACTAGTAAAATTGTGCATATTTTCATACAATGCCCAGGAAAAATATCCTAATTACTATACAAACGAAAACCTCAACAAAACCGAAAAAGTAAACAAAAAGACAATCCTACCCGTGTCCGATACCGTATCACATCCAAACACACGACACAATGGCTTGCGCAAGAGCACGATACCGTAACTCTAGAGCCGCGTCCGTTACCCTGTTACCCAGCAACGCAGCGCCAATGATCGGTAACCAGCCGTGACGGAACGGTAACGCAGTGATGCTGCAGGTTTAACCGATCGGGTAAGAGAAGCGTAACGAGCAAGGTTGATGCAGAAATAGATATTGAGGAATGGGAGACGTTACTTTTTGTTTAGTTCGCTACGCTTAAAATATGTAAGAGAGGTGGAGACGTGACTTTTTGTATATTTCGATAGACTTATGACACCTAATGTTGATGGAGGAGCTTTTCAAGTACTTATTGTTGAAAATCCTTTTTACTAACGTTTTCGAATCCATCAAATTCCTGTTTGTGCATAGATATGGTATATAGGCAATGATTCATATCATTTCATATAAGTATCATTTTATGGACGTCTTCATTGATGTAAAGAATACAATGATCCAGAATAACGCAGTTTGCTTTCAGCCTGTGAGCCCAAACACACGAGTAAGTTACACAGGTTTATTCCTGCAGGCAAATAATATTAATATTCAATTTAAAAATAAAAATATAATAATAATATAACGCCCGTGTTAACCTTATAAGCAACAATGATCCGAACTAATAATTAAATATTGAAACAAGGAAATGCCAATACATGGGGATTGCCGATGGCTATATTCTAATAAATATGTGAAAAGAATATTCAAGGTACCACACTGGCTTTTAAGTGGTTCGTCTTAGAATTCATTAATAGTTCATGAAGAGTTAAAATACAAGACATTCAGCAAGGCTGGGGCGGGGCTTACATTCTAGAGTGCCAACCTCACAGGTTCTAACGCCAACCCTAGACTAGATTATTAGTTAAATGGTATATATAGTTCTCAGCGTAAACTATGTCGCTTTCTTCTAACACTTCGATCTAAATACCATTATAAGGAATAAGAGCTAGACAGAAGAGTATGGATAGTCCTTATGAATTGCAAGGCCTATATTTGGCAGCACTCGAAGCAAGGAAACTTATAGTGTTACATTCACTCACGCACTAGATGGAGGAACTTTTGGCGCGCATCCATGCATTCGCGTGTGATGCCTAACGTATCAGCCTGTGCTTCCTGCAGCCTTCCATTGGTTAGAATCTGTTAGGTTTGAGGAATAACAAAGTATTCGTTTCCTCGTTAAGTTGGATCATATCTTTACAGTAGAGAATATTAACAAATGGTAAAATATTCATTACTTTCTCTTTGTGAAATTTGAAATATTCATCGAAGAATCAAAGTCATCACCAATATCGTGATCACATTTCTCATTTGAATAAATTATAGGTATCAAGACTGAAACTGGAGCACCTTACATTGCACTTTTTTTTTTATTTGTGATAGGTTTGCTCACTCTAGTCTAGGTCACGTTGGCGTCTTTTGATGGAAATGTATGTTTTTTTTTGTGTTGCCTCGCACTAGGTATTTCTCCTGTATCGTGGGTGCATTTACAAACATATAAACTCACATTCACAAACAGCCAGAGACTGAAGAAATATCTTGTAGGCCATATTTTTTCCGTGCGGGAATCGAACCCGCAACTCGCAGCTGACGCAGTGCAGCAGCCAATCGTTCCGCCACTGCGCCAACCATGCCAGTAATGGTTCCAAAAAATTCAAAACGAAACAGTAGTTCCTTTTTTAAACGTGTAATTTAGTGTTGTTACACTTTTTTTTTTAATTTGTTTTTTTACTTTTGTATAGATTCTTTTACCGATTGTTTTGTGAATGTGTGAACATTGTAGGCCTTCTAGATTACTAGATGCTTGTTAACATTTGTTAACTTTTTATCTCGTTTAACTTTTTTTTTTTTACGCACGACTCATTGTCGGGCCTACGTTGTGCCCCCATATCTAAGTACTAATGCTGTAACATGGTAATATTGTAAAACCAAACCTTTCTTTTTAAAGAGTAATTGTGGAGTTTCTTGCCGGTTTTCTCCATAAGAAACGACTAACCCCAACCCTTCAACTTTTGTCGACGTTTTATAAGTGCACATGTAGGCCTAAGTAAAATTAAAAAAATGATTTTGATTTTTTTAAACCTATTAAATTATAATATAACTGTATTCATTTTAGGAAGCAACCTATTTGTCACCACCAAAAAATATAGTCGCTCCAAATGACGGGCGTCAATGAATCACTCAATCACTTATTCACAGCCGTTTGTAGCAAAAATTTCGCTAATTATACATTCAAAGTTAACAAATCGTTATACAACGCGGAAGTATCGGGTCGTGACGACCATTCGTGACTCCGATTAATAGTATCATAGCTCTTGCTGAACATATGCAACGCCCTGACGGGCGCCAGTCCCCTTGAGCAGGGCGTTGATTGGAATTAAACATTGATTTATTGCTAAGGTTTACTCATGTTCTCTTGTTGGTCTAGTGGTCACACGGTTACCATCAAGTCCTGGGTTCGATACCCGAGTCGAGCAGTGTTATAAATATTTTGTATTTGGACTTTGTCAGTAGCAGCATGGAGTTTGGTTTCATGCCTGGTTGATCACAACAGGCTCGCCCCATTTAAATTAAATTAAAATAGCCTTTATTTACTGATAAACAAACTAACTAATTACAATATAATCTATGGGCAATTAGAAGGAATTATTGCAATTCGGCGTCGTCCATCAGCGCGTCCCTCTTGACGCATAGGCCTCCCCCAGGCTCCTCCATTTATCACGCTCGCCCCTATTACCATGTATAAAAAAAATACCAAGCGAAATTGGATGATACACGTCTGTCGAACTACAGGCGTGATTTCATGCATGTTATGGCTAAGACACACCTACTTTGTCATGTGTATTGACGGAAACACGTGAATACCTCAAAGAAAAAATCTTGAGTAAGTAAATGATTTTGTAGTTAAATATAATTAATTCTAAGCGCATAATGTCATTATTCTTAGCCAAGGTAAGCACGGCTTTATGCATGATTATAATCTTCGTCACGCTTGCAATCCCTGAAAGCAGAGGTTTGTAACACTCGACTGTAATAAAACTATTTGCAAATATAATAAGTTAGAACCTAATACAAGAAAACATTTCGATGTGGCAATACTTGGTTGGTGGGGTTGCCTTATCCCATGTGACTTGGGGTCGGCGCAACACGTTTTCCTCTTCCATTACATCCTTTACGTCAAGCTATCACTGACTTCCTCTTCATTCATATCATTCCTCTATTCTTTGGCCTGCCTTTCTATCTCCATCTATCCACTTTTGTCTAATAATCTCCTTTTATACGAGTTTATAAACAAGTAGGTATGTTATATTTTAGTTTATAATTTGCTATTAGTGAAAATAAACAATTATTATCAGATGATTGGTTTCGGAGATTACATCCATACCTACAAACTTTACCTCTTTATAATATCATCATAGTTTAGATTCACATCACATCACATCATCAGCCTATTAATGTTCCCACTGCTGGGACACAGGCCTCCTCTCTGTGAGAGGGAATGGGCCGTAATCCACCACGCGGGCCCAGTGCGGGTTGGTGGATGTCACATGTCTTCGAATTTTTGGTTCTAGGACATGCCGGTTTCCTCACGATGTTTTCCTTCACCGTTTTGTGAGCAGTGGTGATGAAATAATTTACACAAAGTAAAGCGCCTGCCTGGGCTCGAACCCATGACCTACAACTTGTAAGTCGCGGCTGATATCACTGGGCCACCACTGCTCGATTAGCTTAGTTTAGATTAGTAAAGGTTATTTTGTGTTCATAAAACATTATTTGACATCTATGTTTCTGAGCACAAAAAGCTTTGGTTTCTTCAATATTTGTTTCAGTTCAAAATTACATGTTTGTACACCCACGTCTCAACACACGGAACCACACCAATTGATCATTTAATTCGTTTGTCCTCAAAATCCTAAGCTGTCAACAAAAAAAAAACACAAAAGAAGGCATTCCATTGAATAAAATAAGATCAAAACGCTTCGGGCACAACACTGAAGAATTGTTTGATAACTTTGTTATATTATTTAGGTAGTATTCTAAATAAACATATAATACTGCATGGGCGTTTTAATTGCTTCTTCATAATAAAAATAATGGTTTCCATTATTCATTTTTTGCGTTGAGACAATTAAGTAATGGAACTTGTAACTAGCATGTGGGTTTTCAATGCCATGGTCAGAAAAAATCTATGGAAATATTTCAATGGAAGCTCTGTTAAAGATTCAACTTGATAAAAATATTAATTCTGTTTTTTGAACCAGGAAGGATTAAAATTGATGGTGGGCTATTGTGTAACTTGAAGTGGTGTTCAATATTATATTTTATTAGTTGTAGTTCACGAAGCAGTTGTCTTAAATCTAGGGCTAAAACTTAAAGGCAGATCAAAGGATCCTTAAAAGTTCAGAAATAGTCATAAGCAAATTATGGATGTAACCTACGTTCGGCAGCAAAATTGGTGATACTAGAACATTATAGATATCGGTTTCTCCACGATTCTTGAGAAGGGGTTCGTAATAAATAAACTGAAAATACGAGATCTATAATACACAGCAACAACGCTCTCAAATAAATGTCAACCACAAACCACAATTTTCAATTCCCAACCTTTAGATAGCCATTGAACACCATTTCACGTAAACTTACAATTACAGTGTTCGAGATAAAGCAAACGAGTAATTATCTCTTAGGTACTTGATAGACAGCCAATAGCTGCACGTGCGATAGTGATCTCTCACCCAACACGTTTCCAGGCACGTGCCTCTTAGAAGCACTGAACACTGAGTAAGAAAATACAGAAGATGAAAACAGTAGCACCCACACCCACCAACCCACGCGATAAAACTTAATCATTCTCTACATGCAAAGAATTTACGTAAAGTTGAAGAAGGCTTTGTATGACAGTTTTTTTTTTATCTTGACCACTTTTCGTCATAAACTACTCAATGAGCCTTAAGTTAACCACTGGGATATTAGATGATCTATTATCACAGAAAACTTTATTTGCCTTAGTTTAAGTTGCTGCACCCGGCTGGCATAAGATTTGGAAATAATGAATATCCAGGGAGGTGACCATAAGCTCTTAGAGCAAGGTTATTTCCAGTGTGCGTAAGGGACACATGATAATGACTTGTAATACATCTATCCCCTTTTCACAGTCGAACCATTATAGTTTTGACACGTTATGTACGTTGTACGGGGGTTGGTGATGATGAAGATACAGACGTTATTCTGGGAATGCTATTTTTGCAGCACCATCATCTTCCTGCCCTTGCAGTATTGTACCATGTTACTTGAGGTTGAGTTTGATGCAACAGGTTTTCTTCTTCCATTCTTCCCTGTCAACCGTCACGGTATCATTCACGCCCTTTTCTTTCATGCCATAACGTTGTTTTTGTATCCGTCAGTAATCATTAGCTACGGCATTACCAGGCTGTAAAAAAACCACCTCATAGAGCACGTGTAGAAAAACGTGGTAAGAACAGTAAAAATAATGAAGATGCTCCTAGAAACGCAGGTAATAAAGATTACTAAACAAATCGAAGGTACAAAAACTATTTACTAGCTGTTGATTGCTTACCGTCGTGTCTATCACGACCAGTAATAAAAACCTTAGAAACACGTGTTTTGACAAGTTCCTAGGTATATTGATATAATATTGGCGATTGTGGTTTTATTACATCATTATATTAGCGTCATAATAACACTAGAACCTGGTCAACAAAACCATCAACTACAATGTTAAAACTAGAAAATAAACAACACTATATAAATTCTAAGACTGACTAGCTGAGATAACTTTTGAATAACACTAATCACAATAAAGAAACTAATGTTGCCATCCGAAGATACCCATAAAACCGTTTTGACATTTCAAAGCAAATCTCTTCACAAAAACTTTAGTAAAATGATTTCTTGGAACCATCCTTTTGCAAGACGACGTTGATGCAAAAACCTAAATATAACTACATAGTTATATTTAGGTTTTTGCATCAACGACATCTACATCTACATCTTCGTACTGAATCACATAAATCGCTCTTTAGGGGTGTAAATCATGCAAAAGCTCAAATCTAATGTAATGTTGTCTATGTGTCTCTTGTGATTGACAGTTTCGTATCATGTCGCCAATAATAATGTCTCGCCTTGTGTGAAAAAAGTCAAGTCTATCACTGTGGAACCCCTATGTCGATCAGGCTTAGATGTAATAGCATAAGTTCATTATCGAATTGAAGACCTCTTGTCGTCAACGTCCGAGCCAAATCACTAACCCAGCAACAGAACCCAACGTTTGTCATATTAAGATAAAATAAATAAATTATGGACTAACTTTAGAGCAAGCTTAACGACCGCTTAGCGTGATGCTCAAACGACTGCAAAAACATTTCTATTGTAACATACTGGCACAACTGTTGCTTGATTGATGGCATTATTAAGGATACGGTCATTAGATCTGTCAATGTGTTCAGCTAGTTGAAAAAGATTGATAAATGAGAATAGTTAATGTTGTCTCATCTCTATTATGTTGATTACGTTTTGCTATTATAAAGCTGTGTGTATTATTATTGCATTAAAAAAAAAACAATTTGAAAATATTGCGTCTTATGGCAGAATTCTTAGAACTCTATGGGTCGTTTATAGGGACTTTGAACTCTTAACGAGCAAAAAATATTTTTTTGACTTTTTGCCATTCCAACGGCACGGGATATGAATAGAATTAGTGTTCATTTTGCATGAAGATTCTTTAGCGAGAAGAAAAAGCACGAACACGATAATTATATGTAATTTTAACATCCGACGCCATTATGGGATGGCTCGCGCAGCTATAAAACAACAACGTAAAATTAAAACAAAAAGCTGTCTTGCATTGTCTGAAATTAAATATTAATTTATTAACAGCGCATCACAGCTATTCAAATATTCAGCAATCGAAAGTTTAGCGTAAACAATCGATTCGATCATCAATATAAAATGCCAATGATCCGTAGAGAATCGATAAATTACTCGCATTGACAAATCGAGTCAACAGACTGAAGTTTTAGAGCAACAGAATGTCACTTCTGAACACAGTTGAAAATATTCGTTTTGTAATGAAAAAGCGAAAGTAAAAGACGATGTTTAAGACGGTCGTGCGGGTGAATATGCATAATATTAGCATATTGGACGGACGAAGACCTCTGGCATCGAGTCATAACATATTGTGAAGTGCGTCGGTCTGTTTTGAAATCTCAGAAATATAAGCAACGAAAAATATTTTGAAAGTTGCAGATTGTTTTTGTAAGAAAGAAAAAAGTCGGCTTTAATTATTATAAAGTGGATACGTTTAATCCTGTCTATGCCGGTAATTTACGTAACCAGGATACGGAGGATTGGACTGATAGTGCAACTAGGTTAATGAAATGCTTGAGATTCAAATATGAAATGCCTGATACTTCTTAAATGAATCCAGGAAGAGCCAGGTAGTATGACTAGTCTTTCGATACCCACATCAAATCCAACAATAAGACAAGGACGAAGACCTCAGGGTACGAAATTAAACAAAAGTACAAAAACTCCCAAGGTTACTGATGGAGTTTCGGGTCGGCTTCTTAGTAAGGATTAAAATAAATTAAACCTTTTTATTATAAGCTTTCAACTTTGGATGAAAAATCGACTAATGCATATGACGCATATGCATACAAATAAAGTTATAAATTATAATGATAAATAGGTACGATAGATACTAATAAGGTTTTATTTACTCTAAAAATCTAAAATCGAACAGAATAAGCGATAATCTTTATATATATTCTATGAGGAAACCACAAATCAAGTAAATTAGCTTGAAGGTTAACAAACAAACTTAGCTGCAGTTATAAACGGATCATCCAGATGCAAACGCAACAAAACATTTGCGATCAGTATAATTTTTTGTAAAGACTAGAATTTATTTGTAATGAGATTTTCAACGTTTCTTTTATAACATAACTCATACAATTAAAAGATTAGAAACTAAGCATTAATTTTTAATTACAAATAGGCATTTGACGAAACGCCGCGACGAGGTCAAGCAAGAAGATAATATGGAATCAAATAATTTTGCAATTATAATTCATTTAATTCAAAAGACAAACATTGTTTCTGCCAAGTTTTAAATGAATAACTATAATTATGGTAATTCATATAAAAACTTATAGGTACTACGCAGATCGTAGCCACAGACTATAGGAAAAATGGTCTATGGTTAGAAATAAGGCTGTCAGTTTCAACTTTGAATACTAATTAAGTGTTGTTGCTATCAATTACGCTTGTAGATGAATAAATATTAAATATTCAGCAAAATCAACGCACAAGCCAATTCTAATTAAGTTGAAATACTAGGCCAGTAAGGTAATTAAAATTTACTATAATTATCATAGTCTCACAAAAAACCTCAAAGAAATCCGGATAGGCGAGACTTGGTTTTTCAGTCAAATACTGTCTGTATATCGAGGCAGTCAGTGTTGTAGCATGCCAAGCAGAGCCTAGCATATATTGACAACCCTAGCCTCAGAGTTGTATAAATATTAAATATATTGTAGCATGCTAAGCAGATCCTAGCATATATTGACAACCCTAGCCTCAGAGTTGTATAAATATTAAATATATTGTAGCATGCTAAGCAGATCCTAGCATATATTGACAACCCTAGCCTCAGAGTTGTATAAATATTAAATATATTGTAGCATGCTAATCAGAACCTAGCATATATTGCACATTGACAACCCAAGAGTTGTATAAATATTTAATATGTAGCTATGTAAAAGCCCCAGTAATTACTGGAGGCATATGGCGTGGACACGACAAGGAAGTGAGCACAATGGACACACTGACTGCTTATGTAATTATATAGTTAGAGCTAGAGCCACTAGATCTGATAATTGTTTTAAAAAGTAATGGACGTCACATTTGCGTAAGTTTGTAAATTGCTTTAGTTGTGTAGTAGATTTTTCAAACAAACAACCGTTCTGATTGAAGAGAAACAGATGCTGCTTGTAAACGTAAACCTAATTAACGTTAATAAATGTTGTATAAGAGTAAACAAAATTGATATAGATAAACGAAACGAATGAAGTGTGTGAAGATTGTAGCAGGTGGCGTTCTGTAGTTGCCGCCGACACCATGGGTAAAAGGGGCAAGTTGATATATTGTATGATTAATTGGGGAGCTTGCTTTCATCGAAACTCACAAAAATAAACCTAACCTCACTGTTACACTTATTCCATGGCCTTATTCTGACGTCGCTTCTAACATCTCACGAATTTTCCCAAACAAAATCTATCTACAATTTGACCTATCTTCAGTGTACTTAACTTGTTTACTTAGCTTGTTATTTATCATCAAACTAGGCCAAAGCGACGGAGGTAAACACACTAAATCAAGCGTAAACCTCAAGACTAAAGGCAATGAATGAGTTTCCTCTATGACAATCACGTCCCTGCCTCTAAACAAATAACGACCTTATTGCACCGCTAATACGTAAGGTCAGAACTGTGAATAGATTCCAATTGTGTTGTTTAGTTTGACATCTTAATGGGTAGCTTTGCTTGGCTAAATTTAGTGCAAGATTCTACTGCCCTAGAAGTTCAAGAAATACTGTTCATAGGCAAAACATTAAAAAAAACTTAATGAAATATGTCTACTCTAATATGAGCCTTACTCTTAGGAAGTAGTGTGGGCGTGTGATATCAGTAACACTGGCTAGGGGCTTCCAGTTCGTTCCAAATTCTTGCACTGTCACTGCAATCAACGTGGCCTACTGGGCCCAAAATATTTTTTTCGAAACGAAGAAGAGGCAAATTCTTCGTAAATCAAAGGTCCAGTTATTCCACCTGACAGCTTTATGACCAGTCATCAGAGTCATCACATTTCCTAACTTCCATGACCACTAATCTATTTTACAACGGAAACATTTAGAAACGGAACAACGACTTTTCTATTAGAAAATTCCGTTAACTCGTTCAGAGTAGCAGAAGTTTTGCCATCCACTTTGCAGACGTTGAAATTCGTTCCATCCACCGCGAGCGCCTGACAGTCGTTTACAAAATTATCGCAAAAACTAAATTTACGTATTGTGTGTTCGAATCAGATTTCTTTTTTGCGAAATCTGTGATGCTGCAAACCTGGTTTAATGGGATTTTGATTCATTTGTCTGTGGTTTTAAACCACATTTTCTTCATGTTTGCAGATGCTGATGCTGACATACCTGTAACAAGAGAATGTTATAAATTAATACTTAGCTATTTCGTGGTCAACTCAACAGCATGAAACGTTTTCATAATGAAGCATGAGCATAGCCAGCCATGTTGCCACTACTGGGACATTTAAGCCTCCTCTCTGTGAGAGAAACTAAAAAGAAGCGAAAAACGACAGGAAAACACGATTTTTATCTTAATTAGCATCTAATTCACAGTCTTCTTCTAATAAATAACAACGCAGTTCATTTTAAAATCAATCTAAGCTTTAAATTTGATGAATTCCGGCACGTACAAATTAAAAGTCTTGTACAAAAACGTGGGAAAATCACCCTATTCGTTTGTTTAGGCATCTTTGTGCATTTAAAGGAAGCTTAAATAAAATGTTGATGTGCCACATAATTCTTTGTACTCCGATAAAAGGTAACTCAAGAATACTTTTCGTACAGACAAGTTAACTTTATTTACGTGTGACACTAATGCATATTCAAGCAAAGGTTAACATAAGACAGATTTATTTTCTGGGAACGAAAATAAAATAGAGCAACGCATAAATTAAGTATTGTTCCTCTGCTATACTATTTTATATAATACGTCAAAAATCAACATTTATCTTTCTAAAATATTAGATAATTTAATATCCTAACGAAACATGCATTTGTAATTTTTCTGCATCAACAATAAACCCAAATCGCATTCGGGTTTCAAGAGTTGTTTCCCTATATTACAATATTAATAATTCAGAAATAAATTGTATGTATGATCAGTAATAAAATTAAGATATATATCATATAATAATATCAAAATAACCAAATTCACATTTTTCCATGTAACCCGGCAAAATAGTAACAATTTATGCTCACTGTGACATTAAAAATTTGAAACTACTTCGAAAAAAACATCAAGATGCTGCAAAGATCTGGCTAGAACAACGCAATTCCAATAAAAAACAATGTAGTAATATCCAACAAATCCTCAATGGAACTTGTAGTGTTGCCTTGACAATACATATCAATTAATATTCATACAATACAAGATACTTTGATCAGCATTCGCAGCGTGTTCAAACAAAATCTGCACACAATTATAACAGACGCTATTGGCCTTGTCAATGCGTGCTTTTTGCTACCAGCAGCGTCTTCGAAAATTAGTTTTTACAGCACTAATTACGATGGTCGTCGTGATGGCGTCATTATTTGCTAAGAGGATTCGCTTTTTGTCTGTTTTGACGTGAAAGATGTTTGCTCTTCGGTACTTTAGCTTAGCGGTGGCTTAGCATAAGTTGGCACGGTTTTTAGTCTTTGAAAGATTAGTTCATAGTTTCATCGATGTTGTGTCAGCTAATTAGTCTGGAAATGCACATGGACCATCTCTCACCGTAAATACTATAAGGGCTGACTTTTCACACTGTTTTTTTTTTGTTATAGAAAACATGTAAAATATAGGTTTATTGAACGATTCGCCCGAATTTAACTTGCCCGAAACGGGCGAATCGATCACTGTTAAAAATATTTATTTTTCTGTGTCGATTCGCCCGAAGTTTATTTATCGGTGGGCGAATCGACCACTCCAAAATTATTTAGTAGGTTCGCCCACATTGTATTGCACATTGTGTTTTATTAAATACTGTTAAGATAAAGTACACTCAAGTACATAAGTATTAAGGGCTAAATATTTTTATTGATATGAAATGAGACACAAATTAATCAAAACTGTCTTTATTAAAATAACTACTATATGATTTGAGGACGTATACCACATTGAGCACCCACTTAAACGGAAACTGATTAAATGGCACCTGAGGTATGCCGCATACGGCACCTATCGATATTTTTCGCAATTTTATTTCACAAAATTAAATGGCACCTACGAATCAGTAGGTATTTACTAGTGTTGGGACTTTTATTTTTTAGGACGTCAAAATCAAAGATTCGATTAAATTCAGTAGAGAGTTTAATAACATGATAAAAATATAACTTCCCCTTTTGCTTTTTTAGGTAGATGTTGACATTATAAGCATTTATATGCAAACTACCAGGAGGCCAGAATCTTAATAAAATAATAAATAATAAAATCATAAAGAAGTCTTATTATTTTCGGGGTTGGAATCATTACCGGTAAAGAATAACTACATCTATCAGAAGGCAAACCATCAGGAGGTCACAATCATGAAGAAGTTTTTGCATGGCTAGTATCATGAGCGGTAGAGACTAACGGAGTACTAGGACTTCAGAATCGAAAATCGAAATATCTATTAACTTCGATTAATTATTCATATTATTTCCGAGACGGGTGAGCACGACTGTACTTTTATATTTTTTGTTCTCTAAAATAAAATTTGGGCGAATCGCCTACTAAATAATTTTGGAGTGGTCGATTCGCCCACCGATAAATTAACTTCGGGCTAATCGACACAGAAAAATGAATATTTTTAATAATGGTCGATTCGCCCGATTCGGGCGTGTTAAGTTCGGGCGAATCGTACAATAGCCCAAAATTTAAAATAAAATAATCATATAAATTCAAAGATGAAAAATCAGTCCTTAATATACTGCTATTAAATGGATTGCACAAGCTAGGAAACTCTTTCAACACAATATATGCTTCAGTGTATACCAGGTGCATCTTTTAACACACCTGTGAGCACGACAGATAATTCTATTATTACCATATTACACGTTCGTGCCTTATCTGAACACCACGCCTTTTCAATTAACAATTATAATTTGTACACTTATAAAATGTATATATATTTCACATCTGTTTAAACAAGCCCAATCAAAGTATATGAAAGAGAAGACGTAGATTAATCAAAATAAATAAATAAGTTTTTTGGTGCCATAACGCAAACAATTGCCTTAATAAATATCCAAATAGGAACGAATACACAAACTATGCGTCATATCTGCGCAAAACGGCCATCTTCAGCATAATGCATCCATGTGCGATACAGAGCCACAGCGCAAGTTAGACGTAAAATAAAACCAAAATAAAGAAGGCTGTCCAAACACCATTCAACCAAACCAAACTTTGTCGAAAATAATCCATTAAAACTATTTAGTAAGCGAAATTACTCCGTATCCGAAACTGTTTTTATAAGCGTAAAACCATTATTTAAAGAAGAAGCAGTGAGGCAACATACTGCAAGCCTGTGTCTAAACGGACCGAGCAGAATTGAGCCAACTGAGGAAACACAACCGGAACATGATTTCGGAATAAACTTAGCAACTGATGATGGCGCAAATCTAGACCAAAACAAAGAAATACAGTAGGTATCAGCCTCAGCTGTTTTATTTTTCAATTAGCATTTGGTACCGGTTATCTCGCAGTTGATCTTTTTAAATTGATTTAAACGGTTCTTGCAATATAATATTGCATCTTATATTTTTTCTGAAATTGATTTTTAATCTGTATCGCTTATAATACTGTTAAATAGTTCTCGTATGTGACCTTCTGAAGTTCAGAAGTATTTGTTATTACTTAGTATGTGATAATATTTCTCCTTACAATTAAAATCACCAATTAATCTACCTACCATGATGACAAAGTAAGTCCCTTTTCACACGCCCCGGTTACCGGGTAGCTGGTGCCGGGTACCCAGCGACAAATGTATATCCATGTACGCCGGTACGTGTGAAAGCTAACATACATGGCTATCATCGACCACACTGGCTACACACTTCGCCGCCGCCGGTTACCCGGTAGCGGCTACCCGGCAACCGGAGCGTGTGAAAATGCACTAATTCTTATAAGTAAAAATTGAAAATTAGCAATATATTGCGCAATAAAGAATTTACGAGGCGACATGGAACAAAAGTATAAATAAAAGCTAATTACCGCAAAAAGTGATAAGGAGTCATGTGACTGTTTTTATACTATGCAAAACCTATAAAGTAGTATAAAACAGATTGCAGTAGATAAGGCATACCTACTATTAGTATTTTACCTACTGTAGAGTTGGAGGCTTTGCGTAGGTAAGTAGTGCCTTTATATTATTTATTTTAAGATACTACATACTACTACGTACGGCGATGCGTCATCGGTACATGGTGGACATCCCACCCATACGCACCAAACGTTTTGGGAACACTTTTATTGTGCGTACAGCTAAGGAGTGGAATTCCCTGCCGGAGTCTGTGTTGCCCGACAGCTACAATCTAGGGGTCTTTAAGTCAAGAGTGAATAGGTTTTTTCTAGGCAAGCGTGATTCACCGTCGACCACATCATCGCTTTCCATCAGGTGAGATGGTGGTCAAGCGCGAGCCTATAGGATATATAAAAAAAAAAAAAAAAAAAAATACTACATTACTATAACTTCCAGTTTTTCATCTCCGTCATTATTATTTTCCAATTTTGCATCACCTATCGTCATTCTCATTTATAAATTGAATATTGTTTTTAAAAATACCCACAGTAATAAGGTTGGTGGGAAGCGGATTTGTGGCACCGAACTACCTGAGAGCCTGTTTTGGACAATCAACAATTTCTGACGCCAAAAAATGGGAAGATTTCGCATCCTAATCAGCTTAGGTACCTACATCATTTTGAAATCATAATCCAAAGTTCAGTTACAAACCAGCCCCTGAAGATGGATCATAAATAATCATAATATGTATCTATTAATGCCGTAGTGATTGAGTTTTTTAGGCTTTAAGTACACGATTTATTCAAAAACCAACACTAAACATGCAAAACAAAGAATAGCTATTTGGGAACAGCAGATTTTTTCTTACTAATTAAGATTTTTTTACTTAAGTCGTGTCTTTGATTGATACCTAATGCATGACAACATTTAGGATGGTGATAAAAATCAGTTTGTGTAGGTATCCACATTTAAGACCGTGCTCAAGAGCTGTCCAGCTAAGATTTTATCAAATTTTATGATGAGTGTGCCATGGTTGTGCGCCTCATAGAATGCAAGGATTGCTAGGTCACGTCGCCTACGTGGTACATTGTGCTATATGCGAGTATGTGCTAGCTAGCTAGATGATATTTTAGCTCTCTGACACACATTCAAACTTAGGTAAATGATGTATTTATTTAGTCGTCGTCTTGAATATTTGAGATTTATGTTACGCACCTTGTTTTATTTTGACGATTTCGCTTTATTCAAATCTTAAAGGGCCTACTAAAAAAAAAAACACAAAAAATCGAAATGAAATAGACTTTGAATTTAGAATATGCTAATTGCTAATATAATCAGTATTTAAAAGTATCATAATTATAGTTGTTTGTTTTATAAATAAGGCTGTTCATCTCCTGTTTTAAATAAGTAATTATCAAAACATCATTAGCAGGTTAGATAGACCAGCTATATCAAATTTTCTTTTTAGGAATCATCCTACGTCATGTAGGTAATGGAACGTTTATAAGGATATACTGTATATATGTAGTATTTTTTTCAATGCACACATCATCAACCTTCTCATAAATGAATATAAAAAACATCCTGACACGAATCCATCAAACAGGTAGCAGTTTTACGAAGATTTAAGTAATCTTCATTTTTTACATGATGACGGAAATCTAAAATAAATGTTTGAAACACGAAGCGCGTTAAACCGTAAATAAAATCTCGTTAATAGCTTAGTTATTAACTTCATACAAAAAATCAACAAAAAAATTAAATATTTATAAAATTCCAAACATCACGCTTGTCTTCAAATATTCATTTCGTGACTGTTCGGTGTTAATTAGCGATGTATTTTAATCGGTATTTAATATTTTTTTACTAGACATAATATCGATAACAGTGGTAGGCACTAAACGACTGTGCGCAATGCCCTCGGTAAAGAACAGAATAGAACAACAAAATAAAATTACCTACAAAAGATCGGCTCACGCAAAAAATCCAAATCAAATAGTTTATTTCAAATAAACCTTAGAGGTACTTTTGAATTGTCAAACAAAAAAAAAAGATGACTCTTGTTGCAAATTCGCAAGTGTCAGTAGGTCTCAATGGAGAAGAATTTGCAAGAAACTGCACGGACACCCTTTTCCATCAGTTTTAATTACAAGTTTTTGGTTACATCATTCTTGTTGAAAAAATACATATATGTGAGAACGATGTAAAAAGACGTGCACTTAAAAGCATCTAGAGTAACAAACAATTTGAAAATTACAATAACAGGCCGAGGCAGCTAAGTTATGACCCATCATCATCACAATAACCCGTTTACGAACATGACGCATGGATCGGCACCACTCAGTTCAACCATCATGAAGGGAACCGAATGATCCAACACATGTGCCACCATCAGAGAGACATTAGAGAGAGCATGACACACTCAACTGCGAGGGCACACACAAGTCAACGAACGACATATAGGTACGATAAATGGTAGATTTATATATACTTTATTGTACACCAAGATAAAAACAATAATAAAGGGTGTCCCAAAAAGGACGCAAGATTTGAAATTGAAGAAAAGCACTTTTATTTTTTCGTTATAATATATTTGTATATAAAATCTTGAAGTACATAAAATAGGGTTATTTGTGGAATAACACGTCAGGCAAATGTCCTCCTAGGCTTTGCTGGCACATACGCACTCTTTTGTCAAAGTTTTCTATGACCATTTTGCATAGATGCGGCTGAATTTCCCCGATGCAGCGTCGAATTTCCTGTTTTAAAGCGTGAATAGTTGTAGGCTTATTGGCATAGACTTTAGACTTTAAATAACCCCATAAAAAGAAATCTAAAGGCGTTAAATCGCAAGATCTAGGGGGCCAATTCTGATCACCGAATCGAGAGATCACACGACTAGGAAAAGTTTCATGCAGTAATTGCATCGTTTCTCCGGCTGTGTGGCAAGTGGCCCCTGTGGAAACCACATTGCTTCCACATCGATATCCTCTAATTCGGCTAAAAAAACCTTGTTATCATGTTGCGATATCGAGCCCCATTAACAGTAACCGCTTGACCGGCCTCATTTTGAAAAAAATATGGTCCAATAATGCCTTCAGCCCAAAACCCGCACCAAACAGTGACACGTTGTGGATGCATTTGTTTTTGAACAATCACATGTGGGTTCTCTGAGCCCCAAATGCGGCAATTCTGACGATTAACAAAGCCATCGAGATGAAAATGTGCTTCGTCGCTAAAGATGATTTTGTTTGAAAAATCTGCATCCCTGTTTTGGCGGTCGATAATCCATTCAACGAACTCTCTTCGCTGTCCATGATCACGGGGCTTCAGTTCTTGTGTTATTTGAACTTTGTAAGCATGGAGATGCAGATCTTTAGTGAGAATACGCTGGAGAGAGCTTCTTGAAATTTGCAATTCTTGTCCACGATGCCTAATGGATGTTCCTGGATGTTCACGGACATTCTGACGCACAGATTCAATATTGCCATTTGAACGGCTTGTTTTTGGACGACCAGTGGAATGAACATCATTAATTGATCCACTCTCCCTGAATTTTGCAACCAGTCTCTTCACAGTTGATGAACTCAAGCCAATATTCCGACCATATTTTGCACGGAATTTTCGAACCGTACCCGCCAAACTTTCATTACTTTTCAAATATTGTTCAATAATAAAAACGCGTTGATCTTTCGTATAACCCGCCATTTTTACAAATCCTAAACATTCAGCTGTCAAATGTTTTTTTTTTCAGGGTTGCCAGCACTAAAATACAAAACTGGCGGCAAATTGAAATCTTGCGTCCTTTTTGGGACACCCGATACATACGGAAACCTTAAAATTAAAACAAACATACAACAGGCGGCCTTATCACGTTCTGCAATCTCTGCCAGCTTCTTCTAGATTTACAGTCGGAACATAATACTCACCCATGTGCTGTGACAATTATACAACTAAAGGCAAATTTATCTACTTGGATCTCTGTAGATCTTTTTAAATATGAAACTGATGCTATTTTTAGAGACAGAGACAATTCTGAAACGACAAACAACACAAGCTTCAAGGTGGCAAAAAGAAAATAGTAGACACCTAAATTAACTCTTCAGAAATAATTTGTCACCATAATATGTCTATCTGTGCTAGTAAAACAATACAAATAATGCATACATTGCTCATACATAAATTCAAGCCATTTCCCATGGTGGTGGCAGTAACTACAGAAAGTCACACCCTACAATCCTTACATACTTCTTTTGTTTAGTTTACATTCATACAACTGGTCATACACGCAAGCCGGTTGTACAATAATAAGAGCCATCTGAAAAGTTAATCGAAAAACACATCTCAACCATTTTTCAAGTACCACAAAAGCACATACAATTTAAAAATTGACAAAATTACTCCACGTAGACCACACAAGCGACATTGACTCACAGAACTCATAAACTGCTCTAGTACAAAACGCTCATATTTCCTGACACGTTGACCCAACTCGTGGTGCCTCGTGTAAGCGCTTGACAATTGCTTGCACGATTATGCTCATGCTCGAGTTTGTCGCGACCTCCTCGTCGAATGTCCCGTCGTGGTGTGAAGTTTGCACACTGTTAAGATTTGCAATCTGTAAAAGCTTTCGAGCTTCAATCCCAAAAATTGCAGCTAATGATTCGGTATGATTAGCAGTCATCTTAGGGAATCTGTTATTGGAAAATGAAGTAAATGATAGCGGGACAGTTGACAGAGGAAAACCATAGGTAAAATAATAATGTTGTGCCGAACCTCCAATGACACAGGCCTATGCCTCAAGGAATTCCCTAAGACCCTAAAGGATATAATAATATTTCCCATCTTGATGATAACGTGAATTTGCTTCTAGAGTATAAACAGCTTCAAGCTGCCTTCGCTAAGAAAATTTCGCTGTCAGAAGCGGTGGTCTTCTATATTCGTAGTTGCTTAAGATATTATAGCTTCATTGAGGCAAAAAATAAATGTCCACCTTTCAAATGCGGATATTTCAGCAAAATTGCATGAAGACAAAAGTGATCTGAAACACTCAGTTCATTGACCTAGAACAAGTCTTCCAATTAGTTTCTATCATGAGAACACTAAGAGATTGAAAAGATTGAAGGGTATCTAACAAAATACAATTACGTTTAAGGTCACTGACTCCAGTAATAACAGGCTACAGCATGCGAAATTAGAGGCTAAACAAAACAGAGAATTACCTTTCGTAATTATTTTAGCTGCTGTGATCTTGTAATTTCATGTTTTTCCTACAATTTGATGTATTCGTGCGGAATATGACCACAGTACAGTCGTGATGCAGTGTGTCCATGCACGACGGAGTATGTACGTAGGTGTGTGTCCTTACTCCTTAAATTATAAGCTTTATTCCGTGAGATAAGGTTTTATGATGCACGAAACAGATGTTCTTGGGTTTTGTTTAAAGCTATTTTATGAAGATGTTGGTGTCTTCGCCTTAAATATTGCATTCGTGGGAAGTGACGTTTTATTGAGATTTTATAGCTTTTTGCATTGAAATTTTACTTTTTGTATTGCCTCCCTTAAAGTTAAAGAGCTATATGTGTTGCTATATAACTATATCCAAGGCAACTTATTCAGGTAGGCTTGCTAATTTAATTACAGTTTCTAGAGTATCTTTAATGCAGCTTTTTCTTTCATTTTAGTAACCAACAAATATTTCGTCAACTCGTTGCTTAATAATGAAATTAAGATTAAAACAAGACCCTTGACTAATCAAGTCATAATTACAGCGATGAAATCTTGATAACTCCATCGCCTCACATTGCCCAGATTGCCCTACCTATCATAACCCCAGCTGACGTCTCTATCTCGGATCATTTACATCTAATCGACGCTCATCTGTCATTAAACACATAAGACAAGCAAATTATTCGCAGTAGGTACACGTGGGTCAAGGTTCGATGCCAGTGCGGGTCAAATCGTAAAGCAATTAAAACTAAAGGTTTAATAATTCTGTACATCAGATCGTGATGTGTTTATTGTTTTGAAATCGCTTCCTGATGTTTAATTAGTCGGTAGTTGAATGTTTGAAGAATAGAGATGATGATATAGAATGATTATGTTGAAGTTTTTAAACAGTGGATGTGTTGTTTAATAATATCTTTGGCATGAGTAGTACTTGTGTTTAAGCGTTGATCTTCTTCTACGTGTCGATGATTCCTTGCTCTTAATTTAAATTTTCTTCGATCAATACTCAGCCGCGTCGATAGTGCAGGTGTTTTTGCATAAGGAGATGAGGTATCGTTTGTGGGGTGGTTCGGAAGTCGCATCGTGTATGACTGGTCGGAGGTTTGGTAAAATATCGTGTTTCGAAAGAAATTACGTTTATTCATAATTTACCTTGACCAGAGGGCTGGGCTTTTCCTCGGCCAGAGAATCAGCATTGCCATCCAACGTGGCAATGCTGCCAGCGTTCTGGGCACTTATCACGTTGACAGCGAAGTGGACGAATTTTTTGACGCCCTATGACCCCTGCCCTTTTTATACGCGTTCGTGGTTTTTTTTTAATTTAATTGTATATATAGGTAGTTATTGTTAATTAAGTATTTTATATTATGTCAATTTATATATCTATACTAATATTATAAAGAGGAAAGATTTTTTTGTTTGTTTGTTTGTACCGAATAGGCTCTGAAACTACTGGACAGATTTAAAAATACACCAATAGAAAGCTACATTATTCCTGAGTGACATAGGCTATTTTTTTATCCCAAAAACGGGTCTTGTGGGACTGTCCACGGAAGCGAAACCGCGGGCAACAGCTAGTTGGTAATAAAATTATTTGGTATCGAAATAAAATCATAATTTTATTTAATAAAAACCAATGTTGTCGTTTATATATTGAGGCAGTTACCTCTAGACCTAAAAGTCTAATCATTAGCCATAGGATTTTATGACTACAATTTCAAGTTTAATCACCACTCAAAGAAGTCAAGTATAATCTACAAAGTAAAGAAAAGGGATATAAGAGCTAGCAAATATTTACGAACACTAACAAACAATACAGTTGTTAACACAGCTCGGAATCCCATAAAACAAATGTATGACAGATGCAAACTGCAGTAATATCAATGACAAATGGTTTCATACAATTTTCCTCTTTCAAGCCTTGCTTGGTTCAAGTTAACTTGCCCTCTACATGTTTCTTATCCAAGCAAACAACTGCGACCTCTGTCATTCAAAGAAACATATACGTAATCATAGTCAACATTTACGTCTGTTTGTATAAGAGTAAGGCACACTAAACCGGGTCTAAGCTAACTATCGATGGACCAGAAATTTCCGTCGGTATGTAATCGTTAGAACCATCTATTTTGTGGCCTTCTTACTGTGTTAACACTAAAACATTTTGGTAATAACATTTGAGGAGACAAGCGGATTTCAAGGCAAGAAAATGCCTTGCCTAAGAACAAGTCTTGGAAGACTAGCGTCGTAATTAGGTGCCAAGCAAACGCAAAGGGTCGCAAGAATCTTATTCTAGAGGAGATGCCAACTCTTGCCATAGCTAAAGACAAAGTGCTCATAATAACGAGGGCTGCTTTTCAAAGGGCTCCC
Organism: Orthosia incerta; assembly: GCA_948252205.1. Taxonomy (NCBI): domain Eukaryota; kingdom Metazoa; phylum Arthropoda; class Insecta; order Lepidoptera; family Noctuidae; genus Orthosia; species Orthosia incerta. The sequence continues at coordinate 32,317,865 of OX411746.1, forward strand.
TCTACCTCTTAATTTCATTTGATGAAGCTCGGAACAGGGATCTGGTCCTTGTACTCCCGAAGGTTTTACATCCAAGGACGCTTGTATATTATAAATTTCTGTATTTTATTTAAATCCTTTGACGTGCTTAGATATGTATATATTAGCTTGTGTACAAAGTACATGCTATACTAGCCTTTAAAGTGCAATAATATTTTTGTGTTTATTCTTAGAACCTCTTTGACGTTCAGTTTCTACGAATGCGTAAAACTCTTTCTATTGTATGCCTTCATAGAAACCGTGCCGCCTATGTACTTATGTGGTACTATTTTATATGCAAAGCGAATGACTTATCTTGGACACCTTAACTTAGAATTTTTATGAGCTTTATTTTTAGAGCTGAAGTGATTGTTATGGAATGTGATTTTTAACAGTTTATTGTTAAGTGTCGTTTATCTTGATTTGTGACGTTTTATGTATAATCTATGTAAGGTTTTATGTATTATCCCAATCTATATTCAATGGATTTGGATTTATACTATGTCAGAAAATGCAGGACATGTCTGCTGCATATTACGATTAGATTAGATTGGTGTACTGAAACAGCGACATGGGGCCACCTGGATGTCTTCCTCAAGAATTGTAAAGAAGTAGCATTCAATTATGACCGATGGAAGCAATGGGTTCTTTAGCCAGCAGTGGGACTATTCAAGCTAGTAATAATAAAAATGGAGACTTAATTCCATGTTACATTTATGTAGCTCTTAATAAACGACAAATGCTACAATAATTTAGTATAACTGTAAATTGCGATTTTGGTTTACCTGCTGAGCAGAAGCAAACGATTAACGGTTTGTGGTTTGAAACACTATTAAATTATTTGTGGGAACCTTTAACAGTACGATTCAAAATACATTAGGAGTTATGACGAAAATTAGAGTAAATTCCAACGGTACGAAGTGTTTCTAGAACCTGTGCAGGCGCAGAGCACATGGCACGAATTATCAGGAGGTTTATTTTTAACAGCATCGTGTTACCCACAGATTGGATCTACGGAAGATGGAAGTAACCTCTTACTTGATAGCCTGAAGACTTCCAAAAACAGAAGACTGGGAGCTCAGAAATTGTGTTTGACACTTGTCGGGTGGATGATAGTTGTCGAGAATCGAGGCAAATGGCGTGCAATTGTAAAGGCATTTGTCCAGCAATGCTCTAGGTTATGGGTATGGTATGGTATGGGTTATGGTTATGGTTAGGATTATGGGGTTCCATAAAATCACCTGCTAAGAGATAACCAATGTAGGTTTAAATTGTTTCTTTGTAGGACTGCCACCATGCATTGTATGGTCTCCGTCAAATGCAAAACAGTCTTAACAAGAGCAAAAGCCAAATAAGCCATACAACTAATCGAGGAGCTAGCGAACGGGATCGCAAAAAGCTCTGCATGACAATATTGAGCGATATCTACAAGAACTGAACCAAATAAACCTTCTTAATCTCTCTTTTCAATGTATGCAGAGAAACACGGCGGCCTCCGGCGACCAGACAAACCACTTTCATCTCTACTAGCACGACACTCATAATTAATTAGCGTCATAGCTTGAACGATTTAAACACAGGATATGTGTACAAATTAGACTGGTTTACTGTTCATTAATAAGCTTTAAAAATATATTGATAGCAATTACTATCATGTGTACCAACATCTGTATCTTATCGAGGTGATTCACATATTGTAGACTGTAGTAGCTGCTTTTATTTATTCAATAATAATACAGTATAATACCAGTCCACGGGTCGATCTTAAGGTTAAGCAACGCTTGCCGAGGTCGGTCTGTGGATGGGTGACCATCTATACATAGCGAATATCTTCCGTGCCATGGAAAGCACGTTAAGCCGATGCCGCGATGGTCCCGGCTGTCTTTTGGAGATATTTGGCAGTCGTTACGGGTAGTCAGAGGCCTGAGATCTATATATCAATCTAGCCAAGGCGTATCGTGTTACCCAGTTACTGGGTTGTGGTGGTCAGATTGGCAGTCGCTCCATGCAAAACACTGGTTCTCAGCTGAATACTGTCAGAATGGAAGCTTATCCCAGCAAAGTTAGGAAAAGGATAGACATATTGATTGATCAAGCTAGTGACCGATCAAAATGCACTAGATCTTTGAAACAAGATTCTATTCTACTTATGCGCTTTCGAGTTGTATAAAGCCGAGAAGATTGCCTCTAAACATTAAATGATTCGTTGACATTTAGAGAGAGGTCATAGGGGTCAGCAGACGAACACTTTCGATCACATAAGCTACGAATTTGAATACATACATAGATATTTATAGACCATTTTACTGTGTTTTATAGACATAAAAAAATGATCTCTAAATAGTATAAAACAAAGTCGCTGTCTGCTTCTGTCTGTTTGTCCGGTCACTTCTTCTAAACCACGCAACGGATTTTGATACGGTTTTCACTAATAGAAATAGCAATAAACGAAAAAGATTTGTGTTAATGATTTGTACTTAGCGAAACCACTAGTAGAATATTAAGGCCCTTACTCCGCTTTAGTGCCGTAAAACGGTTACTTTCTAAAGCATAGGTACTCCTTAATAAAGGCTAGGTTAAAAGATGTGAAAAAAATATGTATTTATAATTGATTCATGTACATTATTTTTGAAACATGGTTTTTTCGTATAAGTAATACTTTTCAATAATTCGTATTACTAATAGAAAATATTAACAACACGATATTTTTTCGCTACTTTTGCATACTCCTCCAAAACAACTTGGATATTTAATATATACGCCTTAAGAAAAGTAAATAAATATAATACTTGTTCCTCATGGTATTTTATAGCAGCTAATAGAGACGAATGGAAGGGTCTGCAGGAGGCCTTTACCAACAGAAGGGTTCATGCAACTTAGTTTAATTAAATCTAATTAATTCTATAAGATTATTTCTACGTAAACTATTTAAAATTATTTATTTCACATTATTTATTGCTACGTTTAATTATTTCAAATTACTATGAATTCAATTAATCAATTATTTATTTAATTTTAATGACTTGGACTTATCTGTTATTTATTTTTTAGAAATTAATGCAATTAGTACATTTTACAGATATTGTTAACAACTATCATGTTTTTACATAATGAAAATGAATTTATAATAAAAATAGAGTAAACACAATTATGTAATTCTGGCCTTATATTAATTAATTGTATTTCGTATCTTATTATGAGTTATTTTATTATTTAATCATTCATCTTATAAACGTATCAGTCTTTATTCTATTGAAAGTTATTTGCAATCCTTTTTTTTATAATTTAAAATTCAACTATGTATTATTGTTTGCATGAAATAAAGAGGCTTTTTTTATTCTTTTATTATCATGGTATTTCCGATCAGCAACAAACTTGCATTATCTATGTAAAGAAATGATTATGACATTTCTTTATTTGAATTCGGCCGCGACTCGTGCTGTCAGTATAGAAGGCTGTCAATAGTGAAGTTTTAAAGGTTATGAAAATATTGTGTATGAGACTAATTATATTATTGTAAATAGATTTATAAAGGAATAACATAACACTTAATAATAAACGTTAAATTTCGTTTCTTTGGTTACAGAGCAACACATTGTTTATTTCACTATCATCATCATCAATCATCAATACATATAATAAATCTGTAGAAAAATATTTTTTGTACATCGAAAAAAATTCCAAAAAAAATAGCCAGGGTGTTAAAGGATAACCAACAGAACCCATTTCTAGCATTTTTGGAATTTTTGTCTGTTTGTCTGTTTATTTGTGCACGCATCACGTGAAATGTACGAAACCAATGTAGATAACTTTCATACATAAAAATTGTGCGTATCTTGAAGAATTACTTAGTTTTTGTTTCATCGCAATCGGTTCACACTATCAAAAGAAAGATGAATTTAAAGTGTTCAAGAAGTAAAATTATCACAGCTCACGCAATTCAGTTACTCGGACAGTTGAACTCGCTATTCGATAGATGGCGTTGTGCATTTAAAGTCATTTTCTGAATCGCGGTGTTAAGATTTTACGCGAAAGAATGACACTAGAAAAAAAAAATTGTATGTAGTATGTATACCTATTTTTGAATATGTGTAGTAGGCAGGCAGGCTGGTAAGTATGGTAAGGTTGGCAGGCAGATGACGGGAGCGAAGCCACGGGCACAGCTAGTAAATAATAAAACTGATGTTATATCTATTTAACCCTTTAGTTTGAATTTTCATAAATTCTTTGCTTGGTGCTCAGCTTGTATAAGGAAATCTTCTGATAAGCTTCTAGAGTTCTAGACCCAGTGCTTCAGACTATGCATTGTCTCTCAGTGAATTAATTTGAAATTTGTTAAGTTGAAGGTAAGTAAATCGAGATGATTATAAAACAAAAGAATATAGACATCAAACTCTTATCTACGAAACCAATTAATCAGTCTCCTAATGTCATGTTTGTCAGCTTGTTTCTTGATAATAATACTGTATAATTATTCCGTGTGATAAATTATATATACATAAATAAAAAAACCGGCCAAGTGCGAGTCGGACTCGCGCACGAAGGGTTCCGTACCATCATCGCAAAAAACGGCAAAAAAATCACGTTTATTGTCTGGGTTAATTCATTTTATTTTAATTTAATCTTTACTATTGTTTGAAGTGAATATACAACTAAATATTCTGTGAATATTTCAAGCGTGTACCTGTTTCCGTTATTAATATCTAGCAAAAACAGAAAAAGAAACACGTTTGTTGTATGGGAGCCCCCCTCAATTTAATTTATTTTAAATTACAAATAATTATTTTTTGAAGTGAATATACAACTAAATATTCCGTGAATATTTCAAGCGTCTACCTGTTGCCGTTATTAATATCGAGCAAAAAACGGCAAAAAAATCACGTTTGTTGTATGGGAGCCCCCCTCAAATATTTATTTTCTTCTGTTTTTAGTATTTGTTGTTATAGCGGCAACAGAAATACATCATCTCTGAAAATTTCAACTGTCTAGCTATCACGGTTCACGAGATACAGCCTGGTGACAGACGGACAGACAGACAGACGGATCGCGGAGTCTTAGTAATAGGGTCCCGTTTTTACCCTTTGGGTACGGAACCCTAATAAAAAGCCGAATGAAAAATTGTAATCCTTGACATTATGTGATAACCTATTATGTTTCTCAGCTTGATAATTTAATCAACAGGACGTTAGAAATACATTGATAAGGGCTACGGCGTAGATCAGCTAGGAGTAGTCGCTACGAAAAAGCGTAGCATTCCCCTACTTTGTAGTATCACAGTATCTATGGGATTGTGATTATATTGCCTGGGTCTTTAAACAAATAAGTAATCTATTTGACAAGTTACTAATGTTCATCAATTGACAATTATGAATTAAGATTGGGAGTCCGTTTCATTTGTTTCAACAGTGTAACTTAATAAGTTACAAATACAACTAATCGTTTCATTACGGCAATGGATATTTTATGAAAATTAAACGACAGTTTGGATAACACCAATGATATTATTAAAGTTTAATACGTGCAGTAGCTATCCGGCATTCAGTGTCAACCCCACATTATATTCTGCATAGTTATTACGAAGAAAAGGTATGACATACGGAAGAAAACCTTCTCTAAACATTACCTAACTGAGTACATAAGCATTTGATCTTCGGTTATCACTAAATCTTTCCCTAACACTAAAGATAGAATCTAAAAAGAACAAATCACAATGTCATCTCACACAATAATCATCTTTAAAATAAAACGAGTAAAGGCTAAAATAGCATCACATCTTTACGGAACATTGCACAACTTGTGTGGCGATTTCAAAGTATAATCATTTGAATAGATTAATTGACAACATGAGGATGGTTAAGCATGTCAACGTCGTTTAAGTGATTAATATTAGATAATTATGTACTTAGAATAATAAATTATTGTCGTTTTGTATCGTGACTTTGACTTTAAACACACCTCACAGAAATATGTTTGAGTTATAGAAAATGCTACGTCTCAGCTAAGTTAAATGTTTGTTAAAGGTAATCACTGGCAGTACAGATCCGCAACAAAAATTCTTTCACTGACCGAAAGCTATAACTGCTGAGTGACATAAGATATGAAATACGAGGTCGAAGTCGCGGGCAAATGCTAGTTTTATTGATCATCAACTGTAATCGATGACCCAAGACCTAAAGAGTAGGTTAACAAAGAAGGAATCCATTATTTTAACACATTATTTTAAAAGGATGAATATTGATACCAATAACAATTAAAAATACGATTTCTAAAACCATAAACGTCTGATCTTAAGACATTATGCGATTGTAGTGAAGGTGAGAAATCCAATTAACAGTAATATGTTTGACCTGGATTAGCTAAAACCTATGAAGATAGAGAGAACAGTGAGGTAATTAACACTTAGAAGATTATTGGGAGATGAGAAGGTACCCTGATTTATCGACTAAATAGAAAAAAAAACATTTATTCACAACGTAAAGAATAAGATACAATAAAATAGCGCTGATTAGCTTGTTGATACCCTTAATCTTTTCTGGGTTAGTAATTCAGCATGTGCTGAGGCCATGGACACCCAGAGCTAATACTGGTATCTTAAATAAAATACCAACAAACAATAGATAGATGGTGTTATCTGGCATACCTATGCATCATAATTTACAAATGTTTCTTTTGTGCCAATTTACCAACCATCAATATCTTGCTTATGTAACTAAATACTTATACTATCTTTAAATATAACAATCCTATTTATTTAAAAACCGTTAAATTAACCAATTTCTATATACAATTGGAATCACAATTCTGAATCCAAATATTCATAATTTAATAAAAAGAACAACAAAATAACGCATGTTTACAACGTTATCTGCCACTGGCGCCAGTAGCTCGAGCCGACTTTCTCCAGAGAAAGTAAAAGTAGCCAGTCCACTCGAATATTGCACTGTTTCATACTATTTGACTTATACCGTTTAGTGCTCCTTCAGTGTTGGATAACGTGTTGTTATCTAAGCATTATGAGTTCTTATTGATATTTTACGTAATTTCCAGACGGAATTGAAATGTGTGTGTCAGTTGCTACTCTTTTTTGTAGATTACCAAAGAATTTATGTCCATTTCACGAGTATCTACTATTTTTATGTTTATCAAAGCTTGTGATAATTATTATTTATTATAAACTTTATTGTACACCACAAAATAAAAACAGGAATAACATTTTCAAAAACAATGTGTACAATGGGCGGTCTTATCGCACAGGGCAATCTCTTACAGACAACCTTTGGATGGACTGAAAGATAGGAGAAGAATTTAGATAATGTTCTTTGTAGGTATCTAAGATTGAAAACCTTGCTTTCATAAACTACTTACACACCTAGTTGCTTTTATAGAGAAACGTTGGTTCAACAACCTATCGAAATCAACAATCGTGCTTTCATAAAGTGTTTGAAAAACAATTTTGCTGAATACGTCACTTGCTTCCGTCACACGATCATAATCTACCGTACTCAGTTACTTGAATAGGGTTCCAATACGCATTTTCTTACTTATCAAATGCTTATGATGTCCACGGCTGAATTAAAAACCAGCCCTAATATTCATAGGAACTGGTATTGTCACTACAGCGATAGATAATTCAAAACTAAGCTCTCAATCAAGCAATCAATCTTAATTCGTATCTACATACATCTGCTTACAATTAGCAATAACAATAAACAACAAATAACAAACAAGACAATGGCTGTAGTAAGGACACTGCCGGAATGCCGTCAATGCGAACGGGTCGGTCCCAAACCCGGCAGTGAGCGAGGATTTACAAAACTTGTATTTTTCACATAAATTATTTGGCACGCTGCCTTTTGAGAGACGAGTTTTTATATCTTAATAAGAATATTTAAAGCGTCTTTTATGTAAATAAGTAAAATGTTGACCCAGTTATTTGTTGGTTGTACATTCATTCATCCGTAGGAACTCATCATTCTCTAGTCCTTATACTAATTTATTTTGGGTCAGTGAAACATTTCTTCTTCTTTCATACTTCTATGATAGTAATCATCTCAGTAGCTACTCACCCTCTTTCTAGATAAACCAATATTATCTTTCACAAAGTCGATCCGTCATTCATCTGGTCAGTAATCCATAGGGAAGTAGAGTTTCCTGAAACTAGTAGGTACCCCTACCTACCTGGTTTGGCTGGATCTAGAAAACTTGTTTACTTATTCAATCAAAAATAGAAAACCAAAGAATAATATATTGCACCAAATGGTGTAAAAGATTCTAATTTCAGATAAACACTAAAATTATTATATTTATTTATTTATTTAAACTTTATGTACAATGGTGATACATAGGCGGACTTAATGCAGCAAGGCATATACATTGGCATAGGCATTGGTTTATATTGTCTATTACATTTAAATCAAAGTCCCGTGCGTATGTTATAGCTAGTTTTAATTATGTGTTTGCTACCTATACCTACCTACCAACTACCATTTTGCAAAAATATCTATAAATTAAGTAGGTAAACATGAGAACAGATGAGTCACTTCCCCCAGTCAGTAGCCAGTAAAGTTTAGTTTATTTTTACGACTTCCGTTGGAAGATGTGAATTGTTTATGCTCAAAGCATAGGCGGAAACGACAATCTTTTTAGATTAATTCACGAGTTTTACGTGTTCGCTAAGTGGTAGCTGTTACCCTGTTTATTTGTAACGGTGTTTGGTTATTTTATTACTTAGATATATCGCCAATTTTATTCTGTATCTCTCAGATTAAACATTAAAGTATCTAGGAAGATACTGAAGCTTCCTTTTCCTGAAAGTGAATAAGTACTTAAAGTTTGTTTTGATTATTTGCACATTGTTTTTACACTGCTTTATCTTATTTCGATGCAATCTTTACCATCGTCTGTGTTCCCTACCATCTATAATGTATCAGGCTACAAAGCAAGAGCGAACAAGTATCTTCTGGGCCCGATCGTTCCATCGTAGACCTTATCCATTGCTTTACTTTTGGCAAGGTTGAGCTCGCGAGCTAGGTCATCAAGTAAAATATTTTCAACGAAATAGGTTATGGTATACCTTTTGCAAAATATGAAAGAAGAGGAATTATTCCTTACACCTATTGTATATCATTGCATTCACAAATCCGTACTTCCGTTAAAACGAGTTAAATTAAAAACCAATAAAGACAACACATCACTATTACAAAGACACCATCACTATTATAGAATCTACATAATCGTAAAAAGTACAATCATGTACCGACCCATTAATTAATCAAATATGTAAAGTTTACCGGCTGTAAAGGCATGGTCGTATAAACTGATGATTTTTATAAACATTTAAGTCACGACATTGTACTTTTGTAAAACGTTAATTCTATAGGAACTGATTATTAACAAAAAGTTGTTTCAAATTATTTAACACAAAAAACTTAAAAAAAATCTTGAATGGCTCCATCATTGGTAATTCTGTAAGTATACTTAAAACAGACTGATGAAAAATCCCTAAACCTAAGTAAAATCTTTGAAAGACTTTTTGCTCGGCCTGTTTTCTTTTGAGTGTCATTTTTCCGAAGAAAGAGCCTATCAATATCAAACAAACATTTCTTTAAAACAATGACACAATCAAATCACGATAAAAACGTGAAACGCGGAATTAACGCGTAATAATAGAAATATAAATACGCCAACACTTGAACATCAACACTTATCAATTGCTACAAAAAACACCATATTATCATTATGCAATTAAGGTACAATTTTATTTGACGCGCCCCGGGAAAGCAGTATTCGTGTCTTTCAAATACGGCATTCAATTGGGCGTGCGCCGGCGCTTTTCCCGAGCAAACTTCGGCTTTCTAGCGGCCCGTGCGTGACGACAGACGCAACATCAAACATATAGCTATTCCTTTTATTCCCATAGCGTCATCTCCCTCACTCACTTCACACAATATATCACGTAAATGTAGTTTTCATAGGACCACGACTGTATAAGCTATTAAAGGCCCCATTGAAGTCTTTAAAGTTATCAATGTGGTTAATCGGTTTGTGTGTCACGTACTAAGATCAAAATTCTTGAGACATGTTTAGAAGACTTGTAGCATGAGAATTGTGTTCCAAAAGTAGGTAAAAAATTGATAATTAAGACTGAGTATTAAACTAATGTCAGTTTTTTGGCGTTAGCATAGGGTTAGATTTTGAATACCTTGACTGAGTCCCGTTTTCTGTACGCCACGTAATTAGAGATAGAAAATATTAACGTGAGGTATCAAACCAATCACATCTAAAGCCAATATCCTTTCCATTCATATACACACGTCATCTAAGATGTTCACGCTACCGTGACTGCAATAAATCAGATAAATTGCCACAGATTCACATAGTACGCAAATATTACCGAGTACGATATTTCAGAAATGTTAATATCTACTTCATCAATTTAATTACTCTTCTGCATATAATTGCAATATCGAAAACGCTACAACTACAAACAAACATTTTATTGATGCCAAAGATTGCGTGGCACAGAGTAGACACACTGAGAATCTGGCATGACTAATGTTTTCCCTAACGTTTATTTAGTGTGGTCAATGGTGATTGATACTATACCTAGTCCAAATGAATTAGGATAAGAGCAGAACAAAAACCACAAATCAAACAGTAGAACAAGCGTAAAATGATAATAACGGCGAAGACAATACTACCCACATTTATAACAATCAGGCGTGTAAATCAGAAGACAATGGCGGACGACATTGTGGACGCCTTGACCTGGAACAACCTCCGCCCCTAATGAGAAATAATGACTAACTATTCAATTACATAATGAGTAGATATTCAAGTCTCAAGACAGTTCGAATTATTCAGGAAAGTTCTTTCACTCTTGAATTCATGGTTTTGCCGAATTTCTACCTAAACCCGGAGCTATTAATGGTCAACCAGGATCAAGATTAAGTGTGTGATCAGTTTTAGAGGGGCGTCTCAGGGTTTGGCAATTTGTGACAACAATTGTTAGCTTAGAATAAATTAAACCATTTTTTATTTGTTAATGAATAAATCAATATTCTTGAAATATCATTACTTACATTTGTGGTCAATTATCGATTTGACGATGGTCGAGGGAGGCTTATGGAAAGCATTGGATGGATTTCGGCAGAATAATGACTTATGACGAAACAAGCCTTTAGAGTGATGATCATTAGCCAACGCGCCTGAATAATCATCAAAACTATCTTGTAGTTGGATTATTAGCATTTAGTTATTCGATATCAATTCAAAATAATAGCACTAGTGGTATTACATTAAGTTTTTAGGTGCAAAACATCTTTGGTGTCTATTAATGTTTCCTGTAATGGTAGTGCGTCAGTATTATCCACTAGCTGAACAAAATATGTTAGTGCTACTTAATTCAGACCTTTGCCATTTGAAGGATTTACGCCCTAGTTTCCATAGATGTGTTCGGTCGATCGAACTAAACTGTCGTTTAGCTTACTAATGAGAGTTGCAACATTGACAAGGCCTGATTACTCCATATGTCGTCCGTTTGCTCGGACCTTACAAAATCATGATTGACCAAATCATATAGTATGCTATACACAATGATACTGTTAGTAAACGTTTTTTGAATAATAGTAATAAAGAATTACAAATTAAATAACCGCAGTTTTAAAAATAAACATAACTTACTTGCAACGGCCGCTAGCCTCTTCGCTTTTCCGCCATACAACCTCGGTGATAAAATCTTTAGAATACAGAGTTAGCTTTACTGCCACTATAACTTCTATTGCGTAAACATAAAGACTATTGTCAATTGTTCAATTCTCGTTGAAATATTTGCAACTACGTGCTGTGGATCGGACCCTGCTGTGTACATATAAATTCTGTGTTTGAACGGCAAACTTCACAACTTAGTTTTAGTACTAAATATTAGTAGCATTTGACTGACAGGTGACTTATTATCTACCTTATTTTTAACAGCATACGTTCGGTTATCGGTTAACATAGTTTAATTAGTTTCCAAAGCACAGTTCCCTTTAGGTACCTTGGCATTACGTCGATGTCTTGTGAAATTTTACAGCCAACGCAGAAATATTTTAACATATCAATATAATAGAAACGAAACGTTTAGGTGTTAGCTAATAGGACCACATACTTTATGGGTTGCAATTCACAACTAGTAAACTTAGCAAAATAGACCTTGGAGAAGCTGAAACTCGAACGATCAGGAAAGTTACTGAAAAGAGCAAGTCAGCTCAGACTGAGGCAGTTTTTCCTAGATGTCATTTAACTTTAAATTCTCAACAGTAATTATTACTTGTATTAATTGAATGGAACTTGCCTACATTAATCTTAACCAAAACCTCATTCAGAAACCCATTCAATTGTCTCTTACCATTACTTCCCATGTCATTCAGAGAACTATATAGAATAACAACAGCGGCCTCACCATGCTTGAGCCGCGCTAACGGCTCAATAGAAACCGAGTTATTAATAATTCGCCACATATTAATTACAATAACCACTCGACTGGTAAATCGTTAATCGTAGTGTTGTAAGGTTATGCGTTTATTACAATCAATGTTTTATAACTTATCTATAAGTCAAACTATAACATTAAGATGAGCATCTATGGCTTAATTTTTATGGAATAGCAAGTAATTACGTACTTAAGCTTTACAAAGTTTGCTTTCTGCTATCATCCCATTACATTTAATTGACAGGATTTTAAACAAGTAATTAAATTCAACATGGGATTACTACTTATATATCAGCTCCAACTGTCCAACCGCTAGACAAAGGCTTTGCTGTATGCATACCACAAATGTTTGCTGATTGCCCATGAGCGCGATGTCAAGAAAATTCGAAATTCAAAAAATCACCGAGACATCCAGCAACTAAATATCCAGAGATAGAAAATACCTAAGTTTCGAGACTCGATAATCAAACTGCAGACCCTATATTTATGAGTAATTAAAATAAACACACTTGACAAGATTTGATCAACATATAGAGTCCAATAAGCTACCGTTAAATGTTTCTCACGCTGTTTGAACAGTTTCAATGATCAAATTAAGCGTTGAATTCAATACAATATAATTATCTCACCCCGATACGATCAACCTCTGCGGTTGCATTCGATAGGACCCCGACAAACCAAACCGTAATGCAATTCCTATGCTATTTCGCAACCGAATCTAGATCAACGCATATATTAACGTTTTAAGAATTCTCAGTTCGTTGGTTTAAAGATCCGTGTTTTTGCAACGATTTTATATCTGTGGCTATTTTAAGTGTATCTTTTTTTATGCTGCTCAGTATATGAACACTGAAGTTAGATTCATCTGGATTTAAATGTCAATCATCTTGTTTGCCGCTGGTAGGTACAGGATAGAATTTTTACAAAGTTGTAATAAAACATTACGATCTTCTACATTGTATATTTCAGTATAACTATATTGCACATACCGTCCACAGTATTCTAAAGTGCCTTGAAACTAATCTTCACATTATGAAAAGATAGTAAAAATACGGATTAAAGTGGACATTTTCAAGTTGCATTACCTACTCGTAGCCTCTTCACTTATATCATCCAGACAGAGTTCTCGATTTTTGATTCCCATTTAGAAACCATAATTATTATTATTATAATATAATATTGTTTTCATCTGACTCCTAATCATCATCATGATCATAACAAAACATTCAAGAAAAATCTGTTTTGCAAGACCGTTACGGACGAAACGATATCACTTGAAACTCATCCAGAAGTTAGAGCTGTGGAAATCAACACGCTAACCGATTTCCATGCACACGTAGGTTATCCCTTATGTAAGTTTGGTTATGTAAGTGTTAGGTAATTAAGAACGAGTAAAACACCATTATTTGATGGCGATAAATTGTTTTATATAATAACAGAGTCTAATATACACCATCGTAATTTGTTATGGCAATGCTTGAAAGTTATGGGTAATGGAGATCTTTAACCTACTGAACTGGTAATGGTACTGTAGTGTTTTTGAAGTTTTGGTGGCAACAGTCATTCAGAATGTCTTTCACTGCCTATATAAATATTGTAATCAACTTCAGAGTAAAATGCATCAATATCATTGAGATCTAACGAGTAGATCAGTTTTATTGTTTGTTTGTCAAATAATGCACTAGATTGCCTGAACTACAATGGGTGAATATTTTGTTCTTATCGATCATCGTAATGCAATCGTTTTGTTTACTTAGGCCCAGTTTTATGATTTATGAACCGTAGTTAACTCAAAAATTATTAAATAATAAGTTTAAGTTTAAATACTGTTAAAAATTCCAAGTCAATAGTAAATACCTATTGTCTTAATTTTTCACATTAAAAATTAAGTTGTAGATACAAATTCCTAGTAACACCGGTATTTGCAGCATGCCAATGAAACAGAATAATCCATAAAATTACTTGTACTTCCAATAAATAATAAAGTATATAATAGGACAATACTATGCTTTATTATTTATGAAATCATTGACTTGCGACTAAGTCGAACTTTTGCTCTTTACGCTGTATAATTTCATTGAAGGTCCTTAGCATTTTTTTTTTTTATTATTGATAGGCTCGCGCTTGACCATTTAGATAGAGGAATTTGAAAAGAACTCGGTCTTGAACCTAAGAATAAAGTTATTTAGTTCTCAATACAAGCCATAAAGTGGGTTAGATTCCTACTAAAAAATAAATAAAATAAATGACGAAAAACTTCTAATCGAAACAAAAATATCAATGCTTACAATAACAAGATTCTAGAAATAAATAAAGAAGAATAACAAGGCTTTATTCACAAAAGAGATAAACAAGGAAACTTCGTTTCGTCATTGCGTAGTAGATTAAAATAACAAAGTCAATAGAATCATCTTTGAAGACTGATTCGAAATCAATGGTTGTAAAAATAATCACACATGTAACTTTGAAATACAAGAAAGGTTTCAAACGTATATATCCGCAATTTCATTTCCCAATAGGTATGTTTAGATTCTGTCACCTCTAGAATAGACTCGATCTACAAATGACTAGTGTATAATCGAAGAATTTGTTTACGGTAAAATTTGTATTGCGCAGTCAAATTTTTGCATAATTTTATAGATATCGACAAATCATCATAAATTCTGATGTTGAAGCTAAACGGAGTAGAACTTATAGTGTCGATGCACGTGACGGTTAATCTTTTTTGTTTATAGTCATAATTCAGATAGACGTGGATTTTGATATTGACATTTCTAAGAACTCAATCTCGAACTTTTACATATTAAAACCGAACCACAGTAACTCTATTGACAAGAGTTATACTAGACAACTGCTGTCGAATTGTCGATCTTTGATTTAGCTGCAGATCAGAATTCCTAACCAAGTTTAAGATAATTCTACCCTAGGATGCTAGAATAACGTCTGACGGAAAATAAAGGAACATCGTTCATGAAATATTTTGGAAACAAAAACTTTTGTCTACGCCAATACGACTTCGGTAATTTAATTTGCTTGTTATAAAGTGTTTATTTACCTATATAAAGGCACAAAATAAATAAAGTGAGTAGGTTCAAAATAAAACATAAGGTTTGCCTGTTTAATTCAATTTGACTTTTTAATTATTCTATTGGTGCTGCGCTGCGTAGTTTGACCATGAATGTTAAAAAATATGTTATCAACGAATTTCGAAGAATCATCTACCTACGTTTAACATTGATTGTTGTTCATTTTGAGTCTTTATTGCACAATTGTTGAAATTAGAGGAACATTTTTAAATGACTTTAATATTATTTTGTTCGTATTTTTTCCTCCCGTTTAGCATCTTCATGAACAGACAAGCTGATTTTTGGTGCGAAAGAGAAACTTTACTTTTCCATCTATTGGTTTCATAAATTTACTAATCTATACTAATATTATAAAGCTGAAGAGTTTGTTTGTTTGAACGCGCTAATCTCAGGAACTACTAGTTGGAATTGCAAAATTATTTTTGTGTTGGATAGTCCATTTATCGAGGAAGGTTATAAGCTATATAACATCACGCTATGACCAATAGGAGCGGAGCATAAATGAAAAATGTTGCAAAAAGGGCATAAATATTCCTTTTTGAGAGCTTCCGTTGCGTGCGCTGCGTAAGCGGTTAAAGTTACGCAATATTCATGTATGTAGGGTAGGTAGGGTAAGGTTGTAATAAAATAGGTAGCCAATTGACGGCAGCGAAGCCGCGTGGGACAGCTAGTCTTAAATAAAATCTGAATTTGTCAACAGCCAGAAAATCTGTCATCAGTTTTACCAAGGGCTATCGTGTTACTTAGTTACTGGGTTGTGGAGATCAGTTAGACTGTAAGACGACTCCAGCATAGCTGGGAAAAGTCTCGGCAGATTGATATATTTAAGTACTAGGATCAGTTCTTTGTTGTGTGCTGGAAAACTGAGTCTGAATTAAAACATTATTATTTATTTTATTGTGCGAGCCAAATACAAAAGTATGTCGTACTCACAAGATTGTGTTGACTGTTGATGTGTTCACTAGCACTACACCTCGACTCTCGAGGCGAGAGTGAAGTCACCGGAGCGGCGCCGGCGCATGTTTTAATAACATTCTACGTACGATTTATATTGTGAGCGAGTTTCTTCTTGATGGCTGCACTAACTGATGTGTGGTTAAGTAAAAGTTGGGCTGTGATTAGTTTTATGAGTTTTTGATAGGTGGTCTTTGGAGAGAATAAAGAAACAGCTGCTGCTTTGCCGTTTTAAAAACTTGCGTTTACCATAATAATATGGACAAAGATTTGACGGTATTTGATTTATGAGCGTATATTTTGTGTCCATCGATAACTACCATTAATAAACAACAAAGTATAAGATGAATAGGATTAAGATTTAAATTATGTTTGAGACTTTAAATTTTATCCAGTTTACGCTACGCATTTTCTATTAAACTAAATACAAATTTGTATCGATATATTCAAGCAACCAAAAAAAATAGCCGTGACACTTTTCCAAATGTTGCCCATGGAAGTGCTGGTGCCAAGACATTCTTAGTTTTCTCGATGTTTGTATAGATTTCCTACAAAATGCTATACTATACAATATCATAACCACCTTTAAACTCAAACAACTCTAATATGTAGGTACTAAGTACGTTAAGTTTACTCGGCTCCCACGCACCACGCTTCTAACCTTGTCTTATTTAATTTTATATTATTAAGTAGGCGATGAACTTGAAACTTTTGACTATGCTAAGTATTGTACATTACTCGCTTTATTTACTTAAGCGATTATGCGCACCTCCGTATGGAGATGAGTGCTGTAACTTTGACGTAATCTAAGATACTTTAGGAGCACGGAAATGGTGTGAGACATCCGTACTATACAAGGAATTAAAGATATAAACATTACTGATCGGTTCGCGTTTGATAGTATCTCACCTGATGGTAAACGATGATATGGTCGATGATAGGATACGCTTGCCTAGAAGAAACCTACTCACTCCTGACTTAAAGACGTTGTGACTTGTTCTGGAAAGAGAAGCGACACACACACAGAACAATTTTGAAAGAGTATCGAATCAGCAAAAAGAATATCTGGCAGCGGTGGGATTCGAACCCACGCCTCCGAAGAGACTGGTGCCTTAAACCAGCGCCTTAGACCGCTCGGCCACGCTACCCGCAGATGAGACGCTTAATTTAGCACATTGGTTCCCAACCTATGACCAGTGGATCATGGTGCACTTAAATGCTGGGTTATTAATTTATTTAGGCGGACTTAATGCCTGAGGCATTCTCTTCCAGTCAACCAAAGGTGGTGGAGAGATAAAATAGCAGGTGCATAAAAAAGATATTAAAGTAAAATGGGCACTAAAGTAGATACTAATAAGACTAATAAGGCCTATTAAGACTAATACTAGGACTAATAAGGACTGAAGAAATCAACGAAACTAGACAGAGTCATTCCGGTAAGTAAATAGCTAGGCAGGTCAGCGAAGATTAGTTTGATTCCAACAACGACGTAGAATCTAACAATATCAATGAAACAGGTAAAAGAGAAAACGTAACGAAGGCGCAGGTTGTTAAACTCATTTGAAACACAAACAAACGTTTCTTCCACAAATATCATCCAATAAACGAAGTGAAACAGGAGGCTCGTCAGCAGGACGAGGATATTACAACATAACAGTAGACTGCGTTTGTAATCGAAACCAAACGGCATTCGCGCTAATTGCAACAATGTGCTCATGTAACATACCCGTAACTTCACCTAGTCCAAATATGCACATCCAAATAAACAAAACTAAACCTTATGATAACACAACAAAGTTTAAATTAAGTTCAGCAGCAGTCCAATATGTATTTAGTAAGTTTTGCGCAACATACATGTTTAAAATCAAGTAGCGTGCGCATAGCGGAACGCATTCTATTTTAGGGCTCACCTTTATTTTTCTTACAGCCTTACCTTCATATAAATAAAGCTCATAATCGCTGGGATATTATCGCGTTTCCAATACGTCGCATTGTAAATTAGGTGTACCATAAAGTTGCGATGAAAAATGTGGAATTATGTAATTAAGTGGAGTGATAATGGACACTGATTGAATTGTTCTCTTTGTTAAGTAATGGACAGTGACAGGGCAATTTGTTTTGTACTGATTGATATCGGGTTACAGTAGCCGTGAAGGGGCCAGATCTTATAATGGCCGTTCATTAAAAGTTAATGATAAGTTAACACCTACGCAAATATTACTAAATGAATTGAATGATTCAGTGCGACTAGAAGACAATATGTATGAAATATGCTTTAGTTAACACACTTTTTTACTGCCCTATAAGATTTAGTTCCTCAAAATAAGCCAAGTGAGGTAAAGTAAGACCCTTGATTTAAAGAGTAGAAGAAGAAGAACATACGCTTAGATCTCTCAATAAATTGCAGTGCGATGTATTCGTGGATGAGGTTAATCACTCCGTTGGTAATGTCGAAGAAATGCCAAACATTGGAAAATCCCTGTTTACCGAAAGAGTAGCTATAGATTTGAAATTTGAGAAAAACAAGACACTGTCTCTTATATCTGTCACTAAAAAAGATCAAGAGATATACAGTATTTTATATAGCAGGTGGACGCTGATGCTACCCATCTCCCAACACACAATCCTTTCGCCTCTTTCAACATTGCACTGGTGATAACCTTCGTGCACTTTCAAAGGTTTCTTCATGCTACGTACGTTTACACAGCGAAGACTTGAACGGATGCCTGGCGCTAACTTATTCGAAGCCATTGAAATTATATATGTACAATTCTGAAGCAATAACATTTTTTTTGTCAAGGATTTTTCGGTTTTGGGTTTGATGAAGGAAAACTGCATTACTGAACGCCTTTGAAAATAGAAGAGAATATATAAATATTGTATTTCAGGAAATATATTAATAGCTGGTAGTAAAAATTATGGAGCTGTTGAAAGCTCAATAAAAACAAATAAATAACATTAACGTGTTTACCAAATATAATAGAGCTGCAGTGTTGCTCTAATTGAATGCAATCTTTGCATTTATCTCAGAAAACATAATATTTTCAACACGCGTGGCCGATTTAATAAGACATTATGATTTACGCATCCTTAAACATTAGGTTTTATTTAAATTAGCAAACGCCAGGTAAACTAGATGGACTCGAGCTCAAACTAGACTGAACATTTGAATTGCGTTATAAAATAATTTAAATCTTTATATTATTATATTTAATATTTAAATCTATTCAAGAAACCGACATTTTCACAATTTCTAAAATGTGATACTTTTTTTAAATAATGTGAAATTTTAGAATTCAAATGAAAAAGTCTAAAACTGAAACGTAAATACAAATGGAAGAAAATACAAATACAGATCAATAGATTGATGAAGAGAGTCCCAAATAAAAGCTTCTCACATACATCCTAATACTTAACACAACGTAACTTTATTAAGCAGCACATAGCTGTTGCTAGAAAAATAAAACGATACAAAAAGACAGAATTACCCATTTCTATAATGAACACAATAGAGAAAAACTCCACAATACAAAAATAAAACTATTAAACTGTCGCCAATCCAATCTATATCAGACACGAGGCTTCAAAACCACAGCTACTTTATAAAACAAAATCCCACAAAAAGTACTTACATAAAAAAAAAAACTAAATGGCCGCCATACAAATCACACAATGCTTGTTTGTATAACCGACAAAGGCCAGTGAAAACGCTCCCATACACACAATCATACAGTATACAGTAGATAGGTATATACTGTACTTTATTGTTCCACAAAGGAAATTCCGCTTTCCATTGTTTAGTGAATTTAACAGGAAGCGACCCATGCTCACCGATTTGTTTGATCAAGTCGTATTATTGGTGTTGAATAATGTTTGACGGCACACGATACGAATCACTAAGTTCCACTATCTACTAGACACAACTATATATATATAGACGACCTAATATTAATTAACGCAATTCGCAAGGCTGAAGCAAAAAGGTCACTGGCTGGAAAAACATTTACGTAAGGGAAACGGTTACAAATAAGCAGGAAAATTAGGAAAACCAAAAAATAAACGGTAAATGTTGAATTTATTATGAATTTGAAAAAACGCAGTATGTTGATTCTGAAAATAAAATACTAAAAGTAAAAGGCAAGTCAGGGTAACATGAAAAATTTGTATTCTTAACAACTAATATTATCATGTAGCAGATGAAGGTATGTAGGAGGGCAGAGAAAACACCAGGATGCAAATATTTTCTAACAGTTGAATGAATGCTCTATAGCTGCATGTGGGTGTTGCCTTTTGTCAGCAGCTATGTAACTCGTCATGAGGCTCAATGAAGGAATGAATGGATCCTCGTTTAGTTTGCTATGCTGTCAACAAGCTTTTACCTAGCATCAATGAGCTTACCATATTTCATTGTGACAGATACTCGAGTAAAGTTATGCCAAGTAGAACTTGGTCAAAATTTCGCACGCGTATATCATGAATGCGTCGTCGAATGACGAAAAGCATTATTGATTCGTACAGAATTTACCCACATTTGAAGATTAGCCTGAATAAAACCACACAAGTTATGGGAATCTTCAATCTTATACCTACATACTTGATTATGTGGAGGTTGGGGTAAGATCTGAATAATGCAGAAGATCATTATTACAAGAAGGCAGTCACACCGGATGTCATCAGCATTAAAAGGAAGCTTTTAGTGCTGTAGGTACAAAATAAACTCAAAATTATAAATCACGTTTGAGACGCATATTACAAAAATTACCCACACGATGGTAATCAAGAGACAGTAATCACTATATATTAAACCTAATATAAAGTTGCTATACAAAATTTTCCTTAACCACACATGTTTGCAAATAAGCACGAACAATGATCAATAAAATAAAATACACGATAAGAAAGATAAGCCAAATAAAATGGACGATAAAAATGCATTAAACATAGTCTATATTATAATAGTCTATACAAAATAGACATTCGGTATCTTAACAAAGTATTTTAAGGTATTCGGGAAAATATTCAAGATTTCAGATTGGCAGATTAGGTAACACAAATTAAAAATTATAATATACAGCCTCATCTGCAGTAACCCCAAAAAGGATAGATATGATTTGATTTATAAAAACTATTGATGGCCAGCCTGCTACACTTAATAACGATGTATTTTATACAATAATATTGACAATATCAAATGGTTTTATGGCCATAAACAGCGGCATTCAGCAGTCACAATTTAGATCCCGTTATGTAATCTAAGTAATAATGATAAAACATTAGACTTCTAGAAGAAAAAACCCAATCAATTTTTTTGCCATAACTGAATCGAAATTACAAAGATCTGCCGTGATTGCTAAAGCTTGAAGAGAGTGGCGATGTGTTAGGTAAAAAAAGAGATGAATCTTCATTTGATAAACAAGATCACTAACAAATAGAAAAGGCTGCATATAGTGCATTGGGCAAGAACCGAAAAATCAATTCATACAACAAATCTTTTCCAAGCCCAGAGGCCATGATTCTAACAATACTTTTTGATTGATCCAATGAATAGTTACAACATTTTGTATTGTTTAACATTAGAAATGAAAATCAATGACAAGCACAAGGATCCCATGATATTTATGAATAAAACATGTATGAATTGATGTGCTTACATGGCTATCAATGGCATGGCGAATTGTACAAATTCATGTATGATTTGAACTTGAAATAATACGGGTCAAATGAGAATCGTGTGTCGACGTTTCGTAAAAAGTCATAGTTGTTTGGAATTGATACTATATTACAATCATTATAAAGTTTAAGTTTTCGAAATTATTAATTCGATAAGTGTGGGGTCGCAGTTCACTGGTGTTACTTAATTTCATTGTACTTTAGGATTTTTATGGTCAAATCACGCACAAACTAGTAATGAAATTAAATGGGATTTCTAACTGCGTTTGATTGTACAAAAGTTTCGTAATTAATCCCAAAAATCATTGTACACAAATCATTGTTGCAATCAAAGCAAACCTTAACGGTATGGAGATAGATCAAGAAGGAGATGACGGGATTTACTGAACTCAGAACTATAGACATAGATTATAGCAACTAGACATAGACATTTATTAGGAGAGAAAGAAAGCACTTGCCTTACAGCGGGCGAGACGAAGGATTGGCATTCTGGTGATAAATGTCATCCTAAACCTATCACCATTCTGTCACCTTTGGTTAATTCATTTACCCAATAACCCACACCCACACAACATTAGATGTGAAGTACAATCTAATTAATATAATTTTATGCACAGTTAAATTCTAATATGACCCATGTGTGCTCGAGGCTAGCTGGAATAACGTACGTAATAGCTACTACCTGTATGAGCAATGTCGTCGGTAAAATGTAACATGTTCGTTTGATAGTTGTTGACAAACATTTAATGGTTTAACAAGGCCAATATGTGATACAGAGAAAACTAATTATTCCACTAAGCTACTTCCAAAAGGAATTTCTCTCCAATAACAACACCATTGCCAATGACGAGGATTATGAATCCGGGATTCAGTTATGTTTAGTCCTGGATCACGAAGAAGTAATGATAAGAACTGACAATGACACAAATGGCTTACAAAATTCAGTTTAACGTTCTAAAATGTTATCCACATCATTAAATGCCATTAACGTTAATAATAGCACAGATTTAATCAGTAGCCGGGATGCATTTCGTCATGTGTCTTGGCATTTAGGAGCCCTAGAGCGATGGAACAACGTGTAACCGCCGAGACATCCAAATGCAAGGGCTCATTAAACATCAAAAGGTAAGGTTCTCATATTTGAGTTTGTATTATGATTTTAATAGGTGGTAATATTATGCAACAATTTTTTATGTTTTTTCTTCGAATGCAGATGTTTATTGAAACAGGAAACTATACATTTAAAGAAAGTATTATTCTTTGTGTTATCGCCGTTTCAGTAAGCAAGTGTTGTTTTTCAGAACAATAAAATAAAACGCTATATTCACAGTTGTACAAACGTACACTATTATTTTATTGTTATCTATTAAAGTAAGCGGACAATGTCACGTATGGAGAAATGTCTCAACTGGAATTTTAAAATAAGGGGCATAATTTATTTTATGTTCAAAAATAACTTTCGTTGTATGAATATATCCCGTTTGCAACCCAAATGTAAAAGTAACGAACCCGCCATACTCTATCCAACGACTGCAATTCCTGAAAGCCAGAATCAGCAGTAGCTGCCACCAGAAATGATGAAATGAAGCTCGACGAGTACCACAGAAATGATTCAACTGTATTGGAGCCCGATTGGCAATTAACCAGAAAAGAACAGCGGAGTAGTAAGCAAAACAACCAAATGAATGGTGATTATTTTACAAACAATTGTAAAACCTACACAAAACCGTAACTTCCATAGCATATTTGAATAAAACACATGTTACATCACCAGAACTGCAACCACAGTCTTAGTGGAGTAGTAACCGGGTACCCATGTACGTTACGCCTTGTGATGCAAATGAATGGTTCGCACGCCTTGCGCAAGAGTTGTCAGCCGCGGAAGGTCGATGCCTCTGTTCGTCATCCACTCACTAGGATTCTCCTGTTTATTTACAGTTTCATTTAACGATTTACGATGGTGTTCTTATCCGGTGTTGTTGAATCTTGGAGGTGAAAGATGAGAAAGATGTGATTTCGCGGGTCAATTTTGTGGTGTTAGGTAAGAATTTAGCACATCATGATCATCATTGTTTATTAAGAGTAGATCTTGGCATTTCTTAAAGACCGCTTTAATTAAAACACTGAATCAAAATAATGACCCCCAATCAGGATTTTCCGATACTATTAAATAAAGAAAACCGTCAAAAAGCACGTGTAATTTAAAAATAAAATCAGAAAAATGAAGGGAAACGAATCTAAGTAATTGCACGTGAATCACTTGTTTTAATTCCAACGTATTAGAATAATTAACTAACGAAGAGTGATTAGTTAATCGTCAATAAATTAATCTGAATGGTGGAAACGTTCCGGCCGATTAACTGGTGTTGCAGGTAAAGCCGCATTCGAGCATTTTAGTGTGGTTTTTTGGTATTTTGATTTAAAATTTCTGAATGCAAATAAATAAAGGATTTTTTTGAGAGAAATTCCGAAATGGTCCTATTTAAACATGAAGATGATTCTGATGAATTTCAGAGATATACAATAGAACTCTTCTGCGCATGTCTTTTCATAACATAATACACGCCAGTACGCTCTAAACGGGTAGGTACGTAGAAGTGGACAGTTCACCCTGGTACACTCTCATTCCACCGGTTATGTTCGAGCTAGTTTTATGTTATTCGGATAATCTATTCTGGCATCACTTTGGAGGTTATAGGTACCTTACTATGAAACTTGCCCATTATTTACCACAACTAAAAAGTGAAAAATAAAAACTTTTTTACAAAAAAAATACAACCGACTTCCAAATTAAAACACTACAAAGTGAAAAATAACTTCAATTTTGAAAGTTGGTGTAAAAAAGTCGGTTGTATATTTTTGTAAAAAGTTTTAGTCAGTAAAGATTGATTTATATTCTCTTTAAGTATATAAGTTAAGTTTAAGTATAGTCCAAAGAACAAATGCTTATATTTCCTCTTTCGTGGAAATTGAGCCAATAATCGTCGTAGGCTTTTCAACATCTAAAAAGAACAGAAAATCTTAGGAGTAGAAACTAGGTAATCCCAATGGATACCAAGGAGGCGCGGGATTGATGACCTCGATCCCGCAGACTTGCGATTAATTTGAGGGTATTGTATTCCCTAGTTGACAATATGACTCTTATTTTTGATGCCGAAATTAAAACTAAGGCGCTACTATCCGTAGGTAGATAATACGACCTCAGTCAGGTCAATTATGCGTTCGTCTAATCTAAAATAATTCGTCAACCGTTACCTTGATACAGGACAAACGAATATGATTATAATAATAAAACAGATAAAGGTCATCATTTAATACTAGCTGAATTATGAGACCATATAAACACTACCGTATGTCATGTGCCAGCTTAGTGTTGTATATAAACCGTAAAACCGGTATCTAAAACTTTGGCCAGTCTGGGTGCATTTTTCTGCAATATTATACCTGCGGAGATCGTTGTGACTTTTATATGGCATAATAAATTTGATGCCTCGCGGTTGTGGGAATATTAGAGAGTATGTATGTTTGTCTTCGTCGCATCAGAGCCTGAAACAGCTTGCTGAAAGTGGCAAATATCTTTACATGCCGATTTTCGTGTATAGAACTTTGACGATGCTGTCAATACGGCTATATACGATGCTGTTAATTTTATGTTTTAAGCGGTTGCCAAAAGACAAGCTGGTTCCATCTGTGATTGTCATAATTAGGCTACATGTGAGAATGGAAGGTTGGCACTGGAAGCCGACTGCGACAAAGTTTGAAAAAAGCCATGCAGATGATGAGACTATGATTAATATGATTACAAGAGCATATAAGCACTACTGACTTCATCTCTTTGACAGCAAATTCGATCATCGTTTCCCTAAGTATTCATTCTGATTCGCTTTTTTTGTATTGGAGTTATATTAAAGATATAACCTTCTGATCCTTTAGCAAAGCGATCACTCCTGATGATAGTTGTGACGTTGATGATGATGATGATCTTCGATCAACAATAACCAACTAGATAACGGATCACGTATAAAATCAATGCAAAATTCTATCCGCGTGAATATATACTTATTACACAAAATTTACAATACTATGACAAACTGAACAAAGTAAGAGCTCACGTCTCAAGTGTGCTGTTACTTACCGAAACATATTTCTTGCACCGAGCCTACATCTAGTTGGTATTGTTGATCGAAGATGATGATCACATCATCACTGTTGTAGACCACATTATTTTATTTAATCTTTGCAAAAAGAATCCAACACATATTTTAAAAAAAACTACAACCACCGGCCGGCGACAGCGAAACGGTCATCAGTATAACTTTCCAATTTGCAGCCAATTTCTATTCATATCTTCACGCTTGCACTAAATAGAAACAAACGAACGAACACCAATCAACCAATACTCGTACTGTGATTTATTAGGAAAGGCGTACAAAATTGAGAATGTTCATTTAGTCATACGCTTCATACGTGGGAAGGAACCGTGTGCGCAGGTTGAGCAAAAACTTGACACGGTGGAATATTATAATGAATAACAAAACATCTGTGTTTTCAATAACAACGCGGCCCGATCAAACCAACCTTTTCCATTCGTTTCCCGCGGTAGCATCCTCCTTGTAACAATACAACGATGCATCAGACTACCCACCTCGCAGAGAAATCGTAGCTCCGTCCCTTCACTTCTATGCTAGTACTTAGCAGTCATAGGTTATACAAACAACCGCACGGCCTTTACTCTAACATTCTTTACATAAATTAACAACCGTTACTATTTATTTTATTGTTTTTATTATGTCAACATGGTTCACAGTTCTCATATGTTTGTTATGTTTATAATGTAGGATGGAGGATGTTCCTTACCTGATATGGGACTTTTGGAGTCCTTCCTCTGCTCATTCTGATCCTCACCCCTCAGGGCACCACCATCCTCCAGTTCAGACACTTCATCCTCACACCTCGTCTCATGCACTGCCAGCAGCACAGCGCATACACACACAATCGAAATCCTCATAAACTCTCTCATCTTCATCGTTATTACGTTGAGAGAACGTCAATAAAGCCCATTTTCGATCAGCGATCGATTAAAACTTGACATTAAAACAAACAGTCACATTTTCGTTTGTTGCAACTGGCTAAACAAATCCAATGACATACGTGGAACACAAGTGTGATATATGGAACATTACACGATCACTGAACATCACTTCATGCTAACACAAAAACACTAGCATAAACAAAAAGTGTTAGAAAATAAAAACGAACGTAATTTTTCGGATCGATTTTTTAAATTTGGAACGTAAATACGCGCGTCACTCAATGTTGGCAGCGATGGTACTGGGCGTACTGGCGCGCTGCTTGGAGGGAGATCGGTGTTGCCCCCACCTGCGCATACGCGCGCGCTCGATCAATGGACGTGGTATCGAGAACAGGCAATAACTTTAGCTGAGGTTTCTACAGATAGCTTATCAGAGAAAACTGTCCGCGTAATTAATGTCGCATTTGTGGTAAGGTACCGCTGTAGGCAATTAGTGGGTGCATTGGATGCAAGCAATTTGCACTGTCTAGCATTGTTTAGGTTTTTTGCTGTTGCATTCTTAGGTGTTTATTTCATGGCTAAGTTAGGACTTTGAACATTACCTACTAGCTACTAGATAGTTAATCACACTCATCCATTCCGAATCGATCTTTAAAATGCATTTTGCACTCTGCATTTAGGTAAAATTGGGTTGCTACAAGGCACTATCTTAGGTCCAACATTCCAAATTACATGGCGATGTTGCCTATGATGGCTGCATCTATCTAATATATTTTTACATTATCAAATACTAAGTGCCCAGAGATGTAAGTGAAAGCTTAAATCAAGGAAAAAAATTGTAAAGATGTCAAGTCACCCAAAAGGAAGGGCAACGAAGAAGGCTATGCTCGGAGTTATAGCCTATGCCTTTGCGTGATGAAATCAGAAAATTCGCAGGAGAACCAAGGTTACCGACATACCCCTAAGAATTGCCATTAGATAAGCGGACCGATTACAATAGGACCAGTCGATGTGGCAACACTGGGGAGGCCTATGTCCAGCGGTGGACGTCTTTCGGCTGAAAGGATGATGATGATGACGATGATAACTGTAAATATATTATAGAATCTAGTAAGTGACATTTACCTTTAGTAGTAAGCGGTGAAATGGTGTTTACCGGAATATTTTACAAGTAAATGATATCTTGTTGGAAAAGTCAAAAAACTAATAACTAAATTGTAGTTCTAAAAACTAAAAAATAAATGATTTTATTTCTGTAAGTTGGTTTGTACAAACACTTTTACATGTCGATCATATTTTTAAAACTAGATGAGGTCGGCGTTTACCAGCTGACTCTCTTATAAAGTCCAGACAAAATCTTGGTTAGATCATGATCATGATCTTGGTGATCATGTGAAGACCATGTAGTGATGTCTGAAATGGTCTTTTGAGGCAAGCACCAACCAGACTGAGTGGACCTGTCCAGTCAGTGCACGCATTTGTCAATAACCGTGCATGTCAACCTAGAATTTAAGGAACTCAACGATTCGACGAACAATGCCAAAGAAAGGACATTCGGGTAGACCGCGTAAATTACTCATACTGCCAGACTATTATTAAAAAATACTGAGAAAAAATTAAAAAAAATATCCACATAGTCTTCACATTCACAATAATAGAAATAAAATAATACTTAAAAAAAATAACATTCTTGTCATTGCAAGAAAACCAGGAAAACAAGATGAAAAATAAATAAAAAATTAAATTAATTGGAGCAGCTCAATCCCAAGCCTTTTTGTCCTCAACGGTATAAAATGATTTGAGGCACAATTTACGATTAATGAATGTCTTGTAGGTACGTGCCTTGGAAGCTTATTATAAAAGCGTACCTACACATTGACATCTAAGCGAGCCACCTATTTTCTTGAGCCTTGTTATAGGTACTACAAATTTGTGTTTGTTCCTAGTATTTATGTTATGGATATCACTGTAATTTTTAAACAATTTTAAATTTTTAGGGGCATATAAAATATTTTCATAAATATACTGAGAAAGCACAGACATTACATTAATCTCCTTAAATTTCTCTCTGAGAGAGTGTCTCTGGCTTAATTTATAAATTAATCGAACAGCTCTTTTCTGCAAAACAAAGATAGTCTGGATGTCGGCGGCATTTACCCACAAGAGAATACCGTACGACATTACACTATGAAAATAGCTAAAGTACCTACACTAAACGGGCTGTCACTATGTCAGTTAAATTACGATTTTTTCTAACAGCTTAATACTGCGGAGCTTAGCTTTTTTGACAATTTATCTATATGTGGGCCCCACTGAAGCTTAGCATCCAAAGTTAAACCTAAGAATACTGTGCTATTTTCAGGATTCAAATCTTTCTTTTCTTTTCTTTTCTTAAATATGTGGTCTTGCGGTCAGCACTTATAAAGTAGCTACACTAAACAATAATTAATTATGTTAAGTGAAGCTAGTTTAATGAGGTCGAAATCAGAAAACAACCTTTAGGTACACCAACTCAGATAGTTTATTTCACACATTTACAGCCTTATTTATAAAAATATTATAACAATATCTATGATTAATTAAAAGACTGATTGCCAGATTCTATTTTCAAAATTTCCAAAAATGTTGAATT
Organism: Orthosia incerta; assembly: GCA_948252205.1. Classification (NCBI taxonomy): domain Eukaryota; kingdom Metazoa; phylum Arthropoda; class Insecta; order Lepidoptera; family Noctuidae; genus Orthosia; species Orthosia incerta. The sequence continues at coordinate 32,347,729 of OX411746.1, forward strand.
GTGAATCTGCTAATCAGTGTTAAGCCTTTTATTTTTATACAGTAGAACATTTTTAATTTTTAAAGTGGAACAACAATATTTAAATCATTTTTTAAGAGAATAGGATACTACATGATCGGGCATATGACAATCGAAATCAAGCAGTAAACCCCATGTAGATATTAACTATTATTAACTCTCACTGATTCAACCGTGAACTCATATTTTGAGTGTGGGAATCAGAAAACTATCTGAGGTATCGAATCCGGAACGAGGTGATCTGGCAGAGAACCAAAGTCCATAGCTCAGACAATAAGCAGCAAGCTGAAGTGGCAATGGTCAAGCCATATTAGCCGTAGAACCGATGACCGTTGTGGTACCTATACGTGTTCTTAAGAGCAGACCACGAATTGCTAAACGTAACGTAGGACACCCTCAGTGCGATTACAGAAGCCTATGTTCAACAGCGGGCTGCTATAGGCTGACGACGAATTAGAAAATAAATTGCACGTTCCCAGAAACATTTTAAGCCTCCGCTACACGTCGACGGATTCATCAGCATCTGCGAAAGCGTCCGCCGTGTAGACGCAGAAATTTGCTCGTCTGTGGTAGGTATTTAACGTCGCGGTCGTTTAAACTTGTATATATCTGTTTGTGGTTTTTGTGGTGGTGATGGTGACGGTCATAGGGATTTGTAGAGCCAGCATCCACCGCCTTCTTCCTCTCTATTTCTTGTTAATTACTTTACTGCGATGTACACTCAAGTAGGGTTTAGGCTCAGAAGGCTTAATTCTTAAAATGGCAACAGAGTCGCAAAAGGAAATATTGTCTAAATTAGAAAAAATGGAGTCCCCTTACTTAATTTTTTCTAATTTATCTACGTATTAAAATTAATTGAATCGTATCTTAAAAATAAATGTCAAATAACTATTATAGCAAAGATTTGTCAGAAGACAAAATTAGAACTAACGTACCAATCGAAATCAAGAAAAAAAAATGTTGGTGTAACTACCCCAGAGTTTTGTAGATATGTGGAAAGAGTGATAAATAAAACCTTTTTACAAAAAAACAACAGACTTCCAAAAACACTACAAATTCTACTACTTCCAAAAATATATTTTTTGCACATTTTAGTGTTTTTCTTTATAAGTCTGTTTATTGTTTGTGAAAAGTTTTTATTTCCCTCTTTTTAGTTTTAGTACCCTATCATTAAAAAGTAAGCAATTTTAAGCAAGTAAGCAGCTATTTTATTTAAGTCTGTAAAAATACCTTCAATTTCGGAAGTCAGTGTCAAAAAGCGAAGAAACGAAAACTTCCTGTTTTCGTTTCACCGGGTTTCGAAATTAAATTTATTTTTCACTGAGTAGTGTTTTTGGAAGTCGGTTGATTTTTTTTTGTAATAAAAGTTTTATGCATGAACTCTCATACTGCTAAGCCGACATTCTTTTGATAATCTTAAATTTCCTGGAGTATTTGACATCGTAATCTATCACAGCTAGACCTAGCCAAAACAAAATCACATCAAAACGCCTGTATGTAGGTAGGTATCCCCCAAACTTCGTGGTTGTGGAAGCTCTGTTTGGGGGCTCTGTCCGGCCACCAAGTGACTGTAGGAAAGATGGTGGTACAGTAACAAGCGCTGCCGTGCACAGCGAGGCTCATAGGAGACTTGTTTACAGTCTCCCCAGTAGTCCCCATGGATGTGCCTTTACAGGAGTAACAATGAGAGACGGCGGGGTCCAAGTGCTGATGGCGTTCACAGGGTTGGTTTTAGAGAAGTAAATATCTGTCACTCTCTGGTATTTGCCCCAAAAGTCCAGTGTTACCGAAAGGTAAGGCACATAATTATTACCTACACACCAAATTAAACTAATCGAACAAAATTCAATACTCAATGGACTGTTATTTAGCCAAATAAAGAAGCGCGTAATAAGTAAAGATAAATAATATGTTCAAAGGGACTCACAGTTTTAAGACGTATTTCTGGCTTCTTTTATCCTTGGTCGTTTCTTACCTTTACGCTCCCCTCAAAATCATCGTGTTGTGGAGACAGTGGAGACACACAGAAAATGAGATGGTTTTTTTAACGCTCTCTAACATGCCTTCGATAGCTCAGTTGGTAGAGCGGTGGACTGTAGAGGTTACACGATTGTTATCCATAGGTCGCTGGTTCAAATCCGGCTCGAAGGAATCTTTTGTTTTTGTCCACATTTACGTTTTTTTTTTTTTGCCGCAGTTTAGTGTTTCTGGTCATTCCGACATGATTTATTTTTTGACATTTTGATTTATATTTTCGATATTATGATTTATATTTTTGATTTAACTATTAATATTTTGACATTATAAATAATCCATTTTTAATTAATCTTAACCAGTCATTTGTCATTAAAATTATAAATTCATGAACTTAATACGAAATTGCATAACTTTAAATAATACTAGCTGTTCCCCGCGGCTTCGCTCCCGTGGACCACCGCACAGGAGCCGGTTTCGGGATAAAAAAAATAGCCTATGTCACTCAGGAATAATGTGCTTTCTATTGGTGAAAGATTTTTTTAAATCGGTTCTGTAGTTTCGAAGCCTATTCGGTACAAACAAACAAACAAAAAAATATTTCCTCTTTATAATATTAGATAGATATTATAACTAGCTGCTCCACGCGGCGTCGCTCCCGTGGACCACCCCACAGGACCCGTTTTCGGGATTAAAAAATAGCCTATGTCACTCAAGAATAATGTAGCTTTCTATTGGTGAAAGAATTTTTTAAATCGGTCCAGTAGTTTCGGAGCCTATTCGGTACTAACAAACAAACAAAAAAATCTTTTCTCTTTATAATATTAGTATAGATAAGTATAGATTCTTATAATGTACCAAGTTTGGATTTGCATGTACCTAGCTAATTATTTGATATTTCTACAACAGCAATGGTAGTATGTGTGCAACAATGTTTAGTGTAAAATCTGAATGGTCCATATTATACTGAGAAATAAATAATATAGGTTTATTAAAAAGCAGTAGGCAAACAGCCACTTTTACAATGAGATAATTTAGCTACCCTTCGTATTATGGATTTGAAAAGTTATATTGCAATTTTAAATTAACATTTTATTTGCAAGTTATTGCACCGAAAAAGGCCAAATACCATTCCTAGAAGGGAAAAGCGACGAAAAAAGAAGGAGGTTTTCAATTAGACATACCTATTTTTTTTTTTAATGTTTGAGACCATGCATAAATGTCTTATCTTATCTTATGGAGGGGCCGAGAAATAACTCGGACACTTCGACCCATTGGGATCTTTTGTGGTCCCCTAGATATCTTACTCCTCCTCATTCTCGTTGAAAACTGTTTTCATGAGTTTTACAACGAGACTAGGAGATATGAGCCTATAATCTTCTGGTTTTGGGTATCTAACCCCTAGGAGACTCATTCGCTTACCAGCCAGTGCATCGCATGTGCACAGTAGGTGCTCCATGCGTTCCGTATGTTCCCCACACCACCTGCACATGGGTGTCGCGGTTAGACCCATCTTCATGAGCATGTCATTGGTTCCAAAGTGCCCAGTAAAGGCCCCAAGCAGGTAGCGGCTTTGCCCCCTGGTCATGTTCCAAATGCAATCCCGGGCTTTGAAGGTAGAGCCTAGGAATCTCTTGGAGTGTTGTAGACCGGTATTACAGCCAACAAGTTCGTTGTCTGTGATCTGCAAACTCCCTAAATGCGGCTTTTACGAGACACGTCGAGATGCATAAATAACTTCTTACAGGGTGGTCCGATTCCAAAAAATCATTTTTATTAGAAAGAGTATACCTCAAAGTTGGTCCCAATTAAATTCTAAAAATAAAATGCATCCCTAAAGGTACAAAAAAAGCATTATTTTTTATAATTATCCACACAGAATTTTCAATTCCAAACCGATTCTGTTGAAGTCCACTGAAAAGCAAAAAAATAACCTTTTTAACAAAAAAATTAACTAACGAAATAACGAACTTCGTTTCGCTTTTTAGTTAGTTTTGTCGACAGTTATTTTTTTTTGTTAAAAAGGATGTAACTTTAAATATTTCTTTTTATGTATCAGTTGTTTCTTTAAAATAGTGAAGCCAGGACTAAATTGAAAGCTATGAAAATAGTAATTTTCAGTTTTTTTATCTATTTTTGTCTTTATAAAATTCTATCTCGAAAACTTTGTGAATTTGAAACATAAATTGTGTATTTTTCAGATAGATTATAGATAACCACTGTTGAATCCTTGGTTGGTGGGTTGTCTTAGGTAATGAAAGACTATATATATGAATTTATATGTACCTACTTATTCCACTATCAGGGATCTATGAATAGCAATCAATGAGGATTAAATATTTTTATTTGCACTACAGTTAAGTAACTACTTTAATCAATAATTACAAATACTATAATACAAAAAGTAATTGGTCAACATTTTACATATTAAATAATTATGAGTACCTACTTCATCTATGCACAGCGGTAATTTAAAAGGTTTAAATAATATAATACTCAAAAGCAATTTAATACAAACTTGATTCACAACAATCCTATTCTCAAAGTAATACTCAGCTATTCACTCCACTAGCCTTTTTATTTTTGATCAAATGTTTGATCAAACATTTCATTCTATCCAACTTTTTTCGCAATCTTCTTTTGCCTTGCCACATGAGGTTCAGTCTTTTCTTCCTTGTCTCTGCTATTATCTCTAGTCTATGGACTTTGTATTTGAGCTTGATTACTTCTTCTGTATCTGTTGGTTGTATGTCTATGGGTTCAACCAGAGATATTGTTGGTTCCAGTTCTTGACACGGCTGCAAAATAACTTCCAATGAGTATATTGAAAAATTATTAATTTGTCCTAGAAGAGAGAATATAGAAGTAGATATGCTTAGTGATGTGCTGGTAGATATTAGTTGATGATTTGGCAATGACTTCAAAGTAGAATTACTATCATTTAGTTTCAGTACTCCAGGTTAAATATTTTCATGTTTTAGTATTAAATATTTCTTAGAAAAGACAAAGTTAAGCTTGGGTAAATATAAACAAATAAAAACATCCTTAACCACAAGTTGGTAAACTCATCACCTCAATAACTGAGATTCACCTTTCCAATTAACATGATTTTTTGTATTATAATACTTTACATACAACTTCTTACTTTGCTAGCTTGTTGATTTCAAACTGGATTCAAAAATACTCACAGATATTGAAAAAGATTATTTATTTACTATTATAAATGCCTGTGATATATTGTTTTTTAATTATGAAACGCAAAAGTTTTAAAGTTAGTACTCACAGATATATTAATAGCCGGCACAGCCTCCACTGACAGACGCCTCAGTCCACTCTCCGTCAAATAAAAGTCTTTAGCTTCAAAGTGTTCAGAGCACACTGCACTAGATGCAGTTGAAGACCATGCCTCTTCTCTGTTTACTGCCAACTCCCATTGTTTCCTTCTTATTTTATCACGAGGAAACCTGCAACATGGCAAGAGAACCTTGTTGGATTATTGATACATTCTTATGGACTAATCATGATTGATAATTTGATACTCAAATGTATGTCACGTATACCACGTGGCTAACTATCATTGGCATCTATGATAGTTAGCTTTCTAATTAAAACATAATCAACACTAAAAATATAAAATTTAGATTTTTAGTGTTGAATGCATTAGATTCAAACGAAAATAAAGTATCAAACACTGAAACTGTAACTGTACCTGTGAAAGGTAATTCCATCTTTATTTTTAGATATCTTTGCAGACGTGTTTTTACAATTTGCTACAGCACAGCTAACCATGTTGATTTAAAAGTATTTTTATTATTAGTATAATAGTACATAGTCTCACAAAATAGTTTGACTGTATCTTTACGGTTGAATATCAGTGAGTTTCATAATACATTACTACCCTATGTTAGTTCAGTAGATGCACTAATTGATCAACACACAATATTAATTAAACCACTGCTAGCTAAATTAATTTCAGTCTCTTCTCTTCATGCTTCTCTTCTCTTCATCTAGCCGGAACAAAACGAAAATAAACAAATTTTCAGCGTTCCAAGAGCTTAAATTACAATTACAACATAAGATATGTCAAGATTTACTGCCCATTGTATGAAAAGCGTAGCCTTTTCATGCTAAGATTACCTTTATTTTCTCTCCTCATTACATTACATGAAACGCGGCCCGTGACATTGACAATACCTAAATGTTACCAATTTCGAAACTATATTTTTTAACATGGCTATTAACAAGTAAAAGGGGTAGGCAGGCGGTTTTCCGTAGTTTTCCAAAAAACGGTAACCTTTAAAAAATCATACTTGTCTTGATCATGTTGTCATGACAAAATTATGAATGCGCTATAACTCGACTCATAAGAGCAGCAACCGAATAATTGCATAACTTTTTGAACCTTAGGTTTGAACAGCAAGAAGCACGCGCGTTCTGTTCCATTATGACTATTCAACAGTGTTTTACAATGTCGAATGAAGCAAAGAATGCAAACAAAGCATATGTACGCCATTCTTTGAACTTACGCAATTAGGTTGGACTGACTATACTTCTTAAAAGATAACTTGTTCTCTGCGACATATGTCAAACTGACGTAAACGTTATTGTTACGTTATTGTTAGCCTGTCAATTGATACTGACAGCTGTCGCAGATATCAAGCTATCTTTTATGAAGTATAGGCACCCCTCGTTTTGAGGTCCTTCAGCCAAATCTTTGTACCTACTCCATTCGGTAATACCTACATTAGGAGAAGCAAGGATTTTTGAGATTGTTTTCTAATGTAGACTTTTGGTACCTACAAGCATCTTTATGAAAACGAGGTAGGTATGTTTTTCAATCCAGCTTAATTTTACCCTTGAATTGAATTCTTGTAATAAAATAAAAACGGGCTCTCAACAAATCTCACAATTACAAATTAACATCCAAATATAATTAAAATTAAACTGTAGAAAAAACTTTACTGAACCCTAAAGAAAGCCTAGTTAGTATTAGCTTCTTTTAAATCAGGATTTTTAAAATGTCTACATTTCATAAATGATTGGAGTGTCATATTTTTTTCCTAATAACTTATTCAGCACGTAATAATAGGGGTGGTCGCACGGATGTGTGATAGCTTCATTATTTTTTTAAACTGGGGAGCGTCCGTGGTACGGCTGTCACGCCCACATTTCACGGGCATAATAGAGACATTTAAATTATCGGTTTGGAATACAATGTAATATGACTGTGCGACTGTTATTACTCGGCTAGTGTTGGAATAAGATAAACTTTATATCGATGATTATTTTATTTTGAGAATTTTGCCCATATTTTAAACAAAAACTAAAGAAATGATTATCATCATCCTCCTGCCCATGTCCCATGTTACTCAGGGTCCAGTGCAAGAAGGTTTATTCTTCCATTCCATCCGGTCAACTCTCAAGCTATCACTGACTCCCTTTTCTAGCTTTTTGTCAAATAATCCTTAGAAATATTAGTTATTAAGGTTCTCATGAAGCAGTAAAAGGCTAACAATCAACGTTCCTATACGCAAGTTACAACGGAGACCAATAAATTGAAACATTCAATGGAAAGTTAATATTCCGTGTATATTTCTATACCTATCTTCTGTATCTGGATCATAAATACCAAAATAAGAGTAATCAGACATTTTAAATCATCATACAGGGTTTAGAAAAATTCGACAAATGAGCAGGCAACTATTCTGTGACTAGACAGAATGCTACCGTCTTAAAAATGAATTGTTTTAACAGTAGCTTATTACTGGCATTATAAGCTAAAACAGGGGTGAAAAACGATTTACAAGCTACAATTTGAAAATATCCGAATGAAGGATACTAAACCCTTAAAAATGTATGGGGTCGAGTGTACAATCAAGCCAATCCGAGTAAATAAACCCTGTTGAAAAAACATGCTGTGATTTTCCCTAGCATGGGGTCGCAGGGGTCGCGGGCTAGCGACAGCACAGTAGCAGTATAAATATCAGGTACAAATCAATTCACCACCACTTCGATAAGATCTTTTATTGAGTCGAAATGAATTCAATTCTTAAAAGCTTAGAGGACCCTGAGCGGCCTCTCTTAGGTCCAAACTACTGGTTCATAAAGAAAGTAGGATTGCTTTTACCACAAAGCATGTTAGGTAAAATAATCTGTATCCTAATACACGAGATAGGTGCGATTTTCGTAGTTACGCAATACATAGAGCTGTACGTAATAAGATCGGATTTGGATCTCGTGTTGACTAATTTGAAGATATCCATGTTGAGCGTCGTTTGTATCGTGAAAGCGCACTCCTTTATCTTTTGGCAAAAATCCTGGCGCGATGTTTTGGAGTACGTAACTGAAGCTGATAAATTTGAAAGACTAAGTGGAGATCCGATCAAGACCATGATTGTTGATTTATATACTAAATACTGCCGTCGAATCTCATACTTCTACTGGGCAGTAGTATTTACAACATTCTGGACAACTACCGGTACACCACTTATGATATATCTGTCGTCATCAACTTTTAGAGAAAACATGCGAAATGGTACTGAGCTTTTTCCGCACATCTTCAGCTCTTGGATGCCTTTTGACAAGTACCATTCACCGGGTTGTTGGATCACGGTAGTCTGGCATGTACTCATATGCGCTTATGGTGCTTCAATCGTGGCTGCCTTTGATTCATGTGTCGTGGTGATCATGGTGTTTTTTGGTGGGAAGCTTGACCTACTGCGGGAGAGATGCAAGCAAATGTTTGGATCATTTGGAACTGTGATCAGCGATAAGGAGTGCAAGGAAGTGGTGCGAGAGCTTTACGACATACACGTCACGTTGTTAAAGTGAGTAGCTTGTAGTACGATACCTACCTAATTCAATGAAAAACGTAAAAAAATATTAATTGATGATAAAACCTACTTTGAATTATTTTGATGATCGTGAATTTTTAAATTTTCGCACTATTTGGCACTTACATAATTATAATATGTAGTTATTTACGACCGTCAAATTTAAATGAGAAATAATAGCTTTAAAACAAATGAATGAGTATGAATCTGTACTTAGCTACTTGAAAAGATTGCTTTCCAAGTTTATAAATCATGCAGCCGTCCTATTGAGTGTATCCATATATTAAGTGTACATAACACAAGGCAAATAAAAGCAATACTACTATTATTGCCAAAAATACATGTTCATTATTTTAATACATTTTCTTAGTAGTACACAATTATGTTGTGTGTACTACTTTTTATTTTGCAATTGATCTTTCATGTGTTTGCTCCCATGTTCTTTGCTCCACTGTTCATGCCAGGTTTAGTAACAACCGATATGATTATTTTTTTCTTTAAAATAAAATCTTTAAAAAAATATCAGTATTGATCTGGACAATATCAGACAGTGCGTAAAAACATCCGCACGTTTATTGAACCTATCAAAATCACCAGCTCTCTTTAGTCATCAGTCCCTCCCTCCTGCTCTGTACGATGCCGTTTTCTTAGACTGCAACCTATCCTGGAATTTTCCCATTGCAGACGTAATCAGGAGATTTGCTCATTTCGGTATCTGAATTTATGTCTGCTATCTTGATGTAACTTAAGAACTTCTTTAAAAGTTCGTACGACAGCAAAGCAGTTTTTCATCCGCAAAATGTTTGGCCTCCTGATCATGTGTTGATATTTCGAAAGCAGTTGCAGGGGCTTTTTATTTGGATTCTCTCACAATCCCAAGCTTACCGTAACTGTGCTAATGGTTTGGGTACCTCGTTCCGAGAGGAAAACCTTGTAGCTCTTCATTCTTCAATTCTCTCCCAAACTTCAAGAATGCTTCAAGTCATTACAGTAGATTATTAATCATCGTGCTTACCACCTTTGAAATTCTCTTCCTCAGGCGTGAAAAGTGTTTTATCATCCCATGTAAATATTATACCGGGATAAAAAGTAGCTTATGTGATATTCCAGACTATAATCTACGTATGTGCCAAATTTCATCCAGATCCATTCAGCCATTCTGGCGTGATTGTGTAACAAACAAACATAAACCATCCAAACTTTCGCATTTATAATATTAGTAAGTTAAGAAGTAATATAAGATTAAGTTTATTATGGTTTTGTTGTGCACTTATTAATTGTCCTCTCGGGCAAATATCTCTATCGCATTGTGGTTAGCTCTAACCGAACCTAATTCTGAGTTAAGCTCGCCTGTACACATAAGCTCTTCTAATGAAGAATTGTTTTAGTATTTTTCTGTGTACAATAGTCCTAAGACCAACGTCACTGCTTATACGAAAAAATAGTTGAAAAGTACAAATTACACTTTTCCATTCTATTTAACAAGACCTTGATTGTGGAAATGGATCACGTAAGTTTTAAACTTTTGAATCATCTTATAGTGTAAGATGGTTTGCTTCATTTTAGGCGCTCGCTGACATCAGTGAGTGTGCCGAATGGGCTGTAATCCACTACGCGGGCCCAACGTGTCACATGTCTTCAAATTTTTGGTTCTAGGTCATGCCGGTTTCCTCACGATGTTCCTTCACCGTTTTGAGAGCAGTGGTAACGAAATTATTTACACAAAGTAAAGTGCCTGCCTGGGTTCGTACCCAGCCAGAGATTACTTTTCACAAACCTATATAAAAAACCAGCAAACAATACTAGACAGGGTTACAGTTGTTCTATCATACGACGGCGGGTTGGTCATAGTTGTGTGTGTAGATGCATATGCACATTGTTTCCATATGCATAAGCTCGGGAGTGCTCAGTATCGCCTGAGCACACAGAAACAATGTGCATGTGCATCTATACATATGACTAAGACCAACCCACCCCGCTCCGTCGGCGTCGTTCTGTAAAGACCGTATAACTGTCTAATCGTGGTCCGTGGATATCGTACCTACAGATCGTGCTGGTTAACATCTCGCTAAGTCTGCGACACTTTAAAATATAACCGTAAAAGTAGCCAAACAACATAGAAATATTTTGTTTCTGTAAAAAAACTAACTACATTCATCTCAATTTATTTAAGGTCAACGATCGACGTGCTTAACTTATTTGTTAGCAGTCAACTCAGAATGCATTCCCTACCAAACTATATTATTCTTCATGTGTGTGTTAATAAGTACATGTCCATCAAATTAAACGCTCTGAAAAAAATAACGACCCTACAAAGTCGATGGAAAAGTCTTTAGATATTTTGGGACCAGTAAATAACCGAGGTCCACGTCAATAGCAAAGTCAGTGGCGTTCAACATACTCTGCTAACATAAAATCAATAGCTAAACAAAACGTGTTTTTTTCCAATAGCGAAACAGGTAGTCTCTATTCTATAAGTATAACTGTCAGAGCAGTCAGCAAAAATTTATATTTAAAACAGTATAATTATTTAACATGAAATATAATAACAAAATATTACCCAGGCACCTAGTAATAATCAAACATTTTGCCTACGTTCTTAGTGCGTAGAAATTCTTTTCGCTAGGCTAAGCATACGCTATGTTCTAATTGTTAAATTAACATACAAATTACAAGATATATAAGATAGGAAGTCATAAATATCAAAAAAGTCTGGTTCCATACATTATTTCTGTCAAAATATACGCAGTCCCAAAATTTTATCGATAACATATTTAATGCGCGCAACCACTACGAGGCAATGAACACGATGTTACAGCCAAAAAGCTTAAAAAAACAAAACAATAATTTTGCCCGCCCACTGATACTAATTCCTGTAATTTAATTATCTTTTGTTTCAGATATTCGAGATTATTTAATTCCCTTGTGTCGCCTGTCATGTTCTTTTACATGGTGATGTGTTCGTTGATGCTTTGTGCAAGCGCCTACCAATTAACTGTAAGTTTTCTCGGAAAACCCTCAATATACTTGTTCGATATTGGCCACAGGAGGCAGGGGATATAGTTGGCTGGGAGAATATGGGAGCATTTTGCCCAGCTGTGGGAAAAACAATATTGGTCCTAAAAATAAAATTAGTGTTGGGGAATTGCATTGCAGACAAGGAGTATCTGCCATATGTTTAGGGTGTTTGTAACAAATAGGTAGATACAATTCGCACATCAGTGGTAACACTTGTATTTATTATAAAAAATTTGAACAAAAAATTAAACCGACTGATCCTGAGACACCGTTTTTTGTGACTATTTCTCATTCCCAAGCTTTAAATAAATCTACAACTGTTACGGATGGTACTAATAAAATTGTTACGATGCACTTCCATAATTGTTCAAATATAAAAATTCGCCTCTAATTATTTCAATGTTATGTCTTATGGTACCAAATTGTAATAAATAAACGTAACGGTCTTGTTCATAAGTTGCACTTAAACACTCTCGCCTTTAAAATAGTTGTTTGCTCCCTAGGTAAACAATCTACTATTATTTTTCTCTTTTTAGTTTTGCTTTATATCTTTTACTTTTTATATTACCATGAAAATAAATTGTTAAGGATAACTCAAAAACTACTCGTCAGATCTTGATCAAATGTGACCATATGAGAAGCACCAGCTTTCAAATAAAAAAATAATCATCAAAATCGGTTAACCTAGTAAAATTTCTGAGGTAACACATAAAAAAAAATACAGTTGAATTGAGTACCTCCTCCTTTTTGAAAATTACCCTTACCACGATGATAAGGCAATGTCGATAACTTTTGCTTACCACTTACAAGGTTTTTGGAATTAATTTATTTTTGTTTTCAACAGTCCGCACAAAATGTCGCTCAGAAGCTATTGATGGCCGAGTATTTAATATTTGGAATCGCGCAACTTTTCTTATTCTGCTGGCACAGTAATGACGTATTGATCAAAGTGAGTACAACCTGTAATGTAGGTAATGCTTAGGTAACCGATGAAATCATTTGATGTCACCAACGCTAGGTTCTTGAGCATTAATTAAAAAAAAAATGGAAAACCGTAGAATGTTATATTTAATACTTACCATTTTCTTTTTCAGAATGAAAACCTGTCATTAGGTCCTTTCGAAAGTAACTGGTATATGGCGAGCTACCAGCAAAAAAGGGACGTGTTAACGCTTTCAGGACAGCTCAACATAAAGAATATGTTTACTGCAGGGCCCTTCGCCAACCTTACTTTGCCGACCTTCATCAATGTGAGTTTTAGTAGGGAGTATGCACAACGGTGAATGCAGTCATAGCTCGCGCTGCGAGACACTCACGTCAAAATTTACTGGCCTAATACTTTGGCACTTCCAAGATATCGTCGGTGGCAGCGCGTATGTTGGTTTGACCGCCGGTTATGGAGCAAAGATGACAGGAAAAAACTGCTAGGATGGCATGATTTTATTTGGACCCAAGGAAATGTGATACTAAAATATTATCTATGTATTTCAGTCGCACATTCATCCCCCTAAGAAGTTTATAACAATAACTCTTCCAAAACCAGTGTGCAGTGTGCCAGAAGTTATTCGGATAAATTAATTATTATTAGTGCCTTCTCAATATTCAGACACAAATCAGTACGTGTCTTTCTTCTTCATATGGGAACCGTGATTCATTTAAATGCAGCCTTACATTAATATGTGGACGTAGCGTGACATTGATATCGATATCCATTATAATTTATCTGTATGGAATTGTAATTATGTAATTTTTATTGCTTTACAGATACTGAAAGGAGCTTATAGTTATTACACATTGCTGAGGGAATAAAATAATTCCGTAGTATTCTGCTTAATAGGCCTTATTTTGCAGAATCAAGTATTATTTCGATATGTTTAGAAAGACCTAGTATTTTAGTACATAATAGTGTTTAGTAGTGCATTTGTTATTATAATATCTTTCAATCTGTAAAAGCAAACACGTACAAATGTATGTAGAAAATAAAATTTACTAATCTAATAACTTTGACAGTTGTTTTTTCTTAACAACAATTAATTTTGTCATTGTGTTCCCCGGACACCCCCTTGCAGGCCCGCAGGTTGCTATGCCGGGGCACTTTTGGAAAGTAAAGAGAGCAAATTATACTAGCTTGTTTCTACTATGATCTATTTATTATCTATCTTCTATATATATAAAAACCGGCCCTGTGCGTGTCGGGCCACGCGCAATAATAGGGTTCCGAAGTTGCATAATAATGCAAACTAAGAAGAGGGTTTTGTTCTTGTTACATAAACATTAAAACGGTTTCAGCGGCACACAACGTCTAAAAACGGCCCACACAGGATGTTTTTTTAAATCTAGGTATATGCTCGCGTTTAATCACTATCTCGCCTGATGTTAAGCGATGATGCGGTCTACGGTGAAGCACGCTTGCCTAGAAGTAACCTATTCACTCTTGATTTAAACTAAAGAAGGACTAACTGGTAACTGAAGAAGGAGTTATATAAAATCTTCGAATTGACTTGAATTTTAAAACAAAAGTAAGTTATATTTTCGACCGGTGCTCACTATTACTGTGCCCGTCAAAAACGTTTTGAGAATAAATGTGAAATAAATTGTCGGTCCTTCAGGGCCCTCTGAGGATGGGGGCCCTGGGCACGAGCCCCGTGTGCCCTTATGGTAAAGACGGTACCTATTGCTTGCAGGTACCTAGTGCAATCGTATGATTACGTTCACCACACCAAACACGAAAAATCCTTTCCTTCAGTCAGTTTATCGTAGTCCGTGAACTCTTTTCTTTAAGTTTTTATTACTCGTACAATCAAATTGAAGCTTTTTTCAAAAGAGGTCACTGAGCAAGTCTTTTGAGATAGACATATTTTAGTTTTTTTTATTATATATAGGTCGTCGTTATAATTTATGAATTGGTTCGGGTACCTATTTCTTGCCCAAAGTATTATTTCATTCAACATTCGGTCAGTAGTATCTATTAAAGAAGATGAGTAAAAGCTGTTTGTTGCTTTCAGTAGTAGGGAAGGCGCTGCTGCTTGCTACTCATCCTAATAAAAGGGTAAAAAGGATGTTCCTTTTACTCATTATGATCATTAATGAATATAAATTGGGCCTGAAGATTATTCCTTTTACGTTTAGTCGACGAAAACTAGATGTTGAATACAATTTATTGTATCTAGCTTTGCACTTTTCACAGTGTATAAGCAAAGCGCCATCTAGCATTAAACTTAAGAAGTTCATGACTGACATGGCTTTTTCCGTTTAGAATAGTTCTCTGTGCATGACTTTTTAAAATAATTAATATGTCAAATGTGTAAAATTAATAACAAATAGAAAAAAAATAAAATACTATAATAAATATCTTACAATATTCGTATACATTTTTTTTTTTGTAGATAAGAAAACGACTGAAACGCATGAGTGTTTTGCGCCTTAGTTAACTTAACTTATGTTACGGTTTTTTGAGCCGGTTTTGCGAAGAAAGCTGGTAGCTCAGCCCGGGCGGGGAAATTAAAAAAAACAAAGGTTGTCTTTCTCTTTCACGGAAGCTCTTTCTTTTGATTTCTTTCTTTACACTTACGAGCTTTGAGTTAACATTTCTAAGTAGAAGCTTAATTAAAATAAACATATACACAAATAAACCTAGTATTGAGTGATCAAATACAGTTAGGAAGTAAATATAACACGATTGGACGCGGCGAGAGTTCATTAAACTTCGATGTCGGGCAGGCCTGTTAGAAATGTCATTAATGGTTATTGGATTTTATTGTGAATGTTTTGTGATTCTACCGTGAATATCTGCAAGTGTTGATGTTATAAGACGTGTTGCTATGGAAAATCAGAATCCTCCAGAGAGAGTGGTGCCGGTGCAATATGGAAGAGGGTCAAGAGCTTTTCGCCAGTTTAAAAATCCTCCGCAGCCGCACATGTGTATCCAGGACACTATAAAGGGAACTACAGAGAAACTGTACATAAATGTGTTAGGATGGCAGAAAATAGCAAACCCCAAACAGTATTCAGATCCTATTCCTTTGTATGGTGGAATGCAGGTTGGTGTTTCATTTACATATTTTCGTCAGTTCATTACTGCTCCTAATTACTTACTATCGGGTATTTAGCACAGTTTTTCCGCTCCAGTTTCTTTATGAGACTAACAAGAGATATCTAAATACTGTGCAAAGTTTGTTTAATCTCAATAAAAACATGCTGTAAATGCAAAATATACAAACACTTAGTCTACTACTGGAACACTTAGTTTGTAGTATCTCCATAACTAATAGTTGAATACTTTGTAGTATTCTAAAAATTATGCATAACTTATATCTAATTGTTTATTATAACACATTTCACCAGTTCCTAGGTGCTAGTAAGACAATAATCAGATTTTGTGGTGTTATTTAATAATGCATCATGTCTAAGCACAGTGTGATTATAATTTTGATCAATCCATTTCAGTCAAATTAGTTCATCTGCTGTAAAGGCATGTACCTCAGTTGAGTGTTTTGACTCCAAAAGTCAGCTTTTCATTACTATAGATTTAATACTGAATGGATTTAATTCATTAATGGAGTGTCTATTAAGTTTAGTGACCCATACTTCTTGATCTTTTTTGTCTCCTTTGTGGGTCACAAATAAAACAGTTTTCTTTGGTATTGGAATGAGCAAATTCTACTTTGAATTATTGACTGATTACTGACTTACGGGAAAATTCAAAACTGCCTTTTTATACATAAATTGAAACATGTTCCTTTGTTATTCCAGGTGCCGCAGAATTATGGGCCAAATGCTGGCAGGCCGCCCATGATAGTCTTTGCAGTAATGGTCAACCCAGACATACTCAAAGCCAACGGAAAAAATGCAACCAGTCCTACAGTAATATAACTCTCATATTATTTATTATTTTATAAGACTTGAAACTACTTTCATTTTTTACTTTCTAAACATATATTGTGGTTCGAAGATCTTATTCTTAGTCATTCTGTTGTCTATCACAAGTTTTAATTGTTAACATAATATAAAGTGAGTAAAACCTCATCCTAAGGCTGCCTGTCCACTTGAGCCGAGCGAGGCAGCGGAGCAGAGTTGTGGACTGTATCTGTCCATATATGCGAAACGAGAGAGTGGAAGAAATGCAGAGCAGAGTAGCCGACTATATTTTTTCATACGCAGAGCTTGGTTGCACGTTTCTCCTCTCTGTTTCCACCCTCTGCTTCCTCGCTCCGTTTCTCTGCTACGTTCCGCCTCACTGCTCTGTTTCTCTCGCTCCCCGAAAATATAATTCAGAAACTACTAGATTTCAAATCAGAGTTTTTATGCAATTCGATTGGTTGGCTCCGCATCTCTTTTCTCCGCTTAGCTCGATGTGGACACGCAGCCTTAACCTAGGTACAGTATGACTGATGAGTAGCGGTCCGTCTGAAGTTAGCGCCAAGTGGTTGCGCAGAACGTACTTTACGAACCAGATGGCTGTTTTCTTCACTACATGCGCGATAGTTCGCAAAGCCTATATTTGGACGAGCCACTACTCATCGGTCGTACTGTAATGATGTTGTGAGATCCCACTTCTACAACCTATTTTTAGAATTTCAATAAAATCAGACGCAGATGTACCACAAGCACACATATTCACTTAGTAACCCAGGTTCTTGGTAATATGATTCCCTTTGGTAATCAACTGATAGGCTAAACCTTTACATATAATGACAACCTGAAAATCTGTTAATGTTGATGATTGTTTGAAGTATCTATAATAGCAAACAAATGTACTTTTCTCTCTGTTTTGTATTGGATTCTTTATCTGGATAGCACTTAGTGTTATCTAGTGGAAAGTTGTTTGTTTGTGTTTTACAGTAGGGTTTACAATTGATATGATTACTTTCTTATCACCTTGCGTAAACATTAGTAGTATTGATTTGAAAATCAATTACACGAGTCAGTTTATACATTGCGGTTACCTTTAAATTAAAAATATTTTTTTAAGGCATCTTTATGACCTGGGACAGTCCATAAAAGTAAGCATATTTGCATGGAGCACAATAACCGTTGTTATGATCCATTCATATTTGTGTCAAGACAGTTTGCTTATGTGCAACTAGCTTCATGTTTTGGACTGACAAACTGTTTGACAATTCAAAAGTACCTGGAAATGTTATAATTAAAATTAATGGTTTAAGTTTGCAGTATTCAGCTACCTGGCCTGGCTAAAGAATCTCATAACCACCTAACATTCAAAAGTTCAGTGCAAATATCTTAACAACTAAGAATTATTCTTTGAAACATTTTCTTATATTCCTTTTTTATACCACTTCAGGATCGTGAAGCCCTAGTGAGCCTCCTCTGTGACTTTGTGGAGGCTATGAACCCAGGACTATTGCTAGCAAGGAGTCCAGTCATCATGAAAGACAGAGACCTCACCGGAGAACTCAAAGATGTGTGGCTTGCTGTCCAGAACAAGAGGGAACGGGAGAAGGGACTGACCCAGGATGTTATGTATAAGGTTAGTGCTTTGGCTTTCATTAGATTTAAAAAAAAGAATTAACAACTAAAACCTGATTACAGAAATATCGCACTTTGAATAGTATGCTTAGAGAATAGCTGTGGTGGTATGCCAGGGTAAAAAAGTGTCCATTGAGTTTTTGGCTGTTTATTTTACTTTAGCTTTCTGAATGTCTGTCTTGTTAGTGCTCTGCGTAGAACATCTCTTCTGTATACTTTTTCTTTGATCAGCCTGGCATATGGCAGTAAGAACTTACCTACCTAAAGGCTCAAAGTTAATATTACTAATCACACCATAAATGATATGTAACAGTTATTTTATCACACATACATGTTTTCAGGTCTACGACATTGACGGCATTGGTGAAGACAACATGAATGAAGATGACAACAATCAAATGAAGCAAGGAGGCTCACCAAACAGAGGACCTGGGGAGAAGAAACCTGTCAAGTCATCAAAGCAAATACTTCTCAATGCTGGACAGAAATCAGAGTTCGACTCAGGTATGAACAACTGTCAAATTAACCAGAGTCACTTAAACAGAGATAACAAGACTGGTAATACACCAGACACTACTTACTGCACGCCTGTCTATGGCCAAATAGTATCCACACGAGAAAACCACAACCAAATCAACGACATCCAACAGAAGTTCGCATCAAACGAAATTAAACCTTCAAGCTCCTTCAGGAAAGACTGGAATCCTGTGCATGGCAAGACAACAGAGGGCTGGGATGAATTTTCAAAACGTAACATATCTACGATAAAAAACGACGAAAAAAAGCGATGTGACAAAGATAAATCTAAGATTAGCAACGGTAAATCTCACTACGATTTCTTCCCGTATTTTGACAATAAAACGGTGAACGAAACGGACGTAACCGAAGAGGATGACAGTATGAAACAAGAACAAAATTCGAACGAAGAAAATTCTAAAATAATTATAGACCCAATGCAGAAACTAGTTCTGCATTCGACTGATAAGAATATATGTGATAATAACACAAGTGCTCTCAGCTCAATAAGCTCATAAAATAAGCTTTTACAAACATTTTGTATGGCAGTTGATGTTGAATTATGTAATCGCTTGTATGTCTATGTCCCTATATGTGACACTCACCATCGCAGTCGTTTTCAGTACGACAGATCGAAGAAGAACATGAAAGCGATGTCGAGAGTGTAACGTTACGGTGAAATGTTACTGTAACAATAGCAATTTAGGCAGAGCAATATTATAACTATTATTTTAACGATGTTTTATAAGATTCATGTTTTAGTATGAGATATGTATGCATGGCTTGTGTTTGATGAGTTTGTCTTATTAGTTTTTAGATCACCAATAAATCAGTCCAGCCAAAATTGTCTGTCACACATTTTTACTGTAGTTAGTGTAAAAAGTTTTTTACGGGAAATTAAAAGTGTGCATGGAATATGTATGTATTTTCATCTGTCTTAACTGTTGTGTATTGGTAAATCAGCTATGTTGTGTCTACTATTTCTATGTCAATATATCCGACTTATAAGCTGAAATTAAGCTGAGTCTGGTTAGACTGCCGATCCCCAATTGAAGGCTAGTTTAATGACGAGTGATGGTGGATACAGCAAAGGGTTAAGTTCATATTAGGAGCGAATCACACGACAATACAGCGATACAAAGTATACAACATGTTTCGTGTGTGAGTGCGTTTTTTATGGTTGTGTATTTATCTAATGTTGAGCAGCGGTGTCGCTCGCGTTGTGTTCGTTCAAACTAGGCCGATCTATGTAGCCGTCGTTACTAAAAAAATGACTTGTCATTGGCCAAACTATTGGTTCACTCCCTTACAAACTCTTAAAGCATCTACTAGTGAATATTATTAAATCTTGAAAAGTATTTAGATTCAAAGTTTCTGCTAGAACAAACATATTTATACAGACATTAGCCTAATTTGAACAAACAAATACAATTCTATATTATTAATAATTTTAGATAATGCTATATTTTTCATTGTTGCCAATTTTACTATATTTAAATCCTGAGCTTGTTACACGTACTTTACAATTACTGAAGGGAATTCAAAATTTTGTCTTGAGTGGCATGTTCCCGCAGCCAACTGTTTGTTGTTGAGAGAGCGAAGTGACCCTAGATGGCGTTAGTGGGCCAAAATGTCCCAAATATACGAACAACACTAGTTTATATCCTTGTCTCACTAATGCTATTTAGAATGATAAGTTCATGGAGTGTTTGAATTCTAGAATGCGGTGAGTTTTTATGTATTTTTATTCACTAAATTAAATATTGTAATGAGTGTTTGAATTTTGCTCATTATATAAAGATTTAAATTCTTAAAGTGACCAATTACGAGTAAAATTAAATTGTCCAGCTCGTATCTCTTTGACAATGATCTCGGAGTTTATTTATACATTTTTTTGTCCAATTTCAATGCCTGTAGGCGTTACCAAACACTGCCAAATGATGCTTCATTATCTTAACACTGACTGAATAAGTTGCATTGATAAAAAGAGGAAAGAAGATTTCTATCAATCCAGAAAGTGGTACAGCATTGTTGTGTTAACAGGTGGAGTTCATAGGGCTTGCTTTGTCACATGGTGAAGAAGACTGATCTTTATAAAACAGACGGGATTTGCAGTTGACTGTTTTAAGGCATATAGTAGAGCAGCAGAGACAAAATTCAGCCAGTTTATCAGATTAAATTATTTATAACATTTGATCAGAAACCAATTGAGGCGGGCCCCTATCGTTGAAAGTAGCTAGATTGATTGTCTATGCGCTTGTTTGTTTTAGACAAAGTTGGTTATCAAATTCGATGCGTCTTTTGTACCTATACACGAACAACATTCGCGTTTTGAATATAAATCTAATAAAGAAATCGCAAATAAAGTAGATTTTATATGGTTGGTTAATCAGTAACGTAACTCAGTCTGTAGGTACATAATAAGTCATTACCTTTGTGCAATCCTTTGGTTCTTTTATATTATTTAAGTTTTATTTTTACGAGTTATTATATTATGTACTACTTTATTTACTGACCAGAGGTAGAGATCTCAGTTTGAACGCTAGCCACACGCAGTAATAGATCTTATGTCATTTAGATATGTCTCAATTTTCTAAAGCTTTACTGTTTATAAATATGACTTCTCTACACGCATTTGTGGTGGACTGCTGTTAACTTAATTTAAGCATCAATTAAATTGTTGCTATTGAAGATCCTATGGTGTCAACAGTCCACCTCAAACTAAGTTATTTTAACTAGGTACTTTTGATAAATGTTGAGAATTACTGCCCGTTGACTGAAAGTAAGGGATTAGAACGGACCAGAGTTAACCAATAGCGAAACTTTGAGTTCTAATCTCGTTCGTTGAGTTAACGTGATGCAGTAGTAAAGATAAATTGATGTTGTTGAATTCTCTAAGCCCAGTATATGTGACACTTGTTTTACTGTTCATGTTGACTATTAAAATGACTCGACATTTATTTTAAAGTTATACACTTCAGATCAATGAAATTGCATTTATTAATAAAAGATTTTCTTGTATATTTTTTGATGTGCTACGTTTACATTTAGTTTGGTATTCTATATAGTATTCATTTTAACAATATTCATAGTTTTTAGATAGGTACAATAATTGTAGTAATTTTTGTATGTGCCCTAGGTACGTAGTTATGCTATACCCAATGTTCCTTTGATATAAATTATATTAATTTGTATTAAATTGTATGATCAGACAACATGTATATTTTAATTGTAGTCGTATGATTATTTTATTACGTTAATTTTATGTGTGTTATTTAAAGTGAGTTTCACTTGTCAGCAATTATAAGCCAGTTTAGACAAATATAAAAATAATAAAATTGCATTGTCATATTTGTCAAGTAAGTACAAAGTATATAAAGGCTTTTTGAAAATTTGATTTTTCAGATGCCTTTAAATGCAAATTTAGTAGTACAAATTATTATTTCAGAACCTTTCTTACTGTACCGCATTCACTTATTAATTCAACAAGTTTATCAATAAACCTACTTAGATGCTCTGAAGTGAAATTCACTTTATTTCATGTTTATTGGGTTGTAATAGTCTCAAAAATATCTTAGAGATAAAGCTGTTAAAATTCAAGTTGAAAACAGAAATTTTAATTTGACGTTTTCAGTACCTACGAAATAGATGTATTTTTTGGATTTTATAAAGTAATTCTGTGTGTAAGTTTATATAAACATTGTACCTACCTAATATAATGGAATTAAATAACAGATCTCTTGTTTACAGTATTTAAAATTACATGTCATTTACAAGACTGGTTGAAGTTGTTTTTCATTTATTATTTAGAACTAGCTGACCCGGCAAACTTTGTTTTGCCATAAAAACACCAAGATACACCTACCCTTTTCAACCTTTTTAATTGTTTTTTTTTTTTTTATTTATTCTGCTATTCAGGGCGGAGACAAATCCAACGAAACAAAAACCATGAAAATTGATCCAGCCGATCTCGAGTTATAAGTGTAGTAACAAACCCCACTTTCTTTTATATATATAGATTATATAAGTGCACTGTTTGTAGTTAAACTTCCTGAAAACAAAATTAATCCTCAATTTCTCACCCATCTGTGCAAGTCGTAATTAAACAACTGTGAGTCGATTGATGTCTTCTAGCAGCGCGCCCTCTCAGTTTGGGTGGATTATACTAATAATTTAGTTGCTACTAAGCCGTCATTATCATCCTGCCCTTGTCTCATGTTACTAGGGGTCTGTACAACACGTTTGCTACTAAGCCATCAAATATAATTTTTTCATGCCACCATGGCCCAGGCACACGGAAAGGTGCGGCGAACAGACAGACGATAACAATTTAATAACATAACATCACACCCCCCACCACCGCCGTAACCACCCCCGTACCATGATATGTCACGCACACTGGCAATAACCATGCTGTAAGAGGTTATGGTCTCACCCCCCTGTATTCCGTGGATGTAGGTACTATGGATGCACCTCTGCCTAAACCTTTGGAGAAAACAGGCTTGATGACCTATTTTTCGTTAGCTGTATTGAGGGTACCGTGTGATTAAAAATACTATTACTTTTGCTCATAATTTATATTTTATAAGTTAAAAATCAACATGAAAAGTTTAATCATTATTCAACAATTTACAAACTAATTATAATTTAGATTCAGAGGGTATTTTAACATAATTAGCTTTGGAAGCCAACCTTCTCAAACTTGGGGCTGTTACATTTCATTCTGTACAGAATATAGAATGACGTTCTATTCTTTAGAGATATCTCTAAATAGTATAAAATATAGTCGCTGTCCGCGTCTGTCGACGTCATTTCTGAAATTTCTAAACCATGTAATGGCTTTGATACCGTTTTTACTATTAGAAAGAGGTTTCGAGGAAGCCAGGGCACGTCGTTAGTCTTATAATAACTTAATGAACTTTGACCACCATTAAAAACGGTTAGGTCACATTCATTTGTTTAGATTTGCGAGAAAATTTCCTTTTCGTCTTATATTTTTAATGATTCAGAGGCCAACCCAAAGCTCAATTTATAAAAAAGTCCCAACGACTATCAATGGTCAACATTTTTTTACAATTTACTGGACCTAATTAATATTAGTATTCTTGTGATGAACTGTTACTTGTAGCGGGTTGTTGATTCTTCATCGTCTTCTTTGGTAACAACTTCTGATCAATGTGTGGTATCACGCCTCCCTGTGATATTGACACACCATCCACCATTTTGTTCAGCTCTTCGTCATTCCGGACAGCCAGCAAAATGTGCCGAGGTGAGATTCTGGATGCATAAAAAAAAATCTTCAAAAATGAAGGTAGGTGTAACGAAATTAAAAAATGAACGGTCTAGTCTGGGACTTAAATGTCACTAGTCTAATACAAATTAATGTTATTCTTCAAATCAATACATATAATAAATCTGTAGAAAAGTAATTTTTGTACATCGAAAATATTTCCAAAAAAAATAGCCAGAGTGATAAATAACCAACAGAACCTATTTCCATAATTTTTTGAATTTTTGTCTGTTTATTTGTACGAACCCAATGTAGATAAATTTTATACATAAAAATTGTGCGTAACTTGAAGAATTACTTAGTTTTTGTTTTATCGCAATCGGTTCACTATCAAAAGTTAGATGAATTTAAAGTGTTAAAGAAGTAAAATTAACACAACACACGCAATTCAGATACTTTGACAGTTGAACTCGGTATTCGATAGATGGCGTTGTGCATTTGAAGTCATTTTCTGAATGGCGGTGAAGATTCTCTGCGAAACAATGATGACAAAAGAAAAAATATTGTTAAGTAGGGTAAGCGGGAAGGTAAGTAGGGTAGGGTTGGCAGACAGATGACGGGAGCGAAGCCGCGGGCACAGCTAGTTGTTGTTTAATATAATTAGAACTAACCGCCCCTAAGACGACCCAAAAATTTGTGGGCTATCCTTCAATTTGTATAGTTAAGCATATTTTTTTGGAAACTCATTTAGACTAAGTATACCTAGAGCTGCTGAGTGTAGATTTTGGCCGAGTCTCCTGATAGTAACCTGGAGTCAAGGCTAAATAGAACCCTTAACGATTCGATTAGTTGGTGGTCAATATTAAATCCAGCCAATTATAAAATAATGCATGTGGGTAGTTGTAAATTAGGCCTCCTTTTCTTACCTGCTTCTTTTATTATCGTCAGCTGCCTTTGCCGCCAGCTCTAAGACTTCAGCAGCTAAGTACTCAAGAACAGCGGCCATATAAATTGAAGCGCCTTCTCCAACACGACTTGCGTAGTTGCCGTTCTTCAGAATCCTATGAATTCTGCCCACAGGCAGTTTCAAACCTGCACGGATGCTGCGAGTCTTTGTCTTCGTCCTTATCTTACCCGGACTGTTGCCTGTAAAATAGTTCAAATTAAGTTTTCAAAGCTTGAAACAATATCAGATTCATATTTAAACCAAACGGAAATTTTGTACGTGAGATAAGAATGATAGATTTATACTCACTGTTTACTGGTCTCGGAGGCATGTTAAGATTATTGAATTGTTAAACGATATAAATAGATCTTCTTGAACTAAATCGAAAAAAAAATACTGAAAAGTCCAAACGTCGCCACCGCGGTAACCAAATTAATGAAATGAATAGTTGAATACGGTACCGAACCGGAACCGACTACTACATTCTATATACGTAGTCTATGACTACTACTAGTGTTACATACTCTTTGACTAGTATATAGTATTTGTCTTTGACTACTTCCACCGCGCCACCGCTTAAGTACTTTGAGCTAATACCGATACCGACAAATTTTCGGTGTGTTCAGAGCTGCCAACTCTCGAATTAATTTCTTGTTATTGCCTCATTTATTTTATTATAAACTAGCTGACCCGGCAAACTTTGTTTTGCCATAAAAACACCAAACATTCATCTACCCTACCTACCCTACCCTACCTAAACTACCCTACCCTACCTACCCTACCACACATACCCTACCTACCCCGCCCTACCCAACCTACCCTACCAATTTGTTTTTGAGTATTGGCAATATTGACATTAATATTTATACGATAACTTGGCTTAAAGGTCTCGTAACCAAGCCAGTGGCATAGCCACAAATAATTATTTAAAAAAAAATTATACGATAACGTCACGTCACTCAATTGTTTTGCCTTTCCAGGCACAGAGTACATTTTATAATAGGGTTCCAGGTACCTCTCCACTAACACTTACAATACAACTTTATCGTATGGTATTAAAGTTCAAATCGACTTTTAAGTATTATATTACGAATCGTTTGTATGGGAGTATAGGAAAGTGTTGTTTTTAGACGTTTTCAGGCATTGTTTAAATTTTTTCTACGTAACAACCTTCTCACAACACACATGTTTGTTAAAACACAACAAAAATAGATTTATGCTAAAAGTGCGGAAGGTAGGTGATTTCCTTAATCGACACGAGTCGGTAATCATCTTACGTACGTGTATCATACAACATTTTACTATGCATTGTGCGAGGAAAAAAAATAAACATTTGAACCAAGCGAGAAATTAATAAAATGGCGGGCTTATTCAAGCGCGCTCAGCGTAGACCACAGATTACTGATATGTAGCTGCGTAGACAGAGAAACCAAGGATTTGAACCCAAGGAAAAAATTAGAAACCTTCATACGAAGCTTGTTTTATGACTGTTGTTTTAGGACAATTACGTTTTATATCAATAAAAGCTAATTAAAAATAAACATGTTCTATTATTTACCACAATTTGTAATTCTCACAAATTGTGGGGTAAATTTTTCCTGACACGGTACCCTAGATATAGTGACCTCAAAGACATTGTAATACCTAGACAGAACGTATTTACGACGAAAAAGAAACTGTCAATTCTTTCGTTCTTACTTAAAGAAAAACTCTATAAATAAGAAAGAGACAAACGCTACCATCCTGAACGTCAAAGAGACAACTTTTTAGTCACTGTTGTAACCCATCAGTTAGCAGCTCTAATTAAAGTTTTTCGCTGTTTTCACGCCTTTGTTTCGTTTATATCAGGAAGAATTTTGTTGATTAATTATCTGCATGAACCATGTCGTGTGTGGCTATCGGTTGCAAGAGTAGAATGAGTGTATTAACAGAACATAATCAAATAATATCTTTCCACAGGTGAGTTATCGACTAGCATATTGAAATTATTGTGCAGGGAGTACATTTCATAGGCTGTCCAGAATAAAGGAATGTATAGTATCATTTTCAACACACTTGCTCATAAAGTGGCTCTAATTTCACCGCAATTAGGCACATAATGATACCTGTTATCAAACTGTGACTTTTTCATTGCTATTATTCACAAGTGAGTTAGAGAGTTTTTTTTTAATTTATTGGTTGAGATGCTTTATTCTTAAAAAAATTCGATACAAAAAAGATCGTGCTCAATAGTACAAATAAAATAATGTACCTATTGCTTGCTCATTTCATGCAACTTCGTATTTAAATAGATAATTTCAACTTGTACGTGCTTAATAAATAAAACTTTCAAATATAAATTTTATTTGCTCTGTAATCAAGAAAAATTGTAATTCCCTATTTTGTACGTGGCTAAAACACTATCCACGAAAAGCCAAAAAGAAAAGAAAAGAAACCTCATTCTTTTAGTCTATGGTCGATCGCCATTGTTAAATGCGCGCGCATAGGAAAACTGATTAATTTTGCCCGCCATTGCGAAAACATTTTCACAACTCGTTTTTACTGTTGAAAATGATTTTTTTGTATTATTTTCTTAACAAGTGTGTTGAAAAACGTCGTATGATACACGTGTGTATTGATGTTTACCGTCCTCGGCTCTCAAGACCCTCACCATACGGCTCGGGTCTCAATGGCGCCTCAGTGGTAATCACCAACATTGCACACTTGTACCATAATGTACTATTAAACCATTCTATTTAGTGATATGTTCGCTGATAGAGCTATGACAGTTTACGTAAAAGACACGAGAAAGATTTATCGATACTGTATTTTTATTTTACTTTAATTTATTTCATAAAGTTTATTTGCTATTTGTTATCATTAATCAATCTGGCAACGTACAACACGCGCACACTTCGGACCGACGAGAAGATCACCGAACTCGAAGAGGAATTGAGCAGGTTGCGATGGAGTATTATAGGGTTATCTGAAGTCCGAAGAGAGGGGGAGGACTCGATAATCCTCAAATGCGGTAACCTGCTCTATTTCCGAGAGGGTGACCGGCAGTCCCAGGGTGGTGTCGGGTTTATCGTCCACAAGTTCCTTGTGAACAACGTGGTGAAGATCGAGCGATCGAGTGTGTCGACCAGGGTGGCGTGCCTTATACTCAGAATATCCTCAAGATATTCGCTGAAGGTCATACAGGTCTACGCCCCAACCTCGGCACACCCCGACGACGAGGTAGAGACCATGTATGAGGATATCTCCAGAGCCATGCATGGTTTCAAAACTCACTTCACCGTTGTCATTGGGGACTTCAACGCGAAACTGGGCAAACGAGACGAGGATGAGCTGCAAGTGGGGCAATTTGGAGTTGGACGACGGAACCACCGGGGTCACCTACTGGCCAGTTTTATGGAGAGGGAGGGCCTCTTTATGATGAACTGCTTCTTCAAAAAGCGTGAACACAGGAAGTGGACCTGGCAGAGCCCCGATGGTGCAACAAAAAATGAGATCGACTTCATCATGTCAACCAAGAAGCAAATGTTCAATGATGTCTCTGTGATCAATTCGGTAAAAACCGGGAGCGATCACCGCATGGTAAGAGGCACACTGATGAAGTCCACGCTCCGTCCAGCACAGATCCAGGTCCAAAACCCCGAGAGCTTTCGGCTCGAACTCCAGAAACGTTTCGAGTGCCTAGGGAGCTCCGTGGACGACAACGCCGACGGGTTCGTGGAAGCTGTCCATACGGTCGGGTCTAAGTTTTTCAAGACCCGATACTATACCGAAGATATTCCGGACGTCAGCCTGTACGAGAATCACGGCTGAACTCCTGAAGGCGGGTGGAAAACCGGTCCTTAAGGCTCTTCAGAAGCTGTTTGATTCCGTCATACTCGAGGGCAAAACGCCACAGGCATGGTGCAGGGGTGTGGTGGTACTCTTCTTCAAGAAGGGCGACAATGTCCGGCTGAAGAACTATAGGCCCATCTCACTTCTTAGCCATGTCTACAAGTTGTTTTCAAGAGTCATCACGAATCGTCTCGCGCGCACGTTTGTCGATTTCCAGCCTCCCGAACAAGTCGGATTCCGAAAAGACTTTAGCACCGTAGACCACATACATACGCTGTGGCAGGTTATACAGAAGACCGAAGAGTATAACCTGCCTCTCTGTTTAGCGTTTGTGGACTACGAGAAAGCCTTCGATTCGATCGAGACTTGGGCTGTACTGTAGTCTCTCCAACGGTGCCAGCTCCACTGCCGGTACATTGAAGTGTTGAAGTGTTTGTACAAGAATGCCACTATGTCAGTCCGTCTTCAGGATCAGACCTCGAAACCAATTCTTCTCCGGCGCGGCGTGAGACAGGGAGACGTCATTTCTCCGAAACTGTTCACTGCTGCGCTGGAGGATGTCTTCAAGGTTCTGGATTGGAAAGGGCTTGGCATCAACGTTAATGGCGAGTACATCAGGTTACATCGGTTTGCCGACGACATAGTGGTCATGGCTGAGAGCATGGAGAGCCTCAGTAAAATGACAAAACCAAGGTCATGGTGAATGCCCATGTTACACGCACTCCTATCAAGTTGTGGGCGACTATGTCTACCTGGGACAAACAATCCAATTGGGTAGGGCCAACTTCGAGAAAGAGGTCAACCGTCGAATCCGACTCGGCTGGGCAGCGTTCGGGAAGTTGCGCGGTATCTTCTCGTCCAACTTACCACAGTGTCTCAAGACGAAAGTCTATGACCAGTGTGTGTTGCCAGTGATGACATATGGCTCTGAGACGTGGTCGCTTACAATGGGCCTTATCAGGAAGCTTACAGACACTCAAAGGGCAATGGAGAGGGCTATGCTCGGAGTTTCCTTGCGTGATCGAATCAGAAATGTAGAGATCCGCAAGAGAACTAGGGTTACCGACATAGCCCGAAGAATTGCCAAACTTAAGTGGCAGTGGGCCCCGCAATTCTTCGGGCATTATTTATTTGGGCACATTGCTCGCAGAACGGATGGCCGATGGCGCCGAAAAGTTCTGGAATGGCGACCGCGAACCGGAAGACGATACGTTGGAAGGCCTCCCACTAGGTGGACCGATGACCTGCAGCCTAATTGCGTAAGTATATTATCCAAAGCAAAAGAATCGATTCCTTCCCAAAAACGACTTTTCGTATCAATATGCACTACGTAAAGTCGGTTTTGGGAAAGAATCGATTCTTTTGCTTTGGATAATATACTTACGCAATTAGGCTGCTGGTTAAGGTTGCGGGAAGGCGCTGGATGCGAGACGCACGGGATCGGTCAATGTGGCGACGCCTGGGGGAAGCCTATGTCCAGCAGTGGACGTCTTTCGGCTGAAATGATGATGATGATGATCATTAATCTAATATCGATTGTGCACAGGTTTACTAAGAGTATTTATTGAAGAAATAAGTGGATCAAGAATATAAAACGTGCTAACTGGACACTTTCACTATATTCTCGCTTGTGTTCACTGCATTTTAATGAATCATGGTATCGCTATCCCTTGACCCATCTATGGACACAGGTTGATGAATCATGTTTGTTTTTACATTTTTAAATTAAATTATTATATTTAAACCATATTATTATTGTTTTTGCTTTAATATACATATTCGTCTGTAAACTTTCTTTTCAGTCTTTCACAAGAACTAGCATACTATATATCAGTATATTGATCAGTACCCACTGACCTCTATCATACAAGTACGCTGGACTACATATATTAGATGAAATGACAGCTGATTTTTGTGCCGAATCAAAGCGCCCCACTCGAGGTTCTCAGGAACTAAAATTGACACATTTAGAGATAGGTTAATACCGATATTTCTCAAGATTAGGTAATACTAATATATTCGCCTGGAAATATTATATTATTTTAACTAATACGAGTATATGAGTATTAGTAATATTTTTAAATTACACTAATATCAAAATAGTAGACTTGGCAAGGCGTATCACTCATCTACTGAATGATGTTCCAACCGAGTGAATCCAAACTATTTGGATTCTTGAGCGAGCTAGTATACTTGAGCGAGCAGATACTTGCTCAAAAATACTAGTTTTAAGGATAAGTTGTTAGCCTATCCCCATATTTAAATCTCACTGATCTGACAGTAATGCGCTATAACTTTAGTAGCACGCTATCCACTAGTTTATAGCTTGCAATCTGATTGAAAGTATTTTTCAGTTAACCTTTACAGCAAGAATGAATCTCAATTAAAATAATTGGGATTTTCTTGTTCTCATAAGTATTAAATTATTCTCACGTATTTTTATACCGAAGGCTATGTCTCATCTCTAATATTAGTTCCATAGAATCTCACGTTAAGTCACGTTGCTATCAGCGCCAAAATGGCGAAAATCAAATGTCTTAATTTTGTCATCGATAATAAGAAGTCCAGCGTACTTGTATATTAGAGGTTAGTGTCAGTACCTGTTTGTACAGTCGTACCAGTGTACCAAAAACTGTCACTTAGATCTCATGATGTACCTCGTTTTTGCGCAAGGTATGAATAAGCATTATTATATAACGCGTATAATGCGCAGAAAAATTACGAAAGAGTGGAATTGTACTCTTACAATGACTGATATGTTGACTCTTTGTACGAGTACACATTCACTCTTTAAATAATCATAAAGAATCCCTAAAAAAAACGTAGAAAATATTAGCCGCAGTCGGGGACGTTTCTTACAGATATTTTACCAAATTTGTAGATCGCTCCAAAACTAACCTCGATAATATCGATATGACAGTGGCACAGATCTAGTACTGATGTACGTCTATAGATAATTAGTATCTATAGCATCCTCGGTCACACTGGCACAAAAGATGGCATAGACAAAAGTATATCTATCTCTTTTTGCTTATGACGTTTTCTGTTAGTGCGAAAGTGAATACCGATGTTGAAATTGCTTCTTAAATATGTTATCTCTAGGTTATTATACAAACTCTCTGAGTAACGTATTCTTTTTTGTCTCTTTCTGCGACACGCATTGCCAGCACTGACTTATAAACCTATGGACTTGACAAACCTACGAAATTAGCGTGCATACCTACAAAAATCGGGCAATTAAGATGGCTGCCCATTTGCACTGACTTATATCCTCATTGGCCTATTTGCAACTGTTTGACAGCACAACTACACAGATAAACGTATTTACGGCACACAACTACCAATTTTTTCGACAATCAACATGGCGACCGGTCACGCATAGACATGATTTTGACGTCACTCAAAAGTGTTACCAAGTTTAGTCCTTGACAAACATTTAGATGTCTCTCTTTTCATATGCAGCTCTTGGTTAGTTAAAAAGAGACAAAACGCTTTTTGACATGCGTGTGTCGATATTATAGATATTTGTATAATTATTCTTCATATAGTAGAATATATCTCCATAGTTTTTCATTGATTGCCAGTGCCTATCATGAAGTTGTGTCGATGTGTTGGTTTCTCTGTCTACGGCGCTCAGCCACGGACAGCGGACTATCCACAGATTAACTAATGGTTCCTCGGGCATATCTTCTACTGCGCATTTGCAAATAGCTGTTACGTCGTAACGCAAAAAGGCACGAGCAAAATATTAATTCTGTCAAACATATTTAATTAATATTTAAAATTAATTTATTGATCAAAACCTAAATCTAGAGTAATTAAAAACGCCTTTGATGAAGTATTAGTTTTATTTTACTTTTTACATGAATGATAATCTGTACTTAACTAATTTTTAAAACTTTTCCCAAATAATAAAAACTCTATGCGGTAGGCTGACGTTGGAGTTAAAAATTAAAAAAGTACAAAATCAAAATCATCAAAATCAATTTTTTTTATTTTACATAGGCCTACATGGGCACTTATAAAACATCGACAAAAGGTGCACGGTTCGGGTTAGTCGTTTCCTATGGAGAAGAACCGGCAAGAAACTATAATAATAATAATATCGTTTATTTATAACATAAGGCACATTTTACAATAAAAATATCTTAAAAATATAAAAGAAGACAGTTGCTTATTTGCCTGAACTAGGTTGAACCTGTGTTTCAGACTATGAAGTGCTTAAAACTAATAATAATAATAAATTAACAATGACATAGCATAAATATGAATACTTAAATTAAAGACAAAGCAAAATTATTATTTTGTTACAGCCAGGAGATCTTCTGTCTCTCCGTAAGAGATGCGAAGCAGATGTTCAATAATAGTCTTTTTACAGCTAAAATAATTTAAGTTATAGATACTTAATTTTCTATTTAATCTATTGTACAGAAATGGTCCTAAGAATGTAAAGAATCTATTTACAAATACATATTTTGAGGATGGATTAGAATCGCAGACAATATCATTTCGTCTGTTATTATTTATGTATTCGGCGTTATAGGAAAGCATGGTGTGTTGTTTTAATACTAAATGCATAATGAAAAGCTGGCGAACAGTCAGCACGTTGCAGGATTTGTAAAGAAGATCAGTAGGGTAGAGAAAAGGGTGGAAATAGGCTACTTTTAAAATTGCTCTCTGAGCCCTTTCAAGAGGCAGTAGATTCGTTTTTGGTGCCCCACCCCATGAGGTGATACAGTAATTGATTACAGATTGACCTAGGGCCAAATAGACTTGTTTGATCAATTTTGAATCTGCAATCGTTCTCAACTTTTTAAAAACATAAATTAATTTGCGCACTCTATTAACTAAGCTATCAATATGAGGTCTAAATGAGAGTGTTTCATCTATAATAACCCCGAGATATTTTATGTTGCCTGTTTTGAGGATAGATGGACAATTACACATGCTGACTGGGTGGGATCCACATTTATGGGCATACAGATGAGAGTTAGCAATGTTAAATTGAGGCTTGCGCATGGAGAAGTGAATATATTTTGTCTTGTCAGCATTTAGTGTTAGTAAATTGTTTTGTAGCCAATTTGTCACAGTATTGAAACCTTGTTGAGCATATTCGTACAATTCATTATTGGTTTTCGCGGTAAAGATTAACGCCGTGTCGTCGGCATATGATATGAGTTTGCCTTGTTTAATATCTAAATTACACAGATCGTTAATGTAAATCAGGAATAGGGTTGGGCCCAGAATGCTTCCCTGGGGAACACCATAACCAGTATTTTTTTGCTCATCGCTAATAATGTCGTCTATTTTAACACATTGAGATCGTTCATCTAAGTAGTCAGCAAAAAGTTTCAGCGGTGTTCCCCTTATTCCTAAAGCCTCTATTTTTTTTAGAAGCATAGGAACGGACACCGTATCAAAGGCTTTTGCTAGATCAAGGAAAACCCCCAGGGTCTGGTTTCCTTTGCCAAGTTCTTCTGCGATATAATCTGTCAGACTATGCACCGCATCGGCTGTGGATAGTTTGGCTCTGAACCCAAATTGCGCAGATGATAATAGTTTGTTTTTTTCTAGATAATTAACTAGTCTACTGTTAACAATTTTCTCTAGTATTTTAGATATTGAAGGGAGTAAAGATATTGGTCTATAATTATTTACTAAGTTTTTGTTTCCAGATTTAAAGATAGGGATTACAACTGCTTTTTTCAGACATCTAGGGAAAATACCTTCAGATAAACAAATACGAAATATATGCGTTAAGGGAGGTACTAGGATATGCTTAAAGGTTTTAAGGATCTTATTGCTTATATTATCCCATCCAACTGCACAGTCATCCTTTAGTCCAGATATGATTCGAGTTATTTCATCTTCGTCAGTATCCAGCAATCCAAAAGATTTTAAAGGACATCTATTATTTTGGGAAGATGGTAGAACACAGTAATGTTTTGGAATCTGTTCGGCAAGAGTCTTCCCAACATTTGCAAAAAAGTTATTAACGTGGTTGGCTGACAAGAGAGGTGATGGATTAGAAAGCAGCAGGCTCGAATTTGATTCACGCTGTTTCGTCCTATAGGTGACGTTCTTAATATGTTTCCAAAGTTGCTTGCTATTGTTTCCTGCTCTATTTAATTCATTTTTATCGTAATTAATTTTTAAGTTCTTTAGGAGGTTGTTGCAAAAATTTCTGTATCTCTTATAGGTTATTTTAATGATTAGATTATCAGGGTTACTCCTAGATCTCTGATGAAGTTTATCTCTGTGTCTTATACACCGAATTAGGCCAGGAGTCATCCAAGGCTTGATGTTACGAAGTTTTTTGTTTACTATAATAGAAGTCGTATTACGTAATATTGCTAATTGAACATGTTTTATTAAGTACGATAAAGCAAAATTAGCGTCAGCAGTATTGTAAACTGGGTTAAAGTCAAGATTGCATAAATCACATTCGAGTTTGTTTATGTTTAATTGCGTTTTCGTCTGGGGACGATTTAGCTTAGGCAGCGTTAAGTTTAGGGTTAGTAGAACAGCGTGATGGTCTGTAATAGTTGAGTTAGTAACAAGCGTAACATATGAAAAGTTAGATTTGATCATCATATGATCCAGACAGGAACCACTCTGATGAGTAGGCAAAGTATGTGCGGGGAGAAAACCATGGTATGAGCAGATATTAAGGTAATCTTGGGCCCCAGGGTCGCAGTTTTCCGAGTTAATGTTTATATTTATATCACCTGTTAATATAACATTCTTAAATGAACTTAGTGCTTCAAAGATCTGGTTTAAGGATGCGTGAAAAGAGTCTAAATTTCTTGCAGAAAATGCCTATAAACAGTGATTATTGCTGTACTTGTACCAATTTTGATGACCAAACAATTACACACACAGTCTTGAAGTATTGGTTCTTCGATTGTGACCATTAATGATTCCCTACAATAAACAACCACACCATCGTTTTGATTGTTGTTCACTGTAGTATACAATAAGTTGTATCCCGGCATTACTGGAAGGTGTTCCTGTCGGTTAGATAGCCAGCACTCGGTTAGTACCATTATGTCACAATCAAAGTTAAGTCTGTGAAGAAAAACGTTAAAGCTATCAATGTTCTTATAAATACTGCGAATGTTTTGAGTCAGTATGGTTAGTGAGTTTTGATATTCAGAAAGATATTGCCTGCAGTCCTCAACCTCACATGACTTTGCATCGGTACGAAATGTATTATCTATATCGGTCAATAAGGTATTATCCATAGTATAAGAAAAATATAAACAATAAAATTAAGTCTTAAAAATATTCGAATATGTGGCGCTCTTAGGCGCCTTCATAATCAATCGAGTTAATGTACCTGTTTTCGGCAGATTTTTTTGCAGGACACTCTTGTTCTCCCGTTTTATGGCTGGCTGGTTTTTTGAAGCGCAGACATGTTGCACATTTTGGCGCTTCGGATTTCTTTGTGCAGTCGGAGATAGTGTGTCCTTCTTCACCGCAATGTCCACATGTGGGGGCAGCTACTTTGCATGTCTTAGCCGCATGACCGTACTGCTGGCACTTGTAACATCTCGTTACCAGTGTGAAGTCTCTTACCGGGCAGGAAGTCCAATTTATGAACAATCTCTCTTGTGAGATTAGAGCCTTGCGAATGATCGCAGGGACTTCTAAGATGTAGTTGCAGTTCTCAACATCTTTTCTACCAGATTTGTGGCTCAGTTTGATTAAGGACAAGAAGGTATCTCTGGATATAGTTGGCAGTTTTTCGGCTAAGTTTTGATCGTAAATGGATTTATATACCTCATTTTCCGCCATTGATGCTGGAACTCCAATCACTATTATGCGGGGTTTGCGCTTTTTCGGTTCATCGACGGTAAGCCCTGACGAAGCAGTTTGTACTGATTGCCTCAGCTTATCTAGGTCCTCTTTCGTCTCTGTGCTAATTATTAGTCCTCCTTTCCCTATCTTGCGTACGCCTCTCACTTTCAGCTTCATTTCACCTGGGCATATAATTTTCTGGACTATGTTCTTGGTTTCATCGCTGGTCTTTGAACTGTCGGTGGGATAAATCGCCACGGAGCTAAAAGTATTAGGACGAACGAAGTTGTTAGACCCCTTCTTCACCATGTCTGCAAAAGATGATGCAGCTGTTTCCTGCCGCTTTGCACAGGATTCCTTAAAAGTCCGGTTCATCTCCATTACACACTCCTTTAGGTCCGTTACGCAATCTCTTTCTTCGGTCATTATTTTTAGGGAGTTATGGGTCCTAAGGGCATTTTGTTTAAGCGACTGGTATTGAACAGCCAGTTGCGAGACTCCATATCCAACCTTTCGGCACAAATTGGTTATTTTTAGCTTCTGGTCTGAGTTTAGCTTTCCTTCAGAAGCAATAGCACATACCTCACCCAAGTGTTGTTCAATGGAACCCATCCAGTTCTGTATTTCCGCAGTTGAGACTACCTCCATTTCTTCCTTGGCTTGAAGACGTCTCGGTTGTTGGGGCTGGGTCGGTGTTGGTGTTGAAGGAGGGCTGCGCCGCATCAACCCACTCCGATTAAAGGGGCTGCCTTCCATCTTTCAGATTATAATAATATATAATCCAGTCAGTCCATTATTCCACCTATTAGCACTTCCAAAGATTGTTTGTATTACACGTCAATATACTAAAACTAGGTCACTATTTATGCTAAAACGTTAATTTATATTATTTTTAATGCATTGATGAGCACGTCTGTATGCAACGAGTGCGCAGAAATCATCAAAAAGTGCAATCAACTCCATGGTTACTCTTTTAAAAATTTGTTTGTGTTTACAATATTGCCATGTTACAGCATTAGTACTTGGATATGGGGGGACAACGTAGGCCCGACAATAAGTCGTGCGAAATTAAAAAAAAAAACAAACAAAAAAATAATGTAAACCAAATAAAAAGTTAACAAATGTTAACAATCATCTAGAAATCTAGAAAGCCTACAATGTTCACACATTCACAAAACAATCGGTAAAAGAATCTATACAAAGGTAAAAAAAAACAAATTAATGAAAAAATAACAACACTAAATTTAACATGTGGCACAAATACTGTTAACAGTGCTGTAACTATTCTTAGCAAAGGGCTATAAAGATGATTGAAAAACTTTGTAAAAAGTCTAATTAAAAGAGAAAAAAAAATGAGATTGAGAATAGTTAGAGACATCCATATATTTGTGTCGTTTGTGAGTTACCAGGGAAGCCGCATGCGCAGAAGGAGCTAAAGCCAAACAGGAAAGTAAAAAGCACTAGTAAAAAAAGTGACACTTTCCGCACAGTTTGGCTGGTTGGAAAACGCTCTTTTCGAGGACATGCATTGTAAAAGAATTAGCGAAATCGGTTCAGTGGTTCTCGAGATTAAATTTGCGCTTAGCAACACATTTAGCGATTCATTTTTATATTATAGATCATACATTATTATTAGGGTTCCGTACCCAAAGGGTAAAAACGGGACCCTATTACTAAGACTCCGCGATCCGTCTGTCTGTCTGTCTGTCTGTCCGTCTGTCTGTCTGTCCGTCTGTCACCAGGCTGTATCTCGTGAACCGTTGTAGCTAGACTGTTGAAATTTTCAGGGATGATGTATTTCTGTTGCCGCTATAACAGCAAATACTAAAAACAGAAGAAAATACATTTTTATGGAGGGCTCCCATACAACAAACGTGATATTTTTTTGCCGTTTTTGCTCGATATTAATAACGGCAACAGGTAGACGCTTGAAATATTCACGGAATATTTAGTTGTATATTCACTTCAAAAAATAATTATTAATAAATTAAAATAAAATAAATTGAGGGGAGCTCCCATACCACAAACGTGTTTTTTTGCTGTTTTTTGCTCGATATTAATAACGGAAACAGATAGACGCTTGAAATATTCACAGAATATTTAGTTGTATGTTCACTTCAAAAAATAGTAACGATTAAATTAAAATAAAATGAATTAAGGGATCCCATACAACAAACGTAATTTTTTTGCCGTTTTTTTGCGATAATGGTACGGAACCCTTCGTGCGCGAGTCCGACTCGCACTTGGCCGGTTTTATAGTTGTTTAATATTCTCAATATATAACTTTAAACAGACTCCGCACTCGGGTCGGCCGCAGCAAAGACAACCTCCACACTTGGGGGTTATCGGATGGCTCTGATCTTCAGTGCTTGTACCAGTGGCTTGTCCGCAAATCATGGCCCGCCCTCTCGAAGTGCGCAGCATGCCCTGTAACCTGTACGTGCGAACACCTTATGACTGCGTCACTGAATGATGTTGTGCCATAGTTGAATTCTGGCCCAAATACAACGTATTTTTTTATTTTGCCATCAACACGCTTTAGTATTTTGCTAAGAAGAAATTTTTAGTAATAGTAATAATTTTATTTGACAAAAAGTACAGAATTACAGATGACACTTAACTTAAGATGCAATTGGTGAGGTACAAAATACACGATCAATGACCCCCATGCTAGGAAATGCCTGTGTTACAGGGGCCATCTATCCGTCCATTACATTAGCGATAATATATAAAAATTAACAATGCAGAGTATATTATATAAAAATAAATCAATAAAACACCAATAAAATTATTCATTTAACATAGTACAATTCGGGGCTTTGGAAAGGGGGGAAAAGGGAAAAGGAATGTCTTATTTGTGTCGGGTGTGTTGTGTATGTGAGTTGTATGTGTTACGTAACTATGTGTAGTGTATGACTGTGTTGTGAGTGTATGTGCGTGTCTGCTTGCCTTATCGTGTAAGTAATTCTTCCGTGTCATCATAGTTTAGGGTGAGGAGATACTCTTTTAACTTGGACTTACATTTAAACTTATTCAATGTATGTATGTTCAGTTCATTGTTTAGTCTGTTGTAAAGTAATGCACTTAAGTAGCGGTTATGACGACGTGCGGTAAGGTGGTATTAGTACAGACTCTTGGACAAACCTGTTTGCGTCTTCTTCTGATCGTAGGGCTGTTTTCTCTATTGGTACCAGTAATTTTATGAGTTCGTGTTGTTGCACGAAACACATACATTTGCCGAACCGTTAGCACCTTGAATTCGGCATAAACTTTTTGAGTGGGATATCTAAACGGTTTGCTTAGGAGTACCTTTATTACCGCTCGTTGGGCTCTTTCCGCTTTTAAGATAATTGTTTTTGCTGCACCACTCCAAGCAACGATACAGTAACTAAGTACTGATTCACACAGGGCGGTGTATACCATTTTCAGGATAACTATGTGGGCAGAAGTTCGTAGTTTTTTAAAAAGGTAAAGGAGCTTTCTGCTGCGTGCAGACAGGGATATGATCGATATGAGTTTTCCACCTGTGACAGGAATCTAAGTAAAGGCCAAGGTACTTTACGGACAAAGCTCTTGTCACAGTCTGACATGGGCAGAGATTGTTTCGGACACGGTCATCACAAACATGGGCATTAATTTGTAGTTCTGATGGAAGGGTGGATAGCCTGGAACCAAAGGTGATAATGTTTGTTTTACCGACATTCATTGTTAAGCTATTATTACGTGTAGTTGTGCTGTCAAACAGTTGCAAATGGCCTACCTCATTGGCCAATGGGCAGCCATCTTAATTGCCCGATTTATGTAGGTATGCACACTAATTTCGTAGGTATGGCAAGTCTATAGGTTTATAAGTCAGTGCGCATAGACATGATTTTGACGTCACTCAAAAGTGTTACCAAGTTTAGTCCTTGACAAACATTTAGATGTCTCTCTTTTCATATGCAGCTCTTGGTTAGTTAAAAAGAGACAAAACGCTTATTGACATGCGTGTGTCGATATTATAGATATTTGTATAAATATTCTTCTTAAAGTAGAATATGCCGTCTCCATAGTTTTCCTACCTC
This sequence comes from Orthosia incerta, assembly GCA_948252205.1. Classification (NCBI taxonomy): domain Eukaryota; kingdom Metazoa; phylum Arthropoda; class Insecta; order Lepidoptera; family Noctuidae; genus Orthosia; species Orthosia incerta. The sequence goes on from OX411746.1 coordinate 32,388,445, forward strand.
ATTGAGTCAATCTGACTTAGTATTGACAGTGACACTAATTGACACTACCAAAATTGACAGTCTTGACATACGCAATTTTGCAAACAACGTTTGTGTTTGCAATTCGCGTGTCGGTCTTTGGATCTAGTAGAAAGCAATTGGTAATTATTATGAAGAAGAGCTGCAATATCTCAAAATTTATTTAATTGTAGTAATATTTATGATCTATAATATCTATGACCTAATAAGCAAAAAGTTTACTTAAATCAAGTAACTTACAATAGTGCACACCAGCGTTTATAGGTTAAGTACGTATTGATTGTGAGAGAAAATGCATAAAAATAGGCCATGGAACCGTGAAAATCGCGATCGCAACATGCGAGGAGGCTTTAGAGGTGGCCGAGGGGGAAACAGAGGCTGGCCAGGTAACCACAGAGGTTTCAAGCCCCAATGGGGTGGGGGTGGTTTTGATGGCTCTAGTGGGGGCAATAAGTTCCAAAACAATTATTCAGGAAACAAGAGTAACTGGAAAAAGAGGGATACTCCTGGAAAACGACTGTCTGAAGAAAATATTGGTGTTACAGAGTATATAAGTGATCATGCAGGATTTAATGGCATCATTAAATCAAGGTGAGCTTGCATTGTTATTTATTGCGGTTATAGTATACAATTAAGTATGCACACTATTTTGTGAACTAATGAGCTTACTAGCTGCAGACTAGCGTGCAAAACAAGGTACCCATTCAAACATCAGTCTTCTTGCAGCTAACATTCTGAAGACTATTAAAAAAAAACAATTCTGAACAGTCATTCCCCTAAATGTAGTAAAAGTTTGTGAGAATAAAGTAATTGTGTCATACATATATATATGCCTGTGTGTCTATCACCCACCATATAAATGTATTCTGTTGTCTTCGAGCATCAGTCTGTCACTAATGTTTGCTTTTATATCTGTTAAGTTTTTCTTTGTTAATTAAAATTATACTTATTCTTTAGGGCAGAACAGCAAATTATCAACTGACAACAAAATCCTTATATATAAAACCGTTCTAAACCCTGTGTGGATGTACAGCATCCAGCTATGGGGGAGTTGTAGCAATTCCAATATATCCATCATCCAGCGCATGCAAAATGTGATTCTGAGATCCATATACAATGGGCCTTGGTTCATTACAAATTGTGAAATACACAACCAATTTCAAATGTACTCGGTGAAAGAGAAAAACTTGGCCATAAGTAAAACATACATGGAAAGGCTGGAGAGGCATCCAAATGAACTGGCCACTGGTTTGACAACATGCACATACCAGAAACGTCTCAAAAGAAAAGACATTCTGTCTGTACCCTCTTGAATAGCATTCAATACATGCTAAATCTATGAGTAGTTGCTCTCGCTGGAAAGCACACAAAGCACACAGCAGATGTGGTAAGTGAAATGCCAATTTTCACTTATCACATTGCTTAAAGTACTCAAGACTGATTGCAGATACAAAAGATCAAGAAAAAAAATCTTTAGACCTGTTTATTAACCTAACAACATTTCCACCAGATACTCAGATTTCCAAGTGTCAGAAATAAGCAAACAGGGCGAGATAGCCAAGCTAACTTGCAAGAAGGCCCCGCCTGCACCAGAGGAGGATAACGTCAGTGAGGATGAGGATCTTCTCCTCTCCAAGTATAACCTGGAGATACTTCCGATGGAGACTTGGGATAAGATCAATACTTTGGCTGTGAGCAAAGAGCCAGATTCTGGATGTGTTGAGGTAAAGTACTGTGGGGCATTGGTATAAAATGGATCCCATATTTTTAGATTAAAATAAATACCTAAATAAAATAAGCTGGGTCAACTACCCAGTAATTGGGTTATGGAGGACATTCCATCAGCAGCAGTCATTCCATGTGTTTAAACTTGACCAAATAATATACAGGACAGAGAGTTTTAGAAGAAGAAAGGTGAGACCTTTGCCCAGCTGTGGAACACAAATTAACATTTCCAAAGTACAATTATTGATTTACCTAAATAGTATAATGCAAATTTTACAATCTTTGTGGTAACTGTGTGCCTGTGTGTTTATAATCTATATATATGAAAGAGAAAGTATCAAATTGATCAATTCAAATCAAAATCTTTTATTTGTAAAACATAGGTAATAATGACATACAAGATCTTAAAAATTATACTATGTTTTGCCAATTGACATAAAAGTATGTATGTATGATCCTTATAGACTCCGTAACGGCTGGACCAATACTAATGAAATTTTAAGACGATCTTAAGATTGGCCCAGCGGACAATCCTGTAAAGTTTGGTGGCGATGGGAGCATTTTACTTTAACTTAGAATGCGGGCTGTTAGAAGCTAGTTGATAATGAAAAGTAATGTCTAATTTTTAATCACATACATTATTTTCTTACCGTAGCTATACAATCAGACATGACATGTAGTTGTATGAATAAATACTACTTGTAATATACATAGATGACCCAGTAGAGTGTGTCATATTCTGATTGAACAACAAGTATTTATGGCTTAATAGAATAGAGTATACTTTATTGTACTCCATAAAAATGCTAAATGCGCTGTCTTTAATTCGCTTTCTCAAAGGTGTATGGAAATAAACAAATATAACAGTTTTACATGAATTTAAATTGTATCTTAACTAATATTATAATGAGAGAGTCCGAATTTTGTGAGTTTGTTCTCACATGTAGGGTAATCTCTGGAACCAATACTAGTGTACGACCGAAAGTTCGGTTTCGGTTTCGGTAGAGTTCGGCAAAAATAAACGAATTTTGGTCTAGTTTCGGTGGCAAACCTGCCGAAACTACGACCGAAACTGAAACTGCATTCGAAAATTCTCGCGCTGTGATCGGTCGTGTTCGGCGCGTTAAATTCCATACAAGCGAGTAGGTGACGAGGACATATTGCCGCGTCCAGTTGCTTAATCGATTTATTCCGTTCTAATACCAACATCTAATACCACTGGTATTTCTTTCAATTCCTATTTATATTCTTTTCCAAACGAATACCACTCTTGAAATCATAAAATTTTATGTGCGAACGAATACTGCTTTTCTGTATGGTTATTTATTATTATTTATTGAAAGAAGAAAGAAAGAAAGAAAGAAAGAAACTTTTATTTGCAAATATGGGTACAGTCATGCTTGATGTCATTTGTAGGTTACAATGTTCAGCCATATTTTACCAGCGGCATGCAAATACATTCATTAAAATTTGATTAGAAAATTCAATATAAAACAAAAACATGTCAACCAACAATAATAGCATTAACATTCATTAAAATTTGATTAAAAAAAATAAAAAAAATTCAATTCAATGTAAGACAAAAACATGTCAACTAACAAAAATAGCATTAGTGGTCAAGATTATAAAAATTACAATGCACAATTTAATTCATAGTGTCATAATCTTGATTCACAATGTCATAATTTCATAATTTAATTCATAATGTCATAATTTCATAATTTAGTTCATAGTGTCATAATTTCATAATTTAATTAAAAATGTCATAATCTAATTCATAAATAAATAAGTTACAATTATAATCAAATCAATATTTTCTCTGCTAGAAAATCAGTCACACTATAATATGCCTTATTAGTCAAGAATTTTCGCAGTGTTTTTTTGAACAGTGTAAGTGGTAACTCTTTCCAGCTCTTAGGGATTTTATTAAATATGACCGGTGCCATGCAATAGACACCCCTGCGCATCAGTGCAGTATTAGACGACTGGTGACATAATTGACTATTATCACGCCTGTTTCTTGGAAATGCATCTGCTATACGCTTAAAACGACTTTTGTTTGTTTTTACAAATATAGCCACTTCCAATATATACAAACAAGGCAGTGTTAAAATTTTATATTTTTTAAAATAGGGCAAACAGCTATCCGTACTTTTAAGATTGAACATTGCCCGTATGCAGCATTTCTGTGCCTTAAATGCACTTACTTTATCGGTTGAGTTGCCCCAAAAAATGACTCCATAACGTAGGTGTGATTCTACTATGCCATAATACGCAGTCAGCAATGCATCCGTATTTATAGTGTAGGATAGATTATATAAGGCGTATGCAGATTTACTTAGTTTTTTGCACAGATTATGTATATGTGATTTCCAGTTGAGTTGGCTGTCAATCGTAACACCTAAGAATTTTGTAGTTTCAACGTCCTCCACAACAACATTATTACAACTTACAGTTAGGTTCATACTAGGCATACGTTGTCTAAAGTGTATAACTTTTGTTTTGCATAAATTTATTTTTAAATTGTTCTCTTCCAACCAGTTTACAACTAGTTTTAAAGATGCATTAATGTCATTTTCATATGTCTCTGCATGTTTACAGGGTATTATCACTGTGCTGTCATCGGCAAAAAGAGTTATAGGTTGTTCGATACTTTTAGGTAGGTCATTAATATACAATATAAATAAAAACGGCCCCAAGACGCTCCCTTGTGGTACACCGTATAAAACTTCTCGCTCTGTCGAATGATATATTTCTTCAATATTATTAGCTAAGTTAATCTGGTTAATTTCTGTTACTTGTTTTCTTTTTCTTAGGTAGGATTCAATTAGTTTAAGAACGTTGCCTCTAATGCCGTATATTTCAAGTTTTTTTAGAAGAGTTGTGTAATGTACGTGGTCAAAGGCCTTGGTCATATCACAGAATATGCCACAGATAGGTTTACGTTTATCAACATTATTAATTATTTGATGTATTGAGTCATATATAGCCATATTAATCGTCATTTGTGGTCTAAATCCCTTTTGTTCGTCAGATAGAATAATATTTTTGTCAATAAATGAATATAATTCCTTATATATGTATTTTTCGAAAATTTTTGAAATTACTGGTATCAGCGAAATAGGACGGTAATTTTCTATTAATTCTTTGTCTTTGTCTTTTTTAAGCAACGGCTTTACTATTGATGTTTTTAACGCATCAGGGTAAATGCCTGCACTAATACTTAAATTGATAATATGGCTTAGGTGAGTACAGATTTCATACGATACATACTTCAATACCTTTGTACAAATTCCATCATATCCCACGCTATTTGTATTGTTTAACGACATTATAATCTTTTGTATGTCTAAAGGTACGCTCGGTGCCATAAACATAGATTTACAATTGGAGTTTATTTTACAAAATTTAGGGGAGTAGGTGCTATCTAATTTTGGTTGAATATTGTCTATATAGTAGTTGTTAAAAGTTTCTGCGATTCTCTTGGGACCTGTCAGAACCTCATTTTTTATACGAATTTTATTAATATTATGCTTGGGCAAGTTATGCTTTGTGCGGTTAATGATTTGCCAAATAGTTTTAGATTTGTTTTTAGATGATATTATTTTATGATTGTTCTGTGCTTTTTGTGTTAAAAGTATAATTTTCTTATGTAAACGGGAATATTTATGAAATTTGAATTTATTAGTGTTATTTTTATTTAGTCTAAATTGCCACAAAAGTTTTCGCTTCTTGCGACTGCATAATTTTATTCCTCTAGACAACCACTTAGGCCTTTTTATTATTTCTGTTTTTATTAATCTTGTAGGGAAACATAAATCGTAGATTAATTTGAATAATTCATAGAATTTATTATATGCCACATTTGGATCATCAGTCTCGTAGATTTCAGAGAATGAGAGACCTTCCAAATAGCTTTTAAACTTTACGAGATTTTCTACACTATAATCTCTTTTTGTCGTGAGCCAGTATTTGATGGAATATCTTCTCTGTACTGGACAATGAAATAGCTGTGCCGTATGATCGGATAATGCCAATTCGATAACGTCAGTCTTACATGACTTACCAAAATTATGCGCAAAGTTATCTATACATGACATGCTGGACAAACGAGTTGGTTGATTTAATGCTAGCTTCATATTGTATCTCATTAATAAACACTCAAACGCGATAGTGTGACTATTTTTTTTAAGCATGTCTATGTTGAAGTCGCCACAAATTACAATGTTCCTACTGTGCCGTGAGCGAGATATTTCACGCAAAAGTATTTCGAGCTTATCCATGCAACAATTTAGATTATTGACGTTTGGCACTCTGTAAATACATACAACAATTATCTTGTAGTCCGTAAGCTCTATTGCACAACATTCAAATATGCCTGGAGATGACAAGTTTGTTATTTTAGGCAATTCCTTCCATTGAATACCGTTTTTCACTAGAATACAAGCCCCTCCTCACTTTTGCTCTTTTCTACAGAAACAACTAGCTAAACAGTAATTCGGTATATACAATTGATTTTGGAATCCATCTTTCATAAAATGTTCCGTAACACAAACAATATCTACATTCACGTTTCTTTCAGACAACTCGTCCAAACATACTACCAGATTATTCGATTTATTCAATAAGCCGGCAATATTTTGATGCATAATTTTTACGTATTTATTGGAGAAAAAACAGTTCATTTTTTTGTCCACTAACACCGGAGGAAAGTTTAGGTACATAAATTTCATATTCATCAATAATTTCTTTTATCATTACATTTAAATTAAAAAATATATTAGTCATACCATGATTGTTCACCAAGCCAGTCATTTCCCAAAACATTTTATAATCATAGGACAAACAAAAATTTGAATCGAACAACCACGCGTAGTTATAGGTATTTGCATCCAAATATAACAGACTATTAAATGTTTCTATCCTTCCGTTATACACATTTGAATAGTCATTAAGTCTAAAAGTGGGAGAACATATCACAATATTTGTATGCTGTACTTTTAAAAGTGTTTCCCGCATAGTAATTATCAAGTCCACATAATTGTTTGTTTGCATAAAGTCTTTATTATATACTTTTTATTATATACTTTTTTATCGTATTTAATTAACACCAAAGTTCTTGGTGTTTTATATTCTTTAATATTAGCACTTCATTAGCTATAAATAAAAAAAAACTGAAGGATCTCGTCACTACACAAGACTAGGCGAAAAATTAATAAAAAGAAAAAAATTATAAGTAGGTGAACAATGACTGATTTGATGATACAAAAAGTTGATTTTCTATGATATTTTACAAATGTTAAATTAAAAGTGAACTGTTTTTGTGAAAGATTACCTGACGTAGTTATTATTAGACAGGTAGACCTAACTAATTACTGCAAAAAAATATTATACAGGTGGACTAAAATTACAATAAACTTGATTATTAATCATATTTTATTATTGAACTAGACGTTTGCCAACAAAAAAGAAAGTGATTTATCTCTTTTTTTTTTCAATGTAAGGTCTTATAATTACATACAAAGCATTTTTACTGACTGTACCTTATCTTTGAACTAGTATGGGTATTAGTTTAAACAACGGTATTCGTACGAAATAGAAAATAAATATGGGTTGAAACAAATACCAGTGGTGTTAGTTGTTGGTATTAGAACGGAAATAATCACCTAATCATGTCGTGACTGGCTTGTGTTTGCAGTTCGATTGGTTTTTTGTATGTTTTCGTATGATTTATTTTGAATTCGGTTAGTTTTATGAAGTGAGCACAAGAGTAGGTAGTAAACATAAAAAATAATTCATTATAACAAACTAATACATAGGTTATAGTAGAATCAAGTTTAACCTTTCAAAATATTTTTTTGGTTGATTTAACTCTCTCGCTAAAGCTATACCTAAACAAACATTAGTTTGGTACTTGGTACTTATTATAACCCTCAAAACATGATCCTTGTAAGGAAGTTTCGCTTTCGGTTTCGGCCGAAACTGAGACTGTTGCCGAAATTCGGTTCCGGTTTCGGTTTCGGTCGTAAAAAGCAGTTTCGATCGGACACTAACCAATACAACTATTTGAGAAAATGTTTCAAGTAGGGCTGTAAGGTACATTATTCATGGTTATAGGCTTTAAATTATTATGGCCCAGGCAAAGCCAGGGTGGGCCACTAGTTAAGTTAATATTAGCATATAATCAATATTTGAATGACCTTGTTACCTATTCTTAATTATAATTAATGTTGGCAACTTTGTTCTTTTTGTCATTTGGATCTTGATCACTTATTTTTCAGTAAGCTACCATATTGCATATTGTATTTTTTTTCCTCTCTTGATCTTGCAATTGTTTGTAAAACTTAGCAGATTTTTGTGTGGATATTGATTGCTGATCAATCTTTCAGCAAAGAATCTGCATCTCCTAATTGTTTTTTTTTTTTTTGTTTTTTTTTAATCTTATATAGGCTCGCGCTTGACCACCATCTCACCTGATGGTAAGCGATGATGTGGTCGATGATGGAGCACGCTTGCCTAGAAGTAACCTATTCACTCTTGACTTAAAGACCCCCAGGTTGTAGCTATCGGGAAACACAGACTCTGGCAGGGAATTCCACTCCTTAGCTGTACGCATAATAAAAGTATTTTCAAAACGTGTTTACAGTTTATTTAGCAAAATCCGATATGTGGTCGTGTTCAAGCCTTTTCATGGTTATTGGTTCACTCAGGGTATGTTTATTGCATTCTTCTAAAAGGCATATAATATAATTAATAGGTTTGATTGCAGATTGACATGGAGGGGGTGACAAAGGAGCAGAGAACTAAAATCCACGATGCAGTGAAGAAGGCATTTGGTGACAGCATAGTTGGCAGCACTGTCAATATAGAGGACAAGAAACTCATGCGCTTCCAGAAGTTTAAGAAAGGAGGTATGGTAATCTTACTCTATTATTATAAATGTGATTGTTTGGATGTATGTTTGTTACTCAATCACGTTAGAACGGTTGAATAGATCTGGATGAAATATTGCACAGACATTGATTATAGGCTGGATAGCACATAGGCTAGTTTTCATCCCGGTATAATGTTCCCTTAGAATAAGATTTTTTTAAACAAGAGGGGGCACTCCAAAAAGTACTGCTTGGTTAAAATAACTGTGCACCTGGATTTTGGAAGTCACTTTGACGTTCGAATCTCACTACAGGCGCACGAGGCGAACGGCCGCGCGGGTAGGTGGGATTGGGGGTGAGGTGCACAGTTATTTTGACCAAGTAGTAAATTGATCAGTTCAAACTAATATAAAATGTTTTCTTCCATGATTTCTGCAGTGCGCATAGACAACAGAGTGAAGTGGATGTGGCCGGCTGAGTACGTGCACTTCATAGTGCACAAGGAGAACTGTGACACAATGGACGCGGCTGTACGCATCGCAGAGCGAATAGGGGTGCAGTGAGTTTACACTTTTATTTATATTTTTAGTCCGTTATCAACTTATGTTCTTTCAGATTTTATTGTTGGCGATCACGGTGCTAAAACGCGCTTGTGTCCTCAGCAGTAGCGCTTGCGAGCACTAGCCCAACGATAATCCACAATTCGGTATATAATTACTATTAGAAACATTTAATTTAAATTTAAATTAAATCAGAAAAAGTTTTTGTATCAGTATGATTTATTTCCTTGTTTCTTAAAAATACTTAATTTATGATATTAGCGACTATAATTTGAGCAACAGCGATCACTGCTAATACTGCCATTCCAGGTTGGAAAGTAGATGCTGCGCCTGGCTCGTTACCCATTCCCGAGATTAATCCTTCTATCCATGTGTTGTAGCTTGAGATCCTGGTATACACTTCTGGGTCTGTAGAGACTACGCAGTGTTTGCTTCGAATTAAAATACCGTTTATATAACCGCTGCATACTAACGGGTTGCCAATATCGCCCTGGAAATAATTTATTTATTGAGTGTTTTGTTCTGCATTTCCTGTTGGGATTAGGAAAACCTAAGGATGACCAGAACAACGTCTAGAATGTATAATTGACTGTCCTATATTTGAAGTAGGTAAAACTCATAAACATAACGCAAGAAGGCGCTAACTATAGCTAAATTAGTGGTGGTTGCTTAACATTTGATAGTTTACTCTCAGGTATTAGGTATTGTGAGGTGACTAATAGCAGCTGAATGAGAGTTGCCGGGGATCAACTCAATGAGACAGGTCTATTGTCGCACCCAGGTTTTTCTGGACAAGAAAGGGACAAAACAGAGACGAGTGGAAAAGACAAAAAAAACTGGTAGAGGCTTTTCCCAAACGAAAAATGAATAATATGTTTTTTCTGCAATTGGCTTTTGTGCCCAGAAGTCAATTGCAGAATAGTCTAATAATGAATAGGGATGATGCCTGGGCATAAATAGTTATTTATGCTACAAGTGCGGAAGGTAGGTGGAAGGATACTCGTACGCACGAGTATCATACAACATTTTACTATGCATTGTGCGAGAAAATTAAAAAATATATCTGAACCAAGCAAGAAATTAATAAAATGGCGGACTTATTCAAGGGCGCTCAGCATATCCACAGATTAACTTTTACTGCGCATGTGCAAATAGCTGTCACGTCGTAACGCAAAAAGGTACGAGCAATATTCATTCTGCCAAACATATTTAATGAATATTTAAAATTAATTTATTAAACAAAATCTAAATCTAGAGTAATTAAAAACGCCTTAAATGAAGTATTAGTTTTGTTTTACCTTTTATTTGAATGATAATCAGTACTTAACTAATTTTTTAAACTTTTCTCAAATAATAAAAACTCTATGCGGCGGCTGACGTAGGAGTTAAAAATTAAAAAAGTACAGGAAAGTAAAAAGCACTAGTAAAAAAAAGTGACACTTTCCGCACAGTTTGGCTGCTTGGAAAACGCACTTTTCGAGGACATGCATTGTAAAATTATAATTCTATTATGTTCGTCAGTTAGATTATCAAAAATATTGGTCACGATTTTTTGCTTTATCAAATAAAAAAGAATTGAGAAAGATAAAGCGTATCAAAGTTCAGGAGTGGAGATAGTCACATAACTTTTGAGTAAAAATTGTACTAAACCGTAACGTCACGCAAAATTCCGGCGCACTGTATCATCCTTGCGGTCGTATGTGTAGGGATGCTAAAAGGCGCCACATCCACAACTCTGTTCAAAACTTCAACACAGCACAAGTATGGCAATTTCTCAAATCTCTTGGTATCGGCAAAGCTGCTGATGACAGCACGCCTGATATTGACCTTAACGCAATTAATCTACATTTCGCGAAGCCCCCTGTCACTCTTGACGTCAACGTTAAAGCATCCACTCTAAACAATCTCTCTAAACTTCCTCTGCCAATGTGTACTTCATTCTCATTCCACCCGGTTACAGAGGGGGATATAAAGCGGGCCATCACATCTATATCCACGAAGGCTGTGGGTGATGATGGTCTACAACTCCAGATGCTTCTTCCCATCGTAAATGAACTCACTCCTGTTATCCTCCACATTATCAACTACTCCCTCTTTTCTGGCTGCTTTCCTTCAGCTTGGAAGAAAGCACATGTTCTGCCTCTTCCCAAGGTCCCTAAACCTTCATCAGTATCCCAGTTCCGTCCTATTTCTATCCTTCCAATCCTATCTAAAGTCCTTGAGAGTGTTGTCAATAATCAGCTGTCTCATTACCTCTCCTCTAATGGCCTGCTAAGTCCTTATCAATCTGGATTCCGTCCTGGCCACAGCACTGTATCGGCCTTAGTCAAAATAACTGACGATATCCGACTGGCCATGGAAAACAGACTCCTTACAGTATTGATTCTACTGGACTTTAGCAGTGCTTTTAATTCAGTTGATTTTGACATCCTCTTAGGTATCCTATCCTCTCTTAATGTATCTCCTGCTGTGATCGTGTGGTTTAACTCTTATCTTCGGGGTCGCTCGCAGTCGGTCCGCTCAGAGGAGGCTTTCTCTGACTGGTGTGATTTAGATGCGGGTGTTCCTCAGGGTGGCGTCCTTTCTCCTCTTCTTTTCTCCGTTTTTATAAACGCTATCACTAAGGTCTTATCATCACACTATCATCTATATGCCGACGACTTGCAGCTTTACCGCCACTTCAAACTTGAGGAGCTCACTGGTTCTATCGATGCCATCAATAATGATCTTGAAAATATCTATCAGTGGGCTAAAAGTTTTGGACTCTTAGTGAACCCAACAAAATCACAAGCTCTCATTATTGGTGGCAGACATTTCACCAATTTATTGAGCAACCAGTCTCTCCCACCCGTTTTCTACGATGCCGTCACTATAGCCTACTCCAAAAAAATCAAAAGCTTAGGTGTTTTCTTGGACTGCAACCTATCTTGGAATGTTCACATTGCTGAAGTTAGCAGAAGGGTGTTTTGCTCGTTTCGGTCTCTAAAGCGTCTCCAGAAGTTCCTGCCTTTCTCAACTAAAGTTACTCTTGCTCAGTCTCTTCTTCTTCCGCTTCTTGACTATGCTGATGTCTGCTTTCTTGATGCGACTGAGGAACTTCTTGATAAGCTCGAGCGTTTGCAGAATTTGTGCATCCGCTTCATTTTTGGCCTCCGAAAGTACGACCATGTGTCGGAATTTCGGAAGCGGTTGAAGTGGCTGCCTATTCGACAGCGCCGAGATTCCCACACTCTTTCTCTACTATTTTCTGTTCTTCACAATCCTACCTCTCCTTCGTATCTTAAAGAACGCTTTGAGTATCTTGTTCCGAGAGGAAAACCTTGCCGCTCCTCATCATCTCTTCTCCTTCGTTTTCCTCCCCACTCATCAAGTCGTTACGGTGGATCATTTACTGTTCGTGCTGTCCGCCTCTGGAATAATCTTCCTCATTCCATACGGGATAGCCCTTTACTAGGTATATTCAGGAGAAGAATTAAGGAACATTTCCTGTCAACATGACGCATATATATGTATGTATTTTAGATATTTGTATGTATTATGTTTATGCATTGTGTGCTTTACACGTATTTGTGTAGTGTATTTAGTTAGTAAGAATTCAAATGTTTTTTAGTATTTGTTGTGCGCTTTTGTTAACTCTCCTTATTTTGTAACTCTCTCTTTAGCACTGAGGTTTGCTGTCAGAGAACCCAATTATGGGTTAAGCTCGCCTTTGTACATAAGTTTTCCTTTTGTACTTGTAATGTTTATTTTGTGTACAATAAAGAATATGAATATGAATATATCCTTACTTTTTGCTTACGTGATAAAAGAAAAATACATGCCCAGTATTTTTATTACCTACTGAAACAATAATTCTTAGTCATCTTCTCTATTAAGACCTATTTATAACCATACTTTTTGCTGAGTACACTTGTTTTGGACAATTAGGCTAAGAGATATAATGTCCCCGCCTCCGCAGCGTGAAGCCGTCGATGCTGGGCTACGCGGGCACGAAGGACCGGCGCGCCAAGACCTCGCAGTGGTTCAGCGCGCGCCGGCTCGACCCGCGGCGGTTCGTGGCCGCCACCCGCTACCTGAAGGACATACACGTCGGGAACTTCTGCTTCAAAGACACTAACCTGAAGCTTGGCATGCTGAAGGGGAACAGGTGGGTTTTACTTGCTCTCAATTATTTTGATTGAATTTAGAGACACGGTGCTGTGCGAGCTCTGACTTGTTTTTTTAGAGTTCCGTACCCGAAGGGTCTGTCCGTCTTCTGTAATACAGGTTTTACAGCCTTTTTTAAAATGGTTGGAGCTACAGTCTTCAAATGTTCACAGTATAAGCATCTTGTTGAAACAAAATCATACAAATTGACAAATACAAATGTTTTTATGAGGGGCTCCCAAACATCTAAAAGGGGCGCGAAAACAAAATGTTGATATACCCCTTCGAGTTGGGTATCGTCGTTTAGAACTCGTTAAGAAGATTAATACTGAATCTATTGTTTAAAAAAAAAAATGGAAAACAAAGGAATGAGAAGCCACCTGCTTTTTTACAAAATTTAGTTTTGAAGTTTTTTTTAACTGCCCATTGAACTTATTTGGTGATACTTAATGTTTATTATTACGTATATTTTACTAACAAATACAAATATATTGATACATCAGATTTTGCTTTGAAATTCCCTCATTTTTCTATTACAACCAACTTGATTTTGCGGTCAAATGCATAGCACAGTTGGTACGGAACCCTAAATGTGCGAAATCCGACACGCACTTGGCCGGTTTTTCACGTCATCAGAAACAGCTAAGGGATTTGATAAAATCACTGACTTTCTTTAGGGAAATCATACCACAGAGTTATTATTCTAATATCTTCAAAGTGAATTGACCCTCTATCTTGGGATTTGGTCAAATCTCCATTTTTTTTTGGCCGACGACATATACACGGACCATTGTCTGTGTATATGTCGCACGGTTTACCAGACCACCAAACCACCAAATTGTCTCGATGGTCACTGTTAGAGACGGTATTGACGTAGCTTTCCTCACAAACCTGCATGTCAGTGCGTGCCACTGTTTACTCAAGAAATTGCGGGCTTGTGACAGTTCTGAATATTTCTCTCTTCTTATTCGTTTATTTCTGAAGATCGTGCCGCTTCCACTCCACTCTGTTTTTGGCTCTTCAATCTTCTGAATATGACTATGAGAACTGAAAATTGTGCTCGCTAATGGGAAGGACAGTACTATTCGTTGTGGCAATGCTTGGGCGAGGTCTATGTCCAGCTGTGGAAGTCTTTGATTTAATAAACATCTTTACTAAGTGAAAGGTTTCGACGATGATAAAGTTGCCAATACTGAACTTCTAACGTTTTGCTAAGGTTCCGCATAGCTCTCCGCAACGTGACAGCCGCCGACGAGCTGGTGGACACAGCGTGCAGGCACCTACAGGAGCACGGCTTCATCAACTACTACGGGCTGCAGCGCTTCGGATCGCGGGTCGATACGCCCACCTATAATGTTGGCCTGAAGCTGCTGCAGGGGAACTTTAAAGAGGTAAAAGAGTTCTTTTTCTTTTGTTGATGTTTGAATGGTAGAAAAAAAACCAATACTTTACTGAGGAATAACAAAAATTGCTAACATTAAACTTTACCTGAGTGGTGTACTATACGCTCCATCCCGTAGAAGGGAGACTTGAGTGTCCAAGCTGTGGGTATGCTGGTTAGTCTGGTAAATGGTCTATTATTATTGATATTAAGAAAGTTAGTGTGATTACCACATCAACTGTAGATAACGTAAAGTGGGTTTATATTACAGTAGTCCCCAATCCAAGAGCAGCGAAGGCCCAGTTGTTACGGCCCCGACTTACGTGTCGTAGTTCGTGGATTTGAACCCAGGCAGGCGCTTAATTTTGAGTTTTTTTTTTCTTTATATAAAACGTTGCCCCACACTAGGAATTTCTTCCTGTAACGTGGGTGCGTTTACAAACATATAAACTCACATACACAACACCCAGAGTCAGAACAACTATCTGTAGGTCATACAAATATTTGTTCCGTGCGGGAATCGAACCCTCGACACGCAGCGCAGCAGTCAATCGCTCAATCACTGCGCCAACCGTGCTCCCAAGAAAGCCCAAATTATTTCATCACCACTGCTCCCAATACGGTGAAGGAAAACATAGTGACGAAACGTTTTTGGTTCTAAGACATGCCGTCTTAGAACCAAAAATTCGAAGACATGTGACATCCACCAACCCGCAATGGGCCTGCTCGGTGGATTAAGGCCCATTTCCTTTCTCACATACTGGAGGCCTGTGTCCCAGCAGTGGGAACATTAGAAGGCAGATTATGAAGTTCCCCAATCTTCTTGGCCGCTCTGAAGTTGGTCCTCCACGGCACGGCGCGCTGCTGTTTTAGTATGAGTTTTACTACTGCGCAGCCAATGTGCGGCCATGAAAAATGGGGAGTACTGTAAGCTGTGAATCCCTAGAATCAATGAGGACTTCCGTTTTTGTGCCTTGTGTTTATGGGCCATAAATATAGCTGTTATACAATCATTTATAGTGCCTTAGAAGTGCGATTAAATATAAATTGAGTATACTGCAGTTTCCCGCAGCCCTTTTTTTCGAATAATGGAAGGATACTGTACGAGCAAACCCGTACATTTTGTATTGTTAAGTAATAATGCTGACGCTTGCACTCACGATGCGGTGCATCGCGTTCATTTATAAACTAATTACTTTAGTGCCAATAAATCCGTGTAATAGTAAACATCGTTTTACTTAATCAATTCCCTAACCTGGGTCGCGGCGCGGTACTCATAACATTAACTAACTAAGGTGTAAGGTGAACACTGTACATCTTTATGGTCCTTCGAGCCAACGAGCGGGATCATTAACGCGAATAATCAGTGGACATTGAGTCAATTCGTGTGAGTGGTTCCATATCAGCAGCAGCTGTGGAGTTGCAGTTCAGGGAGTAAACAGCAGCCTTGAGCGCAATCAACATACCCACCATACAGCAGAATCAAAGTAAGATCTTTCCTTTTTATTGCTTGACCTAACAATATGAGCCAAACAATGGAGGATCTTCTGGCCAACCAGAAACGAATCATGGTGGCCATGAACCAACTTTTATCAAACTTTAAGAAAGATGGTCAGGAACGCAAAACTCCTGACTACATCAAACGTAAATTGGAAACTTTAGACTCCTACTGGCAGGAGTTTCAATCTAATCACGATCAGTTAAACCCATTTGGCAACAAATCGATTGAGTATTTTGCATTGAATCACTATCAACAAACTCAGGGTATCTATCTTTCAACGCGTGAATTTATCAAAAGTGTAGGAACTCCGTCTATTTTAAAACCCGCAACCGACCCTTAAGAACAGGAATCCCGATGACAGCGAGGCTACGACCTTTCTTGAAACGCCCAAATTCAAGTCTCAGGGCACCAACAGCAAGTTGGACGAATTACTGAAGAAGCAGACCATCAATTTTAAAGCTTTCTATCGAACTGTGGCGAACATCAACATCGATGCCATAACTGAGAAATGGGAGTTTCAAGATACGTTGAAAACATTGGAAGCGAGGTGGTCGGCCATTGACACGCTTCACTGGGAGTTGGAAGGTGAACTCGACGGGCAAGATGATTCGTATGAGGACAAGTTTACCTCGTATGAAATGACGTACAACAACATGAAGAAGTCTCTGAACAGTAAATTGTGGTCTGTATCACACCGAGAACATTCTACACCAAAGATGGAAGTGCCTACGTTTAATGGCCATTATCAACACTGGGTATCCTTTAAAGACTTATTCACGGAGGCTATCCACAACAATCCGTCGCTCTCTCAAGCTCAAAAGATGCAGTACCTTAAAGCTAAACTGAAAGGGGAAGCCGAAGGTTTAATACACCATCTTCAGATCAGCTCTGAAAACTATTCAACGTGTTGGGAAATCCTTAATCATAGGTATAACAACAAACTGCTTATATTCACCTCACATATGAATACTCTAACCAACCTTCCGGTCATGCAACAACCTTCAGTCTTTCATGTGAAACGCATCCACGATATAACTATCGAATGTGTCAACGCTATAAAGAACATGGGAGCAGACGTAAGCACATGGGACCCCATAATTTGCTATTTGATGTCGAATAAATTAGATGCTAACACGCATTCCGAATACATCGCATCTCTTAAGCAACCTCGTGAACTGCCCATTTTATCAGACTTTTTGGACTTCCTGGAAGCCAAGTTCACGAGTATGGAGTCATCGCGGCGTAAACAAGATCAGAAATCTCCAAATTCCAACGCAAAATTAGCTAAAGATAACAATTTTAACAACAAAAATATCAATCGTTATTCGAAACAATCCTATTCGAGCAACAAAAACGTGTCGAAATCGAACGGAAAATTTCACAAAACACGAACTTGCCCATTATGCGAAAATGGTCATGGATTATTCCATTGTGAACAATATATTGGATTGTCCCCAATCGACAAAAAACAATTTGTCGTTGACAACAAGCTATGCGAAAATTGTCTTTTTAGTCATAATGGCAAGGCATGCATTTCAACAAAACCACAGAACAAAAAAAACGCCTACTACAATAGAAGTCGCAAGTGGGCGGGGCCCGCGTACCCCGAGTTTTGCTCAGTTCTGCATATGTTTCCTTCCGCGCACACACTACGCACATCAGTCTTGGTTCAACCGTAACGGTGACAAAAACTTGAAAAAAAATATAAAAATGCCTTATTGTGCTGTTTTAGAATGTAAACACGATAGCAGAACCAAAAATGTATCAAATGTAGGTATATCTTACCATCGGCAAGTCTTAATTTATTTTATTTCGATAAAAATGTAAAAACAATATTTTATTAAACAAGACAAGTAAAAGTTGATTTTATGATGTTAAATTTAAGGTCTACTTTCTTTAAAACTCAAACATTGTTCTCGAAGATTCCAACTATGCACATGTCACATTCAGCTACTCAATTAGAGATTACCAATATCGATAATGAGTTATCGATACTTTAAACTTACAATATTCGAAAAATCTTCTTACGCGCGAAAAACATAACCCTTTCCTTGCAGCCGTGTAAAAGTAAAGATTACGACGAATTGATAGATAGATAGATAAATCATTTAGTGCACACAAAAGACACAACACACAAAATCTTAATAAAATTATTACAATTGTCATGTAGGTAGGTAATCTAGAACGTCCTCCTTTTTTTGAAGTCGGTTAAAAATCTACAAAGTGCAATAATAATAACACATGAACATATAGAACCTCTTTCTTTTTTTAAGTCAGTTAAAAAGTGGCTTATGTGTTAGTCTGAAATTTAAGATCTACTGGTGTATAGACCAAAATTTCAACAGTTCGATAAGGCGATATATACACCCCAATGCTAACGCAGTACTGGCCGTGCGCCCGCTCGAGTCCAAAATATCAAAATTGAACCTCCTTTTGAACAGTTTTGTGTGCAAAATATTATTTGATTTACGATATGCTATGTTAGTTATGAAGAAATACCAGCCATCAATTTTTCTGTGTAAAAATATTTTTAAACATCCAAGTCATTTTGGAGGAGTTTCCAAAAGTTGCGACAATTATCGTGTTGTTAATAATTTTTTTAAAGCAAAACTATTAGTTACACGTAAAAACCTTGTGTTCAAAATTATGTACATGAATCAGTAATATTTTTTTTTTTCATACCTTTTAACCTAGCCGTTACTAAGGAGTATGCTTTAGAAAGTTGCCGTTTTACGGCACTAAAGCGTATGTAGGCCCTTAAGGAGTTAGTCAAGCTAATCATAATAAGAGTGTAGCCGCAGCCGAAAGCGTAAGCTTCCCATATCAGTAGGACGTATTGCATTTGTAGTGTAGTCTATCGCATAATTAATAATAGTACACCAAAGACTACCTAAAGTACTGTATTTCCTTTCATTTTTTAAATCCATCCAAAGGTTGTCTTGAAAAGATCGCTTTTAGCGATAAGGCCGCCATTGTGTCACCCAGTGTAATGTTTTCTTGGTCTATACTTTCTGTAACTTATATGGTGTACATAATAAAGAGTATTCTATTCTATAATTCTATTGATAGAAAAAACACCACATACAATCATTTTCAAAATCGGATCAGTAGTTTACCATAAAATATCTTAATTATTCTTTCTATAAATCGTAAGTATTAGAATAAATTTATATAAAAACTTGATTACAAACATAATAATATTTATCGACTCTAGTTATTGACTGTATTTTGTTTGAATATAAAACGGGATGTCGATAAATAAGCCAACGACAGTGGTACATCCCTACAGGAGGACGGGTAGTAATTACCTCATTTCGCAAATATAAATCTTATCGTTAACGAAATACGGCTTTGAATTGAATGCATTTATTATAGTGACATCTAGAGTAGCGTAACTTGCTCATTAAACTATTCCGTGTACGCTTTAAACGGAAAAAGTAATAAATACTCAAAACGTGTAGACAATAAACCAACTCTATGGTCATAAAGCTGTGGTTTATTTTCAAATAAGCGACGACTGACATATTTTCTACTTTCATCTAAAAATTAAACTACTAATCACACTAAAGATTTCTTAGTGTTATGAAATACAATTAATCTGTATATGTGTGAGTTTGGGTACGCTGGTTCCGATACTAATGAAGCTATATGCGACTTCTACTGTCTTCTCTGTTCTGTGAACAAAACGGTGCCATGAGTGCGACGGAAGTCATAACACGATACTTCACGATGCGTTTGCGCAATCCGCAAATGCATTGCCTAACCAAGCAATACCTAAAGCTGGAAATGCACGTACTTTGCCTGAGCAAACTCAGCAGCTTAGCACTCACATGGCTCAACAACGTGATTTACCGGAAACATTATTGTCCACAGCCATGATTAAGGTCCAAAAACGTGATGGATCTTATCTTAACATGCGAGCTC
This sequence comes from Orthosia incerta, assembly GCA_948252205.1. Lineage (NCBI taxonomy): Eukaryota > Metazoa > Arthropoda > Insecta > Lepidoptera > Noctuidae > Orthosia > Orthosia incerta. The sequence continues at coordinate 32,408,572 of OX411746.1, forward strand.
TGATTGATCAGGGTTCCCAAACTTCACTCATTACCGAAAATGCCGCACAACAATTGGGACTGTCTCGTCAAAGATGCAAGGGCGTAATAACCGGTATAGGAGACAGGGATAATGCCTGTAAGGGAGTTATAAACATTAACTGCTCATCAAGAAGAGAATCTTACTCTTTTAACACAGATGTTTTCATCATGAAAACTTTAACAAAAAATCTGCCAACTTATACCTTTGCTAAGCCCACGTGGTCTTATTTAGAAAACATAGAACTTGCAGATCCTGACTTTTACGTCAGTCGTCCGATAGATATTTTATTTGGCGCTGACATATATTCAAACATCATTATGGAGGGTATCTGCAGAGTTGAACAAACAACACCCATTGCTCAACAGACTCGGCTTGGGTGGATTCTGTGCGGTAACGTAAACATACTGCAATGCAATGTCGTACAGTTTGATATTGACCAGTTGCAAAAATTTTGGGAAACGGAGGAAATTGCAGAGTCTACTTCGCTTTCATCAGATGATCAAGAGTGTATGCAATTTTACAGCTCAACAACAAACCGATTGCTAGATGGAAGATATGTAGTGAGGCTCCCGCTGAAAACAAATTTAGAAGAACAATTGGGTAACTCGAAATCAAAGGCCATAGCACAATTTGGTCATTTGGAACGTAAATTAATTAAAAAAGAAAACATCGCAAAAGAGTATAAAACATTCATACACGAGTACCTAGCGTTAGGACATATGAAACCAGCTATTTGTAACTCGAAACTCGAATGTTTCCTGCCGCATCATTGTGTGCTACGTGATGACTCTACAACTACGTCACTTCGAGTCGTTTTTAACGCCTCATCAAAAACATCAAGTGGCCAAAGTTTAAATGATTTGATGCAAAGGGGCCCAAATCTGCAACGGGACCTTCAGTCATTAATACTTAAATGGAGGCAGTATCAATTTGCCTTCACCGCGGACATCGAAAAGATGTTCCGCCAAATTTTGGTCCATAAGAAAGATCAGAGCCTGCAAAAAATAGTTTGGAGAGATAGTCCCCGAGATAAACTACAAGAATATCAGCTGACCACGGTCACGTATGGGACTAAAGCGGCTCCTTTCCTCGCAATGATGACGTTAAAACAGCTGGCGAACGATGAACGCTCCGAATATCAAGAAGCATCTAAAGTCCTCGAAGAGTCGTTCTACATGGATGACCTTCTCCATGGTACTCACAGCGTATCAGCAGCACGCCAACTTCAACAAGATTTAATTGAACTGCTGAAACGCGGGGGATTCAATTTAAGAAAATGGGCTTCTAATGATCCGCATTTACTGCACGATGAAGTCCCATGCCAACAACAAAGCAAAAGCTTTCGACAGCCGGAGTCTACTAAAACATTAGGACTACGCTGGAATCCTATCAAGGATAACTTTACATTTGAGCCAAAAATTGATTCAACAGTCAACAAGGCTACAAAAAGATCTGTGCTATCCGATATCTCCAAGTTCTTTGACCCTTTGGGGTGGCTCACACCTACAACAACAAAACTCAAAATTTTATTTCAACGAATTTGGACTTCACAAATTCAGTGGGATGAGCAGATACCTGAGGAAATTTTTGAAGAATGGAATAAACTTAAGGCGGATATCGATCAAATAAGTCAAGCTCAAATACCAAGATGGTTGGGCACAAAACCCGAGCGAAGAGTCGAGTTACATGGTTTCTGTGACTCGTCAACAAAAGCATACGCATGCGTTATTTACTGTAAAGTTTATAACGAACAAACAAGCATCATCTTGGTGGCCGGAAAATCAAAAATAATCCCGGCTAACAAAAACATATCGTTGCCACGATTGGAGCTTTGCGGCGCTCATTTACTAGCAAAACTCATGGCTAAGGTCAAGGCTTCTTTAACTGACTACAACATTGTTATTTATGGCTGGATTGACTCCACAGCAGTACTGGGGTGGCTGCAAGGAGATCCAGGACGTTGGCAAACCTTTGTTGCCAACAGAACACGATTTATAACTGAAATCATGCCTTCTACCTGCTGGCGGTATGTCAAATCTGCCGAAAATCCTGCAGACTGCGCAAGTAGAGGCTTATCGATGTCGCAATTGATTCAACATCCTTTATGGTGGCAGGGACCATCTTGGCTACAAACATTTAAAGCTGATGAAAGAATTGAAGAAATAATCTATACAACAACATTGGAAACAAAATTACAGAAGCAAGCAAACACTGTCACGAAACAAACAGATGACGAAAGTATAATCATGAGCTTATTAAAAAGTCACAGTTCTTTTACCAAAGTTGTACACATTTTAGCTTGGGTGTATAGATTTTTAACAAACAAGCAAAGCAATAAGGAAACTTCCTATCTTACGTTAGAAGAGATAAGAGAAGCAAAAATGAAGATCATAAAGCAAGTACAGCAGCAGGAATTTGTAGAAGAAATCAAAAGCTTAAAAGAGAAAGGAAAGCTTAGCAACAAAAGCAGAATACTAAATCTAAATCCATTTCTGGATAACATTGGGCTTCTCCGTGTCGGGGGAAGGCTAAGACATGCTCATATTCATGCAGACATGCAACATCCTTTAATTATTCCACAGCGAGGACGTTTAACAGAGCTTCTAATAGAACATGCACACAAGCTAACTTTCCATGGCGGAGCCCGCTTGACATCGGGATTTATCCGACAAAAGTATTGGATTATAGGCGGAAATGAAGCAACGAAAAGGCAAATACGCTTATGCGTTAAATGTAAAAAGCTAAGTCCTAACAAACATAACCAAATTATGGGTGACTTACCTGCAGCGAGAAGCAATCCATCTCGTCCGTTTGACCACACTGGAATAGATTTTACCGGGCACCTACTCCTTAAAGCCAACAAAGGCCGTGGCATAAAAACCACTAAAGGATATGTGTCTGTTTTCGTCTGCATGTCTACAAAAGCAGTACATCTAGAGCTAGTCTCCGATCTTAGCACCTCATCGTTCATCGCAGCTTTACGAAGAATGGCAGCACGTAGAGGTACGCCGAGTCACATTTATAGTGACAATGGACGAAACTTTGTCGGAGCTAACAAGCAAATTCAACAAGAATACCAAGAAATGCAACACATATTTAACAACGAATTTTTGGCTGAAGTAACAGACATGGAAATCAACTGGCATTTTAATGCACCAATCTGGCCTTCCGCAGGCGGTCTTTGGGAGTCCGCAGTCAAAAGTTTCAAACATCACTTTAGAAGAGTTGTCGGAGAGCAAAAGTTAACTTACGAAGAGTTGTCAACAGTCCTCACGCAAATCGAAGCATGCCTCAATTCTAGGCCTCTATGTCCCCTCACTGAAGATCCGGAGGACTTAGACTACTTAACTCCATCTCACTTTTTGACTGGCGGTTCAGCACTTACCCTAGTTGAAACAGAAAGGGACTTGAGGACTAGGTGGCAGTTAACTCAGAAAATTTTCGCTGACATCTGGAAAAGATGGCGATCTGAGTATCTAACACAACTAACAACAAGAAGCAAGTGGCGACAGTCTCGTGAAAACATAAACCTAAACGACGTAGTCCTCTTGCACGATGACAACTTACCACCAGGAAAATGGTCTATGGGTAGGATCGTCGATCTACATCCCGGAGCAGATGGATTCGTTCGCGTTGTCAGCTTAAAAACGAAGAACGGAACTCTTAAAAGACCAATTACCAAAATATCAAAGTTACCTGTAAAACAAAATCAATCAGACTCGTCTGAAAACGTCCAGGAAGAGCTGAAGCCAAACAGCGAAAAAACACAACCTCAAAGGAAATCGAAGAGAGTTAGCGTAACAACATTATTTATATCTTTATTATTTTTTATGACAATCGTAACAGGAGGACACTGCGATTTCCAAACAACAAAATTTAGACCTAACCAAGGCCTTTATTTCGATAAATTAACTAACATGCAGATTATACGGGACGAGTGGAAGCTCATTATCTACTACGATATGCAACCTTATTGGGAGGGCATAACAGCTCTCAACAAATACACGAAGTCCCTAGAACAATCATGCAAAACAATACGTAACATTATGAACTGTGATATCATATTATTACAGTTAATTCAAGGCTTCGGTGAACTTGAGTACTACAACCAGATGTTGCTCGGTCAGCACTCAAACGTGCAGCGCGCTAGACAGCGGCGCGGTCTTATCGACGGTGTCGGATATCTCGCGAATAGCCTCTTCGGGGTATTAGATACGAGATTCGCCGATCAGTATCGCAAGGACATAACGTTATTACGCGACAACCAACGTCATATTGCCTCCTACTGGAAAAACCAAACATCGATTATAGAAGTTGAATATAACCTCCTCAAACGAACAGAGCAAACCATGAACAAACAACATAAAATGGTTTCCCAACATATATTTTCCATTGAAAAAGCGCTAAACCAACTTCAATCCGAAACACGAAACATGTCTATCGTAAATGAGCTGACTGTCGGAGCTATTATCGGGAGCAACATGCTACATAACTTGAAGTCATTACAAAGCACCTTACTGGACACTATCACTGACATCTATCACGGTCAGTTTAATCCACATCTTTTAACTCCCGTTCAATTGCAAGATCAGCTGAGTACCATCGCTAGTCAGCTCCCTAAGGACGTGACATTGCCTGTAGACAATGTGCAGATGGATTTAAGGAAAATATATAAGCTTCTTAAAGTAAAGGCCAGAATGCTGGCAGAATACCTTATCTTTGAAATTAGGCTTCCTCTTATCAGTAGAGACTCCTTTGAGATATTCAAAATATTTTCCATTCCTCAAGTCAAAGGAACAGACATGGTTAACATCCAACCAATATCAGATTATGTGGCTATAAACTTAAAGAAGGATACCTACTTAACTATGACAGAGAAAACATTAACATCATGTCTCATATCAGATGCATATCTGTGTCATATTCAGAGACCTATTTATCATCTAAATGGAGATAAAGATTTCTGTCAGACCGAAGAGCTTGAGTGCGAGACAAAGATCTCTCCTTGCAAAAACAGCTGGTTTGAAAGTAACACAATTAACAACTACATCTATTTTTGTTGCGATCAATGCTCTTTACGTATAATGTGCGAGGATCAAGTTGCCAGTCATCAGCTGACCGGTGCGGGTCTTGTCGCTATAGACAATGGGTGTATTATTAAAACGCAAGCATTTACTTTAATTGCACACAGACAACAGTCTAGCGAACTGAACATTAAACCTGATGTTTATACGCCACTGATACCGCCGATAAATCACATTATCAACATTACGATCCCGCATATGATAACTTTGAATGATTCTGAAACTGACCAGAATCAAATAGATTTAACAGAGCTTGGCCAGAAAATTAAGATCATGAAAGAAAATGCTGCTATAGCTGAAAGCATGTCTGTCCATGATATACACCACTACACGCTGATATACATCATCGTCGGCATCACGGGAGTAGCGGGACTGGTGTACGCGTGGCGTCGCGTGCGCGCCTGGAGAGTGCCGTCCACGCCGGCGCCGACACCAGCGCAGGCCCAGGGTGCGCCTGCGCCTCCTCCTCGCAACAACGACAATCCGTGCGTGATTATAGGTGACCGAGTGTCTTACCACAGTGTTAGTGAGTTAAATGACAACAATCAGAGCAGTGTTTCTAATCTCAATAGTGCGCGAGTGAATAAAGCTACGTCACCTATTTGCGTTCGTTGAGTTAAATGATGCGGCTAGTGACAATAATTAACTTTACCACTTAATCGTTAATTATTTTTGCTTTATATTGTCTCGACATTAAATTTTCTAGAAACATTGTTTTCAAATATGTTGATCTTTGATCTGTTAACATTAATTTTGTAACTTGTTAATTTCTCCTGTAGGGATGTACGAGCAAACCCGTACATTTTGTATTGTTAAGTAATAATGCTGACGCTTGCACTCACGATGCGGTGCATCGCGTTCATTTATAAACTAATTACTTTAGTGCCAATAAATCCGTGTAATAGTAAACATCGTTTTACTTAATCAATTCCCTAACCTGGGTCGCGGCGCGGTACTCATAACATTAACTAACTAAGGTGTAAGGTGAACACTGTACAGATACAATTTTCCGAAACATAAAACTCTATGAAAGCAAAGGTTGGTAAAACCTGTACCTATCTATATCTGCAATATTTGGAAAATATTCACAACCATACAAAATTAGTAAACAAACCCGCGCTAAAAATAAAAAAATCTATGAAATTTGATATTTTGAAGACCTCACCCTGCAACAGCAGCCCTAGCGGCAAATTCAAACGCAATAATCAGCTCATACTCATTTCACCTTAGTTCGCAGTGAGTTTTTTACAGAATCGATCGGTTGTTGTAGTTTTGCATCAGATTGCTTGCCGAAGAGGGGCCTTCCTCACCAGGTTGGATAAGTTTTCGTTTCTGTACTTCGCTAAAGTGTTAGTACACTCGGTAAAGAATCTGTAGGTACAGGGGTGCTGTACGAGAATGCGCTCGGTAAAGAATCTGTACAGGTGTGTTGTACAAGAATGCGCTCGGTAATGAATCTTTACAGGTGTGCTGTACGAGAATGCGCTCGGTAAAGAATCTGTACAGGTGTGTTGTACAAGAATGCGCTCGGTAATGAATCTTTACAGGTGTGCTGTACGAGAATGCGCTCGGTAAAGAATCTGTACAGGTGTGTTGTACAAGAATGCGCTCGGTAATGAATCTTTACAGGTGTGCTGTACGAGAATGCGCTCGGTAAAGAATCTGTACAGGTGTGCTGTACGAGAATGCGCTCGGTAAAGAATCTGTACAGGTGTGCTGTACGAGAATGCGCTCGGTAAAGAATCTGTACAGTCGGGAAGGCGCCTGAATGGTTTCGGTCGTTCGTTCGTGGAGGTAAACAGAATTCTGGTTGAATATCAAGCGAATGGTAGCATCAACCTATATATTTTTTTACCTATGAATGCTATTGTGTTAAAAAAATGTTAAGTAGTCATCTTTAGCAGCGCAAGGTACGGCACTTTACCTATACTAAAAATAAATACAATTGAAGTGTCTGTATGTAATATATAAATAACCACGTTTTGTTGAATATATATGAAATTATACAGTTGGGTACTTTTTTTTTCGTTGCCTTGCAATCTGTTTAAAACTATGAGCAGATGAGTTGAAGGAGGATTTAGCGGGTAAGAGCTAAGAGCTATTCCCCATACCAACTCTCTTATTAGTAACTAGCACCTTTCCCGCGACTTCGTTCGCGTGATGATATTTTATCCTACAGATGACATTTTAGTTTCACTCCCTTAAAGGTTGAATTTCCAAAAATCCCTTCTTAATGCTCCCCTACATCATAAAAAGAAGCCATGTACAGTAAAATTCGGTTGTTCTGTACAGTAGATATGCTTTGAGTTCCAGTCTCCTCCTGATACAAAAGCGAGGCCCTGACTTCTCATATAGATACACAATACATAGAAGACACGGTGATATTTCCATTATTATCATGGATAGCGATTGATGTTGCCTGCATATGATCCGTGCTGAATTGGGGCAGTTCGTGATGTTTGATGGAATCTCTTATTGCGTATTTGTTATTAGTTACGGTACTAATCAAAAATACGTATTTTTTATGATTTTTGTGTCTTTCTGTCCCGGTCGCCGAAACAGCTGGACTGATTTTGACGGGACTTTAACTGACAGATGGCTGATGTTATAAGGAGTAATAGTTACAGTACTTTTATCCCGGAAAAAATCACAGTTCCTGTGGGTAAATTAAATAAATATTTTATAGGTTTGATGCGGAAGAAGTCGCGGGCAACAGCTATTCATTCATAATTCAAGTCAGTTACAAACCATATTCCTCCGATTCCAGGCAATCGACATGATCCTGTCGCCGCGCGAGGGTCCCTTGGAGCAGGCCCTGCGCGCCTACGCGGACGGCGGAGCTAGCGCGGCCGCCAAGCTGCTGCCCAGGCGCACCGCGTCTCATAATGAAGCCAGGCTCATCCGGGCGCTGGCCGAGGCGCCTAATGACCTGCTGGGGGCGCTGGGGAAGGTAAGAGTTGGGTTGGGTAATTATCTTAATAATATAGATTCCCCGGCAAGTGCATTAAGCTGTTAGTCCCGGCTGCCATGTCACGATCTTTAACAGTCATAACGTTAGTCAGATACTATACAATCTGACATCAGTGTTGCCAAGGCTTTTTTTATATATTTTTTATCTTAGATAGGCTTGCGCTTGACCACTATCTCACCTGATGGTAAGCGATGATGTGGTCGAAGGTGTAGCACGCTTGCCTAGAAGTAACCTATTCACTCTTGACTTAAAGACCCCTAGATTGTAGCTATCGGGAAAAACGTAAAGTATTTCCAAAACATTTAGTGCATATGGGTGGGATGTCCACCTTGTACCGATGGCGCATCGCTGTACGTCTTGTATTCCGATTATGAAACGGGCTTGTCGGAATTATTAGGGTTATTTTGTTAACCAGTCACTGAGTTGTGGAGGTCAGATAGATAGACAGTCGCTCCATGTAAAATACTGGTAATCAGCTTAATCCAGTTATACTGGAAACTGACTTACAGACCCCAACGTAGTTAGCGAAAGACGAAGCAGACGTAGTTGATGGCTAATAAGTTTGACGGACCATCTAATGGTTAATCGTAGTCGTCTTTGGATATCTACAAAATGAGGGTGCATGGTTTGCCATCCTAGAGACAAGAGTGAAATGTCTTGTGTGTCTGTAATAAAATTATTCCAGCACTCATATTCAAAAAGGCTTATGTTTAACTAACCACTAGATCTAGTAAAATGTAATGGCAAAAAATCACTTTATACTCGTATTGCCAAAAATAGTAAATGATCACCAAAATTAAATCCCCATTTTAGCGTGAAATCCAAATTGATGATTGTTTAATCCAAAAATAGTTAATGACCATAAAAAAAAAAAAATCTTCTCTTCTGCGAGCAACTTGGAAGTAGCGCTCGCGCGGTTGGTCACAGTTCTAACCTTTTTTTTCGGGTTGGAATATTCCCTCATTAGATGTCAGTACGAGTCTGACAGACCCCTCCGCCCTCCCCAGGGCGGAGGGGTCTGTCAGACTCGTACTGACTAAAACCACCCGGGTGTTCCATCTCACACCTACGATGGGGGTCTCGGGAACAACGATGCTTCCGCAACCCCCGGCTAATGCCGGCCCGCCTCTGCGGGCCACGACCTCGGGTTGGGGGGGAGGGCGGTGTAGGAGTTGAGGTGAATCCCCCCGCGACGTCTAAGAGGGGCGCGCGTGGAACACTACGCGTCTCCACCTCGGGTCCTGGTGTGTGGGGGGCGACGGACGTCGGAGTCCGTCGCCCCTGGATTCATTTAGCTGGAAGAGAGCGTTGTCCGCCCTCCGCCGACGCCCGGGTCGTCTGCTGTGGATCGGTTAGCGGATGAGATCTCCCTCTCCCTATCCGCAGCCTCCTTCTGCGCGACGACTGTTTCGCAGAAGGATACCACCGCGTCCCAGGACTCCTCGCTGCCGACCATAGACTCGACTACGGCCGGCAGCGACAGGTCACTGCCTACTTCAGAGATGAGGGCACGGCGTGGCTCCTCCCAAGCGGCACACTCTGCCAGCGTATGCCGCGCCGTGTCCTCCCGGCAGTCGACGTAGTGGTGACACCGGGCGTCCGGCTCCCTGCTTATGCGACACAGGTACTTCCCGAAGCAACCATGCCTCGAGAGCACCTGCGTCACCTGAAACGACAGGGAGCCGTGCCTCCTCCCGAGCCAGCGCTCGAGCACTGGCCGGACCGCCTCGATGGTAACGAGGCCGGCGGTAGGGCGTGAAAGCCTGTCCCGCCATTCCGCCACCAGGACCTCGCGAAGCTGAGACTGACACAACTCCATATGTCGCTGCATCAGCCCCTCGCCCCGCGCCCGCACTTCCTCGCGCCACCGATACAGTGACGCGAGTACCTTCGCCTCCAGCTCCCAGGGCGGGGATCCGGCCAGTGCACAAGCCGCCACGTAGGAGATGGGTACCTGATGACTCTGACGGCCATCGCTCTCTGCGGCTTTCGCAGAACAGCGATGCTGCCGGCCGTCAGGTCAACCACCCAGATCGCGACTCCATACAGGGCCATCGATCGCACGATCCTCACGAAGTGCCGCCTACAGGCAGCGCTCGGGCCCCTCAAATTGGGAATAAACGTTGACAGCGCCCCAGCCGCGCCCATCAACTTGGGCGTCAGCCGCCGGAAGTGGGGGCCGAAATCCCACCGGGCGTCGAGCACCAATCCTAGGTACTTCATGGTTGACTCGACAACGATTTGAGCCCCCCCAACGACGTTGTGGGAATCAGGCGGTGGCGCCCGCCGGAGGCCATAAAAGACCATGGCCTCCGACTTGTTGAGGGCCCCCTCCAAGCCAAGTTGCCGTATGCGGCTCACCACCTGTGAGACCACAGCCGTCGCCAGCAACGCTGCCTCCCTGTACGAACTCCCCCGGGCGGTGACCAGTGTGTCGTCCGCGTAACACGTCAGGTCCAGGCCCGGCTGGAGTTCGCCCCTCAGCACCCGGTCGTACCTGATGTTCCACAGGGGCGGGCCCAAGAGTCACAGTTCTAACCTAACCTAACCTATTTCACAACATTAAATAGCGCAATAATTTGCTATTAAAATTTAGTGATCAATTTACTAATTTGGTTTCATAGTACAATTTTAGGTAATAGAGGTTATGGTCACAAAGTTATGTTTGGTGGTCATTATATTTATACCCATTGAAAAATATGGAGATTATGCAAGTTAAGTGGCAGAATTAATTGACGCTGCATTCGTTACTATGAAATAAATGTATATATATGAGAATAGAATAGAATAGAATACTCTTTATTATGTACACCATATAAGTTACAGAAAGTATAGACGAAGAAAACATTGCACTGGGTGACACAATGGGCGGCCTTATCGCTAAAAGCGATCTTTTCAAGACAACCTTTGGATGGATTTTAAAAAAATTGAAGGAATGACAGTACTGTAGGTAGTATTGTTTGCAGTATTTTTAAGAGTTGTTTGCATTCCAATTGTATTTTATGTGTATTTGCTATATTTTGTTATGTATCTGTAAACTGAAAAACTAATCGACTACTACTAAGGATTGTTTAGTTTGCCAATTCAAAACTTTTTTTAACGGTTATTTTAGACATGAACGTGTCTAAAACGTTTAATCTTTGATTTTAAAAAATCATTTTTCTTGAATATTCCTTCATCATTTTATAGCAACTGTTTCTCAAATGAATAATTCTGTCCTGCAGCTAGCCCGCAACACTCGTCTCCTGTACCTGCACTCGTACCAGTCGCTGCTGTGGAACCGCGCCGTGTCCGAGCGAGTGCGGCGCTCCGGCCTCACGCCGGCCGTGGGCGACCTGGTGCCATTAGTACAGGTGGAGAAAGAAGGTATAACTCAAACTATCATGAGTACAGTAATCCCTAATCTTTTTGGCCGGCCTATGATGAAAGCCTATGTTTAGTCCGGCCATAAAATTGGGGACTACTGTATAAATTATCATCATCATCATTAGAGTATTCCACTTCTGAACGTAGACTTCATTTATCGCACGTGATTTAATTCGAACTGGCGAAATGTAAGTGTACGAAAAGTACGCCTCTGCCTAACCGTTGACATAAGCAGCACCAAATGAATTGGGAGCATTTAAAAGTAAGATTCGAAAAAACCGCCCAAGAGCGTGTCGGACTTCGCACATTTAGGGTTCCGCACCAAAGAAAAAAAACTGATCTTTACTAGTCTATACTAATATTATAAAGAGGAAAGATTTTTTTTGTTTGTTTGTACCGAATAGGCTCCGAAACTACTGAACTGATTTGAAAAATTCTGATAATGACATAGGCAATTTTTTAATCCCGAAATCGGGTCCTGTAGAGTGGTCCACGGGAGCGAAGCCGCGGGCACAGCTAGTTTTTAATATATTGGTATTTGTCAGTAAAGTATACGTAATAATAAACATTATCAGTTTATCACCAAATTTTAAGGTCAATGGGAAGTTAAAAAAATCTTGGGATATAAATTGTGTGACAGACGGACATACAAACACGAGAGTGACAGCAATAGAGCTCCATTTGGACTGTTCGGGTACGGAATCCTAAAAAGGGGACAATATTAGGTACGTAAATACCATTTTCTCAAAAATGGTATGTAATGTTATCATAACATCTCTAAAAAGTATCCAGAAAGTGAACTTTACCGGACACTTATTCACAACAGTCCAGTAAGAAGCGAGATTTTAAATTTGGAATCTCCTACTGTCCAGTAAATAAGTATGTAATTTACTTACTGGACAGTAGTAGGGATTGGTCTGATATATCAAAACGTAACTTATATCAGATATGTGTTAGATATCATATCATATCGATATCTATATCAAAATAACCGATATTACAAAAACCGTATCTAATAAAAACCTTACTAGCGTGCGAGATCTAATAAGTCAAAACTTAAAACCGTAACAATGCGGAAACGTACGAACTACGAACAAAACGCTAACTTCACAAACGATAGGAACCATAATTATGCGCTACCTCTCTTTCTAAGTATTATTTCCCGTTCGTTGTTAGTTTTTCATCTAAATAACATTTTAAATTATGCAAACTCTACTAAATGATATCGATATCTGAAAACCGTTTTCGATATCGATATGAAATCTGTATATTGGTTACATAATTGTTTGTGCAAAAAAACCGAAAACACCCATCTCTAGACAGTATGTCATCCACTTCAGATCTGCTTAGAAAAAAAAAAACAGTACCAGCCAGACACATATTAGAGTTTAGCCATTATAACATGGTTATAGGAGGGAGGCTCAAAATATATATCTATCTATCTTTTTGGTATGACATTTTATGAGATAGATATATTTTTGAGTCCGTTAATCAAGACGTACGACAAACAAATATAAATGCCCCCGGTAAATCGATCACAATATATATCTATCAGTAATTGCCCTAATATGAATGTAACCAATATTAATTAAACGAATTTGTTGTTAAACTTTCTTTCATTTTTGAGAAAAGCATTATACAAGCCTCAACCAGTAAGAAAGCGATCCTGGCCTCGTATATAACCGGACCTCACCTGCGGTTCGGTCCGGTTAACTCATACTTGGCCAGGAAAGCTTACTTACTGGATCTGCAGTAATGTACTAGTACGTATATTAAATTACCAACTTAATTTACTCGAAACTCCTTTTCACAGATGAATTCGAGGACGAAGATTCAGATTCAGAAGAGAATCAAACTGACGAGAATGCATCTGACAACGAAACAAAAGAAACTGATAAACGTGAAGAGAAACAAGAAGCCGAAAAAAAAGAGGCTAAAGTTGAAACAGAAACGGTGAAAGATGATAAAAAACAGCAACAGAAAAATGAAGAGAAAGCTAAGATACCAGTAAAGGTATTAACGCAAGAAGATGTGGATAGTGGCAAATACAGTATATTGGATATTGTGATGCCACTGCCGGGGTACTCGATAGACTACCCTCCGAATATGAAGGAGTTTTATTTGGACGAACTGACGAAGGTTGGACTTACGCCGGAGATGAGGCATAAGATCAAGTAAGTTATCCAGTTTGTTAACAATACAATATTTCTGGTCTTGAGTAAGCAGCTTTAGTGGTGATTAAAATCAACATGTAGCTTAAGTTTTCTTTTCAGACCATAATATTATTAAGATTAACCCCTGACGGCAAAAGAGGGGTGTTATAAGCTTGACGAGTGTACCTGTGTGTTCCATATGGTGTCAGACGTAAAGAATTTCACCATCCCATATCTTCCCGTAGGTGTCGTAAGAGGCGACTAAGGGATACACCAGAGAATGGGCAACAGCGCTCACTGTACACTTTAACAACAGAGTGCGATCGCCAAATCAATATAAATAGCTCAAAGAAAAATGGTCCCGAGTGCCCGGCAGCCCGTCTGCCCTCGGCTACCGTAGCGGTCGAGGCGATGGCGGGCCCCGAGTGCCCGGCAGCCCGTCTGTCCTGTGCTACCGTAGCGGTCGAGGCGATGGCGGGCCCCGAGTGCCCGGCAGCCCGTCTGCCCTCTGCTACCGTAGCGGTCGAGGCGATGGCGGGCCCCGAGTGCCCGGCAGCCCGTCTGCCCTCTGCTACCGTAGCGGTCGAGGCGATGGCGGGCCCCGAGTGCCCGGCAGCCCGTCTGCCCTCTGCTACCGTAGCGGTCGAGGCGATGGCGGGCCCCGAGTGCCCGGCAGCCCGTCTGCCCTCTGCTACCGTAGCGGTCGAGGCGATGGCGGGCCCCGAGTGCCCGGCAGCCCGTCTGCCCTCTGCTACCGTAGCGGTCGAGGCGATGGCGGGCCCCGAGTGCCCGGCAGCCCGTCTGCCCTCTGCTACCGTAGCGGTCAAGGCGATGGCGGGCCCCGAGTGCCCGGCAGCCCGTCTGCCCTCTGCTACCGTAGCGGTCGAGGCGATGGCGGGCCCCGAGTGCCCGGCAGCCCGTCTGCCCTCTGCTACCGTAGCGGTCAAGGCGATGGCGGGCCCCGAGTGCCCGGCAGCCCGTCTGCCCTCTGCTACCGTAGCGGTCAAGGCGATGGCGGGCCCCGAGTGCCCGGCAGCCCGTCTGCCCTCTGCTACCGTAGCGGTCAAGGCGATGGCGGGCCCCGAGTGCCCGGCAGCCCGTCTGCCCTCTGCTACCGTAGCGGTCAAGGCGATGTCGGGCCCCGAGTGCCCGGCAGCCCGTCTGCCCTCTGCTACCGTAGCGGTCGAGGCGATGTCTTTCGGCTGATATAATAATGATGATATGATGTGTACCTACGTATTTGTATCTTATTGTATTTGTGTATCTGTCTGTGGCATCATAGCTCCTAAACGGATGAGCCGATTTTGATTTCGTTTTTTTTTTGTTTGAAAGGTGACTGTATCGAGATTGTCCTTAGCTATGTACTCGTATGATGAAAATCTGTTAAGCCGTTCAAAAGTTATGCGTATTTATTTTACAGAGTTTTTTTAAAGAGGTATTTGTACTGGTTTTTTTTTTAATTTTTCTTGTCGTTATGGTTCCTTTGTCCAGAATTTTTTTTGTGTGTCTCAAAATTGATTTTATTTCTAGTAATTGACTGATAGTTAAAATTCTATTCTACTGTTTCTAAATCGTTACCAATGTTTATGCTCGGTACAATCTCTATTTTCGCAATATGTTTAATTTTCCGTCTAATATCCCACCACATTAATTGAACTATCGTAGTTTACCCAAGTGCTTACACATTGTAATGCTGGGCATATCAATGTCTTATTAGCTTACGCATCGCTAAAATCTGCAGGTATTTTTTATTTTAAAATTTAATTTTCATAAATGATACCTAGTTGATGGTAGAATAGATTATTGCAAGGTTGCCTAGCAATATCTAGCCGCAAGATTTTTGCGGTGGGATCTCGTACTATTGTTTAATACAAATAGATAATTATAATATTCCTTATTATTATTATACCATTGAATAAACAGGGTATTAAGCGTGTATTAATGTTCCCAGGAGCTACAGCATGTCCGGTGCCTACCGCCATGTACTGATCCGGCCCAGCGACGTGGAGTGGCGCTGCGTGCGGTACTCCGACCCCTTCGCCGACCTGATCCCTTCGGACCTCGACGATATGCACAACAACAAGATCAACGGTATCGTTGAAAGTAAGCAATACTTCTTCTTATTAGCGTCTCCGTGACAAACAAACCCTTCTTAATAAAATGCCTTGCCTGACGCAGTATTCAGCCACGGTATCCTCACGTGAATAGACAAAAACACGTGCGGTGCAACATGAAACAAGATATAACAATAGCTATTTAATAAATAATTAGCTCTACTGCGCAACTTAACTTAATACATAATAAAAAAACAGTGTACCTTAGAAAGTTAATGAAATAACTACTATAAATACTATATTTACCAGCCTTTTATAGAAATAGGGTACAATGTATCCCAGTAGATTAGCAACTTTTCCGGCGATATCGCTCCCATCGCCATGGCCGAAAGTAGCATTCAAACAAACTTAACTCAAACTTAACTTTCTATCAATGAAAAAAATGTCTTAATCGGATCACAAACTTTCAGAGATTAGGTACAAACAATCAAACAATTTCATATCTTTATAATATTAGTTCAACTTAGAATATGCGGATACTATTACTTTACTTCACAAGTAGCAAGTGTGGAGTTTCTTGTCCGTTCTTCTCCATAACAAGCTACTTTCCGTATGGACGGTAGAATCAATAATTATTAACTTTATATTTATATATATTATTGACATTGAAAAGTCCCGCTTAATGGCCTAGTTGAAATAAATAACAGAAATTATTATTTTCTTTTTGTCAGAAAAAATACTAACTGGCGAAATGTGGCTGTACTATAAGTGCACTTCTGCCTAGCTTTTCGGGTAGTGCAGGCGTGTATTTGTGTATGTGACGCTCGGTCTGTTATATATGCTATATATACAAGAATGGAAATGCCCGACGTCCTAGAAAGGCATACATCGTCGTTGATATTCCAATACGTTCTATGTCAAAATTTTATGATTTTTTGTTTTTTTTATAAATGATTTAACATTTTAATCCGACCGTATCCGTAAAACGTTCTATGTCAATAGCCAATCAGATCGCTGGATTCGAAACGGATGCAGTAGGTCACGTGACACAAAACACTCATTTTGATATTGCAATCTATGTCAGATGTTGCTTCACTTACAAACTTTTCAAATATTGGCAGATATTTGCAAAATAGACACTTTTAAACGTTTTGATTGTAGAAGAAATGTTTTAATTTTGACTGGAAATACTTTCGGATAACCAGTATATATTTATTACAAAAATGTCCTATGTTGTTACTGAAATAACATTATTTGACTAAAACAAACTATACTCTGATTTTTAATTTCGTAGACTAAACTGACATTTAGGGGGTTGTCACTTTATCGTTACATAAAAATAGTGTCGTATCCTGACTATCCTGAGTGATCGAAAATTTAACTATTTGACGGCAAAAAATACATTTGTTAAGAAACTACCGGCCCTTATTTGTTTCTACTCATTTATGTCAGACTTCGTTGACCGATCCCGTGCATCTCGCATCCAGCGCATTCTCGCAACCTTAACCAGGTCATCGGTCCACCTAGTGGAAGGTCTTCCAACGTTGTCAGTTTAGATATGAAATTAATAATCACAACATAAAACTGAAATGCAATTGGTTCTATGTCACTGAATCTCTGAACTGAAATATTAATATCACTATTTTGTTGTCAAATATGATGAAAAACATCCTTATTGATAATGTAGTTTAAAAATGGAATGGTTCCCTATCTATTTGCATAAAAACTTTAGACATAATATAACATGGCATACGTTTGTTTATCCTAATTATATTTACGCAAAACATTATTTTCGCATAACAGCTTACGCATAATTTTTTGAGCATAATTACTCTAATCATAATAATGTTTAAGGATAACATTCTAAAGCATAAATTTGTTTACGCATAATGATATTAAAACATATTTTTGTTAAGCAAAACAAATACGCGCATAATAATTAACTCCTGAAAAGTTTTTGTTTCTTTTTTTCCTGTAAACAAGCATACACCATGCATGCAGCAAGCATGCAGCATGCAAACATGGAAATCGCAGGAATTGGTCCCTGGGGTGGTCACGGCGTACAGTGTGTTCTAGTGCGCCGGTGATGGGGGGTACTCCCCCGAGGAGGGTCCGGTGACGGACAGCCGCGGCGGGTTCGCGGTGAGTGCTAACGCGTGCCCGTGTTCCCGCCATAAGCGGCACAGGAGGACACCGTGGAGTTTTAGTGGGTTAGAGTCCCACATAACTGCACTATCTCCCCGTGGTAGCGCAGTATGCATGAGCATTTCTCGACGCAAAAAAAAAGGGATAGGGCAGACAAGACTACGTAAATATGTCACTAAAATAAAATACGTAAAAATAACTCAAATTTGTTTCCGTTATTTATGCATATTATGCCTTAATACTATTATGCTTATAGTCATTAGGGCTAGTAACATTATGCGAATTAAAATTATGCCAAAACAAATTATTTCAAAACAGTTATGCCAAAGTATATTAGGAAAAAAGAACATTAACCAAAAAATGGGATCCCAATATCAATATCATCAATACATATAATAAATCTGTAGAAAAATATTTTTTGTACATCGAAAACAATTCCAAAAAAAATAGCTAGGGTGTTAAAGGATAACCAACAGAACCCATTTCCAGCATTTTTGGAATTTTTGTCTGTTTGTCTGTTTATTTGTGCAAGCATCACGTGAAATGTACGAAACCAATGTAGATAACTTTTATACATAAAAATTGTGCGTAACTTGAAGAATTACTTAGTTTTTGTTTCATCGCAATCGGTTCACACTATCAAAAGTTAGATGAATTTAAAGTGTTCAAGAAGTAAAATTATCACAGCTCACGCAATTCAGTTACTCGGACAGTTGAACTCGCTATTCGATAGATGGCGTTGTGCATTTAAAGTCATTTTCTGAATCGCGGTGTTAAGGTTTTACGCGAAAGAATGACGCTAGCAAAAAAAAAAAAATGTATGCAGTATGTATATATATGTGTATGTAGGGTAGGTAGGAAGGTAAATAGGGTAGGGTTGGCAGGCAGACGACAGGAGCGAAGCCGCGGGCACAGCTAGTAATCACTATAAGTAATCGTTACGACACTAAAATGTTTTATCTCTCCTGAAAAATCAGCTTAATCTGACATAGAACGTATTGCAATATCAAAGTGTGTATGACTAGATGTATGAATGTGAGTGAAGCAAAAGAAGTATGTAAGGATCGTAGCAGGTGGCGTTGTGTAGTTTTTGCCTACCCCCATGGGAAAAAGGCGTCATTTTATGTATGTTTGTATACAACAACGGAACAAGGCGTGGGTAATCCTTATTCCGGCAAGTGAATCGATTCACTTATTCCGACTCCGACTCCGGTACCGATTCACCTTAGTTATTCCTTTGGCACCGTTTGGCTCCGGGCGCTCCGGCACTCACTCGGTCATTTTGGTTCCCCGATTCCCCCGGAACATTTGATTCATTCGGTTCGTTGGATCATTTGGCACATTTTGAATTGAACAAATTACAGACTTTACAGTAGGTCATTTCACTATGATTTAAATTTCGGACAGCGTAAATAATAAGGAAAGAAATAAATTAAATAAAAAATAAATATTTAGTAAGTACTTTAATAACTATAGCTAGGTAACAATTTTTGTTTTACTATTTTTACCTACTGTAGCGTTATAAAATAAAACTTTTAACACTATATTTTTTTACGTTAGTATAATTTTGTAATAAAATAAAATACACATAAATTATATAAAATAGAAAGGGTTAAAAAACATTTTTAATCCTAATAGTGCACTTCACTTATCGCTATGGTGAATTTTACTTAAGTATAGCCGAAAAAATCTGTAGACTAAACAAAATTATATAATATAAATCAATGTCAAAACAAATTAGGTTGGAACTTATTATTTATTGCTGTGGCGGCTGGGACACTTGAGTGTGAGAGCGACCGCCCGTAGCGAACCTGATATAAACAAAAATCTAAGTACCTAAATCCTAAAAAATGTACTTCACATAATTAACTAGTGTTCTATTTACTAAACTGCAAATCACATTTTATGCGTGCCAGTCAATCCATATTAAACTCGAACATCATAGAAATAAGAGCGCACCGTACTGTTATTATGATCGTCAAATAGTAAACGCGTTGCTCTCTTGGAAGAACCAAAACAATTTTGAACTCTAATTTCATGAAGCCAAGGCCGCTTATCGTTGCTTCGCGTCCGTGTTGGGTCTGACGTCTACCAACCAAACCAGACACGACGCACCGAGTGAGCGAGTGAACGAGTGCGAAGCCGCGCTCCGCGAGTCCGGCGCTCGGCCACTCGCTCCGGAATCATTTGGTACCGCGGTGCCGGTAAGGATTGTGAGGAATAAATAAGGTTTACGGATCCGCGTTCGGAACCGGCACCTTTGAATCACTAACTCCGGAGTTACCCACCGCTCAACCACAACACCTGACAAAATAGTACATCGAATCCTGGTATTTAACTTTTATTATCTATTTTAATGCT
Organism: Orthosia incerta; assembly: GCA_948252205.1. Lineage (NCBI taxonomy): Eukaryota > Metazoa > Arthropoda > Insecta > Lepidoptera > Noctuidae > Orthosia > Orthosia incerta. Next base: position 32,428,727 of record OX411746.1, read on the forward strand.
GTACATAAAGCCTTAACGTATTTTATCTACTTTCATATTGTAATAATATTCGAATCATAAACTTCAAAACATAGTATATGATGCGACTAGTGAATAAGGGACGGATTTAAAGCGAGGGCCATAGAGGAATCACGAACAAGTGAAGGATTCCTTCATCCGACGCTCGTGTTTTAATAACCGTTATTATATGACCATTGCATAAACTACAATTTTTTTTCTATTACGATACAGGGCAAATCCAAGAAGTTAATATAACCAAGGAGTTTCCATCAATTAGTAGAGAAGTTATACTCTAGGGGGAGGGCCTGGAGATCCGTAACACAGGGCTTCCCTTGTACGGACTCCAGTCTCTCACAAAGGAGCTTCTTGCAAATGTGTTGATATAGTTTTAAGTACATAGATTTAAGGCTTTAAGTAATAAATTTTATTGTTTTCTCTCCACAAAGGATTTGTGGAGAGAAAACGTTTTTTTTTTTTGTGATAGAAAGCATAAATGCGGGGTGCGCCATTTTTACCCGACTGCGGGAAGGAAATGTTTTTCTGTTTAGAAATTTTTGGCTCCAATTTTTACTTGTCTGTGGCAACGCCCGCTTTAGCGCATGCACGGTTAATGCGGTGATGTACTGGGTTTTGGCGCTATTTTTTTTTTCTGTACTGAATTTTTATTACTCTTTTGACTTTTTTCTTTTAATTAGTAGATTCAATCCCAATGTATCTGTGTAGATAAAGTAGTGTATGAAACTGCACATAACTAGGTATTAAAACATTCGTGTGAAACTATTAAAAACCTCGTCTATGGCTCGGTTTTTAAACACACTCATGTTTTAATACCCCTTATTATGCAACAGTTTCATAAACATCTATTACAAAATCTATAATCCCACTCATGTCAGTCATATCATAGATGTAGAAGTCTGTATATTTGGATGTTTGTTAATTAATCACGCACTAACGAATTTGAATAAGATTTTGAACACAGGTAGACCATGGCCTGGATTAGGACAAAGGATACTTTTTAATTAGAAGTTTCAGTAGTTCCCGTTCTCGTGGAATATTATCGAACTTTACGGGTGAAGCCACTGGCAAAGCTAATTAAAAATATTTGTGTTAACTTTTCTCCCTCTTGAAACACTTAATTATCATTTTCAGATGGCAAATTCAAAGCCCTGATCCTGAACATGACTCTCCCAGCAAGTTGCTACGCCACCATGGCTCTACGAGAACTCCTCAAGGTAGACACTTCAAGCGATAGCCAAGCGTCGCAGAACAACTACCACAAAGAACGAAAGTCTTCCACAGCAGAAGAGAACGAAAACGGAGAAAAGAAGAGAACAGAAAGTGAGAGTGGGGAGAAAAGTGGAAAAATGGAAACCGAGAGTCCAGAGAAATCGAAGGTGGAACCTGAGAGTACACAGAAATCGAAGGTGGAACCTGAGAGTACACAGAAATCGAAGGTGGAACCTGAGAGTGGAGAGAAACGGAAGATGGAGAGTGAGACGGAAGAAGACGCTAAGAAACAGAAAGTAGAAGAATAAAAGATTTTATTTTATTTTCAAACGTATTTTATTTGTTCTTGTGTGCTGGTTTAGGTGTGGAGCGTTGATCTGAAATAGAAAGAAAATAGGTTAATAACTGTAAGTGGTATAAAAAGTAGGTTCGAAATTCTTCTGGTCGATCAGATAGAGTTGGGGGGCTAGCATAAGCTCTTCTCGTCTAAGAGCTCATGACTCAAACTTAAATAACATAACCCTGTCTTTGCTGTCTTGCAGTTGAGTAAAAACTATGGCTCCCATAGCCAAACCTCGGACTACCCAAGTATTTAATAGTAGTCTATGGGTCTAGCTATACACGTGGCGCCACGCGAGCAGCCTTCTATGCTGGAGTCGTTTAAGACATCTTGAGGCATAGCCGCTTTTATGACATGGTTTGTTGAATACAGGCCTTCTGATCACAAGCCAAGAGACAATACTGGGGCCCATAGCAATGCTGCGACTCTTGGATCCTACAAGGTCTATACCCGCGAAACCGCGAACGCGGCAGCGGTAAACTAGGGGTCTGTTATTTGAGACACTGATTCCTGTCAGACAGGTGGAATGTGATACAAAGGTACATAAATTACAACTAGTACTCACATTGATTCCCGCCAGCGACTCCTGGGCTCGTTCAATCCCGTGTGTGGCCGGTGGTTATCGTGTGAAGATATATATATATATAATATTAGAGGAATAAGAGACTACCGACGTAATCTGGACCGAAATCGCCGGCAGGCCACCAGACACGTTTCCGACACAAAAATACTTCGCTGTGCACGAATTATATACACAAACAATTGCACGGGCGATTCCCAGTACCACTCGCGGTTCGCGAACACAATCTCGGATAAGGATTGGCTGGTTATTTATTAATTTCCGTTAGACCAGATCAAGACCACTCTTTTTCCGTCCCGCGATGTCAATTGTAGAGGCAAGATAAGTCTGCGCGCGGCCAAAATTACTAATCGTTTGTCATTTATGTCAGGTGTCAAGAGAGTCTAGTGTATTCCGTGTTTTCATTCGTTTCCGAAGTAAATAATCGCCATCATTATGACAAAAGTAATTTAAAGTGCTGGCAGTGATGTTTTCTTGAAGTGAACAAGACAATAAAGGGCCTACGGTACCGTTTTATCTAGTGATTATATTCTCTTTGTCAATCACATTCTTACGAGTAATGTCAAAGTTAACTCAATCAAAAGCTGTCAAATCTATGACAGCGAGCTGACACAATGTTTTAACATTATAACAAAAAGGAACGAAATGTTTGGTTCAGAACATGGTTTAAGGATGCAATTACTGTGACTGTGAGTATATGTAAGCATTCTTTTCATGCCAATTTTTAAGTTAATCAGATTGCTCTTGACGATATTTTATATTTTATTTTATTAATCATGCGGGTTGCAATCTAGTATTTATGCTTTACAATTTAAATTGTAAGGAAACGATTAGCAATTGTTCCTCGTACCTAATATACCTACTGGCCTTTCTTTATTGACGTGGGTAAAAGACCAGGGGTGTGGGATTCACCCACTTCGGTGATCACCATCAGCACGTAGAAGAGGCCCCGTAAACAATCAAAAGACCACCCTGGAGCCCCCTATGCAACGCCTGTTAAGGCGCCTCCCCTCACCTCGCTGTGCACAGCAGCTCGTGATCACTGTGCCACCGTCTTTCCTGGAGACACTTGGTGGGTAGATAGAGTCCCCAATCTGAGCGCCCGCAACCCCGGAGTCCCGCTGCCTATGATGCAGGCGGGGTTTCGGCGTTTTAGCCAAGGAGAAGGAGGCCATTTCTCAGCCTAACAGCAGCGATTCTTGGTACGCTTTTGTCACTTTGCAGATGGCGCGAATCTGGTCATATACCCTCATGTCCATATCCGCCAGGATTACTAGTGGTAGAAAGCGTGCCAGGCCAGGAGTGTTGTCGCCTCAAAAGATCGTTCGGTATCCACATGCGATTCGAATGGCCATTTGCCGCTGCAGGCTGTTGATTTTAGTCCTGCAGCGTCGGACACCAGACAGTCTGTTTGACCAAACAAGTGCTCCATATAGGACCATCCATCGTACCGCACCCGCGTAGAGGTGGCGATTTTCTTCACGAGGTCCCCCGAGATTTGGCAGCAGTTTATGCAAAGTACCCACTGCCCTTCCAACGCGGTGAACCAGACGCTCGAAATGCTCTTCGAAGCCCCGTTAACCGTCCAGGGTTAGGGCAAGATACTTTATGTACCGACCCACCTGGACCATACCTACCTGCCTGGCGTCATGATTTAGACGCCTACCATGAGCGCTGCTGGTTCGAAATGGCGCGGGAGAAGAGTGTCTGGAAGGACTTGTGGGAGGTCTTTGCCTAACTGTGGGACAGCAACGGCTAGAGAAAAAAAATACGATTACTTACGTGTGCTCATACTGCCTGGACCTCCTGTGCGGCGCGTGCAGCCAGGCGCGTGGCGTGACGTCACACGCGGCGTGTGCGGCCACGTGCGCGCGCAGCTCGCCCGGCGTGGGGAATGAGCGCGGGCACCACGAGCACTTGTGCGGCTTGTTCTGTGGACGGCAATGAGAAGACTCATGTAGACTACCGAGCAAAGCGGCTTCGGCGACACTAAAGCAGCGATACTGGAAATGTCTGGGGCACCATTCGAACGCAGCGACACTGTCAAGGCCATAGTAACAGTAGTTTTACTCGAAAGCGTAAGCGACGCGCATTACACGGTTCTGAGAACTTCTTTCCGCGAATTTTCAGAGTCGCTTACTCAGAAGTCTACCTTTACTGGCCTACATTAATCTAATTCGAAATTATCAATGAACTAGCTGTTGGTCCAGGTGGGTCGGCTTCGCTCCCGTGGACCACCCTACAGGATCCATTTTCGGGATTAAAAAATAGCCTATGTCACTCAGGAATAATGTAGCTTTCTATTGGTAAAAGAATTTTTCAAATCGGTCCAGTAGTTTCGGAACCTATTCGGTACAAACAAACAAAAAAATATTTTCTCTTTATAATTTTAGTATAGAGTATAGATATATATATGATGATAGAATGGTTTGTCTGACCAAATTTCTGTCTAGGCAGACACAAGCCATCGACGCGAGGGATATTGCACAAGTACAGGCGCAGAACCGAAGGCTTTACGTGCTTTTTCAGGCAGAAGGGGTTAGAAAGAGGCTAATATGGCGCAAAAGTCTACTGCTAGATACTGAAAAATTTCTATTGCCGATTAGCACGTTGAACAATTTGGGAATCGAACCTAGGATCAACCCTACTCTCACACTCAACTGACAAGTTACGCTTTGTTCGATTTGGGAACCGAAACCAGCAGCCGAATTGCGCAAATGAATTCGGCAAGGCGAAGGCTTTGACCGCTATCAAATCGACCAATCACACAGACGGAAATCCACATCGCGTCATTCATCTCGCATGTCTAGATTGGTCGATTTGATAGCGGTCAACCCCTTTGTGTTGCCGTATTCACTTACGCAATACGGCTGCAGGAACCTACGCTCAGCTGAGCGACGAAAGTTTCACATTTCGACACTAATTTGAACGCATTTTTGGGCGCAAATAAATAACATAAGAAGACGGAAAATTGCAAAACGGCCTCCATACAGGGATAGATTAGTAGGTCAATAATGCAAATAATTTTATTTTGAACAGATAGATTTAGTCGTTTTTTCATGATATCTAGACTGCCAAAGGTCTGTTTATAAAATTTCGCGCGCTCGTTTTCGTCCTAAATCATTATCCATTTCGCTACAAATTTGCAAAAGTGTGTATTCGTACGTGAAATAACATCTATTTCTTCCACACGTGTTGTCGGTTGATATAAAATGCATTTTAACCCCGCGTACAAAATAGTTCGTGCCTTCGACTAGTGTACCCTTAATGGTGGTTGAAACACAAGGTGTATCTTTACGCGGTATCGAATTCATGTGAGCGGGGTGAGGGTTGGAGTACTGCATATTAAAAAGCGATTTTTAAAACGTTACCTTTGTATGGGTCATGCGATGGTAGTACAAGTTGGAACTCGCCGTGAAACATTTGCCGCATTCAGGACATTTGTGCGGCTTTTCACCTGCGGGCAATAAAGATAACATAGAAATCTATTGATAATTACACGGTTTATAAACTTCTACTGAAATTAGTTTATTATTGTTAAGATCTGTATGTATGGACAGAGTTATCCAGAAAAATAATAAAAAAATCTGGCACGTCTGGTTCGAGTTTCACGCAGTTCAAGCACAAAATATAAACAAAAACGGCGGCATTTTGTTTTCTTTTGATAGTTTTGTGAATCGATTTCTCTTATAATGGACCAACAGATATCTCGCAACGTGTAATTCATCGCAAATTCGTTGATTTCGACCTTCAAAATTAATTAAATCTTGGTGAAAACGCTCTCCCTCGATTGAAAACTTCAACTTAGCAAAGATCATTCTTTGCTAAGTTTGTGGAGTGTTAATTATAAGAGCAAGCCAGACATTTAGGTTTAAGAAAGGTAGCTATACATATTTTTAAATATTTCGTGAAAAGTACCTATATAAAATATGTTAAAATTTGTAAACTAGGGTATGTACATAATAATAGGTTCGCCTGGCCTGAGGACGTACAATAGTTTACGGAAGATAGACCATCTTCGCAGAATTACTTGTAGCTGCTGGATTGGTCTCCGAGGCCATAACCGAGGATCGAGATCTAGCAAGTAATTTGAAGTCCAGGACCAGGTGGGACCCCTGGTTAACGTCATAGGTGCTCGCGGGGTTTTGTTAAAAAGTTCGCACCCGATAAAATAGTAATTACGCATGTTATGTGTCCTTTTTGGCAATCTGCAAGTGGATCCCTGTCCAAAGGCCTCCTATGTGAAACTTTTCAGATATATTCTTGGTGTTTTCTCAGTAAGTCGCACCTACTCAGCTATCAATTTTTCCCTGTAAATATGTTTGCTTAAAAGCCCTGCCAGCTCCCCCTCTAAACGGTAGACACAACTCAATACCCATCTGAAAAACCTATATTTCGCAGGGTAAAATTAGTATATGTAGCTATTTACGAGTATGAGACGATATATGTTAACTCACCTGTGTGTATTCTGCGATGAGTGTTTAGCGAGCTGGATGTGCTGAAACCTTTGTTGCACACGTTGCATATGTGAGGCTTCTCGCCTGAAACAATTAATTTCAGCTCAATCTCTTCCGGCATCTATATTTCAAACTTAGTAACAATTTTTTTTTTATTGATAGTCTTTTATTAAAATTAGGCTGAGAGCACTTTTTGAACGTCAAAGTTCTAAATAAAGACAGTCTTCTAAAACGCCCGTCCGTCACCACTTCCTATTGTTTTAGTGGGGAAGAAGAAGTGGCGCAACAACCTCACTAGCAACACATCGATCTTCTCAAGTCATCAAGTTTAGGCCCACTTCATAAATCGAGTCGTTTCAGAACTGATCTACGAGTTTGACGCTATCAGTAGCGTCCATCAGTTTACATAGCGAGTTTCTTCCGTGCCTCGGAAAGCATGTTAAACCAGTTGTCATTTGAAGATCTTTGACAACCGTTACGGGTAGTAAGAAGCCGGATATCTGACACCAGTCTAGCCAAAGGGTATCGTGTTACTAGGTGTGGAGGTCAGATAGGCAGTCGGTCCATGTAAAATACTGGTACTCAGCTAAATCCGGTCAGAATGGAAGCCGAACCCAACACAGTTGGGATAAGGCTAGGCATATTGATTGAGTAGCGTTCATCAGTTCCTCTTAGAAGCAGGCAACAGGAATCGAACGCCACGAAATCAATTGAGAGACACATCGTTAGTGTGGAACAGCACCACATTTTGCACTCCAGGGCGGATTCACCCGTAAATCTACACCTGAGTATATGGTGCTACGGATCGACAGCAGCATCTTCCAGCATACTGCGAATACAATTCTATTCCTACGAAAATAAAAATAATAATATTCTAATACCAAAATAGACAATTCAGATCTTGCCTTGATCTACCTGCATAGCGCCTATGCAGGTAAAGTAAATACTCGTACGCGGCGTAATGGCGTTGTAATTTGACTTTGTCTTTTGCTCCGAGTCACGAGACATTTAGGAAAAGCCATCAAAACTTTTGATGGCTTTTCCAAAAACAAAACTTTTTGAGTTTTGATGGCAGTCATAGAACTGTCTTGTTAATGCGCCAGACTTATCATCTAACCGAAGGATGCCGAAAGAGATCGTGAGGCGAGTTACAGCACAAGCGATTGGACAAAATCTATGTGTCAAGAGAAAACAAAGAAGAAGATGACTGTCCTGTCAGGCCAAAGGTCCCTTCTCATATAAAGAAGGCAAGGGCATTGATCACCACGGTTTCTCAAAGCTGATTATCTAAGGTTTTGGTCTTTACAATTTACCCGTATGTGTCCTCATGTGCCTCTTCAACAGCGACGGCCGATCGAAGGTCTTCAAGCACACTTGACACGGCAGTATGTTCTTCATGTTCCCCGTCTTCTGGGGTAGGCAGAAGCTATCCTTGCTGCAGACCAGGCTAGTCCTCTCGTATAGCTTCACCAAGTGGTTGTTCAGTCCTTCGAGGAACTTGAAGTCGATGATGTTCAGCATTTTGTTCGGTTTCTTGCCCTTCGTTGATAAATCTAGAGGTTCTGTCTGCATCTCCATTTTAGTTCTTGATGAGATATTTTATAGTATGGTTGAAAGCATCAGGATGATTAAAGCTTTTGAAGAAGTGCCCGGTTGGTGTAGTTGCTTTATGATTTTTTAATAACTAATGAATCCGTATGATTTAGTTCGAGAGAGCACAAAAATTTTGGAAACAGTGCTGTCGCCAGTCACCAGATTTTAATTCATTTTAATTGCTATTCATAGGAATTATCTTTAAGCTGGGCTAGTTTAAGCTAGGCTTTATGTTCTAGTGCATAACCCGGATATTCCCATATTCACATATATTATTAAAGTCTTGTTAAGATCTGATCTTCACAGCACAAATCAAACTGATTTCCACTCGAATTTCCACAGGTAACTGTCATAATTTCCCTTGGGTCCTCCTATAAATACCTGAAGGGCTGACGGGTACAAATGACAGGGTGATATTAGTGTATTAGATTGTATAACAGTTGTGTCGACGATCGTTGAGTATTGTGGTGTCGCCGACAATGTGTTTTGTAGAGCACGGGACACTAATCGACGTGATTTGACGGTTTTTTTGTGAGAACCTTGGAGGAGGGTTGTTTTGGATGTGGTGGTTTTAAGTTTTTCGTTCCCTAGGACAGTGCAGATAATTCTGGTATTGCTCCTCGTTATGTTTTCTATGTGCATTGCCTTTGCGTCAAGCTTTCATGCGCCTACTGGCTAGCAAATGCGTTTTAAGGTTTTGGTGATGCTTTAATGCTATGCTCAATTCGTCTTATCAAGCGAAAAGTGGTAATTTGTTGACCGGGCTACACTAATTTTAAGATTTATCTTGTTTCTTTATGTAACCCATGGCTCATCAAAATGTTTTTGCGATGTATGTAATATGAAACCTTCTCTTTCGGTATTATCTTCAGCTGGCACCCTGTTTCCAAGCAGTGCCAGTTATATATATTTTATATAGACCTCAAGTTTTAATCCTGTAGTGAAGTTATCATAATTTTATATGCTCTAAAATGCTAACTTCACTACGGGATTGAGAATTACAAATATATAATTTTTCTTTTTGGTGCTAGAAGGAGTTGAATGACGTGACATGAAAAAGCAACCCATCCACACACTGCTGTAACCACTGGGGGGTGCTGCACTGGCAGGCGGGGGGCAGCTGCCACTGAGCTTGTTGTGTAGTTATAGTATACAATTTTCTTTTACGAGTAAGTCCTAATTAAAGCTTTTTGAATTTTTACCTCCTCAAGATATTTCTACATCAATGAAAAGTATTGAAGAAAACGTAATCGCCTATAAAGGTGACGCTGCGAAACTTTAGATTTCCCCGCTTTGTGCGACTAAACGCAAGGAAAGCGCGCCATACAAATATTTACGATTCGTCGCATTGTGTCGTATGCTGTCACTCACCTTTTATAGACTCAACAATGTGTTGGGATAGCGGATCGGGATACCGTAGCCGAGGGTAGTTTAAGGGTAATTTACAGATTAAAATCGAAGATACGGTCGAATAGGTGGTGATCAGCAAATATGCGGCGGAGTGAGGGAAACGTCTTATTGAGTATGAATTTATTATAACTATAGACGTGAGGGAAGATTCCGTTCAAACTTTTTTTAGAGAATTTAAATATGGAATCTGCTTAAAGCAATTGCTAAACAGTCCCGAGATTTTTATAATTAACAGTGGATAGAAGACATGTTGCACCGATCCAAAATAAATTGAGGGAAAAAAGGAACAGGAGTAAGAATTGATAAGGAAATCTTATCTCTTTTTCTTTCTTTTCTTCTCATACTTTTTGTATTTCAAATTCATTTACAGAAACTCACTGAAGTTATAGTTGAGACTGAGAATTTTCGGCTTCATTTTTCAGTACTTTTAAAAAATACTGGTAGAGGAAGATTATCGAGGTCATTTGCTACCCTGAACCGCACCAAACATCGTCACCACCATCTAATTAGGCTAAAGGCTTCCATTATAGTAAAAACCAATAGGTATTATAGGAAGTGACGCAGTACTATTGGTCCTATTGTACGCACCCCATAAGGTATATCCTATAGTTCTTTTGTACGAGGCCCATGGTTCCATAAGGCCAGTCGATTATTTTAATAAGCTTTGCAACTGGGTTATAGTGCTGAACGATAATGTGATTGATCGGTATATTGCTTTTATTATGTTATGTTCGGTTTTGTTAGTGAAAAGGTTTGGAAAATGTTGTGTTGTTTCCAAAGTAGTATAGTCTTTCGTATCCATTACTCCGATTGCTTTACATTTATAAAAAAACCTGCTTAAGTTTTAATTGCTTGTAGGTTTTATATATAAGGCAGCCTGAATCACTAAGCTAGATTTTTATAAGTACCTGATTATGCATTTTTAACCGACACATTTCTCTCTTAAATTTCTTAACAGTGACTCATAAACGAAACATTCTGTCGGCGGCTCATTCGGCAGAGAAACGTTTGTCGGAGGTAAGTTTCAGAATCTACAAAATATGTACCACACATACGCACTAAACGTTTTGGGAATACTTTCATTGCGCGTAGAGCTAAGGAGTAGAATTCCCTGTCGGAGTCTGTGTTTCCTGATTGCTACAATCACCCAGGTTGTATCATTCATATTTAAGTCTATCTATATTGCTTGTTTGTTTGTACCGAATAGGCTCCGAAACTACTGGACCGATTTGAAAAATTCTTTCACCAATAGAAAGCTTCAATTATTCCTGAGTGACATAAGCAATTTTTTAATCCCGAAAATGGGTCCTGTGGGGTGGTCCACGGGAGCGAAGCCGCGGGCAACAGCTAATCATTAATTTAAAAAACCGGCCAAGTGCGAGTCGGAATCGCACATGAATGGTTCCGTGCCATTATCGCAAAAAACGGCAAAAACATCACGTTTATTGTTTATTTATTTATTTATTTTAGTATTTATTTTATTCTGTTTTTAGTAATTTTTGTTATAGCGGCAACAGAAATCTCAACAACCACCACAATTTGTGTAAATTTCAACTGTCTAGCTATCACGGTTCATGAGATACAGCTTGGTGACAGACAGACACACGGATAGTGGAGTCTTAGTAATATACGACACATGTCTCTAAAAATACATGTGCTGGATCCAGGCCACCAAAATTGTTTCAACTATCATCATTTACCATCATATTTCCGTAACCACGACCTGAAATCAAGATAAATCGATCTACATGCGCTAAAAGGAATCCTCCCTAGATTCTCCAAGATAAAGCACTCTATCGTTGTATTCGCCTCGGCATTACGAGCAGAACAATCGGACGCTTTTATTTTCTTCTATTGTTATTTTAGCAACAAAATTCTCCTCGAAAGCTATTCAAATTCTGCTTTGCCTCTTATTCAAATACCCTCACAAATCGGATTTACTCGCAACTTGTTAAGACTGCCTTGTGAATCTACCTTTCTTTTTATTTATTTTTCATCTATGTGGAGGTAGAACGAAACTTTTATTTGTCTCTGTATCTACCTATCTACATTTACCCTGCTGGGGTATTTTTATTTTGGATTTGGGTCAGGCCTTCGATTGTGTTCGGCAAATTTACGGCGAATAAATGTATTTGGGTTATTTGTGTGTATGTGTATCGGGTTTGTGACTAGGGCACTTTTGTTAAGTTTCCAAGTAATACTAATGAGACGTTGATTGATTGTTGCAAGGATGGCAGGAGCGTGGGTGCGCGGGATAAGATTTCAGATCATAAGGAAACCCAGCAGCCTAATTGCGTAAGTATATTATCCAAAGCAAAAGAATCGATTCTTTCCCAAAACCGACTTTACGTAGTGCATATTGATACGAAAAGTCGTTTTTGGGCAGGAATCGATTCTTTTGCTTTGGATAATATACTTACGCAATTAGGCTGCTGGGCAGATTGAATGACATATTATTGTCGACTAAGCGAGGTTTAATTAAGATTAGGCCAAGTTACTGAACCTAATGTATTAACAGAAAATGTAATATCACTGTTTGCTTTTACCTAATAGATGAAAAATACGTGAATTGTATTTATTTTTCTGAAGAAAATTGCTAATAAAAATTTGAGCCGTTGCGTCGCGGGTCGCCTGTCAGATGTGAAACCTTGAAACTATTTTGTATGGAAAATATACCCCCTCGGCACCCACCCATCATCATCATCATCGGCCTATTAATGTTCCCACTGCTGGGACACAGGCCTCCTCTCTATGAGAGAGGGCCGTAATCCACCACGCGGGCCCAGTGCGGTTTGGTGGATGTCACATGTCTTCGATTTTTTGGTTTTAGGACATGCCGGTTTCCTTCACCGTTGTGAGAGCAGTGGTGATGAAATAATTTACACAAAGTAAAGCGCCTGCCTGGGTTCGAACTCACGACCTACAACTTGTAAGCCGCGGCCGATACCACTGGGCCACCATTGCACTCTCGGCACCCACCTACCTCGGCTTATTAATAATGGAAAGAAACATGGTATAATCAAACACAAAGGATTACGATTTTTGTTTAAGTAAATAGAATAGTTATTTAAAAAATAAGTTAAGATCATTTCATTTTCGAGTTATACGTGTCAGCACGCCAACAGTCATGTATTTCACATAAAAAAATTAAACTCGAAATTACAACATTCCTTTAATTCATTGACATTGGATTTACAAAACTATCACTTAGTCCTTATAAAGAAAAGTATAATTGAAAAAAATGAAGAGCCAAGAGTGGGTAATTTCCACCTCAAGTACCTATCATCTACCTTTACGAAGATCCCTCAAAGCAACACTACCTCCCGTAAGCCTCCAAACTAAAATTGAGAGGTAATAAACCGTCCCAAACTACCCTCTTTTCAAATATAAAAGCAGCAAAGTAAGAAACAAAAGGTTCTCACAATATTTTCGTCAAATTACGCGCTGTATCGATCCTGCGAGCGTCTGTTGCATAAATGCATTAGTCTGAAGATAGGCACCTCGCACTATTCAGTGCCAAGGGAGAGGCGGCAGCGGGGAACGTGCTGAGAGGTAGTGGGTGGGATGAAGTTGAATCGATTTCGTCTTTATTATTTGGGTGTGTTACCTTTGGTGTTAAACTTTGGTCTTTTGATCACATAATTACATGAAAAAAGATCTAGAATAAACTGTTTTCCGTCACAGGACCGGTCGATGAAATGTGGTAACGCTTGGGGGTGGCCGATGTTCAACAGTGGAAGTCTGAAATTTGAAGGCTGATATCATAATGATTATACATTGTTCTGAATTTATAAATAAATCAAAGTCAAAGTCAAATATATTTATTTCAACTAAGTCACCAAGTGGCACTTTTGAACGTCAACAATTAAAATTAACAAGTAATAAAAATTTACTCTACCGTGCATTCGGAGAAGAACGCACAATAAACTCCATACTTACTCTTTAAAAAAAAGTGTTTTACAATATTTACATAAGTACATACATTAATAAATTTATATATATGAGGAAGATGCACCCAGAATAGCACTACATACTATACTACGTACATGTATAAAGTATTAAAAGTGCTCACACATGTACTGTGTAGTTATATAATAGGTACCTACTAGAAAAACATTAACATCCGAAGCAGTTAAATTATGACCAATCCCAACTGACGGCGCCCGTTCACGAACATGACGCATGAATCGGCAACACCCAGCTCAACCATCATGAAGGGAACCGAATGATCCAAAACACATGCCAATAAAAAAAATAACTGTACTGACACGAGAAAGTATATTATTATGCTTTGCTAGGCATAGTTTTTGAGTTCTCCATAGGAAAGACGGCACCTACTTGATTATGTTGGACAGTTAAATCCAAATACCTAATCTTGGAAATTTAACAGCGGGGTCATATGGCAGCAAATTCAGATTAGTAGATTTTAGACATTCTTTTTGTAACTTTCCTTTAGCAAAGGAAATTATTCCGTACAGGGTATTTATGAAACTATAACTTTTATAATCTATCCTATCGTATTCAATAAGCATTTTCTATGTTCTGAAATTCGTCTTCAAAACTCACAAAAGTATTTTCTTGTTTTATAAATTCTCCAAAACGCTCATCTCCCGTCACTCGGACCACCCGTGCTCCTCTGCGTCCTCCCTAAATTTATTCTTAATAAAGCGCGGAGCGAGCGTCCGATGTATTTTTTGATATCTCTCGCTTTGCGATGAAAGCTCCCAATCGCCCGTGTTTTTCTTTGGGGATTGAGTTTGTTCAACGTTTTGATCACGTAGTATGGATGGCCGGCTAACGTATCGACTAAAGTAATTTTTTACTGCGTTTGAATTTTATCTTTTGAGGCTGTTTATTTTGGCTTTTCAAAGAGTTGGGTTTTCGATGTTATTGTGGTACGTAAGTTATGTAAGTTAAATCTTTGAAAAAAGAAAAATGTGGGAGCAGGTATACTTCAGTCCTTTAAAAGCAGAAGCATTTCGTGCCAGTATAATACTAAGGATCGCAACTTATGCAAGTTCATCACTGTCACAGTACCTACTAATGTGGTAACACACATTGACGTTAAAGTCGCAATATTGTTATCTACTTCTAAAGTGACAATAATATGTTTTGTCTATTTTCTTCAGCTATTTCGTTTGATCCTTACGTTTAAAAATGATGACTGATTGACTCGACTGATTTCGAATAAATATGTGCGGTGTTGAACATGTCTAACATTTGCGATACGCACTGACTTGTTTCAAATTGTTAACGAATTGAAATTGGTTTTTATTGACTACTACATTTTTTCCCCATTCCACAGGACCCGTTATTTTTCGGGATGAAAAGTAGCCTATGTTACTCCGGAATAATGTAGCTTTCCATTAGTGAAAGAATTTTTCAATCGGTTAAGTAGATTTTTAAGTTTATATATTACAAACAAACAATCAAATCTTTTCTCTTAATATTACATTATTAGTGTAGAAGTGTAGGCAGGTGAACTGACTGTATTTTCTTTGGAGCCAGCTTTTCAGCTTTTGAATATTATTATTTATCGAATAGTAGACCCAATTTCTCGCAGAAATAGTTTATTAAATAGAAAACATAGCCTGAATAGCGTTAGGACCAACCAACACGCCATATTAGTTTGACCAAAGGACGTAAGGATAAAACGAAAAACCCACCAAAGTTTACCGACGGATTCATGACTGCAGTACTACAATGTTATTCGCTGATAGGTTATTTTACGGTTGGCTATCGACGTTGTCAGCTCAATACATGGATAAAGGTATACTACCTACCATAAACATGTTTTTTTTGAGATGGCAGCCGAAATTATCTACTAAGTAGCTATAGTACTTAGTAGATAATTTCGGCGTAATGTAAGATATAACATCATGTGTCGCCACATCGGCCGCTCTTGTGTGTCTTCCATCAATCGGATCCGAATGGAAAGCCTTTATGCCGCAGTGGACGTCTTTTGGCTAAAATGATGATGATGATATTGCTTATCATCGTGTCATGCTCTGCCGCAGAGCCACCCATTTAGAAACTGATCTATTATATCTTAAAATGATGTACGTCAAACGTACATCATGTACGTAAAACCGTTATCGCTGTACGTGCTTTAGGTAATGATAAAATAGACATTGATTGTGGCTCTGCTGCAGAGTATACTCTCTAGCAGAGCCACACAGAACATATACTCAGGCAAGATAAATGCTACTGTTTTTTTATGAAGACTATTGTACGAATAATGCATATTGCGTACGTGTTTAAAAATATCATTATTAGACAGTGGTTTTATTTATTTTAACTTTACAAAAAAAATATAGAAAGCGCCTGATTATTTTGTGACAGCAAATGTTGTGTGCATCAAATGACGGGAGTATGGCTACAAATTGTCATGCTATATGCGTGAGAGCAATGTACGAGCAATGTACCGAATGTTCGTAAAATTTGAAGCAATGTACTATTTGAAAACCACAGTTTTCAGATAAAAGTATTTGAGCCACCAACCTTATATCAGAATGGCGGGTGTGTTAAAAATCTGAACAAATTACCTACTATCTGACTGTGAAATGCCTACCGTAGCAATGTACGTTATCATATTAAAAGCATAACCAGATGCTATCAACAGTTAAAGAGTAATTATAAAAATAAAATTACTCCATATTTAGAGCCTGCTCAATTTTATTAGCAACTAGTTGTGCCTACGTTATACGTTGCTATGTCTAAACTAAAGGGATTTCTTGCGTGAACAAATGGCCATATTGGTCATGCGATATGCGTGAGAGCAATGTACGAGCAATGTACCGAATGTACGTAAAATTTAAAGCAATTAACTATTTTACAACCACAGTTTTAAGAAAAAATATGTGATTCCTGATGTTGGAATGGCGGGGGTATATTCAAAATCTGATCAAATTACCAGCTGGCTGAGTGTGAAATGCCTACCGTAGCAATGTACGAGCAATGTACGTTATCATATTAAAAGCATAACCAGATGTTATCAATGGTTAAAGAGTAATTATAAAAATAAAGAACAATGGCGAAATCATAGCTGACTTAAATTTGAGCGTCTGAAAGTGAGTTATATACGAAAGAAATTCTATTAATTGTCTACGTTTTTCAAAATATAATTGGGCGGGTTTAAAAATATCATTATTAGACAGTGGTTTTATTTATTTTAACGCTACTAAAATATTCATAGAAAGCGCCTGATTGATAGTAGAAGAGAAAAAAGTATGCACAGAATATTTAATTTCCGTTTTTTTTCAACGAGACCACTAGACGACACCACCTGGAGTGTCTTTTCCCCTTAATGAAAATCTAAACTAATCATATACATTTATCGTAGTTGGCAATGGCATATTTACCAAAAAAAATTGTAAACAAAACCCAGCGGTGTCGTTGACAATACATGGGTTATTTTATGTCAGCAAAATTTTTCCTAGACAATCGGCCTTTCTATTCAATTAAAAACATAGTAAAATAAGACGGACAATGTTTATTT
Organism: Orthosia incerta; assembly: GCA_948252205.1. Taxonomy (NCBI): domain Eukaryota; kingdom Metazoa; phylum Arthropoda; class Insecta; order Lepidoptera; family Noctuidae; genus Orthosia; species Orthosia incerta. The sequence continues at coordinate 32,445,832 of OX411746.1, forward strand.
CACAAAAGAAAACAGTCCATTATTTTTCCTTAAATTCTACATTATAACTAGTTTACATACAAAATATAAATAAAAATAAGACTCAAAGGAAGCAAGAACATGAACATAAAATATGCATTAGTTTCGTTCGAACACTCACAAATGATGATACTAAAGAACCGCCCTTTGTACCGATTCTAAAATCTTGCCAATACATAATAATAAATTGTAGTTCGATCGGATCGGGATCGGTCTATTATCACTGATAGGACTATTGTTGCCAATAAGCCGGATACAGTGGTGATAGACCGATTCGCGCGCCGCACAATGACAATCGATGTCACCATCCCGCATGACGAGAACCTCGTGAAAGCTGAGAAAGAGAAACAAATCAAGTATCTTGACTTAGCACACGAGGTTGTCGACATGTGGAATGTGGACTCAGCGATCATTGTGCCGACTTTCCTTACGGCCAGCGGCCTGATGGCCAAGAGCCTCGACGACCATCTGTCGAGGCTGTCATTGGGTGGTTGGATCAAGGGTCTGATACAGAAGGCAGTACTCCTCGATACGGCTCGCATTGTGAGGAGGTTCCTGTCTCTGGAGCCCTAACCACCGGTAGCTTGGACCCTGTTCCCGATACCGGTTGGCCTTTATTTTTAATATTTTTAAATGTTTTTAAGTTTTCTTTATTTTTAATATTTAAAAATATACTAAATTAGAAAGAAAGTAAATAAAGGAAATAATAATTGTAGTTCTAAAAACTAAAAAACACGCTTCAATCGTAAACTGAACTACAAAGTCGCCAATCCTAAAGATCCTGGTAGGGATAATGGATCGATGTTCAGAAAACGTAGAACGGACCAGATTTGACATTTCTAAGACATTTATACTAAGAACACTACAAAATATTGAACGAAATGATAATGATCCTCATGGAAACTTCAAATATTCAAGAATCCATTATCGAAGAATATCTCACTTTTAGTGATGACTAGCTGTTCCCCGCGGCTTCGGCCCCGTGGACCACCCCACAGGACCCATTTTCGGGATTAGAAAATAGCCGAAAGGCAAAGTTAATTTTGTTCCTTCGTTAGAGCAATGTTCGGTGCTTTCAATGTTTATGAACGTTAGTAACGTTACCTATTTATTTTGGTGAATGTAGCTGTTTATACGGAACCCTCTGTGCGGAACCCAGGATTTGCCATCAAAGAGACTGACCGTGTCGTCAGAATGAAATACAAATAGTTATGATGCTTTCCAGCGTCTATATATCAGCAAATGGGAATTAACTACATTATCTTACTTAACTGGAACAGCCTTACGGGCCATATCGTCGTAGCACTCCCATTCAGAATTACGCCGTAGACAGTTAGTTTTATAATGACCAACACCGCCGTTATTTGGAATAAATTCAACTACAGATGCTAATACAAATATTTTGTAGCGTTAAAATAAATAAAACCACTGTCTCATAATCATATTTTTAAACCAGCCCAATTATATTTTGAAAAACGTAGACAATTAATAGAATTTCTTTCGTATATAACTCACTTTCAGACGCAAAAATTTAAGTCAGCTATGATTTCGCCATTGTTCTTTATTTTTATAATTACTCTTTAACCATTGATAGCATCTGGTTATGCTTTTAATATGATAACGTACATTGCTCGTACATTGCTACGGTAGGCATTTCACACTCAGCCAGCTGGTAATTTGATCAGATTTTGAATATACCCCCGCCATTCCAACATCAGGAATCACATATTTTTTCTTAAAACTGTGGTTGTAAAATAGTTAATTGCTTTAAATTTTACGTACATTCGGTACATTGCTCGTACATTGCTCTCACGCATATCGCATGACCAATATGGCCATTTGTTCACGCAAGAAATCCCTTTAGTTTAGACATAGCAACGTATAACGTAGGCACAACTAGTTGCTAATAAAATTGAGCAGGCTCTAAATATGGAGTAATTTTATTTTTATAATTACTCTTTAACTGTTGATAGCATCTGGTTATGCTTTTAATATGATAACGTACATTGCTACGGTAGGCATTTCACAGTCAGATAGTAGGTAATTTGTTCAGATTTTTAACACACCCGCCATTCTGATATAAGGTTGGTGGCTCAAATACTTTTATCTGAAAACTGTGGTTTTCAAATAGTACATTGCTTCAAATTTTACGAACATTCGGTACATTGCTCGTACATTGCTCTCACGCATATAGCATGACAATTTGTAGCCATACTCCCGTCATTTGATGCACACAACATTTGCTGTCACAAAATAATCAGGCGCTTTCTATATTTTTTTTGTAAAGTTAAAATAAATAAAACCACTGTCTAATAATGATATTTTTAAACACGTACGCAATATGCATTATTCGTACAATAGTCTTCATAAAAAAACAGTAGCATTTATCTTGCCTGAGTATATGTTCTGTGTGGCTCTGCTAGAGAGTATACTCTGCAGCAGAGCCACAATCAATGTCTATTTTATCATTACCTAAAGCACGTACAGCGATAACGGTTTTACGTACATGATGTACGTTTGACGTACATCATTTTATGATATAATAGATCAGTTTCTAAATGGGTGGCTCTGCGGCAGAGCATGACACTTATCATCGATACTTACTAAGACATAGGTAAATATTATAATCGAACATGTTTACTAGCTTCTCGGAAATCTGACTACTTTTGTAACGTTTTGCGTTTGGTCTTTGGAGGCGTAGATTTGAAATAAGATTAGATATTTTTAGGGTTCCGTACCCGAAGGGTAAAAATGGGACCCTATTACTTAGACTCCGTGATCCGTCTGTCTGTCTGTCCGTCTGTCCGTCTGTCACTAGGCTGTATCTCATGAACCGTGATAGCTAGACAGCTGAAATTTTCACAGATGATGTATTTCTGTTGCCGCTATAACAACAAATACTAAAAACAGAATAAAATAAATATTTAAGTGGGGCTCCCATACAACAAACGTGTTTTTTTTGCGATAATGGTACGGAACCCTTCGTGCGCGAGTCCGACTCGCACTTGGCCGGGTTTTTAGTACTCTTGAACTTATTTCTTTTAAATATTCGAACTTTTTATCTTTTGTTTTACCATCATGATTTCTATTCAGCCAACTCTATTTCTAGATGAAAACTAAATCGAATTACCTCAGACAAAAATGCCAAGACAAACTCCAACATTAACTACCCTGCAAAAGTAAACAACTTTAGTATAAAATAAAATACACCTTCCCGAGATCCGACGTTAGCGCAAAACTAATTCAGGAGTATTCAGGACTAAGATAACTTTAGTTAAAATATACAGCTAAAGTTCTGCGGTAAAAAGGAGCCAGGATCCAAGATGGCGGGGCGTGGTGTTCAGTGGGCGGGCGGGCAATGGGCGGGGCCGCCCAACTGTGTCAAGTGTTTTCAGATGGATTATTTTTCTTTGATGGCCCTCGCCGAGAAAGCTCTCCGCTGTAATGGAGTGGGCTATACTTGTGTAGATGTCTCGGCTTTAATAATGGTAGTGTCTTTTATTAAAGTTGGTTTTAGCTGGATTGGCGCGGTTTGTTTACAAGCTTGGAGCTGGGTGTGGCTGCTGTTTGCGACTGAATGCAACTTATATAATATAGTCTTGATTGTTGAATGTAGCATTAACTGGTTCGGTATCCTAATAAGTTGATTACTTTTTATAATAGATCATATCCTTTGAGCATGTTAGGCTATTCAAACTGTCAAGTAAAAATGCAATTACTTATTCAATACAAGGAATTAAGTGAATGGAGTAAAATTTGTCTTACACCTAAATTGCCCTAAGGCTTAGGGCAAATGCCTAAGCAATTCAGCTTGAAGTACTTCTACCTACCTATGAGAAAAAAAAGTTAGCAGACAGCTGTAATGTTCCCCTCTCCATGTTTTGTTAAAGTAACTTTTTGTTTTCAAAGTGCAGGGGTATAAAGCAGGGCCGCGGATAAATTTGAAAGAGAGTTACCGCGGCCCTGACACAAGCACCTGAAGGAACAGGTCTGGGTTTTAATCAGTAAAAATCTGATATCCTGCCGCTTCACCCAGAGTGGGCGAAGCCATTGGAAGACATACAATTACAAAAACAAAAATAGTATAAATCAGGGTTCTAAGTCTTTGCTTTTAGCCTGACTTCATCCCATGGCATGAATATTATAAGCTACTAGCACTTGTAACGTTACGTGTAGCTAAATAGCTACACGTAAGCCACGTTAATAAAAATAAGATTATAAACAAAAGAAAACAAATAATAAAAGGATATAAAGTATAAGAATCTTCGTGGGCCGGCTTCGCACGACGTGGGCGGCCCAACCAGGCAGCAGGTCGGATAGGCAGGAAGACGTGGAGTAGACAGCAAGTCGGTGGGCGGCTAACCAGGCGGCAGGTCGGATAGGCAGGAAGACGTGGAGTAGGCAGCAGGTCAGACAGGAACGCCTCTTGAGTAGTGATATGCTCCAAATTGACAGATAGGCACCACGATGGTCTAGCTGGCACACGGGTTGATATGCTGTTATGTAGGCATACGGTAGGCGGATACGTAGTTTAAAATCAGACACAGTATATCACACACAATATATTAAACTGGATAAACTTCAGTTATAGACATACACGAGCTGGATATTAATAGATTTGTCTTCAGATCAAGACTTGACATTTAGTAATTCAAGGTAAAATCGTTTTTCGGATTTCAGTGCAGATTCCAAACTGCCCCAGGAATGTCTGGGAAATGCCTTTTATAGTCAGCGTTTTGCCAAACAAACGTTTCTAGAATTCCATTATTATTTCTATAATTTTTAAATTGTGAGTTGCCTGTATTTAAAACGGCCTGTATTAATCAGTCATAAAATAATAACATTATTTTACAAGCGTAAGAAGATAAGAAACTACTATCCAGTAAACAATAGTAAATTAACAATATACGTTATTAGAGCTAACAACTAATAAAAATAATTTAAATTACTTAAATCAAATTAAACCTTCATAGTCACTAAGAAAATTACACAAAATTAAAGAAAAAGTAAATGACTGGCTTGACAACTGACGTAATGTCAGACAAAAAGTAAACATTGAAAAATTATAAAATTAATATTCTATTTCAGCAAAATAAAGTTAATAAATCGAATTAGATCGATTTAATATGGAAAAAGGACATTTTATAAAAGATGAGAATGATTGATAGTAAAAGTGTAAGTATGGATACTATACACTCCGCCCGCGACTTCGTACGCGTGATTTCGTATTTTATCCTATTCCATAAAGATTATTCTATTCCATTCTATTCTATGTCAATTTTGATTATTTACTCTATGCTCAAGGAAATAGATTTTTCATAAAAACAATATCCCCCTTTTCACCCCCACTTATAATGTTGAAAGTTCTGGAGTGGTGGCCGCGTACCGGAAGACGCAGCGTAGGAAGGCATCCCTCAGAAAGGTAGATGCGAAACGCACAAGACCGATCAGTGAGGAGGCCTATCTCCAGCAGTGAACATTTTTTGGCTGAAATGATGATAATGAACAAAGGATGAATTTCCGAAAATTCCTTCTTAATGCTCCCCTAGAAAATAAGATTCTTCAAAAAAACTTTAACTCCCCAATTCGAAAACCCCTGAATTCGTCTTTTGGGGGTAGTTTCGAAAAACTAATAATTTTAACCTTTATTGTTTACTTAGGTTAGTAGGTATGCCAAGTTTCAAGATTATTAACCCAAGAAAAATATTTAAAAATGAAACTTTGGCACCCCTAAATCATCTTTTAGGGGTAGTTTCGAATAACTAATAATTACAATCTTTTTCATTTATTTAGATTAATATTTATGCAAAGATTCAATAATTTTGGCCGAAGGAATTGGATTTTTCATACAAACTTTGAACCCCTTTTTTACCTCCAAAAATCCTTTATAGTGCTCACATACGTTACTTGAGGAACCTTTCTATCAAATTTCATGCTTCTAGGACTTGCAAGTTTTGGCTGTGCGTTGATCGATCAGTCAGTCAGTATACGGTAGTGGGGTATCTACCAGGGATGGGCAGTTGTCCAATAGGATTGGTTATTTGAATCTTTGTTGATCTGTAGAAAAAACTCTTTTTTTATACAACGTGTAACAGAATAAACGCAAAACCTGAAAGTCGATCATTGTACTTATCATCATGAATAACTTTAACTTTGGGACTTTATACCAGAACCGTGAATAAAAAACTGCTGTCCCTTTTATCAAGTTAAGCAATTTTTTTTTTCAGTGTAGTACTGATGCTATAGTAAAAATTGTTCATAATGATGAGTACAATGATTTCCTTTTGAGAATTCATGTTTTTATCTGTTAGGGTCGTTATTGCATTGTATAAAATGGTCACAAATAAAGAAGGTACGTTTTTAAACTTAGTTCGTTGTCTAATGACCAACAGACTTTCGTAGCCGTAGATTCGTTAATATAATTCATAAATTCAAGTAAAAATAAATACCGTTCAAAAATGATGCAATGAAAAATAAAAAATAAATGAAGCTAGGAAGTAAGGAACTAAGACAAAACACATTTCTTTTTCCCACCGTACGATGTACGACAGTATATCACACAATTTCAGGAACAAACCGCTCCCCGGCGTAATTCTTTCAATTTCATCATGTATATTTAAATGAGTTTGTATTACAGAACGTCTGTAAGAGTACCTCGCTTTAATATGGACGGGGACACTCTTATTATCTTGCGAGGTGACTGTTTTCATTGTTTCACGGCATACGAGGAATAATGTCGCACAAAGTCTTTGCAGTTTGCCTTTGTCATACGACTTTCTATTTTATTTATCTCGATCTTATTGGTACGGCTATCATATTTCAGTATTCTTCGTGAGTCAGACAAAAATGTACACAAATGTCTATTAAATTAGTTTGCTTAATATTATACATATCCATATTGCTTGCATCTGCTTGCCTTTAAAAATCATTCTTGGCATTCGTTATGAGTTAATGACCAAAAATTGAGATGAAACGGATAACTAAAGAGATTCAATAAAAGACAAGGTTATGGAAAAACGACAGAACAGCTGCAAATTAATTAAATAGTCCTGTGACATAAACTTTTCTTCATGATCTTTTATTGTTTTTTTTAAACTCCCTCAATGAGTATCCAGAAAAGTGAAGTCAAGTTATTTTTTGGCCAAGCTTTTCAGCGATTGAGAATTGATTTTAGTAAAACTACTTGAAAAATCCTAACAGCCGCTTTTTTCATCAAAGCTCCCCCTCTCAATCACGTGTCGTATGTGACAACGTACGCGCTCCCCCTCCCGTGTCGCTGTAGATTTTTTCCAATTTCGTCGCGTCGACGTGTCGGGAAAAATCCTCTTTTGATTTATATTTTAATTCACAGTCTCATTTCAATTTATAGGCAAGCCGATAGCTTTGTAAAGACATTTGTACCTGTCTAATGTCATATACATGCTAATGTGTACTCTCAGCGACTTACTGCTATATTTAAGTGGGACTCAAAGGAATTTCAAATTGGTTTCGTTGCAACTCATCTTTTGTGACTTGCTGTATTGAAATTGAATAATTTGTGTATTGGAATGAGTTTCGATTGATGTAGTCGGTCGTATAATGTTAAGGTTTCCAATTTGAAAGAAGGAGCAGGATTTTTTTAAATCATGCTTATGTCTTTTACTAATAAAAATAAGCAGCTTATGATTTGGTTAAGAGTTACGAAGGTACTGGAACTGAATACCTATAATTTTCGTGTACTTATCACGATAATATTCGAAGGTCCAGTAAACCTTATTGAGGATACATACCATTTTATCTATACCATTTACCAAAAGATAATACCCGTAAAATAAAATAGAACGGCGCGCCGCTGCCGCCGCTTACATACTTTGCGCCCGTACCCATTGAAAGTGCTATGTAGTACCTATCTAATATTAAACTCCAGCTTTGATAGCTCCTGACATAGTCAAAGTCAAATTACTTATTTCAATTAGGCCATTAAACGACACTTATGTGAATTTCAGAAATTCAAAGTAAAAATAATAATAAATTGATTCTACTGTTCGTTCGTTCAGAGAGCAGTGGTGGCCAAGTGGTATCGGCCGCAACTTACAAGTTGTAGGTCGTGGGTTCGAACCCAGGCAGGCGCTTTACTTTGTGAAAATTATTTCATCACCACTGCTCTCAAAAACGGCGTAGGGAAACATCGTGAGGAAACCGGCATGTCCTAGAATCAAAATTCGAAGACATGTGACATCCACCAACCTGCACTGGGCCCGCGTGGTGGATTACGGGCCATCCCCTCTCATAGAGAGGAGGCCTGTGTCCCAGCAGTGGGAACATTAATAGGCTGATGACGTCATGTGATGTGACTGTTCATTCGCAAAGGTGGTTTGTTCTGGAGTCTTCTCCATACGGACAAGAAACTGCCCTTTTAAATTGCCTATTAAACCTCAACTCAAATTATTCTACTTCAAATCAAACACTGAAACAGTGTCCCATCTCAGTAAAGAGTATAAAACAGCAATGTTGAGGCACTAATATCGTCGCTAAGTGGTGCGCTGGCCGGCTTTGATCCCGCGATATTGACTCCCGCCTGCATCTCATTGGCGCTACGCACGGGGTGAGTTTTCTTTTTTTGTGGTACTTGGGTAGTTTTAAAAGAAAATATTCATAGCGGATAATGGGGAGCCTAATATTATTATTATTAAAATCAGTATATTTTATCAACTCATTGAAGACAAACACAAATCATTGTGTAAAATCTAGTTAAGTTGTCAAGATCTCAGATTCTGCAAAAATGAGTTTTTGTTGGAGGTGCAACTTATTTAAACTGTCCAGTAATGGAACAGTTCTCAAAATTCTTCAGGGTCTATTATACCGTTTAAAGGTAACTGCACAGTTACACTGTTGATGCTTGCGTAGGAAGCGTAGGAAAGAAGACGTAGTTTATTGAACACTTATTGAACAGTATAGACATAAGTTGCAAAATTTTGATGGCTTGTTCAATAAACTTTGTGTTCTACTTTGGCTACTAAACCCATATCTTCGAAATACATACAATACTATTTCAATTTCCTTTGTGCGTTATTCAGCTTTCACAATGAAAAATTTAACTACGTCTTTGAAAATACAAAAAAAAGACTCGCCTACTGTGATCCAGCCCTGGGTACCTACTCGAAACACCCCCGATGTCCCCAGAAAATATTTAAATGAAGATCATCTGTTACTTGCGACGCTTTTTGCTAACGCCGTCTTGTCCCCTTTATAATGTTGTTGTAAGGTGTTCAAGTTATTTTAGGTTATAAAGTCCTCGTAATGGCCGCGGTTGGGTTGGGATTAAAGGTTTGTTTTATGTAGGTACTTGATAACGTTTATAGATTTTAATATTTCAGCCAGTGAGCGATGTACACCATCGTTGTTGGTTTTAAGAATAATATTGTAGGAGCATTTTGAGTCCATGGTCGACCGTTTGTGTGACTCCTTTAGCTATTGCTTTAGTTAGAAATTGATGAAAGAAAGAAATGAAAGCAGTAAAACTTAACCAAAAATTTAAAAATCTTGCCAATTGCGTGTCGGATTTTGCACATTTAGGTGATTATCACACTAAAACGCACATACGAGCGTACTTGCGTTCCTTTTTTTCTATACAAATGGAGATTTACAAGCAACGTTAAAACACGCATTCACGCGCTACGCTGCGTGGTGCGTGGCAGTGTGTTAACCGCCTTAGGGTTTCGTACCAACTCATCAATATATTGAAATTTGTAAGTAAAATATACGTAATAATAAACATTATCGCCAAATTTCAAGTTCATAAGTCAATGAGAAGTTAAAAAAATCTTTGGAACAAAATGTGTGACAGACAACGGACAGAAAAACAGAAGGATGGACAGACGGTAGCGTGAGTGACAGTAATAGGGCTCCGTTTGGACCTTTCGGGTACGGAACTCTAAAAAGAGCTCTTTGCGAGACCAAAAGGTCTCCTATCTCAGCAAGAGCATTGTGCAGTGATAACAATAGCCTGGTAGAAATGGCAGTTAGCGCGTTGACCGCCATTGTACCCATAGCCAGTAATATTGTAAAAGTTGTGATATAATTTTGGTGTACATTATAGTATACTTATTCTAGATATCTAATTAGGTATGTGCTGTACTGGGTATTGAGATAAGCGGCTTTTTGCTTTATTGCACAGTGTAAAAACTGTTTTTGTTTAGGCATTGCATTTCGTTATCACCTGATTTTAGTGAATACAAGCATTCAAATTTTTCTGTGTATACACAATTCTACAGATTTGACAACGGCAGAGAAACCTATCTTCACCATTGTCTAATCCGAGGCCCGAGACAAGTGACAATCTAACAACGAAAATGTCAGGCTCTAGACAACTGGCATTGGATGTGAGCGAAGGCGATAGTCGAAATATCAAAATGTAAAGATTGATCACGTGGTTTCGATATCGTTTGTCAATCCCATACAATTTTGATTTTTTGACAATCGCTATCGCCACGCTTTCAATAATAGAATTTCAAATATATATGGGAATGTCATTACATTCATACATTTTGGCTTTTCTACCATCTTGCTGATAGAATAGGTTGATACTCGTATGACACTTTGTCTTATGTGTCATCATGTGTGTGCGTGGAGCGAGGCACAAAAATAAAAGCATAATAATTCACATCACAACTTTATTAATCTGTAACAACATGTCAAGTGTTCCGTCAAAAACAAGATGCCAGTGACACGGATGACGAAAATTATACTTAAATCTATATGAATGGGTTCTAACGTGAACTATAAACACTTACAGAAATAAAACTTCTTTTTATCGTGACTTACATACTATACTAAACTTCTTTTATATAAAAATAAACTTCTTTTTATCAGGACTTATAAACTATATAAACTTCTTCTACCAGTAACTTCTTTTATACTTAATGGACATTGCTGACTATGAAAGGAAAAAAACTTATTTGTATATACACACGATTTGCATGAGATATTATGTAAATCCCACGACGGAACTATATCTTTAAATTTATAGTAACGGAAAAGTGTTTGTGTCTCTTGTGTCTGCTTTATCACAGGAACGGATGATAGCAACGTACTATCTTATCAATAAGAATACCACCACCGAATTACTTAACTAGTTTGTTTTTAAGCGAATATGTAATCTGAAACAAAAGAAATACGGTGTTATAATCTATGCAAAAAGTTGTAATTGAAATTTCGGGCTTCAAAGCCGTTTACGGCTAGTCTTTGAAAACAGAATCGTTGATATTGATTGATTGAACATTGTCGTTTTTATTTATCTAGGTAATAGGTACCATTGTATTTTTATACTTAGTATTAATATGAGTGTATAAAAAGGGGAAAACTTACATTACAATGAAATTATTCTATAATTAACAAACCCCAAATGTGAGTTAAGAATATTGGAAAATTTTATAAGTTATAGCAACGCAATCAAATTTTCGGAAGAAAATCTCTTCATAGGATTCTGCCTATCTAATCAGTGCAATAAAATATCAATTTAGAAAACCTTATTTTACGTTTGCGATCGATTGGTCGGAGAACGCTACCCGTGTGTTTATTACCCGTGTGAGTGTTTTATATGGAGCGACTGCTTATTTGACCTCCACAACCCAGTGACTGGGTAACAGTCCTTGGCAAGACTGGTGTCAGAACTCAGGCTGCCGACTATACGTAACGACTGTCAGATCTTCAAATGGCGGCCGGGACACGGTCACCCATCCACGGACCGACCTCGGCAAGCGTTGCTTAACCTTGAATATCGACTCTTGCGGCTGTTGTTATATAGCCAGCGAGCATCTCAGCAGTGGTAGGTTGACAAAAAATACGTAATAAAATTTAAAACTCACCTGTTCAAAAACGTAAAATGAAAAAAAATAGGAAAAAAGATGGCGCGTGGTTCTGCTCGAGGCTCATCCAGAGCCGCGGCAGTGGCGCGGGCCAGCGGGCGGACAGCGACGTCAGGCTGCGACGACGTCGTACTCGCGACGTCGGCTAGCGGCGACGCCGGCGACCGCGGCACCGGGCGCCCCGAGCCCTGCCGCGGTTGCCAGGACCGTTGCTAGCGGCTCCTGCCTGGAAAAATAATTAGATTATATTTCTTCTGCTTCCTGTAGATGATTCAATGTTCATTGTTAATTTATATGTTGTGCTTCGACCAGAACTCGGCCATGTCGACAGCTCTAGCGCTCGCAAAGGTCTCTCATGGTGCAGGTGTTTGTGCACAAGCAGCAGGATAACATTAGATATTCGAGTACGAACGTAACCCAAGCAGAATGAGTTATAAGAAAACTGAAGCGGAAAGTGAATGACCATAATATTATTATAAGAGGCTTACAAAAGTGGTCAAAAACGAGGTAAAAATTTCGAAGGTAAGAAGATGAAATAAAGATTATAGCAATGGAGGAGGCCTTTTTCATATTTTGGGCCAACAGACCAGGTTGTCGGTGAAACCGACTAGCCAGAGGCTAAGTTTCAATTAATGTAAAAATTATATGTCTGAATAAAAGCTTATATTACTAAATGAAAAAAAGTATGTCAGGATCATAGCAGGTTTTATAGACTAGTTCGATACACAATGCGAATGCGGTGCCCCTGTGCAGAATATGCCATACATGCTGAAATGCCTCAAGTATCCATTATACACCTGCATTTTAGAGGACGTAATGAACGCCAGTTTTACATAGACTCGAAAAGAAGTAGAAGTAGGTGGCGTTCTGTAGAGTTAATATATGTGTAATGTTTAATAACAAAAAGCAGCAATATAAATATTGGTTAAAAAAAGTCGTGTGTTGGCTTTTAGGTTAGGCCCACGGGCACGTGTTTGAGCGCATATGAAAAATTGTTGGTTTCATCAGCTTATAAGGATCCAACTGCTAGGACAAGTCTCCTCTCGGTGAGAGGGAGGGGGGCGTAATCTAACAAGCCGAAATTCTTACTGTGAGAAATCATATTCTGAGAATCGAAGGCTTATGGCTGAAGTAACAAGAAATATATCAATGGACTTTGCAGCTACATTAATTGACCTAGGCAGCCTTTGGATAGAATAAACTTGTTTGTCTGAATGCAACATAACTGGGTTTGGGAATAGGGAAATAGCAATTAAAGTGTAATAAAAATCCAATTTCAATTTTGCTTTGATCTGGTTAAATCAAATAAATTAGGTTAGGTATCTGATAAGAAAAGTTGATGACCACGTGGCTACACCTAGGGTTCAATGCTGCCAAATTTGAAGGATACTGAGCGATTTTTACACGTGGTGAGCTTGCTTGCCTCAAAATTAGTGTCATTTATACATAAACACTTGATTACAAGTTTTTATTTCTTTCAGCAAGGAAAAGCTATCGAGGAACGTAGAAAACACAATAACTTATGAAAATACTGGCCACCTACTTGGCCTGAACCGTTTAATTAAATGAACCGTCGAAATCAAAAGAAGATTAAGAAGATGAAAGTCATAAAGAATTTAAAATATTGCAACTTACCATACTGCTGCAGGTCACGGTATCTGCGGGTACCCTGGCTCACTGTAAGAGATAAAATAATATTAATAAAACTTCTTTTGATGACCACGTGTTCCTGAAAAAAATGTGTTAATTTCGCGACAATATGTGATTTTAGTTGAAATATCTTGGCATCATGTTGCTTCTACATGAAAATAAAAGGTAAAAGCACGTGTATACGACTTTTCAATATATTTTTTGAGACTATTTGAAAACCATGTATTGTAATTGGAAATATATAATATCAATAAGTGAAAAAGCTCGACAAAGCACGTGATCACTTTTCAAAGTTTTATTTTAAAAAGTTGGGAGATACCAGAATTAGGATTTGTAATCAATTTGAAAACCATGCAACCACTTATAATTGAAAATATAAAATATCGTTCACTGAAAAACCACATGGATACCAATTTCAAAGTTTCTTAAAAAAATACGAAGAATTCTGAATTAGGATTTATGATTAATTCAAAACTGTATATTATTTATCGATAAAACAAAATATCCATAAATGAAAAAGCACGTGGCTGATTTTTTTTTTAAAGGCGAACGAAAAATGAGAATAAGGATTTATGATTATTTGAACAACATATTGGTACTTATTATAATTGATAAAATAAAATATCAATCACTGAAAACGCACGTGGCGACCACTTTTCCAAGATTTGGATATAAAATACGTCGAAAGAATAATTAAGAATATGGATTCATTATTAGGAATGAAAAAAAGAAAGAAACGAATTAAAATATGAAAAGAAAGAAAGAAAAATAATAAACGTATTGCAAATAGAAAATATCAGTCACGGAAGCACATGGATAGACGCATCCCAAAATGGTGGCTTAGATTAGGATAATATATCGCACAACCCTAGCAGAAATATCGGCACGCGAAACAGACAAAGAAATGATTGCATGATTTATGCTAAATGGCATACACAAATGAAATAAAATATTAATTAGTCTAGTTATAATTAGATAGTTAAGCAATACTCACGTTCCGCTAAGACACCCGAATGCAAAGAGGGCATGTGTGTGCGGCCTTTTATAGTTTGGACTATGACTACGGGCAGTAATAACATCGTAACTGAACTTTTCATATTTTTGAGTTATAACTCTTGCCCGCGACTTCGGTCGCATGAAATTAAACATGTAGCCTATGTGCTAATTCAGACTATGATTTATCTGTGCCCGTCCAGATACGTTCAGCCGTTCTGGCACGATTGAGTAACAAACATTCATCCATGCAAACTTTAGTATTTATAATATACTAGACGGGAACTACGGGAACTATTTATAATATACTAGACGGGAACTACGGGAACTATTTATAATATAGGGAATACAGGGATAAAAAGTAGCCTATGTCACACGGATATAGCCGGATGCCGGATGTAGCTTCCCAACGGTGAAAGAATTTTTGAGATCGGTCCAGTAGTTTTTAAGTTTATTCGTTACATACAAAAATACAACTCTTTATAATATTAGTAAAGATTAGTAATAATATACTCAGTAAGAAACGATAATGCCGCCGGTATCTTGGAGCATGTTCCCAATATCGGTGGGCTACTATTTAACAAGGTTTTATTTAACTTGTAAGTTTGTTTGTTAGTATATATGTGTAGGTCAAATCTTGCAACTGAATTTTAAAACAGTTATCCCCAACCGATTGAGCTGAGAGTTTGCATACACTATTGGTCTGGAAGTTACTTAGGGAACTTAGGATGACAATGCACGGTAAGCTAAAAAGCTTGTTTAAATAAGGTTCTCGTGTTAAAAAAGTAATCGTTTGTTGGTTTGTTTTACATTGAAATATTTAAAATAGCAAGCTAACTGAATAAAAGAGAATAATATAAATCATTCATCATCACATTGTCATTTATCGAATTATCTTCATGCATTGTCTCTGAATTGCATTTTATGCTGATTTAACATTGCAAGAAAGAACTGGCCAAGTGCGTTTCGGACTTCACACATTTAGGGTTCCGTACCAAATGTGGAATATAAGCCGTCCGAATGGCAGAATTATTCTTAAGCAGTAGGAGAGTGACCTTATTACCCTTTTTATGGGGAATCTCTGGAACTTGGTTATAGATTTCTTCGTAAACAGACCCGTAGCAGTGGCGTGCTGCCACCCGCATCTCTTCTGTGCTACGCATTTGACCACAAAATTGAGTTGGTTGTGATGGAAAAAATGAGGGAACTTCAAAGAAAATTTTGATTTATTAATATATTGGTATTTGTTAGTAAAATATACGTAACTTTACCAAATTTCATGTTGGAAGTTAAAAAAGTCAATGAGAAGTTAAAATTTTTTCGTAACTTTTTTTTTTTAAACAATTTAATGTATTTATTAACTCAACGAGTTCTAAACAACGAAACCCAGTTCGATGGGATACGTTACACATTTTTTACGACCCCCTTTAGCTGTATGGAAGCCCTCCTCAAAACATTTATTAATATTTTTTGACAATTTGTATGTCTTTGGGTCAACAAGATGCTTATACTGTAAAGAAAATTGAAGACTAGCTGCAACGGGTCGCGGATAAATTTGAAAGAGAGTTACCGCGGCCCTGGCACAAGCAACTGAGGGAACACGGGTGGGTTTTAGTCAGTAAAAGTCTGACACGCTCTCCTGCTTCACAGAGCGGGAGAAGTCATAGGATGTCTCCATACCAAAAATGAAAACCTCCAAAAAGGCTGTAAACCTGTGTGACAGGCGACTGACAGACAGACACGTGAATGACAGTAATAGGGCTCCGTTTGAACCCTTCGGGTACGGAACCCTTAAAATTATGGCATGTTTCAACTGTAAGCCATGGATACAAGCAGCTGTCAAATTGATGTTTTTCGGCGTTGACAGTTGCCATGTTTGTTTTGCGATAGTGCAGAAAACACGCAAGCCTTTGTGTAGTAAGCGAAAAAAGGCTTTTGAATTAAGTTTTACACGTTTATTTAATGTAATTTTTCGACGTAAATGGCTAGAAATATTTTCATATACATTTTTTTAAATAATTTTACGTAGTAATTAACTCGGAAGAAAATATGCACATTGCCTTGTCCTTGATTTTGAAAAAGAGAATTTAAAAGATTAAAAACCGGTCCCTAATCATGTACGTAAAAAAATCCAATAATCTTTTCTCGGTTTATGCACTAAAAAAACCAAACGTTACTAAATTAATAACGAATTAAGTATTCGTCATTAATTAAAGAAGAATTAATAAGCAAGTATGAATTTAATAATTCATACTATTAATGAACAATTAATTCTTCTTTAATTAACACTTCTTACTTAATAGTACCTAAGTGTTGTTTATTTAAAAAAATGCAGCTACACAGCTGTGATTAGCGAATGTGCCGAAAGCATGAATCTATTTCTCTTAAAATACCCTCAGAATAAAGAAAAATAAATCTAGAACATTTGATGTTGAAAGTAAAAATGCTTTTAATTTTGCCTCGTATTTTCCAAGTACCCTCATGAACCAAAATGCAGTGATTTTTGTAGATTCTAACTCGTTTATAACCTTTTAACTTTAAAGTAGAATCATTTAAAAAACTTATCTGTGGAAAAATAGATTTTCAGTGAATGTTATTCCAATGAAATGACGATATTGTGCATTTGTGTTGAAAAGGAAAAAGTTTGATTCTTTTCATTATGACGAAATACTTTGGTTGAAAGAACGAAGAAAGCGCGATCAATAAGAACGCAAATGAATAAAACTGGCACCTCTACCAGGATCCGAATAACTTTATGAAAACCTTCTCCAAATAAAACTCAGTAACGCAGACCCATTCTTTACAGATAAAATATATTCTAAGAACTTCTACCTAAACCACTAAATCAAAGTACATAGCGTGCTATGTAATGTACATAAATCTTCGGCCATGTTGCTTCGGTAAATTTAATAATCCTGGGAGCTCGTCCTGAGCAAAGACAAATGTCCACCCACCACCCTGGAGGGAAAATATTACATAAGTTTCCAGGAAAAACGGCCAGTAGGCGGGGCCTGGGGCGTGGCCTCACCACGCCTTACTGGGTAGGAGGAGCTAATAGAAGCTGGATGGATCCTTGGTTTTGTCCAAGATTTGGTCGTTTTATTAAATGAAGGTAAATAAATTTCTCTGAGTGCTGTGTAGAAGTACCTAGTATAGTATGGAGTAATGAGTTTGTTTGTGAAGCTTGTTGTTATCTACTTACCTACCTGTATGGGTAGGTACCTAGGTACTTGTAAATAAATTGGGTACGCCTTCATAGATTTGGAAATAGGTACTTGGATGTAGCCAAACATAATTTATTTCACCTACAATTACATAGGCATTGGATTCACCTACAATGACCTGATAACCTATGTTAAACTTGAATATCGTAAATGCCCCTCAATGGGATTAATTAGATTGTTAATAGAAATATTGTTAAGGGTTCTTAGGTCAAAAATCATTCAAATATCAAATGTTAAAATAAATTCACATTATTTCAGCAATGTGACAAGCTTTTTGTTCTTGATTCATTGTTTGTAAAAGTCAAACATTCAATCGGTCGCATTCTTATAATGTTGGTAATCTACCTATATGTTAAAAAAGAAAATTCAAACTAACAAATACGAAAAAAAAAACAAATAGAAGAGCACACAGGTACATGCTTACTTCAAAAGAACTTATGTTCACTAACTTGAAAAAAATAATCAACACATTTTTCATATTTAGGTGTTGGTTCTCATAATAAAAGGTGTCGCTGCCGTTATTATTTAAATAATTAAAAACCAATTGAGTCGGACTCGGGGCCGAGTCCTTGGCACCGAATGTGATAAATTGTGGATATCCCACCTATACGCACAAACGTTTTAGGAACATTTTTACTAAGCGTACAGCTAAGGAGTGGAATGCCCTGCCGGAGTCTGTATCCCGACAGTTACAATCTAGGGGTCTTTATGTCAAGAGTAAATAGGTTAATTATAATAAAGAATTCACAGACATAGATCTTTTTAACATTTCTCTTAATAGCCTTAAACAAAAACTTAAAAGTAGATATATCACCTAATTAAAACTTACCTTTTATTTTTTACTTTGTCTACCTTCACTTTACTCTGTAAACCATAGTGCGTAGCAAAAAAAATTCTAAATCTAGGTATGCTGTAAACTGATAATGATGATTCATTGAACATAATTTCAATGAAAGAATAATATGTATAGTAATAATAATATGTATGTTCTGATACAAAAATTTATATGTATTTCTTGCACGTCTTTCTTTGTTAAAGAGTTTATTGTACTTGTTTTTACCATTATATCACATTGTCGGCACTATAGGTCTTTTGTAAGTAACCAATTTTCTGAAGAATTATATTGATTGTATATGACTGTTTGATGCCAAAATAAAATAAAATAAAATAAAAAATAAAATAAGCGTGCTTCACCGCCGACCACATCAAACAGGTGAGATAATATTCAAGTGCGACCCCATAGAACATTAAAAAAAAGAAATAATATGAGACTTTCACCCCCTCAAAAATAGCTATGAATTAGAAGTATATATTTCTATATATGAAAACAAAAACTAAACGAAGTTATATAGACGAGTATTCATACCACAAGAAAATAAAAAAAAGTTAATAAAATCAAAAAACCCGACTGCTCCAAAAGCGAACTAAAAAGATGTAAACAAGAAGAAAATCTTGCTGTGCAGTCGGAGGATACATCTGGTTTTGGTCAGCCAGCTCGCGAATATGTTGTGTCTTCTTGTTTACATCTTTTTAGTTCGCTTTTGAAGCAGTCGGGTTTTTTGATTTTATTAACTTTTTTATTTACAACTTTTTAATTATACTTTTTTTTTTCGAATGACTTTAAACATATAAGTGGTATATATTTTCGTAATCACCTCTAAAAACCCTTCATTTTGATTACCCACTCGAGGGGTTTCGGAGAAAAAAATTGCAACCCCTACTATATGACGCCCAAAATCCACCATGTTTATTTTTTTTCAATGTCACTTATCTAAGAACACTTGGGCGGCCAAGACCTATCTAACGATGTCTTAATTATAAAAATCCGTAAAGTGGTTTAAAAGATACGAGGTAATAAAGAATATTACATACATACAAACATACATACATACAAGATATGCGCGAAAAACATAACCTTTTCCTTGCAGCCGGGTAAAAATCATAGTTTATTTCTATTCTGAACGTAAAAATCTGTAAACATAAAGCATTTATTTCAATAATACAATTTACAGGCAATTTTGAATCATCAAGGAAGATGAAGCTTATTGCACATTCCAAAGCACAGCTTCTACCTACCTACCTTATACTTCTATGTCTGTCTTCTGTGATGATGTGATGTGATTCTAGTCACGATTATCGTAAAATGCTTGGTAAGCCTCAGTTTTAATAAGATAAACTCAATAAAGGATATTTATTGTCCTAAAATGGTTTCAATGACCATATAAGACTTTTACACTTCAACAATATAATATTTGTTAAAACAAGATGAGATCGGTGTTTTTCAATTTAACTAAGTACTATAAAACATCGAACTGAACTCTTTTTAACTTAAATTCCAGGCACTGTCTTGAAAATAATCTATGTCAGCTTTGGTTAATTTTTTTTTCGTAAATACTGACAAAAAAAGATTTTGTCGTGTCGTATTAATTAGATTAGCATAACTACGCTATTTCCATTAGCACACTCTTCACAAAGAGTGCTCTAAACAAAACGTTCGCTTTAACAAAATTGCCCCAAAATAGGGAGAAAAATAAAAGAAAAACAACAGATTAATGAGCCCCGCTAACTTCCCCGGCTGGGACGAGTGGGACGAAGGGACCACACAAATGCTAATTTTTCAACTACTAAACATTTTTCGGTACGATTTCCAAAAAGAATTTGTTGTACAGTTGCGGCGCAAATAAAGTACACAGCGGAAAATGGGTAACAAAATTTAAATGTTTGCTGGAAATCTTGTTTCGGACATTACTTCTGTTTATGATGCTCAAATATTTAATTATTTTTTGAAAATCTAACTTACAGTTATCAGTGAGGTTTTACTTATGAGCATGACTATGTGACAACCGTAGTAGGTAGGTATTGAATTTTCATTCATCAAGCTTTATTTTAAGATCAAAATAATATCATCATCAGCCTTTTAATGTTCCCACTGCTGGGACACAGGCATACTCTCTTTAAAAGGGAATGGCCTATAATTCACCACGTGGGCGCAGTGCTGATTGGTGGATGTCACATGCCTTAAATTTTTTGATTCTAGGACATGCCGGTTTCCTAACGATATTTTTATTTACACAAAGTAAAGCGCCTGCCGGATCGAACCCACGACCTACAACTTGGAAGTCACGACTTACCGGCGACCGCTACCACTGGGCCACCACTGCTCCAAAGAATATAACACCTTTTAAATACTGCTGAGGTGAAATCCTCTTTGTAGAAAGTGAAATCCACACAGCTGTTGTATTCTAGCCAGCGTTTTTTTTCTTGTAGTTCTATATTATCCTACTAATATTATAAACGTGAAGCTTGTGAGGATATAGCTTATACATCAGAATAACATTTAGGCTATAATTTATAAAGATATTGGGGGAAGTACTAATTCTACGTGGGTGGAGCCGCGGGCGGCAGCTAGTAATAACCAAATTTTGGCAAGCTATTAATGAAAATGCGATTCCTTTTTTTATTATTGATAGGATCGCGCTTGAACACTATCTCACCTGATGGAAAGCGATGATGTGGTCAACGATTCATTTATTTACTTCTAACGACACATTAAATTTATCAATTTATACCACACCAATAAGCAAAAATATAAACAGTTAAAATTAATAATTTCATATAGGTTTTTACGCACTAAATTAACAAGCCTACAAAAATGATTTCATCTAAAACAATTTCATAAAGGGTTACCCATTTGTTGGGCCGCCAGCGTATTCCTCCGCATCTGGCGCTCAATTTAAAAACAAAAAGGTAACACAGGCCACAGGAACTCCGGGAAAAAGGACCATCTCCACCCACTTCCTGTTGTTTGTCTCTGCTACACACATATTTTTTAACTAAGTGCCTATTTTGAATAAAAATGCGTCTCCCTTAACCGTTAAAATGTACGAAGCGAGTCCTGAAGATTTATGTCGCTACGTTCTCTTTATTTTAGAGATAACGCTATTGTTCGTAATTTTGCTCGGCAGTGTATTTGTATGGTATTGTTTGCGGGAATGTCGGAGTAATTGAAAATAATATGGAGGTTTATTCGTAGTATTGCAGGTAGATGTGTGTGGTATGTATTTAATTCGAATGATATTGAATTCAAATTTGTTTTTTTATATTTTCTTTGAAAGGCCAAGTATTTTGAAACAGCAGGGTACTTTGAGATAAAATCATGTAATATAAATAGTCTTAATCATTTCAGAGACATAATCTGACCGTTCTAAATACATTATGGACTTAGGCCGAGTTTCTAACCTCTAAGTTATAGCAGAATTAATGTGACAAATTGTCAAGCATGCGCTATCTGCTGTGATTGGTTGAATGAATTTTCAACAGCAGATAGGTAACGCGTGCCGTGATAAAGGTGAGAAACTCGCCCTAAGTGATTAATAAGGCATTATTCATAATGCCAGGCAACTTGAAAAATGCCCAATATAAGGCAATATGATAAAAACTATTGAAATAATTAAATTGACCGGGCTTTCTGAATAATGCCCATCACTTAGTGGTCCGGCTAATAAAAAGCTATTTTTTTTATTATTTTAATGTTGACATTGGTTTTTATATAGAATACGTAAGTACGATTACTATTTAAGCAAGAAAGTCGACGGCTCCTATTTCTGTTTGCAGGATCTAAAGTAACCTAACATGAAGGAGATGATGGGACCTGAGTTCACATCTTCTTCGAACCTAACCTATCCGTGTCGGGGTGCCCTAAGCTCCCGAGCTCGCTTCGCTCGCTCTTGAACTAATTCTTGGACCATAATTAAAGAATTGCCCAACCGTTACGTAGCAATATTCATAATGACCAGACAATGTGATAAAAATAGCACTTTCAATCAGTATTCATTATATTGCCCGATTTGACTTCACTAGATTCATAATGCCCGGGCATTATACAAAGTGCCCTGATTAATTACTTGGTCCATGACACATATATCGACGTCAGTAGCTAAGAAATTAACACCGTTATTTATTAAAATTTAGACGGCACGGTGTTTTAAACAAGATTATTAATTCTTGTAAAAAAAAACATGAATTAAACATCTGCTAATAGCCTAAGATCCAACTGCAGAAATTTGCAGCCATCAGTGTTTTGCATTAACAAAATGTTCATGAATGATACTTCATAGTAGAATAGATTGCTGCAGGGTTGCCTGGAAATATCTATCCGCAATTACCTAAATCAAATAAATTGAAATTTATGTTTGATAGTTAGCCACAGAGGCGTAGCTAGATAGTCAAAAGTACATGTGCAAAAAAAACTGAGGCCCCAGTTGAACTTCAGTTAACCAACAGAACCCTCTGTAACTCATCAGAGTTTTGTTCAAGTCAAAATATAAATACTTTATAGGTTCAAAGCTACTGTATCATCGGCAAGGATTCTATTTAGAGTTTTGGCCACCGAAGATACCTTGCCGACTTTTGCAGAAAACCTTCAAAATCAAGAGAATTTTAAATGCAAAAACTAAGCGATCTTGAAAATTTAAGAACTTCGCCTCGGATAGTTAATATTTTCGTTTGTTATTCATACAGACAGATATAGAAGTCGACTTCAGCATAAAAGCAACAGAAAATTATAACTACTCGCACCGGATAGATTACATTTTCTTTTTATTTTCATCAGTATGGAAATATCGCATTTTTGTAAAGTTTTAGATGCATAATTGACGTCATTCTGTACACGGTGTATGAATACGCAAATCGAAATTTACAATTTTTGTTTTAAATACTTTTTGCTTGTCTTTTTTTATTATTTAAAATCGGCTCGCGCTTGACCACTATCTCATTTGATGGTAAGCGATGATGTGGTCGACGGTGAAGCACGCTTGCCTAGAAGTAACCTATTCACTCTTGACTTAAAGACCCCTAGATTGTAGCTATCGGAAAACACAGACTCCGGCAGGGAATGCCACTCCTTAGCTGTACGCATAATAAAAGTATTCTCAAAACGTTTAGTGCGCATGGGTGAAGCTATCACCATGTACCGATGGCGCATTGCCGTACGTCTGGTAGTCCGATGATGAAACGGGCTGGGCGGAATTAGATCATGCAATTCCATCGCACACTCACCGAAATGTAACCGATAAAAACGGACAAGCTGGCAATTCGGCGACGATGTTCAAGGCCTTGGAGCTTATACTTAAATCTTAACCAGTGCCTGCCCGCTTTTCGATCGACTCTCATGCATCAAGCTGGTATTTGGCAGATCCGTCGTAGAGATGAGAACAGTACTCCATGCATGATAGAACTTGCGCTTGATACAAGCTGAGCAGATGTTCTGGCGTGAAGTACCTTCTCAACTTTGCAAGGATCCCCAGCTTTTTGGCAGCCAACTGAGCCTTTGCCTCAATGTATGGGCCAAAATTGAGAGTCGATGTCAACGTAACGCCAAGAAGCTCAAGAAGATCAGTTATTGGCACGGTCACATCTCGGAAAGTTGGAGCCGGGTGAAATTGACTCTTTTTAGCGGAAAAAAGATACGCATGGGTTTTAGCAGCATTAAACCTGACCAGATTGGCATCGCCTCATTCGGAGACTCTGCAAGGACAGGTTCAAACGCTCCACCATGGCCGCCCGGAGAGACTGGATCTGAGGGCCGGTAGCACGAGCGTTGGACAAGTATCTTTACTCTCCAAGTATCTTTGCTTTTGAGAACTATTACTGATAATGCTTTGATTATATCGAAAAATGTGTATGTGTATCCAGATAGCTACAACCTGGGGGTCTTTAAGTCAAGAGTGAATAGGTCGACCACATCATCGCTTACCATCAGGTGAGATAGTGGTCAAGCGCGAGCCTATCTATAATAATAAAAAAAAAGTTTTATTGCAGACTCCCCCTTCTGGAATTCGGCTTTAGTTTTTTTAAATGCTGTCCGATTCGTCAGTCTTCTTTCTTTATCTTCATCTTCTGTCGCGACCTTATTCTTTCTACTTAGGGTCGATTCGATTCGCTGAATTTTGAAAAATATACTAATCTTGAAAGAAAGAAAGAAAGGAAGAAAACTAGTTTATTTGGCACACACTTTAATTTTAAAACAATTACATATTGTGCCCCGCGGCTGCGCCAAAAAGGTCCAGTTCAGCAAAATGCCAGACAACTGGGCGTTGCCTGACGCTGGTTTTCAACTGAACCTTACGTTGAAGTGTACGGATGTGAATCAGTTTTTTACGGTGTTAAATATGCAGGTTAATAGTTTTATGTTAGTGTGTTATAAACGATATATTATGTATAATAAATTGAGCAGCTGAGCGAAATAGACGGATTGCAAGTAACGTTTAATATTAAAAGTTGTTTTTATACTCGCGTAGTTTGAGAAATATTGCGATCAGTAGTATCTTGCAACGTTGCGAAAAAATCTGTGATTACACACAAGTGCTAACGGCATTCATTCGTTTACCACAAGTTTTGAACAAAAGTTCTAATCTTGTTGGGAATTCCCCTGTATTCGCTCAAATGAGTGGCTATGATTAAAGTTGTGTAATGAAACCTATTTTAATTAGATTCCGAAGGTGGGCGAATTTTTCGCTAGTTGAGGTTTGCTGGTCAGGGGGCCTAGTTTGGGGGCACGGCACCATCTAGCACTCCGGTAGCAACGACCCTGTTTAACCAACGTCACGTGAAAGAAATTAGTGTAGAAAATTAGAAAAAATAAGGTTGCCACCTCTTAGTTAGCCGCAGCCTGAGGGTTGCCAGTTTTTCTGCTAAGCCTGGGGTAACATATGAGTGGCGGCTAACTGAGAGCTAGATGATGTTGCACACTCACCCAGGATACAGGCGAAATTCGTAGTGTAGGGCAAAAATAATGCTTGCGGCCTGGCAACCCTGCAGTATTTTATTCTACTATCAAGAATCATTAATAAAAATCAAGTTACAAAAAACTGTTTTTATTTAGTAGCTTTTAAATCAATATAACCAATTTACTAGCATTCGTCTCCTGAAATTAAGATGTTCCTGCCTACCTGGTAGCTTAGTAAGATCAATAAAACCGTTCTAAAAGGGTGAAGGAAAACATCGTGATGAAACCGGTTTGTCCTAGGGTCAAAAATCAAAGCCATGTGACTTCCACAAATCCGAACTGGGCTCTCGTGGTGGATTACGGCCCACTACTTTCCACCGAGTGATGGTTTGTGTCCCAGCAGTGATGAGAACGTAGTATGCGCTTTATGCATAAGCATTGTACGGACCTCAAAAATAAAATAGAACCGTATAATAAACACTTCAAAACGTTAGTTCCACTTGTAGTATTATATTATCTGTGGTTCCACATAACTGCACTATAGAGGTGGTTATGGCATGGTTCCCGATCATTGTCTATCATCTGCACTTCGGCTCGCGTCGTGATCGCCGATCTTTACCGATCGCTACTCGATAATCGCGCGTACTGTGCAAACAGTCGCTTTCATGTTCACGAATTTTTGAAATCGTTTGTAAATACAGGTTGATGTCTTTGTTACGAGATCTTGTTCTTGTGTTAGCATGTATGCAAGTGTAATTAAACCATACCCTTGAGTACATCATAATGATGATCCACTTTTATAAACGCCTGTTATAAAGTTATTTAAAAGCAAACTTTTTGTTAAGTTCTTGAAAATAACATCTTTATTCAATGTTATACCACAAATCATAGGTTTTCTGGTTTTATAAACGCTTGGTCTTGATTTAAGGTGTTTTCATTTAGAAAATTAATCTTCTAGCTTTCCTTTTCCTCAACCCGACGCTAAGAAACGGTTTTGTAGCTCCACACTTATAATTTAACATCTTAAACCTTGCTTAATGCAAATAAATCATTTTGATTTGAAGATAATAACTTCTTCAGTGGATTTCACAATATATATTTATGACGGAATAATTAATGTTTAAATGAATTTATATACAGTATAATACATACAGAAAACACATCAAGACGAGTACAAAGGTACTGCTAATTTCTTAAGAAATTTCTACCAGCAGAACCGCGAAAAGGAGAAAATGAAAAAGAAATTTAGACAAATAGTGTGTGAGAACAGGAAGAGAAGAAAAATGAACGACTAACCTAAGGTATAAAATGTAAGTGATATATATGTCAAGTCGAAGTACCTATGAATTATAGGACCACCATCATCAACTCCAATTCTAGAGGCAATTCCTTCATTCTTCATAGGAACGGGTAAACTTCAATAACACGCATCACTGGATTGAAACTCGAAAGTATTTATTTGACTTTGTTACAGGCACTTTGAGTTTTCATTCGAACTTGAAGTTAAAACCACATGGTGGCTCGCTAGGTCGCAATCCCTCGTCGATCTCTAGAGAAGACCTAGCAAGAAACTCTAGGATACTCTTTTAAATCTTTTTATAGTTTACACAATCACTTTAAGACAATTGGCGTTACATGTTTATTAGGTTTTCAAACATATAATCAATCAGATTTATTAAACAGTTATTATTTTACACACGCCATACGCGATGCGCATTGCAAGTGGGCGGGACTTCCATATTGTTTTTTTTGTTTAGACACTAATTACTTGGATAGTTGAATAAAGCTAACAAACAATACTAAAATGCTGCTCAGTTAATTAAATTAACATTAAACAATCCCAATACCCACAAATACAAAGTTGTTCGTAGATTATTACTAAAGTAATCACCGCAACTCAAAACTATCCAAGTTTCCGGTGATCTGATTACACTAACCAGAAGGTTTCTCATTATTACATAGCTCTGTAAAATATTCTTATTACTTTATAGTATTTAATCAATTACTCAAATTTGTTTAGTTCTCGTATTAAATTATTAAATCTAGTTATTGGTCATTAAAATTATAACATCCGCCTTTGTTGACAACTTTTCGTAAGGCCATAATCAAACATATTTTCTTCGTCAAATGTGCAATAGTTAAAATGAGAACAAATCTAAAAGTCCTACAATAAGTGTTCCCGTTTTATTTAAACATCTCGTATTCATTAAACATTGAAAATTAGCTTATCAAATGATCTTCATTCAAACAAATCTATAAATAATTCCACAATAAGCCAATAGATGGCGCTGAACTATAAACCAACATAAACAGACATTTAATAGTTCTAGCGAAATCTCAGAGATGACAGGATTATAGAGTTTGTGTTAATTGACAATTAAAATTATTAATTTGGATAACGAATTAGCAGAACCACGCCTCCGCGGCGACATATACTTAAATAAATACATAATTCTAAAATATATAGATACTAAATAAATAAAAATATGTTTATTTATAAGATAAGATTTGAGAGGAATGATAATGCTGTCAGTAAGCTTCCTGCTTATGGCATCCCTGCTGCACATCAATGACCTACTTCAGCCTGGTATTGTTGGGTACGCAGATGAAAGTACTTTTTCAGAGATATACTTGTCCAGCGCAAAAACCAGCGTGGATGAAGTTCGTTCCTTGAGAGAGGCTATGGTGGAGCGGACAGATTTGACCTTAAGCCTTGTCTCCCAGTGGGGTGATGACAATCTGGTCTCCTTTAACGCCACCAAAACACAGGCGTGTCATTTTACCGCTAAAAGGAGTCTTTTCGATCAAACTCCTACTTTTCGTGTACGTCTGTTCCTGTGACTGATCGCCTCGAGCTCCTAGGCATGCAGTTGACATCCAGATTCCAGTCTCAACTTCGGCGCCTCCATTGAATAAAAAGCCCAAATTGCGGCCAAAGAACTGGGCATCCTAAATAGAGTGAAGCGATACTTTACGCCTGGACAGCTTTCAACCCTATACAAAGCGCAAGTCCGATCCTGCATGGAGTATTGCAGCCACCTCTGGGATGACTCGGTGGAACGCAGAGCCAAGAGGCTCATTGGCGACGTAGAACTGGCGGATGCCAAGCTTCACAACTTGGCTCATCGCCGCAAGGTTGCCTGCTTGTCGGTCTTCTACAGACTGTACTTCGGTGAGTGTGCTCAAGAACTGCACGACCTGATCTCACCAGCGCCCTTCTACTATCAGACATCTAGACGCACTGCAAATTACCGTCCTTACCTTGTTGCCATTCCACCAATTCGCACCAAGCGCTGCCAAACATCTTGCGAAGGTGAGAAACATGATCAAACTTACGTAGACCATAAACAAAGCGAATACATAAGTTTTGCGCTCAAGCTTATTTGGTCCTCTACAGCTTCCAGGTAGCAGGCATCGGCATAATCTATGAACGGCTGAATAAGTGTTAGCACCAAAGAAATTTTCGTCTATAAGATAAATTTTCACCTTTAAGGTTCATCTGTCTCAAAGGCTAAGGCTGTCGACGTAGCTGGAGTTCTGGTCGAAGCACAATATAAATGTTAACTTACTTATAACTATTAAATATTAACGTACTTATGATTATTAAATATTTACTTATAATCGGAATTGAACATGGAATCATCGACACGAAGAATACGAAAAAGTTTTAAAGATTGTTCAAGAATGAGGACAAATTTATTTTATTTTATTGAAGGGATTCCCGTCTGACTTGTAGATACAACCCAAGTTAGGAATACCAGTATGTTATGTTTAGACTTGCTGTTTCTAAAGCAGTTTTTCAAGTTTCATAGGAGTTGCCAGACCCGTTTCAGTTGTACTGTCAGTTGGCATTTATATTTTCTTAACCATTGCGGTGAATAACTTAAATCTTCGTAGGTCTTTTGCTACTTTGCGCGTCGTAGGCATTCGGCTTCGAAACTATGTAATTGTACAATTATAGTACAAAAAACAACCGATTTTGAAAGAACTGGGATTTTATCAGGTCCGACGGAGAAACACCGAAATTCAATAAATGTAAAAGCCTACTTCGTGGTGACTCAAAACGCAACGTATTAAATTTATTAAACCCAAGAAATGGTTTGTCTTGGTGCGAAATTTACATATACGCTTAGTTTACCTGGTGATTTCAAATTACACAATTTACCCCATTGAGTCCACGGGACTCCTTTCTTACTAATCATTGATTTTGTTTAAAATAAAAGCAAATACTTACTTAAAAACTGGCCAAGTGCGAGTCGGACTCGCGCTCAAAGGGTACCGTACCACTATCGTAAATACGGCAAAAATCACGTTTGTTGTATGGGAGCCCCACTTAAATATTTATTATATTCTGTTTTCAGTATTTGTTGTTATAGCGGCAACAGAAATACATCATCTGTGAAAATTTCAACTGTCTAGCTATTACGGTTCATGAGATACAGCCTGGTGACAGACGGACAGACAGACATACAGACGGATCATGGAGTCTTAGTAATAGTGCCCCGTTTTTACCCTTTGGGTACGGAACCCTAAAAATTATTTATGATACTTAGCAACATTGTACTAATAGTGCAATTTAGATTCAATGAATCTGCATGGTGCCTATACTCGTATTTAATTTCGTTTTATTTACGTAACCATCTTGTTAACAATTGAAAAATTAAAATAAATGTCAAGTTCTAGGTACTAATTAAAATGCTTTATTTTCAACATTTTTTTTGTGTAAGACGTAGTTAATATTTTAAAACTAAATAAGAAATGGGACGATTTCATACAAAAATAAAAAATGTGCAGCGATTAGCTACTCCTTATCTTCATACACCATTCTGCTTTCACACCAGAACTGCTTGCATCCTCACCTAAATCCTGTGGTTCCACGTGGCTTGATCAGAAGGTATGCTGCAATGTTCAGAATTCGTTTGCACTAATACGTGTTGTGGTCCGCCTTGTTGCTCTCGCTCTTCATCGTTGGATTGCTTATCATCAGAGCCAGTCTCGTACTACAGATTTAGCATTTTGTCACAGTGGATTGACTATCCACTATTAGAAGTCATTTTGATTATAATGTTGTTTATTTTGTTTTCATGTTTCATTTTATTTTGTTTAAAATAAAAAGAACACTGAAAATAATATGATCAAATTACAAATTAGCAAAGCAAAATATTTGTCACATAAATACCTATGAGTTCAGTGGACTCCTTGGACATAATTACTCACCAATACGTAAGGTAGGCATCCGTTGTCTTCTCCCCGTGTCTGGCACGTTACTTCAGGAAGATACTAGGACGCATGAAAACTATACTGCGATATTTAAGTTTTTAGACCGCTATGATACTTTGCGCGGAGTCCCTGAGACTTAACAGATAAATTAAGGGTTAAATTGAAATTTTAACGAGCATCAAACCAAACTAAAATGCCGCTGAAAACTTTAATGGCATTTTATAAATATAATTTCAATGAGATAATACCTTGTTAATTGTCAATCAGCAAATTGGTCAACTTGCTCCGTAGTCAGCCACTACAGGTAGTAACTAATTATTTTTTAGGTCTTTGGAAAACGATTCCTAATTACAGGATATGTGTACAGCCCTGAAACTGTAGTAATAAGTTTATTATTAAATATGAGTCGCATAATAATTTCTACAGAATCAGTAAAGTGCCCAAAATACCTCGTCCTATAAGTAAATGAGCGTGGGATCGCGAGTTGCGCGTGCGACGGACGGACGCCTCGGGCGCTGTTCACAACCTTCTATTACGTACCAGCTCTCACTGGACCCGCTTAGATTCCACCATAGGGCTACCTCGGCTTTTATGCACTAGATTTGAGTTAGCTGTTGATTACTACCTATTCTAGGTGTTTTAGATATTTGGGATTTAAAGTAAAACCATGTAAATATGTAGGTGAAGTTGGGCGTTATTAATAAGTCTGAAAGTGGCTAAGTAAGTGTTGCTCAGTAAATCGAGGCAGGCGCAAAAGTTAAGGTAATAAAAGCAAACATGTAGTTTGAGGCTTTGATGAGACGGTCGAATCCAATTGCACGCTAACTTCTTCTTCTTGCTAACTGATTTATTTAATTTAATTTTCATTAATTCAATAGCAATTGGCAGTGTGTCTGAATGTTTACAACGCTTGTCTTATTTCCAGTTTCATATGTTGAATTTTATTCAACAGACTACAGTCTGACGTCGTATTATAGAACGAAACTCAACCATTGAATTCTATTTAAAATTGGTTTTAGCTCAAGTTTTGGTTTTAAAACTTTGGTCAAGAATAGAGATTTATTGAACTTGGTTCAGCTGAGTTTGATTTTATTCTATTCTAGCTTTTGCCGACGACTTCGTCTACTTAGCATTAGTACTTCTAGTAGCCTATATTTTTCGCCGAGCTTTTATTAATGTGCATACTATTTAAATAATTAAAAAAAAATATCAATGTTTTTGACATGAAAACGTTTCCCTACCCTTTTCCACCTCCAACCCCCTGAGTTCAATTGTATTGCGCAATAATATTGTAGGTGTGGGCCGCTTTACTTCAGAAACAATTGATTCACCATACAAACCTTAACCCGCTTTCCACCCCCTTGGAAGATTGCTGGGATAAAAACTATCCTATGTCCTTCGGTCTCAAACTAAATCTATTCAGCAGATTAAGCGTGAAATGGTAACGGACAGACAGACAGAGTTACTTTCGTATTTATTATATTAGAATGGATTGGAAATAAGTCTCGATCAATTGGATACCGACATCATACTCTACTTTTTCGACAAATTCAATGACTCTGCATCTTATTTCGCCAGCCCTGCGCGTGCGCAAATACTGAAGCTATGTGAATCGTCAGAATTGGTGTGCTTACATCGGTCAGAGGTCGGGCCATGCTCAGCTCACTGCTCACTCCAATCTGTTGAGAGGTAGCTAACTATACATGAGGAACTGATCTAAATCGATGATTAGGTACTCAGAGAATAGGTGTTTCTCTGATTGCTGGTTGAGAGTTTTGAGAGATGGCAGTGACTGTGAAGCGTAATATAGGACGGGTAAACAAAACCAACTTCAGTTAAGTTGCAGGATGCTGATTTCAAGAGTTTTATTTCTCATGCCGATAAGTTATATTAGGGTTGATAGATTTTGTTTGGAGAAGTTAGATCTAGTTCATATAAGTAAATAGCTTAAATTATACATTTTTGTTTCTGCTATCTAGATAAGTATGGTCTAACTTATCAACATTCCTAAAATTTTTGTGCCTTACTTCTTTATTTATTTACAAAAGATCTTCCATTTCTTTAAGACTCTTGTCTCATATGTGAGCCATGTAGTACTTAATAATAGATTCCACGGTAAGCAGTAGCATCTTAGATTGGAAGCCACTCATTGTGTTTTCATGTGCTACTAATTGCTGTCTAATCTAGACACGAAATAAGAATAACGACTTACTATCACACAATACATTACTGGCTATTCTGGCTAATGCCCTTATTTCTTATAGCATCATAACCTAACAGGCAAAGTAATGAGGCAATCATTTCTCTTCGTCTACCTACAGCGTTCGTGACCGACGCCGTTTCAACAAGGAATTGTAATTTGACGTGAATTATGACATCACTTATTACCTATGTCGTTAGTGTTGCTAGGTAGAAAAATGGAAAATTGTGTACTATGTGAAGTTGTAATTATTTTCATATCCTACTAGCTGTGCCCCACGGCTGCCCGCCCTACCTATTAACGTACCTACCCTACCCTACATACCTACCTACCCTACCCACCTGCCATAACCATCAACCTCCCTACCCTACCCTACATACCTACCTACCCTACCCTATCCTACTTACCTACCCTACCTATCTACATATACAATTTTTTAAACTACGATACGAACTCAAAAGCTCTATAATAGTTAGAAATATTCCGGTAATAATGAGTACTTTTATCATGTGGTACATGTTTTTATGTATCATCAATAGCTTTCTGCTTCAATTCAAACACACAAACAGAGTTACTTTTAATTAGTGTGCATTTTACATTCTGTAACTCTGTTGCGTGTTGGAAGATCGATCCATTTCAAAATTACCTGTAAAATAAAGTTGCCCACCTTCTTACCACCTTTTCCCTCCTTTAAGATGGATTCCCATATTTGTAACGAACCTAACTTCTGGCTAATTTCAAGTTTGTAAGTTTTATAGTGCCTGAGACTTTGTAATTAGTCAGACAGTAGGGGTTCCTTCGCTTTTAAGTATAAATAAGTAAGTATAGTAGATTAATTCCTCTAATTCCACTAGGTACTGCTTCGCTTACGTGGCCTACCTATCCCTAAGGGACCGGTCTTTTTTTCGGGACTTAATACAATTAGTAGCATTGAAGCTTTCTACCAATAAAAGGAATGGTTATTATCAGATCATTACTTCTAGAGACTACCTCCTACAGATAAATATGTTTACCTGCTTGTGATATTAATATGTAGGTTTAGATAGTATAGTAATATAAATAACATAAAACGTTTATTTTCTCTTCACAAAGTTTCTTACATTCTATGCAGTATTTCAGTTTAAACCAGGGTATAACTTTGTGAGAGACTGGTGCCTGTGATTGGTTTCAATAAGAACCTGTATTACAGGTCACCAGGTCCCCCCCGCGGCTAAAGGCCCATCTTGACATACTGATTGACAGCTTGGATACAAGAAAATAATTTACAAGAAAGTTAGCTTCATAGACTTGGATGATAGAGAAATATGATAACAGATTAAAGTACAAATTACATTAAGGAAATACAATAAGATATGTAGTTAGTAATGCTTTACATTTATATTTAGTCCGGGAATAGATGTTGAGGATATCATTCAATTTATTGTATAAATAAGGTCCGAGGAAGAAAAAGAATTGACGTTTGGCATACCCTACCTTTCCGGCGCTTATCCGATTGGAGTTTTGGGTCGAATTACAATAAGGAATGCTCTTTGAGCACCGTACGCAACACGAAAATTTACCTAACCGTAAGGACATCCCAATCCCTGAAAAGTTCGACAGTAGGATATCGATAGGGGAGACCAGCGCCAACTTTGAGAATAGCACGCTGTGCTCTTTCGACTTCAATCAGATGAGTCTTTGCGGCGCTTCCCCAGGATAAAATGCAATAATCGATAAGGGAATGGCACAAGGCATCGTAGACCATCTTGGTAACCCGTCGGTCCGCTACATGTCTCAGTGTTTTAAATATATAAATGAGTTTACGCAAACGGGTTACAAGGACTTTAAGATGTGGCTTGAATGTTAAGCATTGATCTATTATGATACCAAGATATTTGATATCATCGACTCGCTGAAGATTAGGACAGGAGCACGAGGAAGCGCCAGGGACACATACATGGTAGGATATGCTAAAATAGGATGGATGCAGTAGATTTAACCTATGTGCAAAAGTAATGTATTTGGATTTGTTAAAAAAAAAAATCT
Organism: Orthosia incerta; assembly: GCA_948252205.1. Taxonomy (NCBI): domain Eukaryota; kingdom Metazoa; phylum Arthropoda; class Insecta; order Lepidoptera; family Noctuidae; genus Orthosia; species Orthosia incerta. Next base: position 32,480,734 of record OX411746.1, read on the forward strand.
CTCGCAACCATTTGCAGACTTTGCTAAAACCACTCTGGGCAGTGTTAAAAATCTCCTCCCATGTCTGCCCACTGAAAAAGAGGGCAGTATCATCTGTGAAAGTAATAATATGTCCACAGCGAAGCTGAAGACGGCAGAGGTCGTTGATATAGACCAAAACCAAAGTTGGGCCAAGTATGCTGCCCTGGGGCACACCGAAATCGACACAAGCCTCATCGCTCAGCACCTGGCCTATTTGAACTCTTTGTTTTCTTTCGGTAAGATAGTCCTGCAATAGCTTTAAAGGTACACCCACCATAAGTCATAGTCAAATATATTTATTTCAATTAGGCCAATAAGCGGCACTTTTGAACGTAATACATATAACGAGTAATAAAAATTGATTCTACCGTGCATTCGGAAAAGTAGCTTGTTAAGGAAAAGAACGCACAAGAAACTCCATCCACTTAGTCTAAGGCCCAGTTTTTTAGTTTTATACCCGTAGTGACTCATCCAATGCATAAATGCGATAACCAATGGTTTCAAATTTCGGTTTCAAAAAATATATTCAACCATTGCATTAATTGAGTTAACTACAGATTTAAAAAAGGCCTTAGAGATAGAGATAAGGAATGTTGTATCTATTGACAACTAATCATATACATACGATATGTATCGATCGACAAGACTTTAAAGTCAAACGTCACGTGAATATCTGCAAGAAACACAAAATAGCTAATTACTTTAGTTATATACCCGATTCTTTGGTTCTTAATTAGTTACATTGTTTAAAATAACTTCACTAATAAGTGACGTTCGTGTACCCCACACATTAATTATGTAAAACTTAAGGCCATTAACACGATATTCGTGTGAATACCGCTGTTCCTCAAGTTTCAAGTATAAGGGAATGCATATTTTGTAACATTTGTTTCAGTTTTTATCCCATAAAATCACATAATTAAGGACTTTCATAGTAAACTTTAAACTTTTTACTCATATTTCTGACCCAAAACCTCTTTCAACTGATTTGAAACAATTAATTGCAAAAGTTAGTACTTATTTATGTAGTTTCCAAAAAATCTGTGCACTGATTGGCATTCAGTTTGTTAAAGTGTTAGTTATCTCTTGGAACAGTGTGTGTGTCAGTGTGTGTTGGTCCATAAAAAAGTCCAAGTGTCTATAAAAAACTATCAGTTCACTTGTTCCGAATAGATTACATAGGTAAACCATAAAAACGTCTGCTTTGGATAAAGCTCTTTCTAAAGGTTTCTTCGAATATCTCTGCGTACCTACGACTTAGCTTTTTTGCATGAGATTATTTTTCAGTTTTCACAAATTCAGAGAAAATCTTATTCAGTTTCCGTTGGGTACCAATATTTTTTCAAATTATCCACAGCACAACTATTTACGGAGCTTTCAATACAAAACCAACATGCGTGTATCACACAGAATGGACACCGCGCCATGGCCTGACATCCAGTCTGACAAACATAACACCATGGACGAAACAGCAACCCATTCAAAAATGCACCTTAACATTTTGTTATAAAGTTGTGAGGTGAATGAGGGAGGTGTAAAGTATAGTTGGTTCAGCATAACCCTATATTTGCGCGTGACATATCCAAATGTTGATGCACTAGTGCGGAAAATGACGTGTCACCGTGTTCGCACTGTGCTGCCGAGTGACGTCATATTAACACCTCGATGCTGACACGAGAGGTATTAGCTTTTAGCATTTTTATTAATACTTTTTGGTCTGTCTGTTGTAAAATTTGAATTCAGAACGAGTGGATATTTGAATTTGGTATTTCTATTGGCTAATTCGTATTTGGTATGATAGCTCGTTCTACGCATTATCATGATTTCAGCTGAAAGATGTCCTCATCTTGGCATAGGCCTCCCTCAAGCGTAACCAAATCGCTAAACACTAACGCTGTTATAGTGCACAATGTTTGTACTTAGAATCCATTGTACGTATACGTACGTATTGTACGTACTCACGTTTGATAGTTTACCAAAATTATCACTAGCTGTATGATCGGGGAACGTTATTAATGCTACATAAGTGCAAGAGGCTTGCACAATTACGTATTATTTAAAGAACACTATAGGTACTAGTCGTCACCTAACTAAAAACATAACATTTAGGTATCGATTTATATTTTCCGAACCTAACTAAATCTAAACCGAAGCTGCTACCGGCCTGCAACTAAATCATTGCAAACAGAAAGTGCTGATATTAAGCCACTAGGCCATTCGTGTTGTTTTTGAGTAATTGTAATGTTTTAGAACCATCGATGACACTTTTCTTTCAAAAAATAAACCTTAGTAAATTCTTTAAATAATAGTGAAAACCACATCAAAATCCATGTTATACTTCGGAAGATCTAAGCGCACACAGGCGGAAGCCAAAGCGACCTTGTTATGTATATTTTTTACTTGCACAAAATAATCAATAAGTTTAAGTGAACAGCTATTATTCTGGGATTTCAACCCTCCAATGATAAAAAAGTCATAATTAAATCAAATGCCGCGCCTGACAATCCTTTTTTAGCACATCACATAGTCAAGTAGAAAATAAGACACCAACTACAGTAATTCAGAACCATAACGTTTATTTCCTTAGAAAACTGTCATAAAACGCAACAAAACAATCATATAATAATAAAATATTTTTCAGATTCCATGCAAAAATATTCAAAGCAGTGAGTTAGGGCCGCCATATTACTCGATACACAATGCGACACGTACGCCGCCTGGCGGTGGCTCGGTACTCACACGTTTGACAGCATTCCCAAGATGGCGGCCGCGGAAAGCGCGGCAAGACACCACTGCACACCTCAATGCAACCATAAACTGCATTTCACCACATGCACCAATAAACATCAACACTTTGAACACTTCGTAGAACATTGGCGCCGACCGACCGCGACCTCACTATCACCCCGGCTCATTCACAGTCCGGGTCACAATCAGAACGCATGTCCAATCAAGTGACATATCACTAATTACGATGACGGAGCTATGCCTTCCCCGGCAGCGGATCGTCGAATGAAAACCTCCACCATGTTGTTACTGAATTTTATACTCCATCCCAGTCAGCAGAGCCTCCAAGTTTGCCTCCTTCAAATTCGTTATGCATACAGCACCAAGGGCTGTTGAATACCGTTCGCGTTTATTTATGAACAGGCAAACTTCTGGTGGCTGGTGGAACGTACGAAATACGTTATAGGCTCGCCTCCCCCGAGTGCCGGCCACCGGCGCCGCACACACCACCAACAATGCATGCGATCGCTGAAAAAGGGCTTTTTATGTATTCAACTTCACAACTCTGTAGCTCATCTGCAAGTCGTATTATGGACCTAATTAACAAGTTAATATGGGCGATCCGGGGCCGCCGCGTCTGCGCACACCGCCTGGGATCCATTCTGGATTTACGAATTTGAATGTCGAAGTCAAATTCAGGTTCATTCGAATAGCGAGAAGCCTTTGTGATTTCGGAATACACGAGAATTTAAATTCACCTGCGCAGAAAATGTTTAAAAGTTGTCCGGAGCATCCGCGTGCGTTTTGAAGCTCCCGCGATTGCGACTTTGCAATGGTAAGGAGCGTTCAGAAATTCCGCCCCGCCCGACACCCCCATCACAAAGTATAATGATATCGTCGCCGGCGTTATTATGGCAGTCGTCATAAATATTTCATAGATGTAGCGAGGGCAGTAATGACCGAGTGACCGCCGATCGCCGAGACGAGTCGCCATCTTAGATAGCACATTATGCCCCCGACTACGAGATCCCCCCGTGCCTGTCATTATACCGACATGTGGTGATATACAGTAATATCAACCAGTCATTGACTGTCTCAACTTTACGTTGTAACGGAATCGTATTGTATTGGGAAAAAGTTTCGCATTCGCAAAAGCATGTTCTTTAAAACTAAAGTTCTGAAGCTCTTGAATCCTGTCTTGGTTTAACATACATTAGAGCAGCTTATAAGAAACATTTCTCGTAGCTTTACTTTAAAAGTCCCCTATACAGTTGGAAATCTTTCCATCCCGTTTGGTACATGTACGGAAGTTCCAAATCTCAACATTTACGCTAATACAGGTGGAATAAAACCATTTGACACAGGAAATTATAGATTTTTCCTAATGCTTAACTACTTCCGTAGTTATAATACAAACGTACTAACGACCCGTAAAGCCACGTATCACTTGGTCAATCTGTGTTTTCATACGGTTATGTATTCCCCTAAAAAAATGTTTACCTAGAGATTTTAATGAAACTTTCGCATTTGCACTATAACTTTGCTGCTCGTGGCTCAGGCACGTGCCACCCCCAGACGGCGACGGCGTGAAGGTGGCTAATTACCTCGTCCTCGGCCGGACACCGGCATCCTTTGATCACCAGCCTTTGATCGGCCGGCGACACTACGTAAAGGTACGCCGCTTAAGAGTAAAGCGGACATTGGGCAATAATAAATAATCTCTGAATTAGTTAACGTATAGCAACCATCTTACCTTAGGCCCAAAAACAAAACTGCGTAGCGAATTCGCATCGCGTCAATTCGCAGTTTTGTGTTTGGGCCTTGACTTTTCTGGCTTTAGAGCTTAGCTTCGCTTGAGTATGAGCAAGTGTAAGTTGGCATTGCTTGTATTGCCAATTTATCTGCCATAATACTGATTATAACTGTTACTTAATTTCGCATTTTACAGGTCCATTCACAGAATCTCACTTTGGAAAAATTTATTGTCGATCCCGAGCTGAGATCTGACTGGAAAATCTACAGCTTTGTTTAGATGTCCGTTGTACTCTCCAGTACATCGCCCGGCGAGTTCTACCGATCTCCTTTGACTGAAAACTTGTTAGAGGTCCGTATTAAAATTCAAAAACGACGCACGGAACTCAGTCCCGATGCCTGAAAACATTATTCAGAGGATTTGAATAATGATTTTGTTTTAGTCCGTACTCACACCTCTCGTTAATGTATGCGAGAAGATTGGAGCCCCGAAAGTTCGTAACGCGATTTTTGGTCGGACTTAAATGGTTTTCAAACTTAATTTTGTGGGCACTCTGCTTTTTAGTCGCAAAATGTGTTTATGCAAGAATCCCTTTATGAACAAAGTTCTTGTAAATTATTGCGTTTAAACTTGCAAAGTGTGGAAGGATGGGGCGAGGCTTGTGTGACAAAGTGCACTTCGTAATTGGATGTTTGAGGTGTTATATTTTAGAACGAAGTTTAGTCTTGACGGGGTTCGGTAATGAAATAAAAAAATAACTTTAAAAGCAAAGAAGCTATTAAATGGAATAAAATAGCATAAAACAAAATTATCGATGGGTTTGTACTTTGTAGTCCGTAAACATGTTAATTTTTGACTCAGAGTAAATAATTTGAAGATGTTGGTTGCTTTCTAAAGTATCAGAGTTTTCTTGTATTACATTAGTAATTTATTTTGAGATTTCAAAAACAGATCCGTTGATTAGGTTTCACTAATACTTGTAACTTCAATTCATTTTAAACTCAGTTGGATCGCTAAAATTAAGATGGGAACCCATAAATTTAATAAAACTCTTATGAATCCTTGTTTTCAGTCCGTCGTTCTCCGAGTTCATAAGTGCTCTCACCAGCTCCAACAACTTCAGACAGCAATAGTCAAAGTAATCTAACAGAAAAAAAGAAAACTCGCCATATTTTATTCAAATTCCGCGTCGTGAACAGTTGAAGTGGAAAAAATATGAATATGATTTCCTTACGCACTTTAGAGAAGTTGCCTCGCGCCAAATGAAGCATATTTCGAGCCATAACACTCGCATTATTCAGAAGAAAAAAACTTGGTGGAGAACGCTATTCGGGGTGCGACTTCTTTGTGCGAAGTCGCAAAGTAAGAAGATGACTTGGCTTTGAACAAAGCGTGGATAGTCGTCGAAAAATTGATTATAAGATTAGAGTAGGTGATCTTGTGGCAATTGAACAACGTTTTTCTGACATTCATATTTTACAAAAACATTAAACCATTTTCAGTACTTACTTTTTTGTTACATAAGGTTTATCCGATCCTCCGGTATTGTTTCAGTTTTAAATTAAATTTTTAGAGGAATATGTTAGTAATCAGAAAATTATGATGCAAATCGACATAGTGGTACTAGGAATTATCATCAAAGAATCTTAGACGTTCGTTTGCATACACCTACATTCTCTGCAACTAAAATGTCTGGCTTTCAGTGTTTGAACGTTATAGTCACATTAGTCGCAGTGCGAACAGGGAGCTTTATTCAAAGTAATTCTTAAGAACAGTTGAAGAGGGAAGCGCCTTGACTTTTATATACATTTTGTTCGCTAAATGAACTGAAACTGTATTTTGCAGATGCTAAGCAAACTTACTTTTTGGGTTAAGTATCGTTGACAATGGACCGTTTGTTTTGGCTGTTTTGTGACAAAAAATACGAGGGCCGTATTTATGTTGGGTTAGTGGTGAAATGTTAGTAAGTACATAGTATGTAGGTACTTAGGGGTATTTTGTGGAGCCAAAGATGTTATTGTATAATATAATAAGTAGGACCACGGTAACTGGATACACCTAGGCCTAGCCATTGATTGCCATATGAGTATGTCTATGACCTATACCTTTTATATATATATTATACTAATACGGATTCACCCGCGTAGTTCCCGTTGCCGTGGGAATACAGGGATAAAAAGTAGCCTAGAATTTTTGAAATCGGTCCTGTAGTTATTATGTTTATTCGTTACATACAAAAATTCAAATATACAAATCTTTCCTCTTTATAATATTAGTATAGATTTCCATTCAAAGATTATTTTATACAATCAATAAAACTTTTTCACTCTCTGAAAACTTTGTTACGAGTAATTTATTTTCACAATTTTTTGTATAAATTCCCAAAATCATCTAACAAAACATTGCCAACATAAATTCATAAGGCAGCCATAACACATCATCTACAAACGACTACAGAACCAATTTTTCAAATTAAACGATAAAACGTGTTGTTTTTCCTTCACCCTAGGACTTCATGTAAATTATATTCAGCGGGGAGAGTTCTACTCACCCCGGTCCCCGAGATAGCTTAATGATGCTACGAGATAACGTGAATATTATGTTATTATTTATTTTAGTGTTATTGTGGATGGTGTGTTTCTTTTGTTGCATTTTATGCCTTAGAAAAGCAAATATTTTCAGAAAAATTGGTAAACGATGAATTAGAATATATGAGAGATGGCACATGGGGATAACTAGATAAAGTTTTCGTTACATAATGTTACTTTATTAGGCAAACCTAGGAAAACTTAGAGTATTACACGCCACTGCACTGCTCTCATAAAATAAACTTACAAAAATCAGTAGCTCTTGATTTTAATACCTGTCAATAATAGTAATAAAAAAAGTGTGTAATAATAATAAAAACAATTGTAGAAATATTTCAAATTCTGACAACATTTGGAAATACTGCCGACAAAATCAATGTAATTAAAAGAAAGAAAGAAGTGAAGCAAATGAAATTATTCAAAAACAAACCTACCCTCATTTGAAATACAACGGTCCTCCGCTTCTGTCAATGCTTGACTTTTTGAGGCGCTCTCAAATCTGCAAGACAAACAACTGAATCTATGGAGTTAAACAAACGACAGTGTACTTACCGGAGAGGTAAGATATTAGATGGAAAGAAAATAAATGGAAATCTACGAAGAAAATTTCAAGTTTTTAAGCTGTTGCTATGGTCCTAACACTTATAAAAATTAAATCGTAACTAGTTTTTCCGCGGCTTCGCAACTGTGGTCTATTCTACAGGAAAAGTACATTTTCCGGGAATAAGTTATAGACAATTATCGTAATCTGATCCTTTTTATCTAACCACGTAATTTTAAGGCACCGGTATTTTTAAGTAGAACAATACATGTGTGTTTAAGACCGTAATAATTTTCAGCTACAGACCACTAGGCGTCAGTCAACGACGGAAACACTTAAAATTGCGTTAAATTACTTAATTGCACCATAATTTGCCTTAACTACAGTAAAGTATCGCATACGAAGTAAAAAGGTAGACGAAACTCCTGAACAATTTTATAGAAAAAGTTTCTGATTACCTTTAGCGATTTCAAAACATGTTCATACTCGTATTCCCTAAATTCTATTTGATCTTCCAGCACGCCTTACATAATGTTCCACACACCGTCGCCGATATCTGGCTCAATCAGTGAGACTTCGCTGAATTTTTCCACGTTTCTTATTCATGGACATTACTTATACATGCAGCAAGCGAAAATATTACAGCATTTTAATGAAAGAAATATTAATTTTGAAGCAAAGTTTTCTTTGCGGTCGCGACGACGGGCGGAATTAAGTTTGGTCCGGGCGAGTTTGCTTCACGGCCCCCCCACATTCTAAATGTTCTTCGCTGAATTTTAGTTGGGGTTTTGAACCGTTCGTTAAGACCTACATTTTATTATTTGAGTAAATAAATTAAAGGGCGGCGAAAATGCGCCGTCTGGTAAATGTTTTGTGGAGAGTTGGAGGTAAAAGAAATTCTCTTTTGGAGAGTGGAATGGAAATGAAGGAAAATTCATCTTTTTAAGTTAATATCGCGGACTGAACGGACTATGTAATGTGTACATTCGATGAACAGAAGGAAATTTGGTGGTGTGGTGTAAGTACACACTTTTTCTTCTTCTGTCGCGACTGTCGCGACGTTATCCTTCACCATGCACGGTCTTGAGCTGCTGGCGTCCCAATTGTACTTCTTTCAGATCTTTTTCAACCGTCGTCTACTAAGTGGCAGGTGGTCTGCCGTGTCTATGTTTTGCCTTCATCTTGCAATATTTTTTTGTTATTTTGTAATTACAACAAAATGCTCAATAAAAGTTTAGAATCTATCTTCTATATTAATAAAAAGAAAAGTCTGACTGACTGACTCATCAACGCCCAGACAAATCCTTGAACCTAGAAAGCTGAAATTTTGCACAGGGGTTCCTTTTATAATGTAGACAAGGAATAAGGAAGAATTTATCGAAATTCAACCTCTAAGGGAGTTAAATAGGGGATGAAAGTTTGTATGAAACTCTGTCATTTTTAATTTGAAACGAATGAAATATTGCATTTGGCCTCTAAATATAAAACAAAAACACTTTTGTAAGGATTTTTTGAATTGCTTCCCTTCAAGGGGTAAAAAGGGGTGTTAAAGTTTGTAAGAAAAATAAATTGTTTATCATCAAAATTACTTGAAACTTAGTATTTCTGCTCTTCAATACAATTAAAGAAAAACGTACTTAAGCATTTTTTTAATTTCACCCTTTAAACTAGTAAAAAGAGGTGTTGAAGTTTGTATGAATGATTACCTACTGGATGTGCTGGGGGGGAAACAGTTTTCATACCTCGAATACCACTGATACCCTCTGACTATGTCTTTGTCGTGTCGGTGGGATTCAGAAATTTAGAGCTAAGTGGTATTTCACTATTTGTAACTGCCCGTAGAAATCGATCCCACGAGAATTCAGAATGGAAGTCCATGGCTTTAGCTATTAGAACACGACGGCAGTTCAGTTTATGCTCATTTTATATGTCATTTTTATTATTCCATAAAATAATAGAGTTGAGCAAATTTTGTAGTCTACGCGAACAAAGACGCGGGCGGAAAGCTATGTTTGGATAATATTTTGCAATATCCGGCCGGAACTGCAAAAAACGAAACAGCCAAAATCGTGAAGTCCATGCAGGCAAAGCTGCGGGTGGAAAGCTAGTAGGTGATAATAATAAATGAATAGGTACAATCATACATTCTAAATTATATATACTTTGATGCAAATAAGTACACTTAATCACTTCGTTTCTTTTTCTGCTCAGTCAAAATATTTCCCCTCAACTAAAAGTTGTAAAATAAAAAATACATAGTTGTTAAAAGTGATCCTTCACGCTGTAAAATTAAATCAAGCATCAGAATCAAAACAAACGGTTGTTCGCAGACACAATTATTTTGACTTTTCGAGCACTCATTATAATTCCCTAACAAAATCACTTGGTACCATCAATTCTAATGCCAAGGGATAATAACCCTTGGGTAGTTGGATTAAGGGTGAGGTTTTTTCGGAGTGTGGTCCAATTAAGTTGGTACACTTAGAGTAAGTGATTTCTCTCAGTTTAGTCATAAAAATGTTAATGTAGCAAAAACAAATAGCGCTTAATATATTCTGAGGGGAAGTGAATTAATAGCGAGCAGACAACTTACTATTTTGCTACATTTCTGCTGATACTGCACTTGAAGGAGGTTGATGCTCAGTGAGTGGAACCTCTTTCGTTATGAAGTTTATTATTTCAATTTGGGATATTATAAATTGCATATCAAATAAAATAACCGTCTATCAATACATACTCATCATTTATATTCTTTTTTACATCAAATAACTTACTAAATGTTTAGCAAAACTCAAACTGCAGATAATTCGAAATTATACATCAATATGACATTACTTTTTTCCTCATAATGCAATATAGTTAAATTTATTATTGTACAAAAATACTACATACATAGCAGAAATACTAACTGCACAGCAAATTTTCCATATTTCGTAGCAAAATAACTATCCCAGTCGCATATTAACCAGTAAGTACAACAAAACCTGTTCATCACATTTGTCCTAATTTTCAAGAAGTCATTAGTCCAAGAGCGAGCGAAGCGAGCTCGGGAACTTAGGGCACCCCGACACGGACAGGTTAGGTTCGAAAAGATGACGGCAGCTGAAGTGAGCGAGCAAAGCGAGCGAACTCAGCTCCCGTCATCTTCTTCGTGTTAGGTTACTTTAGACCCTTTAGACAGAAATAGGAGCCCCGCGCAGCGGGGCTCCGTCGACATTGTCGTTAAATAGTAATTGTAAAAACTTTAACCATGGATTTAAAAGAAAAGAGTTAACATGTATGATGTGCATTAAGATTATTAGCTGTGCATTAATAAAAAAGCTTTTGCTTTAGGAAAAATCGCTGTACGCTGCGAAAATAAATTGTAGTGTGTTTAGTGATATTTTGCGTTGAATATTTTGCTGCGCAATCAGTAATTTTGATGAGAATTCGGAATTTTATTGCATAGAAAAAGGATATTTTTTGATTTGCGTTTAAATACTACCCATTTAATTTGGATGAAATATTTGGCTATCTATGTTTAGTTGTGTTGCTGTTACTCACGTGTCCGTCTGTCCATTATCTATCACACAGGTTATACCTGGGTTATACAGCCAAACGGTTCAAGCTACAGTCTTCTAATTTTCACAGTATAAGAATATATCTTGTTTACCCAAATTGTCAAATAATAAAAACAATAAAAAAACCCAACTGCTTAAAAAGTGAACTAAAAAGACGTAAACAAGAAGAAAATAATGCTGTGCAGTCGAAGGATGCAAGTTTGCCAGCTGGCTGACCACAACCAGATGTATCCTCCGACTGCACAGCATGATTTTCTTCTTGTTTACGTTTTTTTAGTTCGCTTTTTAAGCAGTTGGGATTTTTGATTTTTTTAATTTACTTTTTTTATTAACAACTTCCAAGTTTTTTTTTTGAATTAGATACATTAAAGTGTTATATATTTTTGAAATCACCTCTTAAAACACTTTATTTGATACACGATGGGCTTGCTCTCGTCTCACAAAATGGCTCCCAAAATCCGGCATTTTTTATTTTCCAATTTTAATGTAGCCAGTGACACTCGTAGGGTTAAGATGAATCGGTTGACGTCAGAATCATCAAAATCTGCCAACGCGTTGGGTCTCTAGAACGCCACATAGGAACAAACATACATACATATACACATACATAGACTGATAGCAGAATAGTAAAATGAATAGGCGCGAACCAGACAATGAGGCAGGTTCCAGGAGACACTTAGAGCTGTTCTAGCGCTTCTCAATGCGCTGGAAAATAGCCCTATTCCCGCAGCGAGCATCGAACCAGCAGTGACGGCACTGGATACGCATGCTGTCGTGGTGCCTGGTGTGATCGCCATGTCGACATCACAGCCGTCACCACCAGCGGCATCTGCATCACACACCAGCACCGTTGCAGAGTCGCTCGCAAGTACTTTAAAAGGTGGCGCTCGTTGTTGGCTCAATGAGTGGGTAACCAACGATCGTTCGTGGAACAATTTTAAAATTGAATTTAAACCATTATGCTCACGAAGAATCGATATTGCTAATATTTTATACGACGTTATGAGTACTAGTTCCGACAATTATTCTACGTACGAAGAATATGCGAGACGTTCGCTATTGCGTATTAATATTGTAAAGGGATTAAGCGATGAGTTGACCATCACAGTAATACGTGGAGTAACTGACGCACAGGTGCGTGCCGCTGCAACTAATGCTCATCTATTACCCAAAGATCTTGTAAAGTTCTTTTCCATTTATACAAAACCAAAATCTAAATCTAGTGTCAGTTCTGTGAAACCCCAAAATAAGTATTCAGACCGCAACCCGCGGAAACGCCCCTACAATAATAAAACAAACAATGCTAAGTGTTTTTCATGCAATTCGACTGGTCATATGCAACGTCAGTGTCCCAAAAATGCGAAAACTGAGACAGTATCGATACCAGTCGAAACGTGTTCATTTTGTAAGAAGCCGGGTCATGCATGACGTGTCTGTCTGGTTTGCAAAACAACGATCTTAAGTGTATAATAATAAAAAGAAAAATGTTAATTATTGTCATGAGCTCGAGGGTACCTCTACAGATAGTGACATCACAACTGCGGTCATACAAGGTATCCCTATAGATAGAAAATTCAGTGTAGGTGGCGCGTTTGATAATAGAATAAAGCGATATTAAATTAGAAGTCGGTTTGTTTTTTGTGCCTCAAAAATGTATCAATGTACCAGTTCTAATCGGGACGGATGTGTTAAACCGATCAACCGATCGACGTGTTAGTGATGGTGTGACTTATATTCGTGCACACGAATATGAGGATTCCTAGTTCCGTTAAGAATGTGTTATTTGTTAACTCTGATGAACTGTCGATTAAATCACCCCTTATAGGTTGTATTATTATTAATTATTAAAAATGCATGAAATGTTGTCATATAAGTGCATGAAATGTTGTTATTAAATATAAATAAGTTTTATTGTAATATATTGGAAAATTATATAATACAAGAAACCAATGAATGAACTATAATGAAATTTAATGTAACAATATTATCAGTAATAAAGGCTATTTTGATTTTGATTTTATAGGTACTGACCGTGACTAATTATTATCTGATCGAAGACCATATTGATCTCCTTGGTAAAAGCAAGTATTTCAGTTGTATTGATATGGCATCAGGATTTCACCAGGTGATTTTGGACAGCAATTCTGTGTCCAAGACTGCCTTCGTTACGCCTGAAGGTCACTACGAATACCTTAAAATGCTTTTTGTCCTCGCGATTGCGCTGGTGGTGTACCAACGAATCATCACCAAAACATTAAAATCGCTAATAGAATCTGGCAAGACCCTGGTTTACGTCGACGTTGTACTGGTTTTGGCGTCATCCGTCGACGAAGCGATCGAAAATCTACTAAGCGAAGTATTATTTACGTTAACGACTGCAGGGTTTTCCCATTAACCTTACAAAAAGTACGTTTGTGGCTACAGTAGTAGAGTATTTAGGTCGGACAATATCTGAAGATCAAAAACAAAAATATCAAGTATTGGTCGACTCACCTGTGCCCACAAACGAAAGTCAGGTTCGACAACTGCTAGGTTTAGCTGGATATTTTCACCGGTGTATACCCGGTTACGCTTTCAAAACGTCACCTATAGCTAGTTTGACAAGCGCTAACGTACAGTTTCATTGGGGTGAAGAACAGGAGAAAAATCGTAATTTTCTTATTGAATGTCTCACAAATGAACCAGTACTCGCTATTTTCGATCCGCTACTGCCAACAGCGGATGCGAGCTCTATTGGTTATGGTGCAGTTTTAATTCAAGTTCACGAGAATAGTCTGAGGCGAGTCGTGGCTTCTTTTAGTAAAACTACTCAACGTGCCGAACCACGTTATCATTCTTATGAGCTTGAAACGCTCGCGGTTGTCAAAGTTTTCTCTTCAAAATTTTCGGCATTACATTTAAAATTATAACCAACTGTAATGCTCTTATAAATTAACAGAACGAAAAAAAGATGTTTTACCACGTTCCGCGCGTTGGTGGATATACATGCAGGACTTCCACTTTACGATAGAATATAGAAAGAGTGTACCTAATGATGCAACACGCAAACTTTTTAATTAGAAATCCTGTTGATGTTCGCCAAATTATCAGGCCAAGAAACTGGGTACATATTGGTCAATCAGCAGTTGAGGAAACTCGTAGGCAGATCGACCAATTAAATAATAATGAGTTGGATTCCTCCCGTATTGTTCGTAATGAGCCGCATGCTGGTGAACTTAGCAGATCATTTTCCAGCAGAGCATAAAAATGTGAGTTCTAGTCGCATGCAGCATAGTTCTAGAGTTCTTGTTACTTTTTGGAAATAGTTCTGGCCTTTTTCCCAGAAAAAAGTCACATGAAAATATGATCTGCTAACTTCCGGTGGCAGATAATTTTTTCCAAAACTAAAATTTTAAAAGTGATTTAGGTGCACAAAGGTAAGTTCTAAATTTTAGTTTTGGAAAAAATGATCTGCCACCGGAAGTTAGCAGATAGGTTTAAAGAATCTTTATTTATCATAAGAACATCACAGTTCACTTACATGAGTTTTAAATTTTTACATTATAAATATCGTCGTCTTATGACGAAGCATGCAAAGGTAAAAAATACAATAATTATCATCACAAACAAAGAAAAAGTGTACTTCTAAACACAGCTGGCTAATTGGTCATCACCACGGTACCCACATATTTATTTTGTTAGGATCGTAAGTAAATATGATTGACAAGAACACCAGTGTCTGCCTGTGTGCGATAACTATAGTCTCGGAGACCGCTTACTGTTTATTGCTAGTATTGTTTTGTTTATATATGTATATATATATTAAAAATATTATATATGTACATACTTAAACACTAAACAAAAGTAAACTTTACAATCTTAAAATTAAATTAACTACTTACACTATATACAAAAGAAAGGTACACTTAGGCGTCGAAGTACTCATCCACATCGCTGTCATCCGGGAACGTGCCCAGAAGACTGGCAGCATTGCCACGTTGAATGGCAATGCTGATTCTTTGATAATTTAAATTCTAATTTTTTTTCATTCTTTATATATATATATTATGTAAGGTATACATGTATTATATTTATATAGATAGGTAGATTATTTGTGAGGAGAGTTTGTGTATGTGTGTTGGTGTTAGGTTTTGTCTAAAGGATGAATGTGTTGTGATTTTGTAAAAGTTATGTTTTACTTTAATATTATAATTTGACAACTAAAGTATACCAGCAACAAATGAATTAAAATAATAAAATTATAAATCAATAATAATATTAGAATTATAAATAAATAACAATAATAGTACCACAAGTAATATAATTCATCTGGTAACAGGTATAGTATAATTTAAGTATTTTTATTTAATAATTTCAGTTTAAGAAATTTTATTTAATGATTTAATTTAAGTAATTTTATTTGGTAACTCAATTTAATGATATAATATAATCCCTTAAATTGCTTTTGTAAATATTAATACTTTTACACTCTTTAATTTCATTTGGTAGTTTATTATACAATTGGACCCCTTCATATAAAAAGTTCTTTTTTCCATATTTTACAGTCCTAGGAGAATGCAGAACCAGCTCGTTTCTATTTCTTAGGTTATATGTGTATGTCTTTTTTGTTAGTTTAATCTTGGTTTGTGTAGCATTATCTAAGATCTTTTTTACTAATATACATATATAGTAATTGTATAGTTGAGACAGATTAAAGAGTTTAGTTTTCGCATATAGCTGTTTGGTAGGTGTTAAAAAGTCGTAGCAGTATAACCGTTTTATAATTTTGTTCTGTGTCCTCTGCAGGGAATTGAGGTTGGTATTTGATGCCGATCCCCATATCTCAATAAGGTATTCTAAATTAGACTTGACTAGGGAATTATAGATGGTAGTTTTTACTTTAAGTGGTAGGCAGTTTCCCATTTTGCGAAGGGCTCCTGATAGTGACACGAGTTTGGCTCTTACGTGGTCGATATGGGGCTTCCAGGAGAGTTGGTCATCCAAAAGTAAACCGAGATATTTCTCTGTACTGGATTTTTTTATTATCAAATTATTTACGATCAAAGGGGCGTAGGGTGGGATCTTTTTTGTTTTTCGCAGTAAATATCATGTAAGATGTTTTTGTGTGGTATTAATGGTAATCAAATTATGTAAAAACTACTCATTTATTAGGTTTAAGTCGTTTTGCGCCTCACTAATGATATTATGTATGGATTGACCGAAGTAAAATAAACTTGTGTCATCTGCATAAAGTGTTAAATATCCTGTCAACCCTATCTGATTAATGTTATTTACATAAATAAGGAATAATGGTGGTCCCAAAATGGACCCTTGGGGCACTCCACATGTAATGTTTTGGGAAATACTCTCATAACTATCTATTTTAACAATTTGACATCTGTTAGATAAATAGGATTGAAACATGATGTAAGCTGTTCCAGTGATACCCAAGTTACTTAGTTTTTGTAAGAGTTTTGAGTGAGAAACTGTGTCAAAGGTTTTTTCAAGTCAATGAAAATGCCTAAGCCTATATTTTTTTTATCTATATTCGTTTTTATATTTGTTACTAGGTCAATAGTTGCTGATAGAGTGTTCGATTGTGATCTGAAACCATATTGTTGGTCAATTAAGAAATCTTTTTTATTTAAGTATTGAATTAATTGGTTATAAATCATTTTCTCAAAGATTTTGGATATCACTGGAAGCACAGAAATTGGCCTATAATTGCTGGGGTATGTTTTAATACCCGACTTGTAGATGGGAGAAACTTTTGCCAGCTTCAGGCTATCAGGAAAAGCACCATGGTCAAGACATTTCTAGAACTATGCTGCATGCGACTAGAACTCACATTTTTATGCTCTGCTGGAAAATGATCTGCTAAGTTCACCAGCATGCGGCTCATTATGAACAACACGGGAGGAATCCAACTCATTATTATTTAATTGGTCGATCTGCCTACGAGTTTCCTCAACTGCTGATTGACCAATATGTACCCAGTTTCTTGGCCTGATAATTTGGCGAACATCAACAGGATTTATATTTAAAAAGTTTGCGTGTTGCATCATTACATCTCAGATTAAGGAAATGTGCCTAAGCTGTCAAACTTGTGCAACATACAGGAGCAATAATACTAAAGAACCTATACAATTTCATAAAATACCAGAATTACCATGGATAAAATCGGGCTCAGACTTGTTTGAGTTTAATAAAGAGCATTACTTACTTGTACTGGACTATTATAGTAAGTATATAGAAGTGGTTAAATTACAACAATTATCATCTAGTATAGTAATAAAACACATGGAAGCTATAATGGCAAGACATGGTATTCCTCTTGAATTGGTCAGTGATAATGGTCCGCAATTTTCAAGTAAAGAATAAAACAATTTGCCTTGGAATATAATTTTATACATACAACTTCTTCTCAAAATTACCCTAAATCTAATGAATATTCCAATGTACCTGTATCTCATGATAATTCTAATACACCTGTATCTCATCATTCTGAAACTATGAAACTAACAAGAGCAGGAAGGCTGGTCAAACCTCCTATTCGTTATGGGTTTGATGATTAAGGAGGGGAATGTTGTGTGAATGTACCTTAACTCTATGAATGCTAGAGGTTGGGTCTATGATGCCTGGGGTCATGGGCAACACTGTCGTGGGACCGGGTCTGTCAATGTACGAGGTACCTATAACGTTGACATAAGTGATTGTATTTAATTTAAAGTTGAACAAAATAAAAGTGATTCATATTTAAATTGTGTTTAACTAAATAATAGTAACATCATCATAAACAGCTTGCATATATAGGTGTAGTAGAAACCAAGGAGTTCTCGGCCCTCAGTACCTCTGATATTTTTTTTTATTACGAACGATAAAAATTTCTTGATTTTTATTAATCTCGATCTTCAACCATGCTCTGCTGGTACTTGAGTGAGAGTTCTGGCTTTCTGTAGCACATTTTTATAAAATGCATATATACTTAAAGTAGAAACCGAGGAGTTCTCGGCCTTCAGTACCTCTGGTATATTTTTTTTGGTTTGTTATAACGAACACTGAAAAATTTCTTGATCTTAGCTAACCTAAATCTTCAACCATGCTCTGCTGACACTTGAGTGAGAGTTCTGGCTATCTGTAGCACTATTTTATAAAATGCATATATAGTTGTAGTAGATATCGGAGAGTTTCCGGCCCTCAGTATCTCTGTTTTTTTTTTGGACTTTTAATTATAACCGGTGAAAAATGTCTTAATTTTTATTAATTTCAACATTCAGCCATGCTCTGCTGATACTTGAGTGAGAGTTCTGGCTTTTTCTGCCATACCTTCATATAGTTCTTTAGTAGTTGTATACATTCATTTCATTTATTTTATTTCCAAAATACTTAACCTATTTTACATTTGGTTTTAGCCACACAACAAAAACCTCACAGGGCTTTAAACTGTATTTCGTATCGTATATAAGGTATCAGGAACTATAGAACTTACCTTTCTGCACCTAAATCACTTTTAAAATTTTAGTTTTGGAAAAAATGATCTGCTTAACTTCCGGTAGCAGATCATTTTTTCCAAAACTAAAATTTTCAGCAGATCATATTTTCATGTGACTTTTTTCTGGGAAAAAGGCCAGAACTATTTCCAAAAATTATCAAGAACTCTAGAACTATGCTTCATGCGACTAGAACTCACATTTTTTTATGCTCTGCTGGAAAATGATCTGCCAAGTTCACGCAGACATGAGCCGCTCTATTATAAGCATACACCAACTGGTGAAGAGCCAAAACTACTGTGCTATATCACTCAGGGGCAAAGGCTAGGTCTTTTGCGAATTTTCACGATTAACATCAACAGATATGCGCGGATAAAACCATAGATCTTATTTTACGCCATTTTTGGTTCCCTGGTCTCTCTGCTTTTGTTAAAAAGTATGGTATAAAAAAATATTTAAAAAAATTGGGGCCCCACAATATGGCGCCCAAAAGCCGCCATTTTTCTATTTGCCAATCTTAATGTTGCCAGTGACACTCGCAAGCATGAGACGAATCGATTGACGTAAGAATCGTCAAAATCGGCCAACGCGTTTGGTCTTTGGAACGCCACGACTGATAAACACATTACCCTCCTTCGGCAGTCGGGTAAAAAGGCAAGATACTGAGGAACTCTTTCTAATGTAATGACACTGCAATAATTTTCAAGACAATTTGACATTATTTTGGGATATACAAATTGCATATATTCTATTGGTTTATTTTAGAGAAAAATACTTTCATAGTATTTTGTTTCACTTTCAGGTGAAGACGACTTCCAAGCTGGACCGCCTAGTAGTACAACTAGGAGCCAGCAAGTTGAAGCCCGCCATGGGGATCCACCGAGTGCAGCGTGTCAAGACACAGCCAACCCGAGTCCACTTGCCGAGCATCGCGACGTCTACGCTGAGCTTCTTACTGAGGAGGTGGTTGAGGACAACCACGTGTCAGAAGAAGCCGTGTTAGAAGATTTCGAATGAAGGCGTCACTTTTGCACGTCAATTGACAGCAACTGACAGTTAGGGTATATAAGCAGTGCGCATCATTTGTATCGCCTGTGCCTGACTGGAGGCTATATAGCTTAGTCTCCGCAGGGAAGCCAGGTTAAGCAGTAGTCGGTCACTACTTTGACTGAACTGCGAGACGACACGTATAAATAAAAATTGTATCGCTTCTTTTGCTCCGAGACTTCGTGGCGTTCTCATCATTTGGTAAACTCGTTCTTGATCTCTTTTACGAATTGTTCTTTCATGATCTGTTGTATTATTTTAGCTCAGGGTATTTGCTATAATTGTGTAATTTATTACAACTGAATTGAGAACCTCTGCCTTATTGGGAAGTCGGTAAAAAAGCATTTTATCAAAATGATGACTAAGGACCGGATTAGGATATGCAATATAAAAAGCTTAAAATATGCATGAAAATTTGAAAAATATGCTACATTAAAGTTTTAGAAAATGAAATAAAGGAAACAAGTGCGAGTCGGACTCGCGCACGAAGGTTTCCTTACCAAATTATCGCAAAAAACAGCAAAAAATACGTTTGTTGTATGGGAGCCCCAATTAAATATTTATTTTAGTATTTGTTGTTATAGCGGCAAAAGAAATACATCATCTGTGAACATTTCAACTGTCTAGCTATCATGGTTCATGAGATACAGCCTGGTGTCAGACGGACAGACAGACGGATCGTGAATTCTTAGTAATAGGGTCCCGTTTTCACCCTTTGGGTACGGAACCCTAAAAAGTGGTAGGGTTATTTTTATTTTTTATAAATCTGCATAAAATTATACTTCATAAAAGATAGCTTGATCTCTGCTCCAACTGTCAGTATCAATACAGTAACAATAGCGCTTGACAGGCTAACAATAACGTATACGTCAGTTTGACATTTGTCGCAGAGATCAAGCTATCTTTTATGAAGTATAGTGAATTATTCAATCATAAATTATCAATACTAAAATGGTACAAATTTGTAGACGATAATAATGCACTAAAAGGAAAAATTATTTAACATTTTTGTAAATCAGGTAATAAGGTGTTCTAAATGTATCTTTAATGAATTTGATTCATTAAAGATATTATTATAAGTGATAATTGTTAGTATAAATGTGCGAATTTTTATATTAATCGCATGTAATTTCCGCTGAAAATGGGGTAAATATGCAATTTCATATGCAAATGCATATAATCCGGTCTCTAAAATCTGATCTTTGTAAGGTCATCAACGTTACAAAGCATATTTCAGCTGACAATTTGATGATGAAGCGTAGGTATCTTTTATATTCCTATCTACCTTCTATAAGGTTCCCCTCATCGGATAAACAAGTGGGCAAGGTAAGAAATATACTCATAAGTAGGTGGCTCGCTGGAATTGATTATCGCCAGCCGATAACAGGGCCAGCTTCCCCCGGACCGTTATTTTTGCGGGGAAATGATGGATGCTCCAGGAAAATATTGTGGCTAAATCTACTGGAAGGAAATACACAACACAAGCAGGGTTTGGGGCTATGTATTGGTGGAAATAGTGTTATTATATGGTTTCATTCTGTGATATACTTAAGTACATCAGGGTACATCATCGCTTACCATCAGGTGAGATAGTGGTCAAGCGCAAGCCTATTGATAATAAAAAATAAAAAAGTAGTCTTTCAGTGAGGTGTCTAAAGATTTATTTATTAAATGTAGGTAATATACTCTTATTTAATTCACTCACTGACTAAACAATTTAGAAAGATATCTGAACACTACTATTTTCGCTTAATTAATAAATTATGTGCCTAAGTAGGTTATCGCAATCTCGTCGTCTGAAAAAAATAATATTCTTGCCTAATTTATATTTTCAGGCTAACGAGCGCCATCTGCGGTACGAACGCACCGCAAAAATGATGGATTCGCGTCAGAAAATACGCGCGGAAATTATTCAAATGAATGCGCCCACTACCCACCTAGCTCGTTTTGTTTCCTGCGCTTTCTTGTTTCAAACTGTATAATTTACGCGGCGTTCGGTTATCGAGAATTTCTGCCATTGTATTTTTTAAATGCGTGCCAAAAATACTGGTTGAAATATGGTTTGAAAAATAACGGTGTTTTTAAATTTGTTTCAAACAATATCAACAAACTACCATCTGAACCACACCTACACATGTAGGTACATACAGTGGCCATACTACTACAATCTTTATACGCGAAGATTTGAAAAGTGAAAACTTCTTTAGCCGAGTTGAGCGATGATTGGTAAGGCCAAAACGTGTTGGTTCGCCTCAGCGACATGATAATGTGACAACGTCATCGACATGATAATGTAACAACGTCATCGACATGCTAATGTAAGACCCCATGACTGCCTATATATTTTCATTAAAATTTTGATGTAAGTAGGTACGACATACGATTACCTACGGTAAAAATCAATTTAAAGTTGAACAAACAAAACGATTTAGAGTTCATAAAAGCCGGAAAAACCCCTTTATTTGTCTGAAAAATAAACAGTAAGTTAATAAAACCGGGCCCACTTTGAATCTATTATACCTTGGCATGAAGGGTTGTTTATTAATTCGGGAAAATATTCTTCTTTTAAAGGGATGGTTTTCATCAACTTGCACCTGCGGCCGTGTTCAGTTTTTTTCAGGTCTGGTCTGGATAAAAGCTTATAATTAAGTGGGAAAATTGAAAGTTTTATGTGAGTTTGTTTTGTTTTTAGCTGGATACCTGCGCTCTGAAATAGGAATCTGATATTAGACACACTCACATACCATCACGCCTGTATTCTCCGAAGAATTAGGCAGAAGTGCACCTATAGTATACCTGTATCTCACGAGTGTGTAAGTCCCATGTAATAGAG
Organism: Orthosia incerta; assembly: GCA_948252205.1. Classification (NCBI taxonomy): domain Eukaryota; kingdom Metazoa; phylum Arthropoda; class Insecta; order Lepidoptera; family Noctuidae; genus Orthosia; species Orthosia incerta. The sequence continues at coordinate 32,503,273 of OX411746.1, forward strand.
AGCGAGCTTATTGCCAACAACCGAGCTCAAGTCACTCCTACTGAGAAATTCCAGAAAAAAGCAACCTAATGCTGATTTTAAGCTGCGTTTCTGCTCGAATTGTGGATACGTATTCTGTATGGACCGATGACCTGGTTAAGGTTGCGGGAATACGCTGGATGCGAGACGCACGGGATCGGTCAATGTGGCGACGCCTGGGTTAGGCCGATGTCCAGCAGTGGACGTCTTTCGGCTGAAATAATGATGATGATGATGTGCCAATCGGTATTTCATTCATAAGCCATCTGTATGGCAGTCTGTATTAAATAGACTGTATTATTTGCACTGTGGCTGAGTATGACTGTTTCCCGATAGATCAACCAACTAGAGTAAATAGAACTTCTCTTTGTGAAAGAAGTAGCTGTGCCGCTGTGCCTAGGTATAATATGATACCCAGTAAATAACATGTATCTACAAAGCCGACACTTCAGGCTTTTGTTCGTGACACGGTTTCCTTTCTTTATCGTCTCAAGTCACAGAGTAACCAATACAGATAGAGAAGTAATAATAAAACAATTTTCTGTACTGATGATGAACGTTCTTTTTTGATGGGTTCTTCGATTTTTATTCGGGTCATGATCTCATAGTTTTATAACGTAAGTACCTCCAGCTAGTCGATTAGTTCAAAGTTCACAGATGGATGCTGAACTGTGTGTTATCGTAAAAGCTGATGCAAACTTTCAATTTAAAGTTAAGAATTCACTCTCCAAGAAAACCTTTAAAGACTAAGGAACAAAAAAAGTGTCATCTTTTTTCAGTTCTATGTATCAGTGTTGCCACATTATCCCTCGTCCCGCGTGTGACGGAGTGCCCTCGTGACGTAAGCTATGTGCATAAATTTCGTGGAGAGTTGTGACATGGCAACCCCGCCACCTTTGTGACGTCAAGGGCTTTCGTCTGACGTTCTCGAGAGTGTTGCTAGATGCGATTTATTACTTTTTTATTTTGTTTTCGTGGTGTTTACGACTTAGGCGGAGTAACGCTTTTTTGTTTACTTACTTGCTGTTTATTCTGGCGGCGGCTATCCTGTAAAAACAATTGTTTTAACTTTTTTTTTTACTTCTTTCGGTTTGCCTACCTCACCTCATTCAGCCCAGCGTTGATTGTTCGGTGTAATTTTTCCTGAGTCGTCATCAATACTTAGGCACTGATTTTCTGTGTCTACAAAAAAAATTTCCTGATTTACTTTAATTTTCACATCAATATGATCTCAAAAACCTGCCATTCAAATGCTTTTCTTACTGCTAACTAAATTCATGAATTTATATTCCAAAGTTTAGCTGCCTAATCAAGAGTCAGTCGATAAACAACAGAGCTCAAAGGACACGTTCTCCCAACTTGATTGACGTTTGTTCGAGTTCGGAACGCAGCAAAAAAGAAAAGTTTGTCACATCTCGGCCAGTGTTTCTCGTAAATCAAAGAGGTTTTATATAACGTTATTTTTCTCTTATTAAAGCGAAGGGAACGGGTTTAAGGGTGGTATAAAAAGATTTTCTTACTTTTATGGCGTGAGAAAAAAGGGCAGGTGAATATGGAGGCCTGGAGGGCTGATATTAAAATGTTTCATGTAAATTTTCAGTCGTTCAACGGGCTATATTTCAGGAGTTGTTCTGTCTGTCTGCGAATTTGGTATTCATAGACGGCTCTTAGTTTAATATTGGGGTTAAAGCGACTTCCTTGAGTGTATTTTTGTGAGTTTACTTTAATGTTTTTTTTAATTTGACTAGAGGGGCTATGAAAATGTGTAGGCAACTGAGAAATAAATTTAATGACAATATTTTCGTCATCTTGAAAAAACAAACAATCCATTTATCACTATTTGTAATGATTGTTGTAACTCGCAAATAAATGAAACTGAAAACTATCTGATTCTGAAAGTTTTGGGCGGTTGGTTAGAGAAGTCTACAGTGGCAACTTCAAGACGTAGCTCAGCTATTTAACATTTCTTATAACGAGAAAGTAAGCATACGGACACATATTTCAAACTGCCATTACATATACATACGTGCCTACAATAACTTACGAATTTTCGTCGCCAAAGAAATGATTATATTCACTAAATCATTTACGTGGTATTCAAAAAGAAGTACCTAAACGATAAAAATAAATTTATTAAAACTAAGAGGAATAATATGAAAATGAGTTTACAGTTGAGATTAATAGGTGAGGTTTTTATAAATACCAAGCGGTTTATAAAACCGGAAGGGTCGGACTGCCGACCAAGTGGACAGGCACGAATTTAAATAGTGCACCTTTATTAATGAAAATACATATTTATTGTATTCTCAAGGGAAGAAATAAGAGACTTATATAGAAAAGATACAATTATTCCTATTTGTGTCCTTTTAATTTACCTTAGACAAGATCCAAGTAAGTAGGTAAGGTGTGACTTAGTGACACCTATGGGGGTCCGCAGAAACTACCACCTACATACCATGCATACTACTTTAAATTTGGTTCGTTTACAGTTCTTCAATAATTATCTTTAATGTTAAATAGCTGACCATTGAATAAAACTAAACATAATATGTGATTCCAATTAAAAAAAATTGCTTGTAATCAAACTTCAAAACACAAAACGAAAATCTTTCTCCACAGCTATCTTCAAATCCATCTCTGCAAATTAAGCCGTTCAGCGGCCCTCAGTTTGTTTTGATTGTATTAATTAAAAGTAGATCCCTCAGCTTCAAGATTAACACCTCTCTTTTCTTCAGTTCGTCCATATTCATGTTCGCGAGGTTCGTTAAGAACTAAGGGTTTTCACCCTATTTACATACCTTTGCGATTTGCTGAGCGAAGGAGGGAAGCATTCTTTTGGTGGAACTAAAGTGTGTCTGGGATTCTTTTGAGCAGCAGTAAGGGTAGGTGTGGTTATGATTTCGTTTACTTTGTGAGGTTATTTTTAGGAATATGTAGTTTTTGAACAGGAAAATGTTCGTGAAAAAGCTCCGAAAAAAGAAAACTTCATCTGTACTTTTTGCAAAAATAATTCAAATAATAAAGAAAGTATGTAGGTTCATCGAATCGTCCTAACATACATCACATCACATCATCAGCCTATTAATGTTCCCACTGCTGGGACACAGGCCTCCTCTCTGTGAGTGGGGATGGGCCGTAATCCACCACGCGGGCCCAGTGCGGGTTGGTGGATGTAACATGTATTCGAATTTTTGGTTCTAGGACATATTTCCTAACTATTATTATATACTTTATTTTTAAAGATAACCTAACTATGGAGTTTCTTGTTCATTCTTCTCCATAAGAATCTAATGCAAAACACATAGAATCACTTATTATTATGTTTAACAGTAAATCTCGACATTCAAAGTTGCCTTTTAAGATGGTCTCTTGAAATTAAAAAAAACGACATTGGCTTTAAAATAAATTTCTCTTATCTATCTGAGTTTAGTTTTTTATTTAGTTTTCCGTTTGTATGGTTAACCTTTATGTACATTTTTAGGAAAAAAAAAACAAAATTACTACATTACTTGACCCAAAACTTACCCATAGACGAAAGCCTATATTTTCTCCATCTCCGTACTAAAATATCAATTGCTTCATCCCGCATTTATATATTCTATTTCCATCCATTCGCACGCCATCATATTCCCATAGCCTACATAGAGAGAGACATAAACCGTGGAGCGATCATAAAACCTTGTTATTTTCACCTCTTTTGTATACAATTAAAGTTAGTAGATACCAGTATATATTTATTTTCCATGCAACAACCTACGTGAATAATATTTACCACGAAAAAGGGAAAATATGTTTGAAAAAGCTCGTTCAACAAAAACAAATTATAAAATTGTTTGATTGAAATCTCTGCAAGCTCTTATCCGATTAGACCTCTTTCAGTTATAGAAAGCTAATGTCGCCTTTGCGGAGTGTCATGGGTTTTTTATCCTGAAAAAATACAATACAATACAGAATATTTATATCTGTCATGGGACCAAAGTACGGGCAAAAGTGATTAATCAATCATCAGTTAAACCTACTTGTTGTACCTCGATACTCCAGCTGAATACTCGAGTAAGTTTGTAAGAACACTGTCAGATCTTAATGAATTTTTTGAATGAGCCTAGGAGCTGACCGGATATGTGCAAACATATAAATTAACCTGCCAGGCGAGCACGGCCACGCATGTAGTCACGGTTTTTGCTCCCAAACTGTAATAAAAATGTGTGACTCAAGCCTGTCACAGCAGACCGTGCTCGCCCGGCTGCTGATCAAGGCTGCGGGAGTCCAGTGGATGCGAAAGCATAGGACCGATCAGTGTGGCGACACTTAGGGGAGGTCTATGTCCAGCAGTGGACGTCTTTCGGCTGAAATTATGATGATGATGATATAAATTTGAAAAAGTACAAGTTACAATGAGTGAAAACAAAACTGAATTCTAAATAATGACTAAACAATGTCTAGTTGTGTTTAAGAACAGTACCTAATAACTCTTTCTTGGCGCATGCGGACTTGTATGTTAATATTACCGGTTCGATTACTTGCCGGTTACCATTGGTTACCATTCTTACTCAAGTCTGATGGTCAGTGATCCTTTCTTTAGTGGGTTGTGGATGGCATGATGGGTGTGTTGGGTGATCGATGCCAGGAAGAATGGTCCTTAAAATGTTGATAAGCTTCGGTTTAAGCTTAAATCAAACAAATTATCTATATGACCTTTATTTTGCTGTGATTTTATCTTACTGAACATAGACTGTGGTATGTGATATGTTTCAAAATAGCCAACCGTTTGTTAGAATTATCGCTTCGTTTTAAAAATTATGATATCGTTTATAAAATCCTTCATTAATAACTAGCTACTAGATCAAGCACATTTTTTCTTTCTTTAGAAAAAATGTCATAGCAGGACCATTTATTTAATTTTCCCCATTCAGAATCTTTATCATCGATCGCTGATTAACACAGAATGGTTACCTCCGGGGAGATCATACTAATTATTTCGCTCAAGCCTGACTATTGTCATTCGCCGTCAACGGTTACTAAGAAACCTTATCTCGACCATCAAAAAACATCTGTCCGTATATTTTTACTCGACATACCTAAAACGGGGGCTCGAATAAAAACGGACCACTTAAGGTCGAAAGAATATCACTCAATGCTCGCGATATTTTTCAAAGCTTCTCCTCACATTCTGTTTTTATCCTACTTGACTCGTAATGTGGTGAATTCATACATGAACAATCGCTATCTCGAGTGTTCTTGGGTTGTGGGGGGTATGGGGGCAGAGGGGCGTTTTTCCTTATTTTACAACATTTGGGGGAGGAAAGTGGATGGCAACTGGATGAGGAGGGAGGTGTCGGATCCAGCGACCCGCCCGGATGTCTTTAAGGCGCGGTCATCCCGGATTATGTTGCGTCAGGAGTTTATTTCAATGTGGTTTACCGATTTAATTTTAGTGGCTGCGATCTGGGGTTATTTTTAAGGGTTTTTGAGATTATATTACTTGTTGGAATTGAAAGTGCGTTGTCGTATAAAGTTTATTACTTAAATACTTAGTACTATAAATACTTTTGAGTCACCATCAAGTTGTCTTGAAGTTAAAATTGAACCCAACCGAGTTGCAAATACTATCAAAAACTACCTATTATTTGCTTAAGATTAACACATCCAGAAGGATATGATTAAGCGCCCACAAAACGTGAGATCTTTTAAAACATAACTTTTGTAACCAAAGACAAAATAGAATCATTGCAAAATGCCTTAACTTGGCTCCTCTTAGGTACTTGACTGCTCTAAATCGTTGGGGAGATATCGCGACGAGCCAAGAACGTCGTTGAAGTCTTACTTACTAACGACCTCCTCTTATAAAACGTTAGAATACTGCCAGAATGATCGTGTCGAGAGCAGTGGTGGCCCAGTGGTATCGGCCGCGACTTACAAGTTGTAGGTCGTGGGTTCGAGCCCAGGCAGGCGCTTTACTTTGTGTAAATTATTTCATCACCACTGCTCTCAAAACGGTGAAGGAAAACATCGTGAGGAAACCGGCATGTCCTAGAACCAAAAATTCGAAGATATGTGATATCCACCAACCCGCGTGGTGGATAATGGCCCATTCCCTCTCACAGACAGGAGGCCTGTGTCCCAGCAGTGGGAACATTAATAGGCTGATGACGAACGTGTCGAATCGATCGTTAAAAACCATTTACGTAGGATACTTAGGCAAGTAATTTAACATTGTGTCAATAGGGAACTATCCGCAAAGTTGCGCTCAGATGGCGCCACAGGTTTCTGCGTAAACAAACTAGAGAAGGGCGTTTTCGGTTTTTTGCGCAAACGGTTATGTATGTGTTTTCATATCGATATCGAAAACGGTTTTCAGATATTGATAACAGTAGTACAATTTGCAAAAGTTAAAATGTTATTTAAATGAGCAAACTAACAACGAACACGAAATAATACTTAGAAAGATAGGTAGCGCATATGGTTCCTAACGTTTGTGAAGTTTGCGTTTTGTTCGTAGTTCGTACGTTTTCGCATTGTTACGGTTTTAAGTTTTGAATTATTCGTTCTCACACGCTAGTAAGGTTTTTATTAGATACAGCTTTTGTAATATCGGTTATTTTGATATCGATATGATATGATATCTAACATCTAACACATATCCGATATAAGTTACGTTTAGATATATCGGACACATCCCTAAAAAAAAACCAAACTGTCAAAGTCCAGCGACAAAATTTCGCAGTTTATGTATACAAAATATAAAACAAATGGTAGTGAAAGAAAAATGAAGCTAACTAACTTCCCTAATATTATTATTTGGTTTTTGAACACAAGTTATCTTAAAAACAGTAAAAAAGAGTTCGGTTACCACAAACAGTAGTAGACGCCATGTTGTTATGTTTTTGTTTACTCAGAGCCCTCAAGCACCATCTGGCGGGAGCAATTGACAGTAATGTTCCCTATTAACAAGTTTTTATCTAACTGATGCTTGTTTTCTTCTAACCCGTAATGATAGTGCGTCTGCGATTTCAGTAGAATTACATAGATATTAGTCAAACACCAAATATAGGATTATACGATGCTTAATAGATTTTCAGGAAATATGACCAATAGCGATCATAATTTTGATAACTGTTGAAATACATACTACATATTATATATGTCCTGAAATCCCTGTAACGACTGACATCTGTAATTTCAACTTGTCCAGTCTGTACAATCATAAATACATATAATAAATCTGTAGAAAATTAATTTATGTACATCGAAAATATTTCGAAAAAAAATAACCAACAGACCCTATTGCCGGCATTTTTGGAATGTTTTCATTCTGTTTATCTGTTTATATGTGCACGCATCACGTGAAATGTACGAAACCAATGTAGATAACTTTTATACATAAAAATTGTGCGTAACTTGAAGAAATACTTAGTTTTTGTTTCATCGCAATCGGTTCACTCTATCAAAAGTTAGATGAATTTCAGATTCTCGGACAGTTGAACTCGATATTCGATAGATGGCGTTGTATATTCGAAGTCATTTGATTCTTCGCGAAAGAGGAGCGAAGCCGTGGGCACAGCTAGTACTGTAATAAAAATCATGAAAAAGCAGCTAACTAAATTCAACAAACTAAGCCCGGTCTTGGCAGCCCTGTACGAGACATAACTTAGAGCTTCTATGTATGTAGTAACTTAGAACTTAAACTTAGAAGTTTAAAGTAAGAGCCTTTGTATACAGCGAATAGCTTTCTGTTACTTTGTTTTATTGTTTTTATACTTTGTAATGTACTGCCTGCCTAGTAGTGTTCACGGATTATTGTGTGACTATGTAAACGATTGCACGAGATAATTATCTGCTTAACATAGAAATAAATACAAGTATTGTTTTTCATATTAGTTTTAAATTTTATGAAAGGCAGTGGGATTTTTTTCCGAATAAATTTTTCAGGAGTATCGATATAATAATAATTTTTGTAGCCCTTCAGAAGGCTATTCTTATACTGAAACGACGTTGAAATTAAAGCCGCAATATCATCGGGAATGTAAAAAAAAAAGTTAAAATGTAGGCAAATCAGAGATGTTTTTTTAAAGTTTGCGACTAAGATGCAATTGCGAACGTTCCTCAAAAAATACGGGCATTAACTTTCGGGCCTTTTATGTTGAGTCGACGTAAAAAAATATACACTCCATTGACTCACCCTTCATCTATCCAATAGATCTAGTACTTTATCTACATAATTTTTATGACTCTTCCCAACATTACTAAAATTAAACATCCACATACCAACCACAATGTAACATAATGTTTCAGCAACATTAAGCACAACAACAACTTGAGGCCATAAAATTAATTAACTAGAGTCCACTTGTCCTCCGGAGTCCTCAGACCACAGTGCTCCACACGGCCATACTGACCAGCCAATTACATTAACGGCCGATATAAAAGTGGAATGATAATGTGGGTGGAGTCTCTGATTTTCGAGAGGTCACCGCATCTCAATGAGATGGGGTGGCGAGAGAGGAACGCGGTATATGGCGTTCTGGTTACAGGATGTTATTTTAAGTTTAATGTGAGAACTTTTTGAATTGAGATTAAAAATTTGTCTGGAAACCGTTTTTTGAATATCTTCGGAAAGAAAAAGGGTAGCTATAAGCCAATAAATCAGTATCTCAATTAACTAGGAACGATTTCGTACTAATTGTCGATCAGATATTTAAGAGGATAGGATGAATAATACATGAATAATAGATATGATGTATTGATGTCTGTTTTCTACGTAAAATTACATTATCAATCTATATTCCCATATCACGTCTTCGTCATCATCATTGGCAGCGTTGCTTCACACGCTGCTGCAATCTCTCGCTTGTGCCATACCTGTTGGTCTGTGAGATTTTCATACATCTTACGTGCGAACCTGTGTAAGTCATTTGCACCCACCTGGCTCTTCCCAACGGGTCTATGCTCATTACGAACTTTTTTAAGAAAGATGTAGATAGTAGAAACGTGTTCCAATGAACCCCGTTCTCAAAATTGTCCTATACCATGTTCGTTTCCAACTGAATAGTGTTTTCGCGAGGACAGTGCTGGTAGGTAAGCCAGCGGCTAAGTGTCATGACTATTCATGGAAAAACCGCGGCGTTTCATTACGGAGAGTCGAGTCCCGACCCAACGTTTATTTTAACTTGACGGTAGAAACCGAAATAGCTGCCAGGCGCCGGTGAACTGCGATATTTGATTTTTGTCAAGAAATGAAAATGGTGAGAGTTTTCTTTTGTTTTTGTAGGTTTTATTTAACTTGGATTGAGTAGACAGTTTATATATTTTTTTAAACTTTATGCTTTAAGTTTTCGTTCTTTTCGTGTGAGAATGTGGCCACCTCTGGTTTCAGGGTTACTCAATCCGCCTCTGGCCACTCACTGACTTGGCTACTATATACTAGCTTGGCTACTACTATATAAGCCCAGGTATCCTCACGATGTTTACCAAAACAAACAAACATTAAATACAGTAAAGGGTTTATCTTGGGATAGCATTCCTGTTAGGTACCTATATCCACACATTCGCCCCTGCTTATAACATTGGTTTTTTAATGAACTGGTAATTTTGTTTCCACATGATACGGTTTTATAAAATATAGAAATATGCAACTCAACTATGACGATGGGCAATCTGTGCCAACTCGATCCAACATTGTACATACGAAAAAAAAGGACTTGCCACATTTGAAAATTATCTTCCCAAAGTTTTTGTTCCTTTTCCAAAGTAAACAGCGTAGTTCGCACAACACATCAATCCTTCTAAAAATCACAAACTATTCCGCGTGGTCGACATTCGCAGCTGAACACGCTATTCAAATGGGGATGAAAATACGGGGGATGAAGTACACGGGATGAAAGTAGCAAAAACCCCAGGCCCACCTCATTACCATAGTCTGTGGCAACTTCGCGAGGGATGTTAGAAGCAAGACTTTGAAGAAAATTGCAAAATATAGTAATTTAAAATATAAAGTCTTCTTAAATCATTACGCCTGGATTGGTTTTTGAGGTAAATAGCAATATTTTTGTGATCGTAACAGGGGTGAATCTGGCACTTTAATCTTTAATGAGATCGAGATTATTATGGTGTTAATATTGAGAAGTCTGAGAAGAAACCAAATCTAATATTTTTATTGTGGGCATAGGTATATACAGATTGATTTTAGATAAATTACAGTTCCATTATGTCCTGCCTAGTAGACATACAATAATTGTCAACATGCAATATAAAAAAACATAGGTATCACATATAAAGCAAAACATACAAAATAAGAATTAGGAGCATGGTGACAGATTGTAGTAGGTACTAATTATTAAGAAAATCTAAGATCGTGTAGTAAGTTTTGTCAATTAAAAAAATACGTAATTTATATTTGAATAGTGCCAGTTTCTTGGTGTTTAAAATTTCCATAGGTATCATATTGTAAATTTTAGAGCCATGCCGGAAAAACCTACCTAGTAAGTAAATTTTGCAACCTACATAATAACCTACATAATATTCTTATTGAATTGATTTGTTTACGTACTTGTTTAACTCCTCTGACTTGCAGATACTATCTACTCATTCTAAGCACAAAACTTTACTCCAAATACCTGCCAAAAATGGTCGGATTGCCTTACCTACCCAAACCACAGATTTTTGTTATTTTTTTTCAAATAGTTCATCCTGTAATACTACGTAAAACTTAGCCAGAGTTATGGAAAGTTGTCTACGGTTTGGAATACGTAGAAAAAGAAACCACGAACCACGGATCTTCCCCTAAAAAGTTTTCGCAACTTATGTCGCCTCCAAACTCCTTGTTATATACCTCCTTTCTCGTAGGTGCTCAGAGCTCAGTAAAAAGCATCTTCAGGCGTCTGCCGGGGACAGGCCACTTGTCATAAACTAACTCCATGATAAATCGACAGCAGCGCCATCTCGCGCCTGTTACTTATTGTTCCCTTACACAGTGCTACCAACCTAATAAAACCAACCAAGAAATTCACGACAAACGAATTTGAACTTAGTCTGGAATGATTAAGGTTGGGTGCTGACTTTGGGAGGGGTAAGGGTGGTTGGTAAAATGTGCTACTTTAAGGGTGATACTGTGGTGAATCTGCAGTAATGTCCGGGGTTATGTCATCGTTATGATAAATACAGTATTTAATTATGTCTGTTAGTAAGTTGTTTTGGCTTATGCTTGTTCTTAGTTAGTCTTGGGAAACAACTGCCTTGCTTAGAGTTACAAGTTTGAACAAAAAGGGTTAATTTTGTGTGGTTCTGATAACATGTCACATGTCAAAACAATCATAGTTCGACTGTAAAAAGGGACAGATGTATACAAGTCATATACATCTGTCCCTTACGCGCAATCATAATAACCATATTGTAAGAGCTTATGGTCACCCCTCCCTGATAATGAGACTACAATGTTAAATTTATTCTTTATTGGCTATTAAATAATAAGTTTAACATTGTACCTTCCTTTGTACGTTAAGAATAAATTGTTAAAGAGGTCTGGTCTGGTACCTTCTGAAGTCAGAAAAAGATAAATAGCATTTTTTATTAAATCTTGCCACCTAATATGGTTCAAACAATATTTTTGCGGTCTTCTAAATGAGAGAACTGCTAAATTACTTAGAATAAAAACTAATTAAAACGCTTATTATGAAATAAATCTTCCAATATTCCTACCATTAATATTAAACTTTCTCTTAAAATGGGTGCACACGTTTTTGCTTACTTCGAAAACAATACGCGAACGAACCCGATCCTAACTGATTACAATTTCGATCAGTATAATATTAATATCAAATAAACAAAAACGGAATCACAGCTCGAGACCATTCGTCACAGTCGTGGTGTAATCCATCTCCAATTTCACCGTACATTTTGCCCAACCATTATTTAGTTCCGCCGTTCGCCGCTAGATGGCGTTCTACCTAATTTATTATGCATACTGATGACCCGCGGTAATGAGGCCCAGGCTTTATTCCAGAGGTTTTCAGAAAATTTGGCAACACAGGTTTGTTAGATTAAGCGAAAGAATGGCTTGATAAGAACGGATGGTTTTCTGCGAAATGGTTTCGTTGGTGATTAAGTCTTACGTTTTAATTTGCTTGTCGGTTGAGGGTAGCTTGAGATTTGTGTGGTTTTTGCATTTTAAGCAACTGGCTGATTATTTTTTTACCGGAATGCTTCCTGTAGGAACTTGGTACAGCGTCTTGGCGTATTTTGGGCGTGTTTTTGAAATATACATTACTCCTTACCAAGAATTTACTGAAAAGCTCGCCACCAAAACCAATTTCGTAGTTGACGAAAAATGTCTAACGAAATATTAATCGATTTTGCCAAAAATATTCCTCTCTTAGAAACATGTCATAGGAAAATAAACGCCCGACGTATCCTATAAAAATGTAAATAATAAAACATCATTATCGCTCAAGCGTTAACACTGTCTCTTTGACAAACGGCAGGGGATGTTGCCAGAGCAAACACTTGGCCGGACACGGGGTGGCCATAAATAAAAAAACAAAAATATTTACCCGTCAATAGATACAGCTCAAAGTATTGCACCGATATCAATTTTATACGGACCTTTTTACTTTTAAATGGTAATGAGGCTCGAGCAAGTGGAATGGTGCAAAGAAAACAGTGGGAGCTAAAGAGAAATTTAAAATAGTTTACGCTTGCTGTGTTGCTATTTATTGAAGGCTGTAAATTGGATGTAAGGCGTGCACTTTGAGAAAGAGATTCTTGTAGGAATAGGAATGACTGAGAAGCTTTTACTGAGAATTAAAACTGCGAGTTTGAATTGGAAAAGGAATAAGATTCAACGTTAAAAATTTCTGTTAGTAAGTTATGTGTGAATTCTCTTTTTTGATAGTACCTAAAAGCCACTTGTCTTGTCAAGTCGCGAGTACAAACACAGTGAGCACCAGTGTGACTTTTTAAAGTTATACGTTTTTTTGTAGGTTGTATTTAGCCCTATACACCACCGGCTAACGGTGAAGGTAAACCTGGCCTCGCCCATTATATGGTGCGTTAGAGGTAAAAACTAATTGAAGTTCTATAATAGTGTAATAATAATTTCTAGCCAGTTAGTTATCGCAGGATGTTGTAGCTTTGTGGAATGTTCTACTTAATAATAATAACCGCAAGCAGTTATTATTAAAAAACTTACTTCATGAAACTCCTTAATATTGAATACAAACAAACGTTAACACTGAGAATTTAGCTCTAGGTACATTAACCGTTAGCATATGTTACCCAAAACATAATTTATTTCCCCTGACTTCCCCTAAAACATCCCAAATAACCAGAATAAACAAAACCACAACAATACGAGTCAATACTTGATAAATTACTCGAATGCGCACTATGACCAGAGCCCAGAGCCAATCCATCTTGTTGCCGAATTAGAGAAACACTCAGTCCCCTACGTTACGTATGCACCCTGGCACTGGCCACCGGCCAGGCTAAAGAAATAAAGGAAAATTTATACCAACCGTTATATTTTATTGTTATTACCTTATTCTTTTTATTTTATCAATTTTTCCTTCGGCCATTTATTGATAAAACTCGCCAGGGGATGAGGCGTCTATTCTGGGAATGTAAAAGGGTTGGAATGTGTTTCATTTGCATGGATTATTTGAAGTGGATGTATTGTTTCGGTAGTCGTGAAATATTGCTTTTAGATATAAAGGTGCTTACTTAACGAGATTAGGAAAAAGGGACATGGGTTTTTTTCCGACGGAACTGGTGAAATAAAATGTGGTGTTGTATTTTATCTGAAAATTCTTGGCTATCAGAAGTCACAATAACGGGCAGCCTGACATCAGTTATAATGTCCTAAACCATTGTTATTTATTTAAGTTTTTAACCTGGGTTGTCCCACTGCAGGGTAAAGGCCTTTCTTATTTTTATTTCTCTCGGTTTTGGGCAAGTGTAGATCAGTCCTGTGTATGTGTCAAGTTCGTGCTGTCATCTTCGCCAGGTTCAGCCGCAAGGTCGGCGTTCATTTTCCACATTGCAATAGATTTAGTCCACGAATTGTTCACCACGCGGCAAACGTGGCCGCTGAGTGACATCGCTGATTTATGTTTTTGCGCACCGCACTAATACAGTAACTAATACAGTATGTTAGTCTGGCTCCTTGAATGCTGCACTCTATTGCTCGCTGAGAGAACTATTGGTAATTGTAAATAATATAATTAAAGTTGTTCTAAAGTTTATTTGCTTACTTAATCCCAAGTTTTACGCCTCCCAGACGTAAATAACACCTCAGTGCAATATAAGCCACCCACGGCAAGTATTGACAGCTAGTTAATTACCGCCAATTAACAGCCACCTCGTTCCCCTGGCGAGCCGCGAGCTCCCGAGCCCCAAGCCATGAGCCACGACAGTGTACTAATCCTATTTCTTATCTTTTACACGCTAATGTCTTACCATTTGCATTCCGTTACTTGCAAAAGGCTGGCGAACATTTAAGGTTGTGTGTGGTTTTGCTAGAGTTTGGGTATTACCCTGGATGTGGGGTAGTTTGGAATATGAATGTTTATGTTAATGTAAGTATTTTAAATAATTAAATATTTATTGTCATATTGGTGTTGGTGTCACACTAATGGGTTGACAGCAGTGAAGGTTCGTTGTAGCTTAGAGACGGCAATTTAAGGACAACTCATCAAAGAGACGTCCGGATCCGATAAACTCGGGCTGGACTTATATAACTTAGCCAAAAAGTAAAGTTTGGTAATATGATGATTGTTTTAGGTACATAGGTAAATCGTACATACATAAACCAACGCCTTTTTTCCATGTAGTTGGCAGAGACAACAGAACTCCACCCATACTCCTTTTGCTTTTCCTCGTTGTGTTGTTATGTCATGGTGGCCCTGTGGCTAAGACCTCGCCGCTCGTGCTTGAGGTCGTGGGTTAAAAATCCTGGCAAGTCCAATGCGAATTTTTAAATTCTATGTACTTTCTGAGTTTATCTTGGGTATCGCAGGCAACTGTGAAGGAAAACATCGTGAGGAAACCTGGACTTTTATAGTTAATGTAAGTCTGAAATAGCCAAGTCACAGGCCTGTGGGGTTTCCAGAGGTGGCTTAATTAACTCTGACACCCAGAGGTTGCCACATACTCACACGAAAAAGAAGATGATTGTGTTGTTAACTTGTTAATCAATAAAATATTACCGTACGAAAACATTAATTCTGAAAAGTAAGGGAGGTAAATCCATTCCTTTCGTGGTAACTCTGCAACAAATTAAGAGGAATTAACAAAAAAAAAGCTTACATTTGGCGGAAGCAAGCGGTGTTAATTGCGGTGGGGCGCGACGTTGATATGGTAATGAACAGCGCCCTCTCTTAGCAAGTAGACGAACTAGTAATGCTCCTTGATTTGTTTCCCGCCAGATTATAAAGGATTGCATTAATTAATGCTGTTTGTGATTTACAAGATTGTGTTCAAATGCAAAATTAAATTCTTTCAATGATGAAAGGATTCTTCTTTCAGACATCATCATAATTTTAGCCGAAAGAAGTCCACTGCTGGACATAGGCCTCCCCCAAGCGTCGCGTGTTTCGCATCCACCAGACTACCGCAGCCTTGACCAAGTCGTCGTTCCACCAGGATGGAGGCCTTTCAACGCTGCGCCTTCCGATACGCGGTCGCCACACTAGAAATTTTCGGCCTCAACGGCCATCCGTTCTTCGAGCAATGTGCTCTGCCCGCTGCCTGCTGTTAATCTCTTTGGTTTGACGTAATTAGTTTACATCGTAGGTTTTCAAGTAATTAATATCTACACTGTTAAAGTTTTTTATTTGTAGCAGTTTAACAAATAAGAGCGGAACGTAGGTCTTTAAATATTCAAGGAATACCGAGAAAATATTAAACGGTTGACGTTACCCGTCGCAAAATAAAAGAAAAAGTACCTATCTTACGAAACCCTAATCATCGCAACAGTCTATCCCCAGCTATAGACAAACACATTAGACACCACATTTTTACTTTTAATTATTTCGGCCATTATTCAAATTAGGAATACGTATCAATTCGCGCGCCGTAACTTTTCAATTTTGGAACGTTACAGAATATATTACGGACCCGTCAAGATGGAAATTAATAAATGGGAAAATTAAAAATGGACCAACTTCAGGGATGGACAAACAGAAACTTTTTTTTAAATTACTCTAATATATTCGAAAAATTAGAAAAATGGCGGCTTGAACTGATGCGGACGCGGCGACGGCCGCCAATCAGGACTGGAGTTTGAGTAATTTTGAGGTTTTAAATGAAAATGGGATATTGTGTATTTAAATTAATAACGCAGTTTATTCTGGTGTGGATGTTTTGCATATTTGCATTTTAAGAACGGTGCATCATTGTACTTTTTTTCTGAAAAATATAAAAAAAATGCATAAGTACCTATATTATAATTAGGTAGAAGAAAGCCTGAATTAGAATTTTAACACCCAACAATCGGCGACTCTTAAGGCCTATACACACATATCAGGGCCGTGCCCGGGACGTGACAGGGCCGTGGCCGTGCTAAGACCTTGCATCCGAGTCCCATCAGGGACTTTCTGTTCACAAACGTCAGGGATGTGACAGGACCGTGGACAGGCCGCGACCTTCCATCTGTGATCTTCGGTCACCATTCTTTTTCATAGCAGAGTATCGCTTCAGTGTAGTGTAGTGAAATATAAATTAAAATACGCAATATACGTCTTTGTCTTTTTTTAATACAAAGGAGTTGATTGCGATTGCAATTGCTCTAGATGAAAAGGAAATGGAAGAGGTACAAGACGTACAAAACTCTATATATGCATTCTGCCTCTATTAATAACTCGTCATTGATATTTTTTAAAGAAAAATCGACAACGTGCAGGGCAAATATGGGCACACCCGTGCACGTCACGGCGTCGGCCCAGGCATTGAAGCTCTGTCCCTGGCCCGTGCACAGACGTGTGAACGAATTCATATAAAATGTACACACCGATAGTTTTTAGAGCCCGTGACGGGGCACGGTCCATCCACGTCCCGGGCATGGCCCTGATATGTGTGGATAGACCTTTAGCTGGAATATGATATGTCCTGGAAAATATTGATCTAATGGAGTTAATAGGCGTTAATTTTGATTTCAAGGAGTATAAAATCTCCTGTCTGCAATGAAGAAAATGGGATATTGTGTATTTAAATTAATAACGCAGTTTCTTCTGGTTTATACTTAGAGAGTTTCTCAACATCATTATTCTAGCTAGTAATGGCATATTATAAGTTGGGGGATTACATCACTGATAAAAATGCTTGGCTAAATGCTATTCCTGCTCAACATCCACTAGGGCGCAAAAACAAGTGATATGCAGAACATTATTGTTTTGAAGTATTGTTGGAACTGCTGTAGACTGAATGAATATATTGATATTGTATAAACTCAATTTCCTTAGTATTGTATAACTGCACGGCACGTGTGTGAGTACTATGTACCCAACTGTAAATCTAACATTTACTGTACCTGTGTGTCGTTCGTTGACTTGTGTGTGCCCTGGCAGTTGAGTGTGTCATGCTCTCTCTAATGTCTCTCTGATGGTGGCGCGTGTGTTGGATCATCCGGTTCCCTTCATGATGGTTGAGCTGGGTGGTGCCATTCATGCGTCATGTTCGTGAACGGACGCCGTCAGTTGGGATTGGTCATAACTTAACTGCTTCGGATGTTAATGCTTTTCTAGCATCTATTATATAACTGCACAGTACATGTGTGAGTACTTTAATTACTTTATGCCTGTACGTAGTTTGTGTGTAGTGCTATTCTGGGTGCATTGTCCTCACATATATGAATTTATTAATGTATGTACTTATGTAACTAAATATTGTAAAAAAACATTTTCTTTAAAAGAGTAAGTATGGAGTTTCTTGTGCATTCTTCTCCATAACAAGCTACTTTCCGAATGCACGGTAGAATCAACTGTTATAACTTGTAAATTTTAATGTACCTAACGTTCAAAAGTGCCGCTTGGTGGCCTACTTGAAATAAAATATCTTTGTCTTTGTCTTTGTCTTTGTCTTTGTCTAATCTTTCGCAAGTATGTCTCTTTTATGGCGATTTAAAAGTACGACATATCTTCTTAGATAAATATATTGACTCGAAAAGAGATTTGCTAGTTGCTGATAAAATCAAAACCCAAAATCAGCTGTCCAAAAAATATGCCAGTTAGCAGACATAAGACGTAAATTCAGCGGAGCATGTCCGTACTAACGGACAGTCGAAACCAAACCGTCTACTTTATATTCACGGCGAGTACGACCACTAAACTGGATGGCCATAACCGTAGATTAAGAATACTTAACCGTTTACCGTGCAATCGGGCGCTATTGTTTGGAATACCTTCGCTTGTGTCCAGAATTACTGTGATTAGTGCGCTTTGAACTGTACCATTGGGTTGGTGCGTTATTGATACAAAGGTTTTGCGTTTGTTAAAGCTTTGAAAAGCTGCCTTCTTGTTCTTTGTTGCCATAACAGCTTGCAGTTATCTTTCCCTTTAAGATTGTACTTAGATAACTAGGTACTTTAAATATTAGCTACTATTTACGCCTTAATCTTTATGGCTGACCCTATAAATATTTATTTGAATAGTACATGTTCTGTATAAGGGTATGAAGCCCAATATATCAGAGCATCTTCAGTTTGATATTATGATACCATTCACAACAGCAATTCTGTTCTTCGACTCTTCAATCCCAGAAATCGCAGGAAGACTTTTTGGAATACCTCCGCTTATGTCCAGAATTACTGTGATCGCACTAATCACAGTAATTCTGAATTTTGAACTGACCCATTGGGTTGGTGCGTTATTGATACAAAGGTATTGCTTTTGTTCAAGCTTTAGTAAAGCTTCCTTCTGGTTCTTTGTTGCCTTAACTTGCAGTTAACTTTCCCTTTATGATGTGACTTAAATCTGTCTGTGTTTTCCTGCTAGCTACAACCTGGAGGTCTTCAAGCTCACAGTGAATAAGTTACTTCTAGGCAACAACAATAAAAAATAATGATATCTGCGTGATTATTATGTCTCCATTATTATGTATAGGTACCCAAGGCTTGAATAGGTACCTACCTATTTAAGGATATTAATAATGCTCTTCCTTCACAACATTTAGGGTGTGATTATTATGTTCTTTTTTCTACTATTCAAACAGTGAATGCGTCGTCGGCTGCATCATCATCTGATATCTGGTGAGATAATGGGCAAACTTCAGCCTATTTGAACTTAATTAATCATTTCACCTTACTATGAACCCTTCATAATGTCTTTTATTTTTTCACATACATCATAACATTCAATTGTCAATCTGTGGCCGGTCCCACACAAGCCGGGCACCCGCGCACCCGCGCTCACACCGGCCGTTCGCGCGGCGCATACATTTGCATATGATTTCATATCCAGTGAGCAGGGGAATAAAATTAGACGCACATGGTGAGCTTTTTCAAAACCCTTGTTTTTACTTTTTTTCGTATCTGTTTCGCTTTCCAACGGTCGCTTGTATTTCAGTTTTTGTTTGAACACTATTTTAGAAGTTATTTTTTTCTTTTTGTGCGATTAAGTCTAATTTCGGGTATCGACGACGTCCCTACCTAATAGCCTATACCTACATCCTACTTATAGCTATTTGTTGTACTGCATTCAAAACAGAGGATACTCATTTACTTGCTGCTCCTCTAAGTGGCTTTTTAGGGATGGTCGATGGTTATCAAACAACTCTTAGAAATAATTGATATGGCAGTGGTTGACCAATAAAGAACCCCAAAAAACGCTTGAACACCTATAATGATAACATTAATATTCAAAGAAAACAACAAAGTATGTATCTATTTTTTTTTTTTTTTCTTTAAATAGTTTAGTATTGTTGCTATTCGATGATAGATGGCGCTTAACTTAATTTATTCATGAATAAATATAATTTACGTTTTTTTTTAAAACACCTTAGGCACGTTAAAATATTTCACAGATGTTTTCTGGAAAATTAATTTAAAATTAATGTGCAGATCTAATTGGTCTGATTTTCTTCTAGACAGTATAATTAGCTGGTGGTTGGTATATACTAGCACTTAGGTGCAAGGGATAAAATCCTAGGCGGGACTGCGGTAGGGTGCTAAAACCATCCAATTCGTTGATATTGATAATTAGGATTTTACAATTGATTAGCTAAATTTTACTTGTATATCTACTTCAGACACTATCGACAGTTAAAACTTCTGCGGGACACGTCGAGCTTCATTGACTCGGTGCTTTTCTGTTGGTCACCTCTGTTAATCTGGCTTTCAGAAGTTACAGTGGCTGAGAACAGTGTGGCAGGCATTTTCCAAAAAAAACACATACATTCTCACATTCAAACTTGCAGTCAATAGCTACAAGTGGAGTGTTAAGTCAGGAGTGAACGTGCTTCACCGCCGACCACATCATTGCTTACCATCAGGTGAGATAGTGGTCAAGCGCGGGCCTATCTATAATACAAAAAGAAAGAAACCAGCTCTTCCGCATACATCTCTGTCAAATTCCTCAGTAACCAAGTATCCCACGTCACTGTGACGTCACGATCGCGTGTACTTAAATAAATACCCCACAAACACAATGTTTAACACTCCGAGCTAATACAAGCAAATTTATTCGTCATATTACACACAGAATGTATAATTAATCTTGAGAAATTCTTATACGTCGCCATTGTTGAGCTTCGGAGCTTGTGGTCTATGCTAGGCTTGAAATTTGTTGCTATTGGTTTGTGTAAGGAAGACAGGTCGTAAAGATATACTTGAACAAGTTGTGTTTGTGTTACCGGTTGAATTACCGTAATTATTAAAATAAACAATAGGAAAGCCGTTGTGTTTCGCGTGCATACACGTTTCGGTCACTCAAGGGATTAATCAATTCTTTAGGCAATTTGGTTTTCTAACTGAGATATGATATAGAGGTAGAAGAAGGCCAAAGAATCAATGGATGGATCGTGATTTGCCTAAAAAGAGATTACATAAACGACTATTGAAATGGTGTCGAATTTGTAAAAACCTAGATAGGTATGGAAGAAGAAGATATGCTATGTAGACCCGAAATAAATTAGGATTAGTAAGTATGATGATTAGTAAGAACCCAGATAAGAAAACTTAATTTACCAGAAAGAAACTGGCTTTTAGTATTGTCAAGCAAGAGGTATGCGGATGCCTAATTATCCTCTCATTTGTAGTAATCTTGTTATAGAAAAAAATACCTTTTATTTAGGTTATTACACAACAATATTTATTTATTAGTTAAGACTTGTCTACTATCTAAATCACATTCCCAACAAAACTATTTCGAAGTCTGATCAACCCTCACTACTTTCGACATAACTTGGCAGTAAGTACTCCGACTCTCCGAGTCTCTCTTAACAGTATTCGCTCCATTGAACTAATCTACTCTCGCAATCAGCAAGCCACCACTAAGAGTCTACAATGTCTAGTCACGGTGACTCCAGAAAAATCCCCATCGACAGTTTGACCATAGCATATGGGCATTTCGTTTCCTCATGCATATTTATACTCTGTGGCGACCCCTCGACTCGATAACGTAACGAACGGACAAACGAACGCACGTTAGCTTGTGTTGATTCGCAGACGATATCGATATCTGCGAGTATGCTGTGATTGCGATCTTTCGGGTGGGATGTTACGCATGCCGCTGGTGAAATTTCTTGGGGAGATTCGGTTCGGTTTATAAATGAACGGATTATATTTTATAAATGAATATATATATATATGTTCTAGATAAGGGCTAATTACTGGAGTTAATAGTCAGTCTGGTTGGCTGCTCAAATTCCTGTAACTAAACCATTTTCCTAAAAGTAACCATGATGGGTTCATACTAACAATTTGACTTTGACAGCTCATAATTTAGTAGCAGTGAGCTCAGTGTAAGTTTTTGCTCGCGCTCATTCACGTTAACGTAAACGTCCATTTTTATTGAAACTGGATAAGTGCCATCTGGTGACAGACCTGAGGAGAAACTTCGTTTTTGTATACAAATTGACTTAGATGGTTTATGTTATCACGATCACGTACGTTAAAAACTCGCAATAAGCACGCAGTAGGTAAGGACGCTTTCTCAGTTCAAGCGCAAGTCTAGTGTGGTTGAAGAAGACTATGAAATCGGATAGTTCTAGAAACTATGGAAAGAGTATTTTTCCACAATCTACCAAAATAGACATATAGTAATGCTTTGTCAATTGAAGGTACAAGAACTGAGTAACTATTGTATCTAATAAGAGCAGTAGGTCGCAAAAGATATTTTTAACAACAGACTCAGATTTGTAGACAAAGCGCAGTTCTACTGAATGGAAAGACCTTGACGATGACATAAAGTCGTAGGTAGGTATATGGGTCAATAGATTATCGGTAAAGCTGAAGATTATATCGTACCTTCAGCGTAATAGCCAACAATAGCCAAAACAGTGATTCAGTAAAAGATTAACGATATTGTTTGGTTCTTTTGAACTTGTTTCCATTACTTGGAAAATGCCTACATTTGGAGTTTTAATTTTCATTTTGAAGGACTTGAATTCATAGGTCCATAAAATCTATCAAATCTGTTACATCCACCATATTATCTCAAGATAATATGGTGGATGTAACAGATATAATCTTATCTACATCTTTTCATAATAATATGACATCATCATCATCATCAGACTATTAATGTTCCCACTGCTGGGACACAGGCCTCCTCTCTGTGAGAGGGGATGGGCCGTAATCCACCACGAGGGCCCGGTGCGGGTTGGTGGATGTCACATGTCTTCGAATTTTTGGTTCCAGGACATGCCGGTTTCCTCACGATGTTTTCCTTCACCGTTTTGTGAGCAGTGGTGATGAAATAATTTACACAAAGTAAAGCGCCTGCCTGGGCTCGAACCCACGACCTACAACTTGTAAGTCGCGGCCGATACCACTGGGCCACCACTGATCTCAATATACAATCAACATCATTTAAATCTAAAAAATAATATGTAAACAGTATTAAAAGTTACTTAAATCCTTGACAGTTCAAAGTACCTGTAAATGGTTCCAATTTAATTGGAGTTTCAGTTTATATAAAATAAATCTATAAAACACTTTAAAATGGTGACATTATCACTAAAGCGAACCCTGCAATATTTCAGGAAGCTCATGCACTGCCATTGGTGTATTGTATATAACGCTACACAGCACACACTATAAATGAATACTAAACTACCACAACCTATTCATAAATGCAAAATACCGTCAAAAAACGTATCCGAAAACCTATGGCGTACATAATAACCGTAGTATTATAGAAGGTGACCCATAAAGCATGGTATGGCTATGGCGGCAAACACGGTGATTAGCCGCCATTACGGTACCATAGAGTATATCGCACACGTCACGCCGTTTAATTACCGACTTTTGTTCTAACTAGGGCACCCAAGTGCCTGAAATGGGATGTATAAAATTGCATTTCTTTTTTGGTAAAGGTGAAGTTTTATTGTAGGGAATTTTTTTTGTTACCTGAAAACGTCAATAGGTGTAATATTTTTAGGCTACTTCGAAACTAATGACTCGTTATCAAGAAGTAGCATTTCGTTAGCAAACTGTTTCATACTTTACAGAAATTTTCAGTTGGTTCCTCAAGTCCAGTTTATTACTCTTGAATTTCGATAATCGAACGAGTAAAGAAATTTCAAAGAATCCTGTTTCTATTTTCACTTTATTAGCACAAAGTTTAAAAGAATCGAATTAGAAATGTAGACATAGCCCGAAGAATTGCCAAACTTAAGTGGCAGTAGGCAAGGCACATTGCTCGCAGAACGGATGGCCGATGTTGCAGGAAAATTCTGGAGTGGCGACGGCGCACCGGCAGACGTTGCGTTAGATGGCTCCCACCAGGTGGACCGATGACCTGGTGAAGATTGCGGGGATCAGCTGGATGCGGGACGCACGGGACCGGCTGATATGATGAGGATGATGATGAGAGATGATCTTTACATCATCATTTCCAAACTATCTTAAGTTCATCTTACAGTCTAACCATATGCATCTGCATACCAGTTTTTTACATATATAGCGGCTGCGTATCTGGCTCCAACATTCTAAAACTGGGTAACAAAACAAGGTATCACAGATGATTTCATATCTATTAAAGAATGCCTAGTTGTATTAAGTCTACCTATGTAGGTATATACTATTGTACATGAACCTTAAATAACACACGTAACACATAATATGTAGCCTGTAGTACCAGAGGGGTTAAGCAGACATGCACCTATATTGACAGTATTGACACCATGCGCCTGTTAAGTTTCAAGCTTAAAAATCAAAAATCCTTCAAAAGTCTATTAGTCAGAACACTTAATTTAGTTCTAATTGGAATACAGTTTTACGCATGGTCGCAAGTATTACAAATTCGGCCAGTGTTTCAGTAATATACTTTTAGTATTACGTTCGTATTTAACTGGACGCTATTAACTTAATATCGGATGACGGTTTTCCGTGACGGCGGCGCGGAATAATGTTGTAGTTTTTATTAATAAGGTGACCGGTTAACTGGGTGGTGGGGATGGAGGGTTTGACGTTTATACAGTTTTGATTTTGTGAAAAGAATGTTATTAGTAGGTGTGGGCAAGTGGCGACGGAAAAGGGAACTGCTTAATCCTTTGTCTATAGTCATATAACGTTTCAAGGTTAAACTAAGATTTTAAGTACTATCACGGTCAATATCCCAGTGATAACTTCACGAAACTATAGCATAGCCAATCAGTCCCACTTACGACCTTCTTCTATAGACACTTAACACTCATACTCACACCTGTATATCGAACTCTTTCATAATGAACCAATGAGAACGCGACATGGCCACAACGTCATTTATTAAAACCACAAGACATGTGGGTGGTGGTGCTATAGCTATAGCCACAATAATAATAGTTATCATATTATTATTCAAAAATTAAAACTTATCTTTTGTAACTTAACTAATCTTTTTTTTATTTGCCTACTATTTAAATTAGTTGTAATAATATTTATTAAATCAATCAATTATTTTATTTTCAACATGTTTTTTATTTATTTTTATTTTATACCTATTTTAAGGTGCATTCCTTTCGTGTAACTTACTAGTCATTATTTGTTACCATGAGTATTATAGGTTACCAAAAATACAAAATTTAACTTTGTGCATCCGAGATTTGAACTCGCGTCTACTACGATCCTACTTTAGAGTTACACTCTCTCACAAGCATGCCACGAGTTACGATAACTACTAAGATGAATTTTAGGCTTAGTTTTGAACCGGCTCGACACGGATTTTTGTAGTTATCATCATCATCATCATCATATCAGCCGAAAGACGTCCACAGCTGGACATAGGCCTCCCCCAAGCGTCGCCACATTGACTGGTCCCGTGCGTCCCGCAACCAGCGGATTCCTGCAACCTTCACCAGGTCATCGGTCCACCTGGTAGGAGGCCTTCCAACGCAACGTCTTCCGGTTCGCGGTCGCCACTCCAGAACCTTTCTGCCCCATCGGCCATCCGTTCTGCGAGCAATGTACCCTGCCCACTGCCACTTAAGTATGGCAATTCTTCGGGCTATGTCGGTAACCCTGGTTCTCTTACGGATCTCAACATTTCTGATTCGATCACGCAAGGAAACGCCGAGCATAGCCCTCTCCTTTGCCCTTTGAGTGACTGTAAGCTTTCTGATAAGGCCAATTGTTAGCGACCACGTCTCAGAGCCATATGTCATCACTGGCAACACACACTGGTCATAGACTTTTGTCTTGAGACACTGTGGTAAGTTGGACGAGAAGACACCGCGCAACTTCCCGAACGCTGCCCAGCCGAGTCGGATTCGACGGTTGACCTCTTTCTCGAAATTGGCCCTACCCAACTGGATCGTTTGTCCCAGGTAGACATAGTTCACATGTACAACTTCGAGTGTAGAGTCTCCAACCTTGATAGGAATGGGTGTAACATGGGCATTCAACATCACCTTGGTTTTGTCCATGTTCATTTTCAGACCCACTCTTTCGGAAGCTCTACTGAGGTCATCGAGCATTGTACTGAGGCTCTCCATGGTCTCAGCCATGACCACTATGTCGTCGGCAAACCGAAGGTGAGTGATGTACTCGCCATTAACGTTGATGCCTAGGCCGCTCCAGTCCAGAACCTTGAATACATCCTCCAGCGCAGCAGTGAACAGTTTCGGAGAAATGACGTCTCCCTGTCTCACGCCACGCTGGAGAAGGACTGGTTCCGAGGTCTGATCCTGAAGACGGACTGACATGGTGGCGTTTCTGTACAGACACTTCAACACCTCAATGTACCGGTAGTCGATCTGGCACCGTTGGAGAGACTGCAGTACAGCCCAAGTCTCTATCGAATCGAAGGCTTTCTCGTAGTCCACAAACGCTAAACAGAGAGGCAGGTTGTACTCTTCGGTCTTCTGTATAACCTGCCGCAGCGTATGTATGTGATCTACGGTGCTAAAGCCTTTTCGGAATCCGGCTTGTTCGGGAGGCTGGAAGTCGTCAAACCTGCGCGCGAGACGATTCGTGATGACTCTTGAAAACAACTTGTAGACATGGCTAAGAAGTGAGATGGTCCTATAGTTCTTCAGCCGGGCATTGTCACCCTTCTTGAAGAAGAGTACCACCACACCCCTGCACCATGCCTGTGGCGTTTTGCCCTCGAGTATGACGGAATCAAACAGCTTCTGAAGGGCCTTAAGGACCGGTTTTCCACCCGCCTTTAGGAGTTCAGCAGTGATTCCGTCATCACCCGGCGCCTTGTTGTTTTTAAGCTGTTTCAGAGCCATCCTAATCTCGTACAGGCTGAAATCCGGGATATCTTCGGTTTGTAGTTATGTATAAGTGAAACGAGTAAGTATATATTTTTATCTTTGTGTGGCGTTGACCACGCCCCTTCACCTCGTAGTTAGACTGTATGATGTCAATTGTTTGCGTTGAAACATCACGCACATACTTATATGCACAGAACCGTATAGGTGACTATAAACATTGAGGTGCGACTACAATTTTGACCCTCGACTGTACCTATGTATTAAATCTTTAACCGAATATGTAATAATACGAATTGATTCGAAGAGACTTTAAAATATATGGACTGTTAAATTTAACAATTTAGAACTTCAAAAAACTATGAGAAAAACACTAATCAAAATCACATAGGGCTCAATTTATTACCATTGATATTCCATCCACATAAACGTTTAAACTAACAAATAGTTATGCAAAACAATTTAATAAGCGAACACATTATTAAAGTATATAATAACATTAGCAACATAATCTATCTAAATATCAACGATACAGAGTCAATATTCATATAACACAAATCGCACTGCATTTAACAGACACTCCTTGTACCATAGATACCGGAATCGCTGCACTGGGAGCGGCTAGAGACGTCTTCCGACTTTCTTACTATGTATTACTATTTTTCCTATTTTTACTATTCTTCTGTTCGCTTCGCTATTGACAGTGCGTTCGGGGTCACGATGATTTGGGTCCAATAGCGGATTTAGTTTTAGCTCACCTCACGATTTCAGTCCATCTGGGTAATTTCCTACTATTTCTGTTACATAAAAATATTAAAAATGTAAGTCTCGATATTTGATTGTTTGTTAATCAATCAAGGCTCAGCATTTTAACAGATTTGGATGAAACAACGCAATGGTAGGTTCATCCCGGTGATACGTTTCCTTAGGGTAATTTCTGACTTTCACGTGGGCGAAGTCGCTTGCAGAAGTTTGTTACTAATGACATTCGTACCCGTACAATGTGCACTCAGCACAAGTATCAGCTGTCATAGCCATATTCAGCATTGTCATGGGGCGTCAATTTCTTTGAGTAAATGCTGGCATTCAGTCAACTCGTGGCTCAATGTTATCACCAGGAGTGTCAGTCTTGGGCACGCCATAATTGCGGCAGTAAGGCTCCTCTTTGAGGTGTGGCTAAAGAGGCGTCACGGCGTCCTCACCTTCCGCCTGACACAGGTCCTCACCGGACACGGCTGTTTCGGGAGGTTCCTGTACAGGATAAGGCGGGCGGAAACGCCCAGGTGTCACCACTGTGTGGACCACTTGGAGGACACGGTGGAACATACGGTGGAGGTCTGCCCCGCTTGGGTGGAGCACCGCCGTGTCATCGTGGAGGCGATCGGCGGTGGTGACCTCTCGCGTCTGGCCCTGGTTCAGGCCATGGTACGGAGCGAGAGGGCATGGGCAGCTGTCTCCTCCTTCTGCGAAGCAGTAATGCTCGCAAAGGAGGAGGTGGAACGCGTGAGGGAGACGTCCTCGCGCCCGACGCCCCTTGCCACCGCAGGATACGCCCCATGCGTCGTGAGTCGCAAGCCGATTCCCGGCCACCGTAGGCGCGGGCTTGCGGACGGCAAGTAATGGGTAGCTCGTCGTCCGATAAGGACCAGGCCCGAGTTTACGGCGCGTAGTGTTCCACGCGCGCCTCAAAGAGATGTCAGCAAAAGTGACGGGGTCCGCCAGGGTCGATGCCTGTCTGGGTCGCGGATAAATTTGAAAGGGAGTTACCGCAGCCCTGGCACAAGCAACTGAAGGAACACGGGTGGGTTTTAGTCAGTAAAAGTCTGACACGCCTTCCCGCTTCCCCCAGAGCGGGAAAAAAAGGAGTGTCAGTCTTTAAGTTGTCACAATTGATAACATACCAAGACTCCTCCATGCCTTGCAACATGCTTTCCGTTAAGCTGTTGGTTAGTAGATATTTGACAATCGTTACTGGTAAAAAATCTAACTGCAGTCTTGCCAAGTGGTATAGTGTTATCCAGTTACTGGGTTGTGGAGGTCAGATAGCCAGTCGTTCCATGTAAAAGCAAGTATTCAGATGCATCCGCTTCGACTGGGAGCCGACCACAACAACCAGGGAACAGGTTAGGTTAATTGATTGGATCGGTGACATTCAATGACAAGCTTGTATTGTCCAAAAAAAATTGACGATGCAGTCTCAAGCAGTGGCCACCGAGTCCTCTCCGTGCTCTGTACCTCGTACGAACGACCGCGACTACTTCAGAACAGGTTGAAAACCCACCAGTTTTCTTACTGCAAGGCCGCTTGTCATCTGTCAGGGGCTCAGCTATAAATATCAGCTTCATAGCTGTTAGTTAGCTATTGATAGTTTATTTATATGCTAATTGGAAAGATGAAAAGTATTGGAAGGTGTGTGAGAGCATTTAGTGGTAGTGGCGGTTTATTGGCAAAGGGTTAAACTACCAGTATTGGATTTCAAAATTTTGATGAATAAAATTTTGCCCAAGGAAGATCATCATCATCACATATTAACCCAATTTATTAGGGTATGAACAAATAATTATTTTCTTCTTTGACCTGTCGTCACCCGTCATCATTCTTTGGCTTTAACCTTCTCTAATTTCCACTTCAAAACTTCACAACATGTTCCTCCTTCTTCTTTATAACATGCCCTACTTAACAGTAACTTAAACAGTGTTCAGTGTGAAATTTATGTAATGTAACATTAACTTATTAAAGTGAGTAGAAAATTTAATCCTCAGTTCTAAACATTCTGTTTAATATTATTAAGTTACCTACTTAGACGAGATGATAATGCTACTCGAGAAATGCGCCACCAACAAGGTGGCACATTTTCGAGTAGCATTATCATTGAAGCCATACTAAGAATTAGCTATCCGATTTATTTAACAGAGGTAACACATGTTAATATGGTAACTGTTCTGCAGTCATCATTACATCAGACGAAAGACGTCCACTGCTGGACACAGGCCTGCAAGCGTCGCAACATTGACCGGTTCTACAGAGCTAAATATAAAATCAAACGGACCAATGTGGATAGTTAAAGTCGTGATAATCTAAGAAGTCGTCAAGTCAATTGAACAGCTATAAAATACTAATTAATAATTAAATTTGATGCTTACAAATGATACTCGTTGTGTATGGGTAACATAGTAATTAATTAGGATTATGAATTTGATTTTTCAATCTTACGAACAAAGTTATCGCAGCATGTAAATGAGAAACGTCATCGGACTTCTTAGATTGTCACGATTATAAACTCCATTTGCGATAACATAAGACGTTTAAATTAGTCCATTGTACAGCCCGTTCAACCGATTTTGACTTCTATTGCGTTGGTGATACGACAAATGGTAGCTGTAGTAAACAGTTGGTTTTGGTAACAGGTTTATGCTTTTTATGTCATCCTTATGTTCACGGGATAGAACTCAAAATCGGTTGAACGGAGTGTAAAAAGATTTGGAACATGTCTAATGTTATTTAAAATGGAGTATAGTTTACTAGCTATTGCCCGCTACTTCAGCTGCGTAGCAATAGTAATTTGAATAACCAGTTTTTTATATCACGCCATAATAATTATTATAGGTGTGTGGGCCGCCTTACTTGAGAAATTATTAGTTCAAAAAATTATATTCCCCTGTCCACCCCCTGAAGGATGATTGCCGGGATAAAAACTATCCCATGTCCTTTCCAGGGTTTCAAACTATCTCCATACCAAATATCATTTTAATCGGTGCAGCGGTTTAAGCGTGAAAAGGTAACAGAAAGACAGTCAGACATACAGAGTTACTTTCGCATTTACAATATTAGTGTTTTATTTAAATTATTCATTATAATTATGCTTGCTTGTTCCTCCACCATCACTTTGAGCCTTACCTAATCAAAGTAATACAATTTCCATGTAACTTTCCGAATGGCATCTAATCCGCAGTATATCTGTTATCTTATCACACATAGTTTTATGGGAATTTGTCGTAATTAGTTCCATGTATATTAAGTAGGAACGTGATACGAATCTGAAGGGTAACATCGGAAGACTCGGTTTTATATTGTCGTGTCTTCTAATTCTTTGGAAATAACTTTTGGGGTAATAGGTGATACTTGCGTCTTATATAGTTAGTATGTATTTTGTCTTATGTATAAGGAAGAATAGTCCAATCTCTCAAGTACTTTCATGGGACTTAAACATAACTTCCGAAATGTGAGTATACTATATGAATACCTCCGCCAACACAAATGTCATGTTATGTTATGGTTTTGTAGTGTTTAAGGTGAAAAGTGACATACAGTTTATGCAAAAAGGTGGTTTGGATATAGTCTGTTCTTGTCTGCTTCTGCTACAACGGAGACTTCTATAATTGCCCACCTAGCGTTATATTCTTGATTAATTTAGTTCTTAAATATAAAGTTATGGTAAGACCATTTCTTTCTTTCGACTTAATTTTAGAGACTGGTATTCTGAATTCCTGAAAAACTCACGTGCCTAGCCCTAGATCTTTAACCATCTGTGATGGTTCCTTCTCCTTTACAAAATAAGTTGAAGATCAAGCAACAGCCGCAAATTTCTCCATCTAAGGCGATATAAACCCCTGGATATATAGCTTCCCTGCTGACATCCGTCTTTAGTTTCACCACCGTTACAAAATATCGCTGTCACAGTAAGTGCAGTGTAACTATCAGTGCTATCGTTGCGACAGGCGTCACATACCCGGCGCGTACGCATAATGGATACGCGTCGGAAGGAAGTGCGTCCCCCGCGATCGAGCGATACATGCATTTGCATGCATTTACATAACTACCGGCTAAGCGCCCACAGCTTTTGATATTTTTAACCGACTGTCTTTCGAAACGGTTACGGTAGACCATGAACTCATTATGACAGAAATAGCTGTTGAGAGTACAACAAATTCAAGACTGTTTTTGTGCCCTAAGCTAACCACTCAGGAAAAATATGAGATATCTTATCTATTGGAAATTTTTGGTTACCATGTAAATGCATCATAAGAATCAGTAAACCTCAGACTCTTTGGTGACCTAGTAGGTACCACCCTTATTAAGTTCCGCAGTAAGTAAGATCTTCTGCTTGAAATTGCCATAACACTTCAATTCATACTACATCTCGTAGTGTTGAAGTTACTTATTCCACTTAGACTGAACGAGTATTCAAAAAAAGTTTTGTAGAAAAAAGGATATATTACCACTGCTACAAATGTAGTCGAAACCGTCGAGGATGGACATATTTCAATATCTAGTCTTTTTCGTAGATGATAAGTTGGTACGCAAAACCCAGTTACCTGATTTTTCAATTATACCTTCGCTATGATGTCTGGCATAACGAAAACTATAGATTTGGAGGGTGTTTTTGAGCCCAGGCTAGTTGGTATGAGTCGAGTCATTCAAATCAAAAGAAAATAGAATATCAGTGTTAGAAGCTCTTATTTAATAAAGACACTTCCAACACGATTACTGACTGAAAATAGCCATAACAAACACTTAACATGCTCCCCCACGCTGCGTAGGCGCACATTACCAAGATGGCGCCGTAGCATCATTCTCAGGACACCGCGCATGCCTTGAATTTGTTATCAACATGTGGGCTTCACCTAAGGAGTTTACCGTTTGATGTGACCACTTGGACTGTGTAGGTACGAGTATGTTACTTTTGACGTGTTACGACCGTGGGGATCTGCCTTCCGAAAATGGTTGGCCTCTTGTTTAGCAATGACTGTGGTAGGCTGAGTTCGTTTGTAGATAAACTAGATAGCCACAAATGATTCTCTTTTGCAGGTACTGCCCTGTACTTGTTCTTTTGTCATCTTTGTTGGGGTCGGCTTCCATTCTTACCGGATTCAGCTGAGTACCAGTATTTTACATGGAGCGACTGCCTATCTGACCTCCACAACCCTCCCTTGGCAATACTGGTGTCAGATTTCAGGCTCCCGTGTTCTTTTCTGGTCGATGATGATGACATATTTTGTAATAGATGCCTTAATCATCCCGTTTTCAAATTACAATGAATAACATTAAAACCCAGATTAAAATGTTTCACTAAATAAGTTTTTTTTAGCGCTATGTACACCTTAATTGACATGTGCATTAGTTACTAAGATAAATAAATAAAAATAAAATGTGTTTATTATCTTAAATCCATATAATTAAGTTGCCGGGGCTTCCCAGAAAGTAATCCGAAGATATTTATGATGGGATATATGATGTATTAGATTGTTCCTAACGTGTGTAATGTATGTGATGTGGTTGTACTTAATTTAAATAAATTAATAAAATAACTTTCCTTGTTAGTATAGTTTCATTACTGCAACATAAGACGTTGTTACATTATGTTAGTAAATGTTGCGATTTCTTAACCGGTTTCAAATTTCCTCAACAGTAAAATTTTAAATATTAGATTTTTAGAGTTTCTTAATGCATTAAAATTAAAGTTTTCGATATTTTTCTGTTTTAGGAAACTTGAAGCCGGTATAGGAAACGCATCAATCCTGCGTACATTACCAAACGCAACGGAAGAGTTCTTTCAGTGTTGGCATGCGTAAGTGTTGCCGTCGATTAGCTGTCTTCATTCATATAGCAACACTGTTTGTGTCGTAAAACGCACTCTCATTAATATTGATGATATTGGCTAAATTATGTACCTATAATACGTTTATTTGTTTATTTTTTGTTCATGCTATTTTTTGCTTGATTTCAAATGCTGTTTTACTGCTAAAGTGCTTTGTTTTAATTTTAGAGTTTTTCTGTGAATAATATTTGCATATGAATGCCAGATACTATCGGCAGATATTTTTTCGAACTGAGCGTAGAACTTTTGGAAAAACAAGTAACTATCCAACTGCATTTAAATTTAAGAGATAACAAGAGTTTACCGAAAGCTTTAAATAAACCTATTGTATACGCGTAGTAAACCGTTGGTACTAGGTAAGTCGGTAAATAAGTACTTAAAGTTTAGAAATACCTTAACTACTTCATCAAAATCATAAAACTAGCTACTCTGTTTTCAAAGGCTTTCTGCTTTCTTACCTAATTATGGCTATAAAATATTATAATTTACACTGTTCCATATCAAAATTAACTAGCTCCGCTCAATAACTATCAAAAATAGCTACATATTTAATGAGTGTACACATATACACAGGCGTGCATTGTTCTCATCGATTTGTGTGCGTCGCCATGCGTGTAATGAACGAAAATAACCACCGTACGCACACTGTCGTGTGGCGGGGTATTTATGTACCCACACTACCTATGTCGTAGTACTATTAACTACATAGAGCTGTGACATTATTGGTGGGCTTTTTTGATGGTTGTTCGCTAATTGTTATGCTTTTTTCTCTTTCGGTCTACATTATTTAACTATTTAAAAATGTATAGGGAATTATCTGGTTAAACGCGATTTTCAATGACCACATTCTATGAAATTGAATTTAGATTATTCTTCCACTATTGACACATAATAAAGTGGGTAGAAAACGTTAAATTTGGTGAATATCTCTTAGGAGAAAGATGACAACAATATACCTACATAAGTTTGTTAAAGCATGTTTGGCAAAGCATGATATCATCATAATTTTACCACTTATCCATTTGCTAAATTTTTATGGCACGTTTTTATTTTAATTGTATGCTACATATTAGTTACTGTCTTTTTTACAATGTGTACTTGGTTGGTAGATTATGGCCCACTCCCAGTAGTGGGAACACTATATGCTGATTATGATGTATTTATAATGCAAAATGTGCCGTTTTTTTTGTTTCCGGTGTTTTGACTTTAAACGCTCCATACTCAGAACCTCACTACCCAACAATGTACAATGAACTGCACTAAACTACTAACCTCATAAGCTCGTACAAGCGTATGCACTTCTGTGCAGTGTCGTTTGTTGGTAAGCCGATGCGTGAAATGAGAAGATGGCGTCTTCGCGGCCGACGGCGCACTGTCTTGTCCTGCCTCAATATGTAGAGGGAGTGATTATAGGGAATTATATCAAATCACTCAATATTATAAGGTTGCTTCTGATCGTATAGAGATTATTTGGGTTCTTTGTGCCTAAGAACTGTTGAACTGGTGTTGGGAACTGCTGAATCGTAAATACACGAGTATGTTTGTCGAACAATATTAGTGTACTGGGTTTTGCTTATTACAACGCCTGGCAAATAAAACATAGTTATCGTAGAAAAGGAATAACTCGGGGTGGTAGTCTTTTGGAACTAGATATTATTTATTATACGACCTTGTTGCCATCGTGGGAAGAACCTGGATATCAACCTCGATACAGAAGCCTGGAGATTGGCACAAGAAAAAAGAGGCGTATATCCAATAGTAGGTGAAGTCAGGTTGTGGATGATTCAATCATCATCATCATCAGCCCGCTCTTGTCCCATGTCGGTGCAACACGTTTTCTTCTTCCACACCGTCCTGTCCCCCGTCACGCTATCACTCCCTTTTCTATTATGGTACATCTCACACAGTCCATCCATCTTTTCTTTGGCCTGCCCCTCCCTCTCCATCCATCCACATTCATATTCATAACTCTTTTAGTTACATGCCTTTCATCCATCCTCATAACATGACCATACCAGGACAAACGGTTTCCTTTAAACTTTTCTGTCACTGGCGCCACTTTCGATCTTCCTCATATACTCATTTCTTACTTTATCCATTCTTGTCACTCCGCACATTCATCTCAACATTCTTGTTATATATGGATGATTCGATGTTGATGATTATTTAGTATCTTTAATTTTACAGGCTTACTTACCACTGAAGATCCCTATAAAAGCAAGTGACAATAGCTCAACTTATTTCCCCCAAACAAAACCAACACCTGAACCCCTGAAACCCGACACCCTTTCGTCCGAAAACCAACGAAAACAATGCAAATCAAACCTCCACGTTTAAAAGTGGAATACGATTATTTTCCAGCCATAGCTATAATATAAGTATGTCAGTCATAAATCCGGGTGTTTCGGGGAATACAATTAAAACGATCCCGACCAATCCGTGCTGCATCGCCGACGAAATTATAAATTCCGTGGGAACGTCGGCAGGTGTCGCCGTAATCGCATGAAGCCTCCCGAATCATACCGAACCGACCTGCGCCAACTATACGCAAAGAATATGCTGATTTGGAGATGAGACAACGATAAGTTGTTTAATAACTGATTTCCTGATAGTTGATACTTGGGGGTTTTAGTAAAGAGTGAATAGGCTGCTTCCACATCATCGCTTAGCATCAGGTGAGGCAGTGGTCAAACGCGAGCAAATCGATAAATTAAAAAAACTGTAACAGCGTCAATATTATTTTTCAGTGCCAATTTTTTGCTCTTTGTTTTTTTTTACTAGCACTGTTTTACTGCGATAAACGTTATTTGTAATTTTGCATTTTCTAAGCATTGCAAGCAACAGCCAACATCACTCCTGTCTCCATGATAGAGCTCAATCGGATAACTCTTTTCTGCAACACTTCTTATTTCAGGTATCCAGCAGCGTTGCTCTCGGTTGCTCAAGGTTGTAGTGCATTTAAAATATAGGCCCATGATGAATATTATTTATTTATTAACAAACTTTACGTTACAAATATCAGTGCAGCCCTGGCTCTCGTACTAGGAAGTCCTGTATCACAAGAGCCAGACCTCTCCAAAAACAGGGAATAAAAGGAGCATTATAGACATACAATTAAAAAAAATATATATATGACAATATGTCCTTACCATTTTGATGACTCGCCAGAAATCTATTAGTAGGTCTTAAAACCCAAAGAAATAAATAAAATATTTATTTACAAAGAATTTATAATTCCAAGTCAAACCGTAGATATCGTAGGCCAAAGTGATCCGTTTCATAAATCGGCAATTTCATAGGCGAACACAATATCATTACAGTAGCATAAAGGCTTCTGCAAAAACAATTCGTCGGTATTTTCGTTAATCTATAACACGAAAAGCCTTGTCCACCTACTGCCACATCTGTAACCAAATTAATCTCTGATATGAGTACGTATAATTGTGGTTGCTCGACTATTTGCACACCCCGCCGTGAAATAACACGCCGCCGATAGCACGACCCGGCGCATACTATTGTTTTTGTGCCTCACTATTATTTTATGGTGGTACTCGCTTACAGGTACTTTTGTGAGTTTTCATCAGTGTGTGTTGACAGAAGAACCAAGGTAAGGTTGTAAGGTAGATAGTATTGGGTATCTTGCATGGTCTTCTCCATTGAGATCAAACTCGCACCTAGCTTTATATTTCTAACTCACCGAGTCCTTGATGATTCACAAGGATTCGGTGAGTTCGAGATCACTAGGCACATTTTCTAACTGGATATTGGCAATTTCAGACCTTAGTATGAGCTTAGAAAGGGCTCCATGAAGTTATGACATCGCCAAATTGACTAGAAATGCAAGTCTCAGATCTCTGTGCCATGAAATTAACTACACTTGTTTCTTTTAAAACTTTGATTGGTACATATCGCTATGTCACTTAATATTTAAGTAGTCGATTATTTAATGTCACGAGATTTAATAACTAAAATCATAAATATATGGTAACCGTGTTTGTATCGTAAATACGACATTCGTAAAAATGAAACATAATTGTTTTTATTTACCACATACGTTATGTGAGGCACGCGTGTTTAAGCGCAATAAAAACATACTTTTGTGTTTTAATTTCTATAATTTTATGGTCCACCAAACTAATTTTGCTACAAATTGTCACAAAGGAAGTTAAACTGATCGCCGTCCTGGGCCTTTCGCTATTAGCCGTACCATTTAATTAATAAAAATACTTTCGTTCTAATTGCCAAAATCACTTACTAGCCAACCATATCGTTCCACCCCTGGGGTTCTGGGGTCACAATCAGATCGTGACACCACCCTGGTACGCCACTTCCGGTCTCCGCGGCCGCTGATTGGCCGGCCGAGTGACGTAACTTCCTGTCATATACAATGGGGTTATGACGATGAATTAGGTTCGATATTATGGTGGACATGGGAATTTTGACGACATTTTACTATGGTGGTTGTAATTACTTATTTCCGTTTCGTTGACCGTACTTTACTTGTCAGTTCAATCAATTCTAGTTTCATGACTTCTCTGTTTTTGTAGACAGAGAAGTCACATAATTCACGTCAGTTTGATAAACCTCACCATCAAAATTTTAGCCGAAAGATGTCCACTGCTGGACATAGCCCTCCCAGTAGGTTTACTACATGACGTCTTAAAACTACCAAGGCCCACTTGCATCATTAATCATTTAGCACGAATTTACATCTTTGTTCTATTTCTGTTAAGATTGTTTTAAATAAGTTTAGTACAAGTGGGCCTAAATCTACTTGAAGACGATTTTTCAAAAGTCAGTCATTTTTATCTTAGGAATTAAAATGGTGGTTTGACAGCTTTTATGTTTTACCGCCTTCAATTTATCTAACTATTGAAAATATGCCCTTATACAAATAACGTAATTTATTATCTATCTGTCCTGAAACCGGTTAAATAGTATATTATGCAACTAGTGAATAAAGGACGGTTTTAAAGCGAGGGCCACAGATGAACCACGAGCAAGTGAAGGATTCTAACAACTGAATCACGAGCATAGCGAGTGATTCATGGTCCTCGATATAAATCCGTTTTATTCAAGAGTTGCATACTATATTTTATACCATGACTACGAGGAAAAGAAAGATTTAAGCGAAAATCACAAGGAAAAATACTAAATAAAAGTTTTATTTCCTACAAAACTTAAAAAAAAATGTGAAAACTCAGGGTTTCACATTTTTTCTAAATTAAAGCAGAGCTTGGTAACAGCAACTGTGTTTCTGGGGCCAGTGACCACCTCCGTTACGTTTACGTAATAGTTCCTTAGGCATATCTACTGTGCATGTGCAAATAGCTGTCACGTCGTAACGCAAAAAGGCACGAGCAAAATATTCATTCTGCCAAACATGTTTAATGAATATTTAAAATTAATTTATTGATCAAAATCTAAATCTAGAGTAATTAAAAACGCCTTTAATTATTAAAGGTTTAATTTTACCTTTATTAGTATTAGTTTAATTTTACCTTTTATATGAATGAAAATCTGTACTTAAATTTTTTTTTAATTTTCTCAAACAATAAAAACTCTATGCGGCGGGCTGACGTTGGAGTTAAAAATAAAAAAAATACAGGAAAGTAAAAAGCACTAGTAAAAAAAGTGACACTTTCCGCACAGTTTGGCTGCTTGGAAAACGCTCTTTCCGAGGACATGCATTGTAAAT
This sequence comes from Orthosia incerta, assembly GCA_948252205.1. Taxonomy (NCBI): domain Eukaryota; kingdom Metazoa; phylum Arthropoda; class Insecta; order Lepidoptera; family Noctuidae; genus Orthosia; species Orthosia incerta. Next base: position 32,542,428 of record OX411746.1, read on the forward strand.
AAGCTTTTTAGAGGGGAAATGGTATAAACCTAATTATAAAAACACCTAACCGTAATGATACAAAAAAAGAATCGAGAACCACTCTAGCAAACAACATAAAACCACATCTAGAAATTCAACGGCTCACTTGGCATTACACAAAAACTGAAATAATCGAGTTGTTCCACTATTTCTCAAAATCATAACGCATGGCGAATTAGACTACACAGTAACAATTTTTTCTAGTATTTTCTTGGTTACGTTGCTTGCAGATAACGCGTAATAAAAGGTGTTGGTAACTGGACTTGAGTCTAGCGACATATATACGTGAAATATGTGATGGAAAGTACGAATTATTTACGCCTGTAATACGTTGAAAATTGCCAAAGACACATTGATCTAAAATTACGTCGCGATTTCGTAGGAACATGGCATTTCCGTCGAGTAATTTTCGGCTGGCGGTGCTTCAGTTGTTTTCAGCTTATTTATTTGTTGTAATGTACAATGTCGATTAGTAGGCACGCATTACAATTTTAAGGCACAATATTAAAACATGAACTTTCTGAGGGAACAGATTTTTTTTATCGAGCCAAATTATGTAATATTAAATTCAGTAATCGCAACTTTTAATGCCAGAGCATGTTCTGTTGTTTTCTTTGCTCTGATTGCGGGAGTAACTTAGGAACAATAAAATCGAAAAAAATGCTATGGCGTTACATTATAAGATAATCGAGAATATATTAATAGTAGATTGTTACACGAGGGTCGAAAGGAATCAATGCCCATACGAGGTATTAGACCGAGATACAGATAGTCCGAGAGTCTATATCTATAATATAGATAGTCCGAGTAGGAATTGATGTCTTTCACCCGTGTTAAGCACTCTACTTTTCATTTCGAATGTAAGGAAAGTAAAAATAGTAGTTTTTTGTAAATATTTATAGTAACATGAGTAGTACCTATTTAAAATTAATTGAGAAGTTAGAACAATTTCTGAAATTTAGAGTTACATTTTTGTTTGGAATATTTACGCTGTTGATATGTTATGACAAATTTGGCTGTGTTGAATTTCTGTAACAGTAGTGACACCAGTATTTGGTTAGACGGTGGAATCCATGGCGCAGCCTCCCTTGAAGTAGTTGGTTGAGGCGAAGTGGGGCGTAAATTTATAGTCTCAGTTAATTTGTTTGAAATTTTAGTTTTATTTTGGACAGAATCCTCAATGTAGCCTTCCGCAACTGTGCTGGATTTCCATCCTCCATGTCTTTTTAACATTGTCAAGTTCACCCCAGAATCGGCTAACAATGTTGATTACGTTTTTCTATAACCATGCCCAGTATACTGTTCACAGTTTGGTAAATTAAAATATGTTGCTAGTTGCTTCGGCATACCTGAGATTTTATTTTTACCGATCACTTGTTTGTAGCATTTTCCCTTTTGGTACTCGTAGTTGAGAAAAAAGCGATTCGTTTTTATGTCATTAGGTTTGATTTTTTGTTTTTTTTTTTACTATTTTTGTAAACCCTTCTCGTACAACAAACAAGCGCTCAATATTTGTTTGTTGTTGTCCGTTGTTTTAGTCCATTTTACGAGTAATAACTGGCCTTGATTTTCAAAGTCGTTAATTGTTAAATTTGTAAGTTCACTGCTTCTGCAGGCGCCGCTTATACCGAGTATCAACACTAACGGTGAAAAACATGATTACTTCATTACTATTAATCTTTTAGGTACCTATGTAGATAGAATAACAAGCAGAGATATTTAACTCCAGAAATGCACGCCTATCCGATGTCTTTACTCTCAATTTACGCATGCTGGTCAGTGTGTTTGATTGATATGATTGCCTATTTTTATGGAAACCTATCTATAATACATATCAGAGTAAAGTCGTTGGGATGGACGTTTATTTTTAGAGTTAAAGACCTCTATCTACCTAGATAAACGTTTATAGCTTACCTTCACTGCCAAATATATCTCGTCAGAGGCTTCATTTAAAAATGTCTCCACTTCGTAAGAGGTGAAAACCTTAGATTTTTTGCTCTTGAACCCCTGAGACTGTCTTTTCAGAAACGATGTTAGATTATGGAATCTTTTCAAGTTGACATTGTGTTTTACTCTTAGTGTACTCTTGAGCATTGAGTACCTGCTCCATAGCGTAGAAGGCTTTATTTTGTCAGATAGTCCATTGAAGTATGTAAGAAATAAACTTCCGGAAAATGATTTTAATTTCTTATCTGCTCGCCACTTCATAGTCATTGTATGTATTTAAGTATCTTTCCTTAGAAATTTCTGCCAAAAGATTTTCGATAACTGTATTTGCTTCATCTTTAACAGAATCTGGGGTCAGCATTTCAGAATCACTTGAACTCATTTTTAATAAGATATTAGTCTTAATCCGAGATTTTGATACAGCTTACAGAGTTAGTATCCCGCCAAATTATATAGTCTATTTAAAATTTTAGCTATGGAACACACCGTCACGGGCGGACGCGCTTTGTTTTTTTTTATTCACACTGGCCGTTTATACACTCACACGACCGCAGCATTTTTTTCTTAATTATGTTAGCCGACTGCCTAACCAAATTTAGTTCTATTTTTTAATTTTATTCCTACCCTTGGGAGTCTTTTCCGCCCAAAGGTGGGAAGTAGCAAGTAGCATCTTCCACCCGCTACTCAGATCAAATAAACAATTTATATACCTACCTACTCTGATGTAAAATTATTTCCACTTTTATATTTCACTCTGAAAAACTTAATCTTAATGTTTTACATTAAGATAAAGTTTTAGGTATTTTAACTTTAGGTATTTTATTATCATTGAGTCATTTATTATCATGTTTCAGTGAAATTCTTACGGAATAAACTTCACTGCTTTTATTTCAGCTCCGTTTAAAATAATTTTTCAAAGAGCTTTCAATATTTTTTAATAACAATGTATTTTTTTATAATCAAGGACTACATTTCTTGAAGAAATAAGGTATCGTAAAAACAACATTTCAATATGCTAGAAAATATTTCTTTAGACATAAGCAATTCCTTTGTATTTCTTTTTTGTTCCTTCTTCTTGTCTATTTATTAAAGTGTGTAAGTATATCAATTATTAAATAAATACGCATTACAAAAGAAAGCAAAGATCTAAGCTGTTGAAGATAAAGCATTTATATAAAACTTCTCTAGCAGGTGAAATACTTATACATCTTAGCGAGAAGGAACTCCAGAAACAGGTGAAGTTTCAGCGCTCAAGTAAAATAAGTAAGTTAAGTTGTGTTTAAGTAAGCACCAGTCGGATCACTCGCTGTAGAGGTAAGTAGAATTTACGACCGTACTTACATATAATAAGTAACTTTAAGTTATGGTTAAGTAACGTTGTTTTTCTCAGAGATTTTCTTTGAAATTGTAAACGTTTTTCTTTGTGTGAAAAATTGAAGTGTCAACAAAAAGAAAACAGTCAGTTTTATTTTCATAATTATCATAATGACAAGTGATAAAACACAAATACCTAGTGTATAATTTTATTTGTACACAAAAAATAATGAATGTTAATAAAACGAGACGATTAAATGCAATGAAAACAAATGTTATTTGTATGCTCACACAATACCAATGATTTACTACTTTCCAACGTTATTAAGTGATAATAACGATGAAAATATTCCAATAATTCAATTCAACGCAAATAAACTATGAATATATAATTGATTAAACAAAAACTGCTTGCTTCGTGTAATTTGTAAATATATTAGTCTATCATCAAGATAAATGATACTAATCAAGCATTTAGAATAATTACCGCGTATGAATGAAAGGCTAAGCATGCAACTGTGGGAACATCAGCACTAGCACCAATGAAAAAGCTGTTAAAACTTCAAACAATGATAATGTGCCTCATGTATTATTTATGGCACTCCGCATTAATGAACCAAGGTCATTTGAATTCATTTCCTTCGGTAATACAGACGTACGCTTTCACGCTAACATTGTTACGTAATCGTAGTAACGTGTTTCATTTAATAAAATGTTTTATTTTACGTATTTACCGTTATTACCCCACTCGAGTTTTATGCGAACCACAACAGTTCCGCTACTCGGTAATAGATGGCGTTGGTAGTATCAAAGTTGGGGCAAGGAAGTTCGGCAGTTGGGCGCTCCTTTTTACGCCGAACACGTAAAGCGGCTCGTAGACGTTTTAATAAAAGTTTGTTTCGTGTTTATTTTAGGCTGGCGCTTGTCTGGCTCGCAGACTTACAACAGTTTCAAATTTAAATAATTATAATGCATTCGTTTATTGTGAATGAATCGGCACGGGAGTGTTCGCGAGACGGCTTTATGTTTATTTGGGTGGCGTCGCATATTACGATCGATTATTTTGTCGTAAACTTGTAATGTTCTGTAAACTGCTTTTGAGTTCTCTTTTTAGCTTTTATTCACGCCCCGTAAAAACGTGGAAGATCATAATATTTCAATAAGTGCCGTAGTAATACTACGTCTTTAAAAAATGAGTGCTTTATGCTGTACAATGTAGATTGAGTTATGTTTTAACTACGATAAGATTATTAAAACTACTTTTAAACTCAAGTTTTTATTATTTACTCTAATTTACTTTGTATTTACTATCTTTTCTTGGATCCAAAGACCTTTGAATATGCTAATGTGTGTTTTTACTTATATTTTATTCATTATCATTTTTGTAAGATAGATCACCTATATGATCACTGATAGCTCTAACGCCCATCATAACTTCCTTATATTTAATTTCAATAATGAATTATATAAAATAATAGCTTTATTAACGCAGTTGGTACTGATCCGTGAAATCACTCCAGTCTTCAAGCCTCCCTATCAATTAGAACTGACAAAACAATCCGCGGCTCCCGAACTTCGAATAACAGCAAATTATCTGCTGCTTATAGATGACTTAATTAATTATATAAGTTGTTCCATTACCGTTTATTTATATGGAGTTGGGATTTATAATAGGTTATTTATAACATAAAGGATAAGGCAGACTTGCACCTACAGGTACTAACAGCCGCATATCACAAGTTATAATTAAAGTCCCATGTAATAAGAGTGAGCTTATTGTCATTAATCAGATGCGAATTCAGACACCGGGCTGATATAAGGCAGTTCTAGATAGAAAAAGCCAACAACACTTTGCCCCACCTGGGAATCGAACCCAGGCCCTTATGTCCAGCAGTAACGCTTGCGACCACTAGACCAACGAGTCAGTTATTAGTTAGGTTTGTTATTTATTTACATAATGTAATACGTATATCATGCAGGTAGATTACCGATCAATCTGGCTAGGCTTTTCAACTGAATTAGGTTTGGGTTCCCAGTCTACACAGATGCAGCTAAATGTCAGTATTTTAACTGTAGCGAAGATATTTGAAATTTGTTCTCCAGAAACTAATGTCTTGCCGACAAAATTTCAAAACAATGTTGTCGGAAAAACATTACCAAAAACACAAGTAAGCAGTCAGGAAATCAAAATGAAACTCCTGAAACTTAAAAGTAATTTAATTCAGGTTTAGAGTTTATAAACTGTAACAAAACAACATTATTTACACCTCGGACTTGCTCGAACTAAACTTCCTAATTTCCATTTTACAGTACATCATAAGGAAAACTTGGTACGGCCGTTTTTCTTGCAATCTTGAACTGAAATTCTGTCGTTAAAAATAAAGTATTAACAACCCTTGGAAAGACAGTGGATTCATATCTTGCATGACAAACGCTATCAACCGAGTACCTACATTCATGCTACGAGTATTTCCCGTAACACACACACACACTTGAACTTACAGCACACACAAAGTTGAACACACACACTGTGGAACATCGGACTTGTGTGTGCGATTTTCCATCTCTATACTGTTCGATTTGCTTTTGTGTGTGTGATCTTCTTTCTCTTTTTTCCCTATGTCTCTGGTTCTTTCCCCGTCTATAGTTATGTTGTCCCGTGTTCGCCGGTCCATTATTGTATGTTTAGTCTTTGGTTTTTGTAAATATTTATTGCTTGTATCTGATTTACGTATATCTAAATGATGGGTTGGTGTTACAGTTTTATTGATTGAGTTCATTCCTGCGATGTTTTGTTACGGGTTAGTTAATGTAAATGATGTTATAAATGTTATATGGGTTACTAAATGTGCCATATAATCGTTAAATACTTTGATACAATCGAAGTATCTTGTAAACATAGCAAGTATTGTTTACTTATAAATATGACTATTTTTTCTGTAAAAGCCAATTAATTTGTTTATTTTATTATCATCATCACCTACAAACGTTATCAATACTACATTAATTAATTAAAACAGGCCAATAATTAATTCGTTGATAAGCTGCAATTATGACAATTTCCATTCATCAATAGTTTACCTATACAGAAATAAATATGGTTGGACAATAAAATTATGAGCAATAAATATCAGTGTGTGATCAGATAATTGAACGTTTATCAAAGTGGCCAATCAGGCTGTTAACGTAGATGTATTCAATGAGCTCAGATTAAAATAATGTTGAATTTATTATAATTAATTATCTGTGTGTTGATTTAAATCGATGTAAGATTACTGCCTACTCATTATCGCGTAAAGCGAGTAGCTGTCAGTAAGTTTTCCAATTATATTCATAATGTAATGTGCTTATTATGCATTACTTATGTTATTATGTAAATCTCAATCATTTATTCTGTTTACATGTACATTGTTAGCAAACATAAACTTATCATCAACAAAGTTTACACTAAGTGTACAAATTTAGATATTATGATAATAACCTAATTAGTATCGAAAACTCTAATAAAATCATCACCTATTGATAATGATAAATGATTTTATTTCTGTAAGTTGGTTTGCACAAACACTTTTACAAGTCGATTATATTTTTTTTAAACTAGATGAGGTCGGCGTTTCCTATCTGACTACACTGAGAAGAAAGGCCGAAACAAACTAATTGAGAACCAAACAAAACTAAACCAGAAGCCGACAGAATCAGTTATAAAACTGTAAAAGGGAACCCATACTTAGCGACAACTATTAAAGAAAAAAGCTGAAACCGTGTTCGGTGCGAAACGACTTATCTTCAATGACCAATCATACAGAATAGATTCACTTCCATACACTTAGTAGTGCTAAGTCTGGTCTAGGGAGGGGGGAGGGGGGCGATGGGCGGCGCCGCGCATGCGTCTCGTTGCCAAGACGACGGCACGTAGCCACTCGTTAGTGTGCGTGCGGAGTGTACGGACGCGAGCGTACAACGATCGACGGATCGTATTTAATAATAGCTAAACAAGTAGAATTTCTATATTTGATTTAGTCAGTTCAGTTTCGTAGATGTACCCTTTTAGCCTGGAGTTTAGTTGCTAGTTCAGATTTAGTTTGTAGCTGTAAAGCTTGTTGCTCCAGGTTTTATTTTTAGGAGGTTATTGGCCTCGCTTCATTTGGAATGGCTAAGATAATTTTCTCAATCATAACATATTTTCATCGTTCACAGCCTTTAGAGTATCGTTAGATATGGTAGAGGCTGTGCTTGATCTTATAATGTCTGCTTATGTAATAATATCTTTATAATACTTACCAATTAAACTAATACTTACACAAGAAAAACATTCTGAACGCATTTCGTAAACATCCTGTGACGTCACCAGCTTTTCATTTTATCGCGAACGCATCATACCGCGTACTCCCGTGTACCGCATTCCACGCACACACACACAGCTCCTCACGCAGCAGTGTGCGTGGGACGTGACACACGCACACTGGCGCACGAACACCGCCCCGCACCACCTACTATATCTACAACTATGTTTGTACTTCCAACACTCTTTACTTCTACTCGAAAACTCCTTCGAGACCTGAAAAGGAATTTTACAAGGGCGCCTTTTTCTTTTGAACGCGAACCTTTGGCTGTAAAACGGGGGCTCTTAACCGTTATAAAGGGATGTATTGATAGTTAGTGGTTCCTTTGTAGTTGGCATCTCGCGGGACGCTCCCGTAATCGTAAAGATAAAAATATCCATATAGTTGGTATATAGCTTAAGTGCGTACTTTATTTAAAGTGCCTGCTTGTGGCTCGAAGTTTTTTGCTTGAATATTTTAGGTGTGATAGTCATTAAGCGGAATGTTAGGTACAACGGCAGCCTTGACCCAGTCTCCGTCTTTGTATTCCAGAAAATCTGGTTTCATTATTCAAAATGGAGTCACTTTTCAATATGAGGTAGGTGCTATGAATAGTTGTTTACTTAAGATACAAACTGTGTCTCAGATTATCTGAGTATGCAGATTTTAGAGTGCGAAGGCTATCGGGTCCATAATCTTTATGTCACGGAAATTGCCAGAAATGTAAACTTAGAGCCGATAGAACTTCAAAGGTAAATGTCGATATAGCAAAATATGTAGTCATTGCCATCTATCACCATCATCATCTTTGAGCAAAAAAAAACATGGCAATCATTTTCGTGTTGATAAGAATATTTGCCCACGAAACGACTATTGCGTGGTTCCTCGTTTTTTTTGCGTACGTATATGTAGGCATGCCATTTTAAGAAGGTTCGTCATTTACAAGAACCATCAGCAGCATTGCTCGGATAAAAGTGATAGCACTTTTTGAGTAGTTTGATCTCATCAGTGGAAATTTTGAAAAATTAATCCAGAATTTCACATATTAAAAATATTTAAGATTCAAAGAATCAGAGATAAGTTCACGGCTACATTTAGAATAAAATAGAATATACTTTATTGTACACCATCAAAATTACACATCTATTTTATAATAAATCTGAATTATACGGGTACAAAGGCGGTCTTATCGCTGACAGCGATATCTACCAGACAACCTTTTATTTATTTATTTCTAAAAAGTTCTGAAAACGCTAAAGTTCTCAGAACCATCACTTACCGTTTCTAAAACAAGAATAACCGTAATATTGGTTTCAGAAAGCTTACAGCAGTTACCGTGGAGTTTAAATGCTAATCCAGATCGAAAACGCGGAAAAACTTTGTCAAAAACATCAAAGTTATTCCTGAAAGTTTTAGGAAAATTATCGATTCAGGAACCACATTACAGCTACTGAAGGTCATGGCCATTGCCATTCGCAGAAAATGAGGTTAGTCGTCACTTTGGAGCTAGAAGTAGCCGCGCCAGCATCTCCTCAGAAAAATCGATCCAGTTCCCAAAGACTCCTGAAAAAATCGATTCAGGAACCAAATAAGAGGCACTGAAGGTCACGGCCCCATCGATCCGGTGTAGAAAGTGAGACTGGCTGCCACTACTAACACCGTCCCGTTGGCTATGCAGCCTGAATTAATCGCGCATATATTTGAATACATTTGGAGCGGCGCAGTTCGGGACGCGGTGTCGTCGGCCCCTTAAGTTTTAGCGATTTTGTTTCGGGACTATATTGGTGTGGGTGCTTCGCGGAATTGGAGCCACAGCTGTCAGCAGTTCGTCTGTTAGAGCTTGACAAGATAAAGATGGAGGCCTGCCTAGTCAGACGGATGGTGTACCTACGCTCAATCGTCGAAATTATCAGTATTAACTTGAAGACTCTCAAGCTAAAGGTTATCAATACAAAATCTGACATCATCAACATCATGATGATCATCACCATCATGGATAGACTTAGCTGTTTCCGCTGTTTTGTTTTTGTATTGCTTAATTTTGCAGCTGCTTTTATACGACCTAACGCAGCAAGTCCCTGAATATTTTAATGCTGACCTTGCCCTCCTGGCATAAGCAGTATTAATGCTCAGGGCGTTGTTTGAGTAGATGGGTGGATTTTATATAAAACTTGTGGTATGGTATGAGGTTCATGGTTTTTAGTTGACGTCATACAAACGGAGTAAGCCAATGCCTATTAAAGGCAGTTGGTATGCATTTTAAAGCCGTGTTCGGCAAGTATATAATTGATATGCTGCTTCTGCTTAGTTTGTTGGCAATATCACTTCTGCGTTAATATCAGATTGCGTCAAAAAAAAGTACATCAACATCGTTATCCACTGCAATGTTCGACAAGTTTGGTGATTGTCTGACTACTTTTTCCAGTAATTTTCTTAAAATTTTTCAGCTAGAAATGTCTAATAAAGTTATTAAAATTCCAGAAAGGTGTTGTTTTGTAATATTTCTCATGTATTCAAACTTATTGTTTACAACATTAGACACGCAGAATTTTTGAAAAATGATTTTTACAACCTTACCAGTTCTAACTATTTCAACAATTGTTAAAACAAAAGTGTCTTGGTCTCAAGGTCCACCGTTTGGTCACGTTAAAGCTCAACAATTAGTTTAGTAACACTAACTGTATTAGTTTTAGTGCTGACAGCCGTCCGACAATGTTATAGTTAGGAATTAGTTCGGACTTTACAATAACTTTGGTTGGATCTATTCATATTTTTGGTGCGTGTAGATCAAATAGTGTTGCTTTAAAATGTTTATCTTAAACTTTAAATTCTTCTTCTTTATTTTACTCTCTTACTTCGTCTGTGTTATCAATAGTCTTAAAAACAGTAGCATAATCAACTTTTACAGATACTATTAATACTTACTTCTATGTTATCTTATTCATTAGCATTATCTATTGGAGTTTGGAAATTATCTTCACCTTCATAATTTATTTGTATGTCTGTTTTCTAAAATGACATAATTTATACATTTATCTGCGTTACCATGTTTGAAAATATTTTACTAAACTTAAACTGAAAAATTAAACTTTTCTTTATTACAGTTTATAAAATACTTTTTATGGTAGGTACAATATGTATATAATTATGTAGTTGCGCAAAGCAATGCCTGGTTTCTTAAAATATATTTTTGGAACAATGCTGTTTTATTTGAAAAGAAATGTTTTATTAATTTTATGTTTTAGAGACTATAAAATAATGTATTCACGTTTGAAGAACACAAATATATTTTCGTTTACTATACTTACTTATAGGAATCATATTTCCTGGAGAGAATGCAAGTAAGTAGGTACTGTACCAATCTAGTACAGTTTCAGATTTTAAATTCAAAGTTTTCATCTCTACCTATGTTTAAAGATCCAGCAAAGATTTACACGTTGAACGTCATTACAGTCCCAGTGTACGGGCCTACCACCGTACAGTACGTTTACTTGGGTCATCGTTATTGCACCACCCGCTCAGTATGTTTCCATCATTTATATTATTGCACATACAGAGCAATAGTTCAGTTCGTAATTCGGCGGCATACCGTGCGCGTGACTCATAATCCCATATCGTTTACCTCATTAGTTTTAATCGTTATCCCATTTGAGTTACTGAAATATATCTATCTTTATAGTCTTAAATCCTAGTTTATCTAATTCCCGTCTCAAATTACACTCTTCTAGTCCGTATGCTATGTCGATAAAAATATATAACAAACTACCGGAATACATAAAACAAGTAAGTAAAACTAATATTTTCATTAATAAATTAAAACAATTCTTAATTAGTAAAAGCTTTTACACAATTGACGAATATCTGACGGATAAATTCAATTAAAATAATGACAACTGTTAACTCGATAAGTAAAATGACATTAATAAATAATTGACTCAAAATATAATATGGACATTTTAATTTTAATTTTGTATTAATTTTATTAAATATAAACTATGTAAATCAAATATACGTATTGCAATATAAAAACTAAAATGAATAATTAATATTTAAGAACAACATAATTTGACATGGAAATAAAAAGGTATACGTATAAACTAAATAAAAACAAATAGAAAGAGAATAGATAGTTAACTAAAATGTAGAATGAATGAATGTATAGATTAGGAAAGTATTGAGCGCTATTCCTCTCTCCTAGACACTGACTGTATCTAGAATGTTGCTGTGCCCGACAGGGTCCATAATTGTTTCTTTAACTTATATTTACCACCTGTATGTACATTATGGATGCAATAAATTGAATTTGAATTTGAATCTTTATCTCACCCCAACCCCGAACACCCAGTTAATGTCACACTTTCCTCAATAGAATTCCATCTCCACCACACCGATCCGCCATAGCACCACAACCTGGAAATCAAAAAAAGATAGCTTTTAATAAAAACAGCGGGAGGCAATACCAGTGTCCGGTGCGAGGCGGGTTATTGTTGCTCCTAAGGCATCCGTCGAATACGTAATGTGGATGGAAAGTCGGGCGATTGTCACAAGAGGCCTATTACTATGCCGGCGCCGTCACACACTAGCAGATGTCCTGCACACACCCGCTCCACATTAGTGACTGTACAGACACAGCGTCAAACACAGGGGATACGGAAAAAATGTGTATGTAAATAAGTTTGGTGTTGTGTTTTGAAGTAAATGGCTGTGGTTAGTGGCGTTTTGTGGTGTTTAAGCTGGTGTGGTTGGTATACCAAGAGAAGATGAACTTTCGATAGTCTTCTGAAAATACACTATATAAGAACACTACACTTAGTTTACTACACTAGGGCACTTAATGCTAGATAGATGATGGTATATGTATATTGTTAAACTATAGCTATCTATGTAGGGCGTTTGAGTAAGTTTTACTAAATCAAATGTTTGCAATCATAATGGAATGTCGGAATAATTAGAATTTAAAATAGATGGACACTTTGCCGCACTTCGACTCACATTTGGTACGTTGTGCCTGCAGGCATCCGTTCTGTGAGAGGGAATGGGCAGTCATCCACCACACGGGCCCAGTGCTGGTTGGTGGATTTCACAAGTCTTCGAATTTTTGGTTCTAAGTCATGCCGGTTTTCTCACAATGTTTTCCTTCACCGTTTTGAGAGCAGTGGTGATGAAATAATTTACACAAAGTAAAGCGCCTGCCTGGATTCGAACTCACGCCCTACAACGCAGCCGGTACCACTGGGCCACCACTGTATTTCGCGCGGAGGCAGGCTATTTATGATTATAACTATGAGCTTAATGATCCTGATGAAATAAATATTTGGTTCTTCAAGACTTACACTTGATTTGGCCTTTTAAAGTTTAATATGCTCAAACTTTGCCATAGACTACCATGTAACATGACGGTTTATGACCTGGAAAAAGTTGACAAAGCGGCATTTTCCTCAAAGAAGGGACTGATTACCAGTTTCAACGAAGAAATCAAAGTAGGTGAGGTTTACGAGGCAACTAAACTCTTGAATGGAATCCACACCAAGGTTTAATAGTGTTTGGTTGCGGCTATAATGTAATAGCTCGAAAACCAAGCACTAACAAAGGTTGTAGAGCTAAGAAAGCCTTAATGAGTCATTTCCCTAAGTTAGTTCTTCCATTTTGTGATGGAAATGTTTATTAGTTGTATGTTTTTGTTTCGTTTACAACTTGAAAGAGACGTTCTTAAAATTTATCGAAACTGTGAACTGTGGTTTCCTCATTGTGTTGCGTTTTCTGGGTATTTTTCTCATGGATAGGACCTATTTTTGATTTGAAATTATGTGTTTACTATTTCATTGTATCTGGTTTATCAGGTTTATCTAATTTATCTGTTGCTTTGACTTCTCCAGTTTTACACTGGACACCAATAGTCTGTTTTACGCCAATGTTCACTACTAGCCTTTTCAATAACAACATCGAAAATACTATCTGCTTTAACTTTATACAATAAAGCCTTATGCAATATGTCCACCTGTGAACCCGTTTGTTTCATGAAGTTTACTGTATACATAAATATATGATTCTTCACCATCCATACCATCGTCCTTAGCCGCCATAGTGTGTACACGCACAGCGTAACGGCCGCCATTTTCACAGCCTACTTACGTGCCAAACAGCCGAACTGTTCCGACGGCTATCGATGTTATCTCCTGATATTGCCTTTTTAGCCGCCACCCGTTAGCCTTGCGTCATTACTGAGGATTAAAACGGCTGCTACCCTGAATGCAAGTTTTGGATACTTTCAGGGTAAGGACTTAGGGGATAGAAGATAATTTGAAACAGATCTTGATTCTAGGTATCAGGTGCTTTGCGATTTTTCGATGGTTAACCTGAAAAAAAAAGAAAAATGCTGTATTTGCATCTTATATACCGTTGCCGACAATATATCAAAGTATGATACTCAGGTAAGACTCATTTTATATTATTGAAAACTAAATCGTTCAAGTTCGTTTCAGTTTTGTTTTACATCATTGACTACAGAGTTGTTTTCGGTGGTGTACCGTTGGGTTTAATTATAAATATGTTCTTTATTTTCATTGTTTCACTATTCTTTTCAGTGATTATGTAACTGAAGCTGATGAGGAGATTTGTCAAGGCTACTGACAGTGCTGACATAGAATTTACCATACTCTCACGAATCACGATGTGCATCTACCTCTAGACAAGATCGCCAACAAAAATTAACATCACAATTTCTCCGTTCAGACACGACAATATAATCGTCTCCCTCGACACAATACTTCCACACCGTACTGCGACCTCCAGCCAAAACAATTTCCACCATCTGAACTTTAATTCTTATATTTCAGGAGCAGTGTTGTGTCTGAGGTGAGAACAATACTTGGGGGTGTACCGTGGGCGTACCCCCTCTCCTGTGTACTCTCCCCCTCTAGCCGGGACGTCGACCTTGCTATTGCAATGCGCAACACGCGCTATACTTTTGTCGCTGCCTGAATAAGGTCACGGTATTCAGTCTCCAGGATATATGGGTTAGGTGGAACATATGATTGTTGTTCAAGGATACTCAGAACAGTTTCTTAAGAAGCTTTAAATCTGGGGAATTTAAGAGAGGAGTGGTACTTGGCCGACTTATATTTTGTTGCTCAAATAAATTATCCACCTACATCTTGTAGATCCAGTATTTTATAAACTTAACATCGACAAGATCGCAATCTAAATCAAAATCGCATTTATTTGTAGGTTACTAGATATTTGGCTGTCAATGATGGCGATAAATCTTTTACGCTTTAATTGCATTATTTAGTGTGTAGGTGTTCGCAAATAATTCTCTGTTACGAATTATTGGAGAAACAGAGTTGGTTTGCTTCATCAATACATTAAGGTTACTAAGGGACGTGGATTTATTATACAAGTATCATTCATTTGTAGGCTACGAGTTATTTCAGCCTGTTTATAATTGCAATCCAACTTACTCGTTTCATTGCAATAATAAGGGTCCTTTAGGTAAGTACTCCTAAAGGCATTTTTTTCTGAATAAAGTTATAACAAATTATCACCCAAAAATAAATTGTACTTATATCTGTGTTCCAGACAGAACGTCACAACCTCCAACGGCTTACCCAAAACCGAACTCGAAGAATAATTTTCACAAAAACATTTCTTGTCTTTCAGCTAAGTTTCACGGCCACGAAAAAAAAATAGCTTTCACCAAACATCTGTGCGTAGTGAGACAAACGCGAGACGCGACCCGAGCCTGTATGAAAGCGTATCTTATGCATTTTACATGAGCTGTGCCAGCCATCAGGCCCCTTACCTTGCCTACACACAGGCACGGCCACGCACACTCGCGCACGCGCGGCCATTGTCAGGGGAACAAAAACACGCACACTACACCGGAGTCCTTCTAATTAGTTGTTTGTAAACACATGTCACTAGGTGCGTCTGTGTGGGTGTAGATGCGTGGAAGGTATCGTCCATGAATTATGTAATGCAAGTTAGTTGTCAAGTGAATAGGTGAAAAGAAGAGGAGATGTTTTGGAGGGTATTGACACAGATGCTGACTGTTGGGCTATTAGCGGCAAGCGTAGCTGAAAACCTTAAGTGTTTGGAATTTTATCCCAAGATCGTGATCGAATACGGCTGGAAAGGGTGATTACTGAAATGGTAATAGTTACTATTTGGTAAGCATGGAAGAAAAAGATAAAGCAAACTTAAAATACATTGGGATTGATGAAAGACAATGAATGCATAGCTTAGAAAAAAAAATGGTTCAAAAAATATCCTTATACTACTATACAGAATCTCATAACGAACCACCAACATTGCCCTTAAAACTTTCATTTTCTTAAGACCACAATAGACTAAGTAATGTGTCTGGTACCTTTTAGCGGTACATAACGAATACATATGTACCCGTAGCATTGTCCGAGCGTCACTTAGCAGAGACAAACGATCTGGAGGAGTGCCAGCGACGGGAATTAAGATTGGTGACTAGCAACGGAGATATTTCAATGTATTACGTTTGGACGAATGTTTCAGTTTGTGAAATGAGATTGTGGTTGAAAAACAGCGAATGTCACCTCATGGATCTTCTTCTCATATTGAACTTCAATTCAAACAAAACCTTCAATCACTAATCATGCCTGTGTCTGATGATGATTACCTTATAACATCCTAGTGTTTAAGGAGAGAATGGCGCTGTCATCAGGAAAGTTGTGATTCGCGCAATCAAGGTAAGATAACATTCAATGTTGATACAACAAGGTTCGACAACTTGCTAATTTTAAAGATCGCAAACATGCTTTTGCATTGGCGACTGGCAGCACAACATTTTTATTCAGCATTCTTGAAGGACTTGGGCAAATAAGATCGTAAGTTTCTTTAAGTTAAGAAATTAGACGAACTCCTTGGTGATCAGGAAGCACCAGATTGACACAAAAAGCTGGTTATTATGCTTCTCTCCACCAACCAATCCGCATACATTATGTTACGGGTATTGTTTTAACTCTGTAATGAAGACTTGAAGTGGGCGACGCGTCAAATGCCGTTTGCATATTTTAAATATTTTTGTTTGGGTGCTCGAGTAGCGACAACTTTGCCACGGTCGAGATATGGGCTGTGCTGTAGACTGTAGGGGTTTTAATTGATACAGAAGTGGTTGGATTTGTAGAAAGAAATTTAGAAGGTATTATCTGTTTTTTTTTTACGTTTGACTTCAGGGTTTTAGTAATTAAGGTTTCGCAATGAGGAGCCATTAAGAATGCGGTCGTTGTGGCCGAAATCGGCTAGTTGGCATCATCAAATCAAGTTAAGATTTTAGAAACGATTGATGAAATTTTTGCTAAATATGTAGCATATAACAATCCAATCTATATCTTCTTTGTAGAAAGATGTCATCAGCCTTTAGTATTATACCAGTCAAAAAGAACGAACATGGGCAGCCATGTCCGTTCTTCTATTGAGTGCTGTTATTAACAGGATTGTCTATAAATTAAAACTTCATGCATCATAAAAGTACATAGGAGGACTTGTTATCCTTAAACGGATTTGTCTGGAAGCGAAAGCCGGTAAATATAAATAAATTTTTCTTTATTTTACCTAAACAACACACAGCGTTTCCCAAGCATCTGCTACATCTGCATCGCGTTTCTATTTTTACATACCTAGACAAACTGCAGCCTGACCGCCACAAAACATAGACAACCCCTATTTATTTCATACATGAATCTCCCATTTAATAATCTAGTCATACTAGTTCCTCGGGGTAGCTGGATGTGCGAGGGGGTGGGAGTGCGGCCGGCAGGGGCACATGGAGGGGGGCTGAGGGGGGCACGGTTAATGAACCCGCAGGGATGCAACTCGGCGGACATTTCACAATAATATTAGTTCAGCGCTGAAATGAAAGCCTCGCGGTGTTTGTGCCGAAAGATTCTGAATTCGCTGATGCAGCTGTAATGTAGCTGTGTGGACATCCACCAATACTTGGGGCCTTTAGTGGCAGACTAGGGCTTCTGTGACTAGTGTGTAACGTACATGAACCAAAAGGAATATGTAAAGATCGTAGCAGTTGAAACTCGGTAGTTTCTGCCTACCCGCGAAAATGGCGAGTTTCAATATTCTGAAATTCAAGAATCAGTCTTGGTTTTACCCGAAGCTGTCTAGACATGGTTCTCAAAGCCAAAATGATGGTAAGATCAGACAGACGGTGGGCAGGACATGTGCGGTTAAAATCTACCGTGGTCTCGTACCGGATACATTTTATGTAGAAGTCGTGATTCGGTAAACTTAGTGCACTCCGACAGTTTATTTAAACGTGACTCTAGGATAACTTCGGAGCCTAGCCATGTCATAATGTTTTTTTCACGTGACTTTAATGAAAGTTGAAGTAAAGTGAGAAATTGGACTCCTTCAATTAAAACTGGTCCTTAGCGAAAAAAATGACGAGGAGTGAAAAAACAGTGGACAGAGATGCTATTGCCCTGCAGTGGGACACCACAGGCTGGATAAGTATTTATTTATTTATTGAGGACCTCCAACGAAAGATGTACACATAAAACACAATGGATCATCAACATGAAGTAATAACAAGTGTACTCCCTCAATTATAGGAGGCCACAGCATGCATTTTAGATTATCGACTAAATAGAAACTAAAGTAAAAACTCTTATTACAAGATAATAGTAAAACATAAAAAGAAAAAACAAATTAAAACATGGCATACTTATAAAAAAAGACTCCTTATATGTAATTAACCTTAGGATTTACCAACATTAAAGTATACTTCTTACAAACACTATTAGGTTGAACAAATTTAAAATAAAAACATAATGGTATACAAAATTGAGAAAAAAATAAAAAAAATTGTTACAGAGGGTAAAGCGCTTTTAAAATAGACTATAAAAATAAAAAAATAAAATTAAAATCTAAAACATAAAACTATAGAGTAACTTAAAAATAATAACTCACAGAACCTCAATCAATGATTTTTTAAATTCATGCAATGGCTCAGAAATGTCAATGTCAGAAGTTTTCGACAAAGTATCATATTGTCTACAGAGTCTGTGTACAGCGGCATAGTGACCAAGATTGGTTTTTGAGTATGGTATTTCTAATAAATTGAAAACATTTTTACTTGGGATGCGGTTGGGTAGAGTTCAGGAGTTCGATACAGTCAGTGGACCCGTTAATAATTTTGTGTAGAAATATTAAATCTATTAATTCCCTTCGTCTAGACAACGTTTTAATCTGGTAATGTTTCATCCTATCTTTGTAACTCGTTATCTGCTTTGCTAAATGATCTCCATAACAGAGATGATAAAGAAAACGTCTTTGAACACTCTCCAAGCGTTTAATATAGACATCGTAATGTGGGTTCCAAATGACTGAACTGTATTCCAATATCAGGCGAACAAGGGTGTTAAATAGTTTAATTTTTGTTGAGGATCGCTTGAATTCTTTGCAATTCCGTATAACAAATCCTAGTATTTTGAAGCCCCTTGACACAATGTTTAGGATATGGACATCAAATTTGAGTGCACTGTCGAGCTGAATTCCTAGATCACGGACAATACATAGTTTCTTTAAGGATACACTAGTCGACGGCACGAACTATTTTGTGCGCGGGGTTAAAATGCATTTTATATCAACCGACAACACGTGCGGAAGAGATAGATGCTGTGATGAGCAGTAGGAAGCTAGTTCGCGTACGAATACACACTTTTGAAAATTTGTAGCGAAATGGATAATGATTTAGGACGAAACCGAGTGCGCGAAATATTATAAACAGACCTTTGGCAGTCTAGATATCATGAAAAAACGACTAAATCTATCTGTTCAAAATAAAATTATATGCATTGTTGAACTACTAATCTATCTCTGTATGGAGGCCGTTTTGCAATTTTCCGTCTTCTTATGGTATTTATTTGCGCCCAAAAATGCGTTAAAATTAGTGTCGAAATGTGAAACTTTCGACGCTCATAACTTTCAAATATTTTCTTTTTTTACTTTTTCGCTTCCATTCAGGGCTAGATAATGATGAGACAAATTGATATCACTTTTTATTTTGAACGTACATCGTTGAACAGTGGAATAATCCCTAGACTACGTTTGTATGGAAAAAAATCGACTAGTGTAACCTTAATTGGACCCCTTCAATAAAATATTTGTTTGGTTGTGGATGTTTATTTTGCGTGAATTGGATATAATTACATTTGCTGATATTTAATAACATATTATTTTCTTTACACCAGTATTAGTATTAGTATAAGTATTAAAGTTTCACAAACCAAGAATTGACTTATGTCAGTATTTCAGTGTAGGTATACTGTGTCAACACAAGAGATAAAATGCTTTCAAGAATTACAATTTCGTCCAATTACGAATAGGAATATTTTCCGTAAGAAATTAGAGGAAATCCAATTAACATAAAACGGAGTCAATAAAATCTCTCCTAAATTCCAATATGGCCTATAAATGTGTCTAAGTCGAATAGGAAAAATTGCAGCACAACTGTGACGCGGCTTGCGAATTGTGGAACCTTGAGAGCTAAACTTGAGAGTGAATTTTTAAATCAAGTACAGACATAAAGTGCTGGTTTTTTATAGAATAATGTGGAGAATGTGTGAATAATTTTATCTTCATTTAATTAATTCTGTTTACCATGCTAGAGTCTAGCATGCTAGACCATCATCTGAGGATTGGTGATGCATGCAAACAATTACCAGTCACCTATTGCATGAAAATAAAAAATACTAGCAAAATGCGAACACTCGCATTTTGCTAGTATTGTACAGTGCACAGTATATTTGCGTCTAATACTTTGAGGAATACAGCCGTTAAAGATATGAAAACATGTTTCATGGTATTGTGAGTACACTAAACTATTATCTTTTAATTCTTCACTATTCTCACGATAGCTACAATTTAGGAGTCTTTAAGTCAAGAGTGAATAGGTTACTACTAGGCAAGCGTGCTTCATCATCGACCACATCATCGCTTACCATCAGGTGAGATAGTGGTCAAGCGCGAGCCTATATTAAATAAAATAAAAAACTCATTGAGTCTTACTGTATAATCTCGAGGACAAGATCCTCCTTACACAGTTTTCCCCGTTACATCATCAGATATTGTCATCTATCCTGTCTCCTAGACTCCCAGGGGTGCACAATTCGCGGTCACCATCACCGGGTCGGCGCCACGGCGCGCGCGGGCTGAATCTTAATGCCCATTAATCAGACATTGTGTGGAAGAATCCCCATCAGTCCAAATGTGCGCTAATCGACGAACCGGGTTTGGTTCCCGAGTGATGCAATGAGAGTTGCAGGTGTTTCCTTTTAATGGCTACTTTGCACTTCCTTTGCATTCATGTCTGAAGACAGAAATGTGGCAAAAGATAGTCATACTTACTTTGGCTACTGAAGATCTGAATTACATTTGCATGATAGGTATTCTATAGGATTCCCAGTAAAGTAGAATTTGAGCAGATATACCGCATTTTGAATTACCCATTTTCCATTGGACGTCTTGATCAGCCAAGCCAATTTTTCACTACTCATCACGTGACATTTTAATAGCTCAGAAATTAAAGCAGTTTTAAGACCAAATCTACATCTCGTGTGTGTGACAGGCAAGCAAAGCGAGCCACAGATTAACAAACGAGGCTAGTTGTCGTCTGTTAAAAACGCTTAAAAATCCCAATAATACCGATTATTCTATTCTTCCAACTATCGCTAAGATGAGCATACAATGCGCACGCGCTGACGTTTGAATGGGCGGCCATACTGGAAATTTGTTCAATACTCGACGCCGGCGCATCGACGCGCGCGCAGTTTTGTCAATACTGTCCGCGATTGTACCGTTTAATCAGTTCTGCATTCAACTGTACCGCCTTTGACGAGTAATTGCTTCCACCGATTGAAATGTTATTCCTGAGTATTGCGGAGCTTTTTATGTGTTTAATGTGTGAGTCGGTATGCAGATGATTTGCAGCGGCGAAAAGTGGATGTTACGGAAGTTTTCAGAAGCTTTGTTGTTTTTGAATATAGTTAAATTGTATGTGGCTGTCATCACTATCACAACTGTCACTAGAAGTGGAAAAATAGCAGGGGAATAAAACAAAAATCATTTTCATAAGACGAAATACCACCAAATATCGCCTTCGTACAAAGATAGTAAAAATTAAAATACATAATGAGAATACCTACCATTGAAAACAAACGCTTAAATATACAATTTGAACAAAAACACTGGAAACACTTCAATCAACAAGGCTTCGCAAAAACAGACGAGAGAACCAGCCAGCAATTAAAATCGAAAATAATATCGAGAACTCGACGGACAATAACGAAGCTAGCCATTAAAATAAGAGGCGGAATAATAAATGAAGCAGTGCTGAAATTAAAAAAAAAGAAGAAAATTCCCGACGCGACGAATGCATAGAATATGGCGTAGGTACGGACCAATCAAAATTCTTCGTCAATTAAGTGGAGATCGTAGCAAAAGGAAAATTGAAGGAAAAACTGAGGGTGGCTTTGGTAGTGGTGGGGTACGGTCGATTAATTTCGATAGTAGATTAATTGATGAAGTATCGTGTTACCCAGTTTCTGGGTTGTGGAGGTCAGATAGGCAGTCGCTCCATGTAAACTGGTACTCAGTTGCATCCGGTAAGACTAAAAGCCGACCCCAATATAGTTGAAAAAATGCCAGGCAGATTGATTGTTGAATTAATAAAGTATGTTCAAAATAAAAGTTTTGTTTTCGGTAAGATTGTAAGATTTCTGAATTAAAATCTCTTTAAAAGTGAAGTTCTCAATGATATTCAGACGACAATAAACTATAAACTGACTAAGCTTTTCTCTTAGTAGATATCCGAATCTGTTTCCAGAGAAAAATTATGAAGCATTTAAGAGTCAAGAGCGTCGTGGTTAAACTATGTATGTTGCAGACTGAAATGGTCTAACTTAACCAGAGCTGCTTACCATGTAAAGTTGCGAACCGAAACTTATTCATTGACGAAAAACTACGCTTCAATTTAAAACCATTAAAACGACAACCTGACTACGCCATAAAGCATCGACATTTTCCCATCCCTACCTCCCTAGATATGAAAGCAATGGAAATAAAGTTTGTTCGCTCCGCATTGTACCGGGCTCGTCGTAAATGGATTTCATCACTATATAAATATCCCCCTATCTGTACGTTACTACGCTAAGCTATGTCCCGTCACCGTGGATTTTCCTATAAGTATGTTGATACTACGTGATTTTTACTATAACTTTGTTTTTATGTCGAGTTTGCTCGGGTAATGTGCGGGAAAAGGGTGCCATGTACGGGTATTTAATGTAGCTATATGCTTCTATCGGGAGACTTTCTCTTCTATGTATAAGGGCCTTGAATTTTTTAGGGTTTCGTTAGAATCTACTTAATTCTTATTCTGGGGACGTAAAAATAACAAGTTGGTTAAATGAAAGTTTTTTTAGAACTTCAGATATTAAAAACTTCCCAACTGTTAACTTAAGTTAAGTAATCCTATACGTGGGGACAAGTACTTAACACAAATGTAACACAGCTTCTTTTTGCTACAATTTTAAACAGTCATAATAACATCCCGTCAACGTTTTCTCCTTCTGGTTGTTTTCGCTACCAAAACACAAACAGGAAACTCGACAAGTTCGTTCAACCCCATAATTCGCAGCAGCAGGCTGAAACCATCGAACGTTACTTATATTTCATTTACCACCATCAGTCAATAGAAAACCTACACCGGATCTATAAAGCTAAACGGTTGATATTGCAAGGTCCGGCCGGTCACCGGTTACGACGGACTCGGGCCTAAATTATGCGCGAATGGCCCACGGCTCATTTGGTCTAAACGCTGCATCTTTGATGTAAGGGTCTCCCTGGCAAATTGTGTTAATAATACCCCTCCAGGATGCCGGGATATTTTTGTTAAGGAATTTTTGGTTTGAGACTCTAAATACCAAATTGAGAACAAGTCTGAGAAGACAAGAAGCTGAGCCTTTGAATCAAATTATTAATTCACGCAATAAAATTATAATTCGTCTGTTTCAGCTGACGATTCAAAGGTCGAATCCTGATCAAAAATTTCCATTGCAGTGACATATACTGCCGAAGATAAACTAAGAAAGATTTTCAGGAAGTTAGTAATACGGTTTAGGCGATGCCAGCATTCTCTAAAAGAACAACCGAACGAAATAATAAAACTCAGCTTGTCACGTAAAGGATAAATGACACGAACGATGCCTACATGCAAAGAAGGCACACCAACCAGCCTTCAATATTAGTCCAGCTATGTGCAGAAATATGCCTTTGAAGACAAATATAAGGGACGAATATCGTCACCGAACTATAATTCTGAAGGGTAAGCTCAAAATATTCATGGATCCAAGAGACTCGTTCAAAATCAAACTAGAGCCTTCAATCTGTGCACTCAAGTCATTAAAGCTCGGAGAATCCTTCGCTCCGTAAGTGATAAAAGCCATCCGTGTTTATGATATATTTGAAGGCTTCAGGAGCGTTACGGCCGCCACCCCTTTCATGGCCGCAATCCTCTTAGCGGGTCCCGCATAGAAGTAAAGCGCACTCCACCTGCCTGCTGCCCTCCGTGACCTAACTGCTACGTATTTAGGCTGCAGCGGTGCAGCTCTAACAACCTCGTACTAAAACAGAATATCGATTACTTTCGCTACTATAATGTAATCCCCCGCCCACTTTTCGTTTTTTTAGCTCAGGATAATAATATAGTGGTCTCTGTCTAGCGCGCGGCACGGCGTCGCGGCGCCCCCGGCGTCCCGCCACCCCTCCAGCCCGCACCCCCGCCGTATGTAAATGAACGTCTCCTCGCGGCTGTGTGCGCGTCTGTAACAACACGCCAGCTACACAGACACACCGATAAACTCGCTGTTTGAGGTTTACTGCCCTGACAGCTTTTGTCCTATTTTAAATACGAATTTCGGATTGGATGCGTCCCGACGTCCTTCATAGATCCGCTGTTCTTTTCTTTGTTATTTACGCGTATGATGTTGATATTGCAACTAGTAGTAGTGCACAGTCCTGACTCCGCAGTCCCGCAGTCCTTTCTCCTGGCGGAGGAGCACGGCAGACATGCAAATGTTCACTAACTGATGACAAAGATAACAAAGCGGGGGCAGTTTGAGCATAAACAATTTTCAAATACGTTTAGTCTGACAGGTCGTTTGCTGTTTACAGGAGTTTATGTTTTACTTATACGTATTTAGAGATTGTTTCGGTGTGCGTGTTGTTTGTATGTGCGTCGTTACGTCGTACCGGTGACGTCACGTGTACGTCGAAAATGACACTTTTACGAGCAATAATTTACATTATTTCGGTGTTAAGCTTCGCGTGCCCGCCGATTGATTTTATGTCGGTCGCATCTCACATTTGCGTTCAGTTAAATCGAATCACTGGCTACACGACCGAGTTATTTTGTAATGGTTGTATCGCGTGAGCTTTTTTGACGTTTTTGTTTGTAATATTTTGTTTTGTTGATTTTTTTCAGCGGTACGGAGTTTTGATTCAAAGGTTCTATCTTAAATCTTTCGGTAATTGACGTTATGTGTAGCGCTGTCATGTTTTGAAGAGTCAATGTTTCTTTTGCTAAAAAAATCCTGAAAAAGAAATCCTTATATAAATTTATTAAACATTCTTATTCTTAAGTCTCTCCAACCACAAGACCGAGAACCAATAGTTCAGTTTAAGGTTTCAAAAATACAATTATTATACGAGTAGTAAAACGTTATGAACTGACAGGCCATTTCTTCAATCATATAAACACTAAAATATAGTATGGAGCGTGGCGATAAGGTCGGGACACACACGCGCACCCAATTAAGATCTTCATTAGGCGCCTTCCTCGAAGGCTGCGCCCGCGCCAGTAGCACGTGGTTTTGTTGCCACACAATAAAATAAATAGATTAGCGAGACTCAGTGTTTGTTTGTGCATTTGATTTCTTATGATCAGTCATAAGAAATCAAATCCCCAAATGGTTCCCAATGGTTTGTCCCTCTGTGTGTGTAGTTCTTTGGTCGTTATTACGGCAAGTCAAATCTGAATATACTGCGGGGTTTTCTCTAACAAAATTAACCTTATCCCTGTCGCAAACCCAGAGTTAAGATAATTTAGTTTAGCTTAGTTTACATAGATGAGGTTTTTTGTTCATACTTGTTACATAGTTTGCGGTCTGCACACAAGTATGAACATTATGTCTGCTGTGCTAACTATCCTTAAATATCTTAGCTTAGTTACGTCAGCTGTGCTAGCTATCCTTAAATATCTAAGCTTAGTTACGTCAGCTGTGCTAGCTATCCTTAAATATCTTAGCTTAGCTCTTGGTCTGCAATTCGTTGAAAACTTTTATAATTTTTGAACATTCCTGAACCTAAATCTTATGATCCGCTGGTTCCCTATGACCAGTAAAGGTATCACACTTGCCAGGCAGCACGACGCTGCTTCCCTACTGGTTAGTCAGCCAGAATCGTCCCACAGTCGGACAAACCCACCTTTTGATGCTACATACATAATACTTTAGTCACAGAAACAGAATAGTCTAATATTTTCTGAAAATCTGTATCTATTCAATATTTCACTCGCACATAGGTAAAACATTATTTCAGTGGGCGATATAGAAACGGGAGCATTCTGTATATAGCCAGCAGACAGCGGCTACAGGGTGTGTTAAACTTACTGGATTTCTACAGATATGAGCTCTGTACCCGCCGCCGCCTGTGTAAATCTCCACCTGGTACAGGCGGCGACGCCAGTGTTTTGTGGATTTTGTTTGGATACACTGAATCGCAAATTGCTAGTTGGAATCCTTGTAAAAATCTGTCGTCTACGTTAGCTTTTTTTATATCGGTGTTCTCACCATTTAGCCTGCAATAGGGTTAGTTGACAAAACATATATATTTAGTCCGGCAGTTAGATAAACTAAAATCTTTTGTTTTACAACGTAAACAAACCATTATGATGATTTTTGATGCGCTTTAATTTGTCAATATTTTTTATAAGATGCAATTTTTTTTTTGAAAAAGCAAAAAATACGGGTCCAATGTTATTTGATAATCTTACTAACGGATTAAATAGAATTATATTTTTTTCTAACCAGGAAACATCCCTCTAGGGTAAGGCCTCTTTTGTTTTTTGGCCTATGTTATACTTCATGAGGATTGCAATTGGTTGGAAAAAATACTGGTCCCTCAAGGAGATAATGAAGTCTAAAGACTTAGGTCTTTAGACTTCATTATCTCCTTGAGGGACCAGTATTTTTAAGCATGACTTTGAAAAGAAAGACGTTTAACTCATGTATACTCCCATGTTTAACATATGGGTGTGAGACATGGGCACTCACCAAATTGCTCAGAGAAAGTCACCACTTTCCAAGTGTCAAAGAGCAATGGAGAGAAGTATGGTAGGCTCAAAGAGACAGGATAGAATAAGAAACACAGATCTTCGGGCCAAAACAAAGCTGACCGACATTCTAACAAGAATAGACCAACAAAAGTGGAGGTGGACAGGCCACATGATGCGAGACACTAAAGGCAAGTGGAGTAAGGTAGTGACAGAGTGGTATCCAAGGGACGGCAAAAGAAATCAGGGAAGACAGCTAACTAGATGGGAGGAGGAAATAAAGCTGACAGCAGGTCCAAATTGGCAGAGGGTACCACAAGACAGACGAAAATGGACTGTTAGAGGAGGCCTATGCCATGAGGCACACCAAAATTCGAGACATTTTGTGATTTTTGTTTTAACTATTATTGTAAATTTGCTTTGTCTAGTTTCGGAATATAAGGCTTTATTATTATTATTATACTTCATGGCTCTGTGCGTCACAGGTCCAGGTGTTCCCAATATTGTTGCCAATGACAGAATTGGCAACTATATGAACTTCAACGCAAGGTGAAACTTGGCGACAGCGACCCAAACTAATATTATTCACTTTTGTGAGCTCTCTGATGACTAGGAAAGCCATATTTTTCCAATGACAATTATGATACCATTAGTCTACTTAACATGTTTCTGGAACTCTCTAATTTTATAGACCTTAGTCACATAAATGGTCAAAAGCTCATAATCTGAGTAGATACTTGTGCAAAAGATTGTCTTCCCTGAAAACCACTTGTCTCCACACAAGTACGCACATCGACTGATTTATCATATTGCAGCGCAGCGCAGGTTGGAGCGACAATTGTAATGTAAAACCGGGCCGGATTCCGAACTAACTCCGTGTCGCGGCGCTGACGTCACGTACCCCTGACGTTCACGTTCACGTTACGTTTGCGTTTACGGGATGTACGCGCCGGAGATAGCGAGGTTTGCTTCATAAATAATGAGATTTTTGGATGTTGTGTAACTGGTGACTGTAATTGGATGTAGGGTAGGCTTTTCAGGGCTTGAAACAATTAGAAGGGAACTGAAACAGATCTTTGATAATGATCAGAATGTTTTGTTGGACTGACATATGGTTTTTAATAATAATTCATTGACTGCCTATTTATGGGCCGATTTCTGCATTGAGCATTTGAGGTTAAGAACGAATGAGTATTTGTCAAACTCTACTTTAGCCTGAAAACCTGGCAAACTTTGGCACGAAATTAGGGTTTGACACGTTCATAACTTCAAGTACTTAAACCAGAAACCGGCCAATAGTCTTTCCGAATAACTAACGAAAGAAGAACTGCCGAAAAACTCTACCAATTTTAGGCTTAGCTACGTCATCATCATCATTGGCAGCCTCGATCCACCTGCTCCCTTTTGTGCTTAGCATCATTATTATTTCAGCCGCAGTACGTCTCGCATCCAGCGGGTCCCCGCAACCTTTACCAGGTCATCGGTCCACCTAGTGGGAGGCCTTCCACCGCAACGACTTCCGGTTGGTGGTGGTCACTGCAGAAATTGCCGGCCCCATCGGTTATCCCTTCTGCGAGCAATGTGCCCTGCCAGTTAAGTTTGGCAATTCTTCGGGCTATGTCGGTAAACTTGGTTCTCCTGCGGTTGTCTTCATTTTTGATTCGATCACGCAAGGAAACGCCGAGCACCCTACACCCCTACACCTACCCTACACCTACCCTACACCTACCCTACACCTACCCTACACCTACCCTACACCTACCCTACACCTACCCTACACCTACCCTACACCTACCCTACACCTACCCTACACCTATCCTACACCTACCCTACACCTACCCTACACTTACCTTACCCTACACCTACCCTACACCTACACTACACCTCCCCTACACCTACCCTACATACATGATTGCATAACTGAAACCGTTTACGCAGCGCACGCAACGGAAGCCCTGAAAAAGTAATATTCTTGCCCGTTTTTGCAACATTTTTCATTTATGCTCCGCTCCTATTGGTCGTAGCATGATGTTATATAGCCTATAACCTTCCTCGATAAATGGACTATCCAACCAGTAGTTCCTGAGATTAATTACCCCCTACATACAAACTTACAAATTTTACCTCTTTATAATATTAGTATAGATGTGAAAGTGACTCTGTCTGTCGGTCGGTCTGTCTATCTGTTTTTGAAGTGCAAACTTCTGTCACCGCGTTGAGCGATATTTGGTAGGGGCAAAATTTATGAATTCGCTTCAGCGACTTCCTAATGTAACAGCATCATCGACTTGTTAGTGTTACCTATGGCGGAATAACCAATAGCCGGAGTGGGTAGCTAGTATTAGTTCAAAAAGTAAGCCTGATGAAAAGCTCACACTTGACCACTATCTCACCTGATGGTGGAGCCCTCTCCATTGCCCTTTGGATGACTTTAATTAAGCCTTCTGATGAGCCCCATTGTGAGCGACCACTGGTCATGGACTTTCGTCTTGAGTCAGTGCGGTTAGTTGGACGAGAAGATATCGCGCAACTTCCCGAACGCTGCCCAGCCGTGTCGGAAATAACGATTGACCTCTTTCTCGAAGTTAGAGCTACCCAACTGGACCGTTTGCCCCAGGTAGACATAATCGTCTACAACTTCGAGAGTAGAGTCTCCGACCTTGATAGGAGTGGGTGGTACATGGGCATTCAACATGACCTTGGTTTTGTCCATGTTCATTTTAAGACCCACAATTTCGAAAACTCTACTGAGGACATCGAGCATTGTACTGAGTTCCTCCATGGTCTCAGCCATGACCACTATATCTTCGGCAAACCGAAAGTGAGTGTTGCACTCGCCATTGACGTTGATGACTAGCCCTCTCCAGTCCAGAACCTTGAAGACATCCTCCAGTGCAGCAGATAACAGTTTCGGCGATATGATGTCTTCCTGTCTCACACTCACTGCAGAAGGATTGGTTTTGAGGTCTGATCCTGAAGTTGGACTACCAGGTGGCGTTTTTGTACAAACACTTCAATACCTCGATGTAGGTAGTCGATTTGACACCGTTGGAGACACTGCAGTACAGCCCAAGTCTCGATCGAATCGAAGGCTTTCTCGTAGTCCACAAACGCTAAGCACAGAGGCAGGTCCTTCCAGTCCTGTACTTTTCCAATCCAGCAGATCTCCCACTAGGTCAAGGTGGCTGATCATAAATGACATTAATTACAAAAAAAAAAAAACATTAATGTTAAGGTTTCTTTTTGTATTGCTCTATCTTGGTATATAATAATATATATTTATTTAATTCGTTTCGGACAATTTAATTTGTTTCAGTTTATTTTCCCTTCCTTTCTATGATTGTTGACTTCTAAACAAACATAGTTCATCATACACACCTACACACAATCAATCTGCCTTGCCCAACTATGTTGGGTCGGCTTCCAGTCTTACCGGACTCAGCTAAATATTTATTTTAAAACAAATAACTATTTTATTTATTTTAAGTATACATGTATAACTTTACAGGTCACACCTAAAGTACCAGTGATTTACATGAAGCGACTGCCTATCTGACCTCCACAACCCAGTAACTGGGTAACGGAAGCCGGACTACGACCGGTGTCCGGTTTCATTCATCAAGCGACAGATCCGTCTGGAATCGCTTGATGAATGGAATCGAAGATATGTGTCGGGCGAGACGGCCTCGGTGACGAAAATGTTTTTTCCGGACGCAATAGCGGCCTTCCGTATTATACAACAGGTGCGGCCAACCGGCGTCCTCACGCAAGTTTTGACGGGGCACGGTGGGTTCTCTGAATACTTGAATCGCTTCAAGTGTAAGGAGAGCCCATCGTGCGTCTGCGATCCAGGCGTGGCAGAGACTGTCCAGCACATACTTGTAGAATGCCCGTTATTCATTAGGGAGCGCTACCAACTTGAATGTGAGCAGGACAGGAAAATAAAAAAGGAGAGCCTGCATGGGCTCATGAACAAAGAATTTAGAGAAAAGTTCTTAATGTACTGCGTTAATGTGGCGAACGTAGTCATCGCACGAAACAAAAGCTGAGGCGTCACTATGCTTCACTATTATTTTGCAACAATAACAGCTAGCAAGCATAGGAAAGCACGCATAAAACTGCGGTGGCTAGTATAATGAGTTAGTACCTAAGTTTTTAACTGTGTAAGAATTCTGTGATATCTGTAAATCTCTATCTCTTGTGTTTTATCCCTAGCTGCTTAATGCTATCTGTGATAACCAGCACCACTGTATAAATTAAAATTTAAATTTTTGCTCCGTATGTTAAAATTGCACGTTTTGCACAAATTATTGTTAAGCACCTCTGTATTTATTGGATTTTTATTCTGAACCTTTTAGTTATATAAATAAACTAGTATTTGCTTGGTGCGCGAGCTGCAAGCAGCTCGCGTGTTGTTATCCCTACACCTGCCCTACACCTACCCTACACCTACCCTACACCTACCCTACACCTACCCTACACCTACCCTACACCTACCCTACACCTACCCTACACCTACCCTACACCTACCCTACACCTACCCTACACCTACCCTACACCTACCCTACACCTACCCTACACCTACCCTACACCTACCCTACACCTACCCTACACCTACCCTACACCTACCCTACACCTACCCTACACCTACCCTAAACTTTGTTCCAAAAAACATAACCCTAATGTTTGCTTGTCGTCGCCAGGCACTGAGTTTCGCTTCACCCACTCAACCTTCGTTACGCTACGGAGGTCGCCGGCTCGCTTCGCTCGCCACCTCCCCCCTGCGCTGCACTCGGTCTCGTAGGTTCGCTCCACTCGGGATCCCTACGCTGAATCCGTAAAAAAAATCAAAAAAAAAATCGCCAAAACGGGGGGGGGGAGGGGGGAGATGGGGGGCAAGGGGGCAACTTTGAAAAATGGTTTGTTTGTGACTATAGCATTGCCCCTTTATATGAATCTGAAAAAAGAAATGTTCCAAGTCTCTCAACTTCCGAGATCCGCTTAAAGGGGGGGAGAAGGGGAGCGAGGGGGTCAACTTTGAAAAATGGTTTGTTTGTGACTATAGCATTGCCCCTTTATATGAATCAAAAAAGAAATGTTCCAAGTCTCTCAACTTCCGAGATCCGCTTAAAGGGGGGGAGAAGGGGGGCGAGGGGGTCAACTTTGAAAAATGGTTTTTACTTTTCCGAGCCTCCTCTAAACGAATCCGTAAAAAAACAAAAAAAAAGATTCGCCAAAACGGGGGGGGGAGGGGGGAGAAGGGGGGCAAGGGGGTCAACTTTGAAAACTGGTTCGTTTGTGACTATAGCATTGCCCCTTTATATGAATCTGAAAAAAGAAATGTTCCAAGTCTCTCAACTTTCGAGATCCGCTTAAAGGGGGGGAGAAGGGGGGCGAGGGGGTCATCTTTGAAAAATGGTTTTTACTTTTCCGAGCCTCCTCTAAACGAATCCGTAAAAAAAGAGAATACGGGTACCTTAGTTTCCGAGATACGATAAAGGGGGGGAGGAGGGGGGAGGAAAAGGGGAGGTTTGGGACTTTTCCCATACTCGCGAGAGTTACTTGTTTACGAATCTGTCAAAATATACCCACCTCCCCCTTCACCATCTGGGAGAACAATTATGTCAGTGAGTGGTAATGCAGTTTTATATAATATAACTAGTATTTGCTTGGTGCGCGAGCTGCAAGCAGCTCGCGGCTTTGTCGTGTTTTTGAGAAGTATTCCTTAACCTACCCTACACCTACCCTACACCTACCCTACACCTACCCTACACCTACCCTACACCTACCCTACACCTACCCTACACCTACCCTACACCTACCCTACACCTACCCTACACCTACCCTACACCTACCCTACACCTACCCTACACCTACCCTACACCTACCCTACACCTACCCTACACCTACCCTACACCTACCCTACACCTACCCTATACCTACCCTACACCTACCCTACACCTACCCTACACCTACCCTACACCTACCCTACACCTACCCTACACCTACCCTACACCTACCCTACACCTACCCTACACCTACCCTACACCTACCCCACACCTACCCCACACCTACCCTACACCTACCCTACACCTACCCTACACCTACCCTACACCTACCCTACACCTACCCTACACTTTGTTCCAAAAACATAACCCTAATGTTTGCTTGTCGTCGCCAGGCACTGAGTTTCGCTTCACCAACTCAACCTTCGTTACGCTACGGAGGTCGCCGGCTCGCTTCGCTCGCCACCTCCCCCCTGCGCTGCACTCGGTCTCGTAGGTTCGCTCCACTCGGGATCCATTCGGGGAGGTTGGGGAGAGGAGGGGTGAAGGGGGGGAGAGTTGGGAATTTTGAAAAATGATTCCGACTCACGCATTGCCCCTTTATATGAATCTGAAAAAAGAAATGTTCCAAGTCTCTCAACTTCCGAGATCCGCTTATAGGGGGGGAGAAGGGGGGCGAGGGGGTCAACTTTGAAAAATGGTTTTTACTTTTCCGAGCCTCCTGTAAACGAATCCGTAAAAAAAAACACGAAAAAAAGATTCGCCAAAACGGGGGGGGGAGGGGGAGAAGGGGGGCAAGGGGGTCAACTTTGAAAAATGGTTTGTTTGTGACTATAGCATTGCCCCTTTATATGAATCTGAAAAAAGAAATGTTCCAAGTCTCTCAACTTCCGAGATCCGCTTAAAGGGGGGGAGAAGGGGGGCGAGGGGGTCATTTTTGAAAAATGTTTTTTACTTTTGCGAGCCTCCTCTAAACGAATCCGTAAAAAACAAAAAATACGGGTACCTTAGTTTCCGAGATACGATAGAGGGGGGGAGGAGGGGGGAGGAAAAGGGGAGGTTTGGGACTTTTCCCATACTCACGGGAGTTACTTGTTTAGGAATCTGTCAAAATATACCCACCTCCCCCTCCACCATCTGGGAGAACAATTATGTCAATGAGTCAGTGAGTGAGTCAGTGAGTGAGTGGTAATCCAGCTTTATATATTATAATAACTAGTATTTGCTTGGTGCGCGAGCTGCAAGCAGCTCGCGTGTTGTTGTCCCTACACCTACCCTACACCTACCCTACACCTACCCTACACCTACCCTACACCTACCCTACACCTACCCTACACCTACCCTACACCTACCCTACACCTACCCTACACCTACCCTACACCTACCCTACACCTACCCTACACCTACCCTACACCTACCCTACACCTACCCTACACCTACCCTACACCTACCCTACACCTACCCTACACCTACCCTACACCTACCCTACACCTACCCTACACCTACCCTACACCTACCCTACACCTACCCTACACCTACCCTACACCTACCCTACACCTACCCTACACCTACCCTACACCTACCCTACACCTACCCTACACCTACCCTACACCTACCCTACACCTACCCTACACCTACCCTACACCTACCCTACACCTACCCTACACCTACCCTACACCTACCCTACACCTACCCTACACCTACCCTACACCTACCCTACACCTACCCTACACCTACCCTACACCTACCCTACACCTACCCTACACCTACCCTACACCTACCCTACACCTACCCTACACCTACCCTACACCTACCCTACACCTACCCTACACCTACCCTACACCTACCCTACACCTACCCTACACCTACCCTACACCTACCCTACACTTTGTTCCAAAAAACATAAACCCTAATGTTTGCTTGTCGTCGCCAGGCACTGAGTTTCGCTTCACCCACTCAACCTTCGTTACGCTACGGAGGTCGCCGGCTCGCTTCGCTCGCCACCTCCCCCCTGCGCTGCACTCGGTCTCGTAGGTTCGCTCCACTCGGGATCCCTAAGCTGAATCCGTAAAAAAAACAAATAAAAGATTCGCCAAAACGGGGCGGGGGGAGGGGGGAGATGGGCGGCAAGGGGGTCAACTTTGATAAATGGTTTGTTTGTGACTATAGCATTGCCCCTTTATATGAAACTGAAAAAAGAAATGTTCCAAGTCTCTCAACTTCCGAGATCCGCTTAAAGGGGGGAAAAGGGGGGCGAGGGGGTCAACTTTGAAAAATGGTTTTTACTTTACCGAGCCTCCTCTAAACGATTCCGTAAAAAAAAACAAAAAAAAAAGATTTGCCAAAACGGGGGGGAGGGGGGAGAAGGGGAGCAAGGGGGTCAACTTTGAAAAATGGTATGTTTGTGACTATAGCATTGCCCCTTTATATGAATCTGAAAAAAGAAATGTTCCAAGTCTCTCAACTTCCGAGATCTGCTTAAAGGGGGGGAGAAGGGGGGCGAGGGGGTCAAATTTGAAAAGTGGTTTTTGCTTTTCCGAGCCTCCTCTAAACGAATCCGTAAAAAAAACATACTACGGGTACCTTAGTTTCCGAGATACGATAGAGGGGGGCAGGAGGGGGGAGGAAAAGGGGAGGTTTGGGACTTTTCCCATACTCGCGAGAGTCACTTGTTTACGAATCTGTCAAAATATACCCACCTCCCCATCCATCATCTGGGAGAACAATTATGTCAGTGAGTCAGTGGTAATGCAGTTTTATATATTATAATGATGCCCGTAGAATAAGTGGGAGTCCCACCCACAGAATGCAAGATGATGAATGTAAGAAAGAACTAGTATGAAGAATGAATGTACGGGAAGCATAAAAGATTGAACGGAATGACAGAGGTTGAGCACATAAGGCGCCAAGTAATATCGTTGGCGGGATTAGGATTAAAAAAAAAAAAAAAGTTACTGGGTAACACGATACCTACCCCTTGGCTAGATTGGTGTCAGATCTCAGGCTTCTGACTACGCGTCTTTACTGTCAAAGATCTTCAGATGACTGCCGGACCAACGGCTTATCCTGCTTTCCGAGGCATGGAGGAATCTCGGTATGTTGAAATGGTCACCCATCCACGGAACGACCTCGTCAAGCGTTGTTTAACCTTGAAGATCGACCCGTGCGGCTGTTATTATTTAGCCACGAGCCCCTCTCTCTTAATACATAGACACATTTCACATAATTAAATTTTTTATTACCAGATAATAAGTTAGTTAGATTTACTGATTTGATCACATTAATATCGATCACTTAAATCACTTCGTATTTTATATTTTAACACAACTCATAAATATTGGGATAACAAATCGTGTTAGGGTTAAACATTGACACTAATAAAGAAACTTTACCAACCTTATACAACTTCTGACTAAGACTATTCTAATTAATCTCCAACCCGATCAATCAACGAGAAATAACGAACCAATTTTTGTGCCTAGCCACAATCACGACTGGATGATTCACACAAAATCAATGACTATGTTTATGAGCTTAAAGGCTATATTAGCGTGGTAGTAAAGTGTCGTGTTGTTACAAGGCAGGCGCAGACAGGTATCTCGGCCAACAATGATGTACCTCAACCAGTCCGATTGCGAAGGGTTTTTTTAACCAGTATCCTCTGAGGGTTACGGAGAAGTAAGAGGCAAAGTGGATCGGGCAATGTTTTTTTCAACACACTTGCTCATAAAGTGGCTCTAATTTCACCGCAATTAGGCACATAATGATACCTGTTATCAAACTGTGACTTTTCATTGTTATTATTCACAAGTGAGTTATAGTTTTTTTTTTAATTTATTGGTTGAGTTGCTTTGTTCTTAAAAAAGTTTCGATACAAAAAAGATCGTGCTCAATAGTACAAATAAATTAATGTATCTATTGCTTGCTCATTTCATGCAACTTCGTATTTAAATAGATAATTTCAACTTGTACGTGCTTAATATATAAAACTTTCACTCAAATATAAATTTGATTTGCTCTGTAATTAAGAAAAATTGAAATTCCCTATTTTGTACGTGGCTAAAACACTATCCACGAAAAGCCAAAAAAAAAAACCTCATTCTTTTAGTCTATGGCCGATCGCCATTGTTAAATGCACGCTCATAGGAAAACTGATTAATTTTGCCCGCCATTGCGAAAACATTTTCACAACTCGTTTTTACTGTTGAAAATGATTTTTTAGTATTATTTTCTTCACAAGTGTGTTGAAAAACGTCGTATGATACACGTGTGTATTGATGATTACCGTCCTCGGCTCTCTTCTCTCAATGGCGCCTCAGCGGTAATCACCAACATTGCACACTTGTACCATAATGTACTATAACACAATGATACTGCTTATGAAACGTGTAACTGCAGTGATTTTCATTTATTAATTATAATTTTCCTCTTTGAGTAGGTACAATTTTTCTACTACTTTTTTTTCCAGAATTCGAAGCAAAGTCGGGTACAGTGCTTGACTATGTGTATGAACGTAAATGAAGCAAAAAAAGCATGTTAGGATCGTAGCAGGTGGTGTTCTAAAGTTTTTCCTACCCTCATAGGAAAAAGACGTGAGTTTATGTATGTACTCGTATGTTTCTACTTTTCTTCTGCAAACTCCTTCATTCTCTCCGGTCTTCATTATTTGATTGGTCCGTAAGCTATGTTTTTGGCATAATGGAATCCAGTTTTACTTGATAGTTCCCAAGGGAAGCGAGAGCTTCTCCACACCCATTGATGATAATCAGCTAGCAGTTATAAATCAAGTTTTACTTTCAATCCTAAATCCATCATTAACCCACATATCAGACCCATAACCACACCTAATCGAATTAAAATACCAAAACTATAATTTATTATTTGCGAAACTCAGTGAGTCACTAATTGATTTTGACAACTGTCTAATATGCGTGAAATTTATATAACCGATATATAAATTTTAATTTGACTATAAGGACCATAAATCAATCATTTATTAGGAAATGATATGAGACTGAATATGCAATAATATAAAGTTATGAGGCCGTAGGTATATGAAACAACCTTGTCAGTTTTGGCTACCTCATTGAGATTCAGAGGTGCTCGGTTCCTGAACTTCTGGTCTGTGCCTTTATACGAGTAGGGACAATAAGGATGCGATACGAATTTTCCATGTTCTCACGTTGCACCCAAATTGAGATTTCCGTGGTCGATGAATTTGATCGATGACGTAGTGCTTGTTTGGAAAAAATTCTGACATTTAGAAGCTTTGTATGTATTTCATGTGATGCTACTGCAATTGGAGGTGTTTGTGTATGACTGCCATGGTATGAGCTGGATGTAGCAACGGCTAAAAGTTATATGAGAAACATTTACGTGTTTGGAGAACTGTTGAAACTCACCATGAGGACAGCGTACCCGTTTGCTTTATCGGATTTTAAATGGTTTAATGGAGGGAGGTAGGGTTAAAGAAATGCACGCTTTTGGCTGTAGTGCCACATCCACGTGCAGTCGATGCATGTATTTGGAAGACAATGAGCGGGCCCACACCGCGTCACTCCGTAAACCTCTTCGCCTTATTTCACTAGCCTTCCTTTTGTTTCGAGGGCATTTCTTTATTTTGTTGTGCGATCTTATTATTTCGCTACCGTTGGCCGCATTGCAACGTTCTTATAGTTTTTGTTCGCATGCTCGCAGCCGTACAGAAGCTTCGAACGGAATGGAGTAATACTACCCAAGACTCCTCGGTATTGTGTATTTGTGTCTCTTTTTTATTTTTCCTCAATGCCACGTCAAGTTTTTGCTCTGCAGCAGGTTTTATTCTATGTGTGTTATGTAACGTGAGCCATGTGATATGATCTCGAATGTGTATGTAATTATTTCTGCGTTCCAATTTGAGTTGGTATGATTGAAACGGCGGATGTGCGATAATTTGTCATTTTCGTTTGTGTTCTTGTTCAGCAGTGGGAACATTTGGTGATGATGCCCTTGATACCATTATGAACTGCGAGATGAAGCTGTCAGATGTTTCGTTTCCTGCGTTTGTGAACTTGTGTGTTAAGGGTTTTGAGATATTGAATGTATGTGAGACTGTTTGGTATTTACGAATTTTGTGACCTATTACTCCTCAATCATTCTGGTTTTGGGTCCATCTTGACTTCCAACTTGCAGCTAAGAATTTACATCAACCTTTGCGAACCCTGTTTTCCCAGGCGCTATTTCTTTTAACCAACACATAAATGAGGAGCAGCACCAAATAAAGTTTAATTACACATTTAGCGCGCTTGTAAACAATACGCCGCGGTGTGAGCTACATTAAATACCAACATTGTACCAACAAAACGAACAGTCGGGATACTGTCGTCTACTTAAGGCTAACTGAGATCTCCTTTTTAGGGAGGGGGGGTGTGAACAGCGCATGTCTGGGGGCTAATTAACGGAAACATGCGCGCGCGCCGCCGCGTTAATCACAGCGCAGTGGCGCCCCTTTCGGGGGCGGGGGGCCCGCGCGCGCCGCAACTACACCGAGTTGCTTTTAGTGTGAGATGTTGGCGTAATCTAAGGAATTTCAATTAATTATATTATTTCGTTAATGAGTTTTGGAAATGTTCGCCGGAGATTTAGTATTGTACGGACCACAGATGCGGATGGCTTTATTTTATAAAAGGCCTTTGTTTTGAAATGTTTTGGTAATGAATCGGCTTTAATGGTTTATTGGAATTTAGTGGTTTTTAAAGAGACATGTGAACGGGTATTTAACCGTTATTTAAAAAAAATCTTTATCTTAATGTGACAAGTTTCCGAAGATACTCTTCCGGTATGGTAGCTGTCTTTTAAACTAAGTATTAAGGTACTTAGCATGATGTTAGCATCGCCTTTTTTTTGTATTTGCGTGGAGAAATGCTCATGCATACTGCCCCAGTACGGGGAGTTAGCGCAGTTATCCACGGGACTCCAACCCACTAAAACTCCACGGTGTCCTCCTGTGCCGCTTATGGTGGGAACATGGGCACGCGTTAGCAGTCACCGCGAACCCGCCGCGGCTGTCCGTCACCGGACCCTCCTCTAGGCATTACCGCCCATCACTGGCGCACCAGAACACACAGTACGCCGTGACCACCCCAGGGACCAAACCAGCACATGGGCGCCAGACGACCCTGTTTATCCAAAGGCCCCGCCATCTACCATTTTTCGGCCGCAGGGGATAGGGAGAGCGGCTAACGCTATACCGACATTCCTCCGCCCCTGCGGCCCCACCGCGTCCGCCATCAGATAGTGGCGACCCAGTCCAGGCAGCGAAAGGTAGGGAGAGCGGCGCACCGCAATACTGGTCGGCTTATCGGCAAAAGCCCCTCCTCGGGTTCACCTCGCGTCACCGTGGGTGACCAAGCCAAGGCTACTGAGCCCCCCGCCTCGAGAATGCGGGAACTCACCGGCGAGGACCTACCTAACGCCACCCCCTTTTTTTTTTGTTTCCGGTTGGAAAATCCTCATTGGATATCTTCCGCCCTTGGGGACGCGGAGGGGTCTATCAGATTCCTACTGATTGAAAACCACCCCGGTGTTCCGTTTCACACCTACGTCGGGGGTCGCGGGAACAACGATACTTCCGCAACCCTCGGCTAGTGCTCGCCAGCTTTTGCGGGCCTCGACCTCGGGTTGGAGAGGAGTGAGGTGTTTGACTCCCCCCGCGACGTCTAAGAGGGGCACGCGTGGAACAATACGCGCCGCCACCTCGGGTCCTGATATGTGGGGGGTGACGGACGTGCCCGAGTCTGTCGCCCCTGGGCCCATTTAGGGGAGCTGGAAGAAGGCGTTGTCCACCCTCCGCCGACACCCGGCTCTTCTACTGCGGATCGGGTGAGTGGATAGAATCTCCCTTTCCCTTTCCACAGCCTCCTTCTGCGAGACAACTGTTTCGCAAAAGGATACCACGGCGAGACGGCTGAGACCGACGCAACTCCATATGTCACTGCATCGGCCCTTCGCCCCGCACCCGCGCTTCCTCGCGCCACCGATACAGTGACGCGAGTACCTTCGCCTCCAGGTCCCAGGGCCAAAGACCGGCCAGTACGCACGCCGCCTCGTAGGAGATCGTGCGATACCCCCTGATGACTCTGACGTCCATCGCTCTCTGCGGCTTCCGCATAACAGCGATGCTAACGGAGATCAGCCCAGCCGCCCAGATCGGAGCCCCATACAGGGCCATCGATCTCTAACCTAACATCACCCTGAACTAACCTATTCTATAAACCTTTGACGAGGTCGTAATTTATTAACCAATCCCTATTCCTAGCTGAAAAAGATAAAAGTAGAATCTACACCCCATAATCCAGCCAGTCTAAACAACAAACTCCAAGATTTATTAGCCTCAAACATTCCAGCGGATCACTGGGTTCGATACCGAAAAACTCCAATATGAATACAAGAAATTGCTATTAGTTGCAATTTATATTCAACCAAGCTTGACACGAATATCTTTAATATAATTTAGACCAAGAAAAAAAATTGTTTGGTGCCACGAGACTGGCTGGTTTCTTGCTTGGCCTTTTTTCAGTGCATCGAACAATCGGTGGCGAGTTAGGAATTTATTGAGTTCTGAGCAAATAAATAAAAGCGAGTGTATCGTGCTATATGTAGGAGTGGAGTGGACCCGTCTGGCCGGCCGAGCGAGGATTGATCTTAGACATCAGCTGTCTGTCTAGGCGTCTCGAGCCAAGTACAGGGTGCTGTGTTTGCGAGGGATTAACATGTGTCCTTGTATTTTGTTAATGCGATGTTTTAAATCAGTAATGTTCCATTTTCTAAGTTTATCTTGGACAACGTTGATGACGGTGAAGGAAAATATCATGAGGAAACCTGGGCGTGACCATAAGCTCTTAGAGTAAGGTTATATTGAATGTGCGTAAGGGGCAGATGAACCTTACTCTAAGAGCTTATGGTCACCCCCTTGGATTTATAATTAATGTAAGCTTGAAATCGCTAACCCGACTTGAGCAAGCGTGGTGATTAATGCTCGTACCTTCTCTGTATGAGAAGAAGCTTTTGCCCTGCAGTGGGACAGTTACAGGCTGGTATGTCCAAGTGCTGGATACAGGCGTTCCCATATCCTTTTGGAAATCGAAAACCTTCTAGACTCTCTTATCCTCACACTGCGAAAGTAAGCGAGTAAATATTTGTGTGATTAATGTGTTCGGTATAGGCAGAATTAGTTCATTTGAAGATGAGTTAATTAATTAGTTGCTTTTTATAAAATAGTTTGTTTGAAACGTTTGCTATTCTTGAATATTGTGACTTTCAAAGTCTTGACGGATGATTACATAAATGTGAATTAATTTGCATTTCAGGAGCGTTTGTACGTTTTTAGTTAGTAGAGTTTAGATCCACTTGTGGAAATTTAAAAAAAAAATGTGAGGCTTTTTTACAGGTTGTTAAATTATTTAGTCTCTGAATCTATGGAGGGAGAGATTCAAACATAATATGGTAATTTTTTTTAAAATAATTGAAGGTTTATTAGAGGGCACACTAACTGTTGAAAACAACTACCTGCATAATACATTATCACACAAGAGTTAGTTTATAAAAAGACCTTCATATATCAAGCAATCCACACCACCCTGTATACCGGCACGGGATCACGCGAGCCAGTCAGCTTAATGGTATCGGCGGAACATAACTAACACATCCTGTCGCTGGCGCTGATGCGACTGCGCCGGAGTCGATACCGAGCGACGGGCTGCGACTGCGACGCTGCGAGCTGCGAGTGCCAGTAGCCACCGCACTTATACTCGGGATTACTCGGGAATTGTCGGAAACACTGGCCGGTGGCCCTCCAGTTAGTCTAGCAGACTAACTTGAGGGTTTTGTGTGGGATGGATGAATTAAAGGTCAACATCCTAACAATGTTGGAGCGCAAAATGTTATTTTATATACGGACTGTGTGGTCTTAATATATGTATAACGTAACATATAATAATGCCTGTATTCCCCGAAGGTGATGCACTTGTAGTACTCACATTGCACCAGTTATGTACAAGTATATAGGTACAGACCAAGTGTAGTATTATGTCATGCTCTCTCAAATGTCTTTCTGATAATGGCTTAAGTTGGATCATGCGGTTCCGTTTATTAACCGACTTTCGAAAAAGGAGGAGGTTCTATGTTCGATTTCTTGTACGTTTTTTTTTTTTTTTTGTGTATGTTCACCGATATCTCCGTCAATTGTGGACCGATTTTGAAAATTCTTTTTTTGTTTGAAAGAGTATATTCCGAAATTGGTCCCATTTTAATTTGGTGAAGATCTGATGAAGAACTTCGAAGATATACAATAGAACTCTTCAATAAATAACGGCAAATCTCTCGAGACTGCTGCAATCGCATGTCTGTTTATTGTTTATACCATTTCATAACATAACATCACGCCAGTACGCTCTTAAGGGGTAAGCAGATCTCTCATTTGATCGGTTTTGTTCAAGTTTCATGATATTCAGGTAATCTATTCTGGCGTTATAGGAAACTTACTAAACACTTTTGCCTATTAGGTAGGTACAACAAAAAAGTGAAAAATAAAAAAACTTTTTTACAAAAAAATACTACCGACTTCCAAATAAGAAAACTAAAAAGTGAAAAATAACTTTATTTTTGGAAGTCGGTGTCCATAACGCAAAAAAATGGTACCTACGAAAGACACCGACTTCCAAAAATAAAGTTATTTTTCACTTTTTAGTTTTCTTATTTGGAAGTCGGTAGTATTTTTTTGTAAAAAAAATTTTTTAATGATTAAGCAGTTGGGTTTGGTCATAAGTTGACTGCCTCGGCACGTTTTTAATTACTTATTCTATTTTTGGGTTTTTTTGCTTGACTCTAGGCGCATTAACGTGCACGTTTTTAGGGTTCCGAAGTCAACAAGGAACCCTTAGAGTTTCTCCGTCTGTCTGTCCGCAGCTTGGCTCACAGAATCTAAGTACTAGAAAGCTATAATTTGGTATGGATAAACATATAAATAATTCCGACTAAGTGGTAAAATAAGATCATGAAAAAATCTTTTTTTCGTTTACCTCCCATAAACGTAAAGTGGGGTTGTACTTTTTTTTTCTCATCTGTCCCATGGTGTGGGGTATCGTTGGATAGGCCATTCAAAAATATTATAGGTTTGTTAAGACCATTTTTCGATTCAGAGATACGTTTGCGTAAAATTAAGCTATAAATTGCAAATTTATATTAGATTCAAGTGTCCCCCCCCCCCTGCCAGCGAAATGGTTGCTCTTGGCTATGTGAAAAAATTGACGGCAGTAGAAAATATAACGAAATTAAAAGGAAAACAATCACAGTTAAGTAGGTTTTACAAGTTTACGAGTATTAGTCGACCAACTTATAAAATGTACTTTGAACAGTAAAAATTTTGTACAAATGCCATTGAAAAATTACTTAAATAACGTTGTTAGCTATGTAAAACAGATTAAATATGCATATATTTACTCTATTCTCTATTTATGTTATGATATTTTTTTACATTTTTACATGGTTCATAAGCATTTATGAACCATGTAAAAATGTAAAAAAAAAAACATAACAGGCTTTACAAGTTTACGAGTAATAGTCGAACAACTTATAAAATGTACTTGGCACAGTAAATTTTTTTGTACAAATGCCATTGAAAAATTACTTAAATAACGTTGTTAGCTGTGTAAAACAGATAGTAAATATATGCTTATGAACCATGTAAAAATATACAAAATTAAATCATA
This sequence comes from Orthosia incerta, assembly GCA_948252205.1. Taxonomy (NCBI): domain Eukaryota; kingdom Metazoa; phylum Arthropoda; class Insecta; order Lepidoptera; family Noctuidae; genus Orthosia; species Orthosia incerta. The sequence goes on from OX411746.1 coordinate 32,586,937, forward strand.
ACATCCTTAATTCAAAGACAAAGATATTTTATTTAAAGTAGGCCACCAAGCGGCACTTTTGAACGTTAGGTACATTAAAATTTACAAATTATAAAAGTTGATTCTACCGTGCATTCGGAAAGTAGCTTGTTATGGAGAAGAATGCACATGAAACTCCATACTTACTCTTTTAAAGAAAATGTTTTTTTACAATATTTAGTTACATAAGTACATACATTAATAAATTCATATATGTGAGGACAATGCACCCAGAATAGCACTACACACAAACTACGTACTGGCATAAAGTAATAAAAGTACTCACACATGTACTGTGCAGTTATATAATAGATGCTAGAAAAGCATTAACATCCGAAGCAGTTAAGTTATGACCAATCCCAACTGACGGCGTCCGTTCACGAACATGACGCATGAATGGCACCACCCAGCTCAACCATCATGAAGGGAACCGGATGATCCAACACACGCGCCACCATCAGAGAGACATTTGAGAGAGCATGACACACTCAACTGCCAGGGCACACACAAGTCAACGAACGACACACAGGTACAGTAAATGTTAGATTTACAGTTGGGTACATAGTACTCACACACGTGCCGTGCAGTTATACAATACTAAGGAAATTGTGTTTATACAATACAAATATATTCATTCTCAGTCTACAGCAGTTCCAACAATACTTCAAAACAATAATGTTCTGCATATCACTTGTTTTTGCGCCCTAGTGGATTTTGAGCAGGAATAGCATTTAGCCAAGCATTTTTATCAGTGATGTAATCCCCCAACTTATAATATGCCAGCCTGCATAGTGTGCGTTTTATACAAGTTTTAAATTTCGTCTCGTTCAGCTCAAGAATGTAGGGAGGAATTTTATTGTAACATTTTGTACAGTACCCCATGAAAGATGAAGCTACTTTTGCTAGTCTGAAACCTGGTTAAACTAATTGGTCCCTATTTCTAGTAACGTAATTATGTCTGTCGCCGTTTTTACTAAAAAGATGTAAATTCTTTCTCACGTACATGATGTTTTCATAAATATATTGACAAGGAACCGTCATGATGTTAATGTCCTTAAACAGTTCCCTTAGAGAATCGCGCCGGCGAAGATTATATATTGCTCTGATGGCTCGTTTTTGCAGAATAAAAATTGACTCAATGTCTGCAGCCCTTCCCTATAGTAAGATACCGTAAGACATTATACTATGAAAATAACTAAAATATACCAGTCTCGCGGTATCCACATCCGTCAACCGACGAATCCTTCCAACAGCATAAGCCGCCGAACTCAGCCGCCCCGCAAGGGATACCAAATGAGGACCCCATTGCAACCCTGAGTCCAGCGTGATCCCCAAGAAAACCGTTTTATCGACGAATTCTAGCTTCTCCTTGTTTAACATAATGTCACAATCAGTACTTTTGACATTCGGCAATGTAAATTTTACGCACTTGGTTTTTTTACCATTTAAAACTAAATTATTGGCTGTGAACCAATCCTGAACCTGCCGTAGCGCGTTATTTACGTCGTCAACCTGACAAGTACGTCTATTTATTTTAAAAATTAAAGATGTGTCGTCAGCAAATAACACCATGTTTAGTTTGTTTTCCAAACGGGGTAAATCGTTTATGTATACTAAGAATAAGAAAGGACCTAAAATTGAGCCCTGGGGTACCCCCATTTTCACGTTTAACCCGGACGAATTCACACCGTTTATTTGAACTAATTGCTGTCTATCATTCAAATAAGATTTAACCAAACTTAACGCTGACTGACCTAGCCCGTAATGCTCAAGTTTCAGAAGTAACGTTTCATGATTAACGCAATCAAACGCCTTCGACAGGTCGCAGAAGATACCTATGGCATTCTGCGACTCTTCCCACGCATTAAAGATGTGTTTTAATAGGGTGACACCAGCGTCAGTTGTACAACGTCCTCTGGTGAAACCATACTGTTTATCATGCAAGATGTTATTCGTATTAAAATGAATGAGCATTTGATTAAGCATTATCTTCTCAAAAACCTTGCTGAATACCGGCAACACGGATACTGGTCTATAATTATTTGTGTCTTTACTGTCCCCGGATTTAAATTAAAAAAAATAATAATAATCATGGTTTCTTATCGCATATAATTCATTTTTGGAGGAGTTTACGTTATTTTATGAACTTTGTTTTCCATGTAAACTTGTAACTATTAACATAAACAGAAAGTCTAAATGGATCTCACGAGGTGTTAAAATTTGTAGTAAGAAAAAGCGACAACTGCTATGGAAATATAGACGTAAACCATCTGAAACTAATAAATCTCAATTTATTGATTATAGTAAATTATTTAAAAAAATTATACGACTTACCCAAAGGGCGCAAAATAATTATAAAATCAAAACGTCTGAAAATAAAACTAGATCGACGTGGCATATAATAAATAATAAAAAATTAAATATACCGCGGGATTGTTTACTGAAAATTATTAATGCTGACAATAGAGTAGTTACAAATCCAGAAGCAATTGCGAATCAGTTTAATAATCACTTCGTTGATAGAGTTGTTCCCATACAAGGGTCGGGAAAAAACGTTACTACAGGCATTTTAAACAGGCAAAAATCAATGTTTATGGCCCCAAGTTTACCGTGTGATATTTTAAGTATTATAAATCAATTAAAAAACACTAGTAGTGTGGGTTATGATGGTGTCTCCACTAAAATAATTAAATCTGTTGGTGATTTAATATGCAGTCACTTAAGTCACATCATAAATCTATGTATCAGCACGGGTACCTTTCCTGATGGTATGAAAACATCAATAGTAAAACCCCTATATAAAAAAGGAAACAGAGATCTAATCGGAAATTATAGACCAATAGCGCTGATACCTATTATATCGAAAATTTTCGAAAAATACATTTACAAACAATTATACACATATATGGAAAAAAATAATATTCTTTGCAGTGAACAAAATGGTTTCAGACAAAATAAGACAATCAATATAGCGGTCTATGATTTTCTTCATACTGTTATGTTAAAAGTGGATAAAAGGATCCCTATTTGCGCTGTTCTATGTGATATGACACAAGTATTCGACTATGTTGACCATAATATTTTAATTGAAAAACTTGACGCATACGGAGTTAGAGGCAATGTTCTTAAATTAATTGAATCCTATTTGACCAATAGAAGACAAATCACAGCAATCTCAAGAATAAATCGCACAAAACAAGCGACTACGTATTTGTCTAAAGAACGTGTAGTGAAATTCGGTGTACCACAGGGGAGCGTTCTTGGACCATTATTATTTATCATCTACATAAATGACTTTCCCAAATCTATCGAGCATCCTATGACTCTTTTTGCAGACGACAGCACAATCACAATAGCATGTAAGCATACTGACACCTTTGAACTTGACATTAATAATGCTTTAGCTTCTGTAATTTGCTGGTTAGACAATAATAATCTAAAAATTAATTTAAATAAAACACAAATTTTACATTTTATTCAAAGAATACCAATAAAAAGAGACATTAATTTAAAATTTAAAAATCACATTATATGCAGAGTTAGTAATGCCAAATTTCTTGGACTTACTATTGACCAAAAACTAGATTGGAAAGACCACATAGAAACAATTAGTAAAAAAGTTAGCAGTTCTTCCTACGCATTGTATAAACTCGCTCCAATCGTAAATATAGATACATTGCTTACAGCCTATCACGGACTGGTGGCATCGATCCTTAAATACGGCATTATTTTCTGGGGTAACTCCACACATAAAGATGTATTATTTAGAATGCAAAAACGATGCATAAGAGCTATGATTGGCCTTAAAAATATTGACAGTTGCAAACCATATTTTGTAAAACATCAAATTCTCTCACTTCCTTCCTTGTATATTCTCGAAACGGTATTATTTGTTAAAAAGAATCCGCAACTGTTTCCAAAGTATTCAGATGGTTCCGAACGAAGTCAACGTGATAATCGCATACTTCGTTTACACAGGTCTAAAACAACTCTCATGAGTAAGAGTGTATTCTGCATGGCCCCAAAATTGTACAACAAGCTACCAAAGGCATACAAAGATTTAAATGTAAATAGTTTTAATAAAAGCATCAAAAAACTTTTAATAAATAAATGCTATTATAACGTTGCCGACTATTTAAATGATAGATTACTTTAGACATAAGTACATTATATTATTATTTTTGATAATGTAATTAATTATTATTTTGGATTATGATTTTGAACATTCTGACATTATTAACACTCTTGACATTATCTTAAAGCTTATTGACATTTTACTTTTTAACATATTTGCTATTGGACATTAACGAATTATCTGTTTTTAACAACTCTATTTAACTATGAATTGTATCGCTTTATGAATTTGTCAATATTGTCTACTTCTTTTTAATACGAATAATTTATTTCGAGTGCATTTGTACGCCTTTCTAGGCAAAACATGTTGAGACTTCTTTTTTCTCTTTTTCCATCTCATTGTAAAACCTACACGTGTTTTTTTGACAAATAAATGTTATCTTATCTTATCTTATCTTATCTAAATTATTAATGTTTAAGCTCGAATAACGCATTGGAGTGGCCAGAGTCGTTGGCGCAGATTTTGTGTTAGTGTTTTGTAATCTAAAGTCAAATTAGATTCTATTTACAAGCAAATTACTTATATTATTTTGTCGATATCTATCTCTATAGTCAATATTCAACCCGACTACATCACTAATTGAGTAGCGTAAAACTTTCTAGAACAAAATAGTGAATACCGTAGATTAGAGGTGAATACATACGAAATTTTTCAAATTCCGAAAGAGAAATAAACAAGGAGCGTGCGCGCAAGGATCCAGTAACGAACCATACCATTCCCCGTGGCTCTAACGCGTGCTCGTATCGGCTCCTTTCGCAATTCGCGCCCGCGGTGGTACTCAAATAGATAATATTTTTCTAACTTCAGATGTGAAGTTGGATTTTATAACTCCTTCTTCAGTTACCAGTTAGTCCTTCTTTAGTTTAAGTCAAGAGTGAATAGGTTACTTCTAGGCAAGCGTGCTTCACCGTAGACCACATCAACGCTTGCCATCAGGCGAGATAGTGGTCAAACGCGAGCATATAGATTAAAAAAAAACATCATCTTATGTGGGCCCGTTTTAGACGTGTGCCGCTGAAACCGTTTTAATGTTCATGTTACAACAACAAAACCCTCTTCTTAGTCCGCATTATTATGCAACTTCGGAACCCTATTACTGCGTGTGACCCGACACACATTTGGCCGGTTTTTTTTCTTTACATCATTCTCACATAAGTATAATTACGTAATTTTCCAACAAGAATAATGTAACCAAATACTTGTAATTTTTGATGGAAAAGAGTGTCCGTGGAGTTATTTGCATGTTCTACTCCATAGAGACCTACTGACGCTTGTGAATGTGCAACTAGCTTTATTTCTTTTCGGACAATTCAAAAGTAACTTTAAATAACCTAATAGATTTTTTACCCAAAGGGTAAAAACGGGTCCCTATTACTGTCTGTCTGTCACCAGGCTGTATCTCATGAACCATTATAGTAGACAGTTAAAATTTTCACAGATGATGTAATTCTGTTGCCGCTATAATATCAAATACTAGATACAAAAACGTGATTTTTTTAAGATGATGATGTTTTTTTGCGATAATGGTACGGAACCCTTCATGCGCGAGTCCGACTCGCACTTGGCCGGTTTTTTTATTTGTTTTTTAATCTTAAGTGAGACTGAAGAAACGGTAGTTGAGATGAAATAAAGACATTTTGGATAGTACTTTCCATGCTAGAAGGCTAGGCACATACACCTTTAATTTCTAGTTTAAAAGCTCGACTGCGGACCAGGATATATAGCTCCACTTCTGAAAAAGATAGATAGATAGATAGCAGTATTTGAGTTGATGTATGTGCATAAGATGTAGGTAGGTAGTGGTACCTAACAAGCGTCATTCCTATGTACTCGTTGACTTCAAATAGAATCACTCACTATTTTAATTACTAGATGCAAAGATAACCTACTCTCAACAACATACACGTTCCCCATCCTTCATCAAATACACACCCAAAGGTCAGATCCTCCACAAACATGAGTCCACACTTCTTCCTTCACAGTAATAGCACATCTCATCGGAGTATTTATACCGGCATAATGAATGTACGTCTATTTGAGGATCCCCGGAGTCCTGTAGCGCATCGTTTACTAAGGTCAGCGGCTACTGGGGCATGGGGCCTCCCTGAGCAATCAGCGAGTGTGATTGGAAACAGGTATTTATTTATATATGGGGATAAATGTGGAGTCTTTAGAGTAGGTGTCCTTTTAGTGGGCGTCCTTAATGAGTGGTTGGGATGCAATATTGCATGATGGATTTTGTATTGTGTTATTTTGGTAGTCATATATTATTTCAGTGATCACATTTCACTACACAATAAAATTTGAGATATTGCATAAAGGTGACGTTTTGTGACGACAACATTTTTTAGTCCTAAATATAATTCAGACATTATTATAAGTTAAAAACAAGATTCAACACAATTTCAAAGGCTTTTCGGTTCGGCTTATCGCTTATTGGACCGTGCATCTCATTTTGACTAAATTTCATCAGAACCTGTACCAAAATATGAAAGGCCACCAAATCCACCTTCATCAACATAAATAACTAAACACAGTCCAATTAACAGTCCTGGCAAATAGTCCCAAACATTGGTCCCAACGTCTTTGCACCCTATTTCTGCGAAGCGGTCCCAAAGCAAATTGGCACTCATCCAAGTGTTAAGGGCTTGCGACACGCCTTTGCGAGGCAGGACGAAAGGTCATCGGGTAATTAAGAGTCCCTCAAGCAATCAGAATGTGAACGGCCTGTGATTGGTTGCAATTTCGTCCGCCTCGACAGATCAAAGGCTATGTTGGTGTCACTTGTCAAATGGAATATTTTAGGGATCGACGTTTGATGTTCGCTCGTCGATCTCGGATGTATTTTAAATTTTCTAACGATTTTTTTGTCGTCATACATTATGTATGTTGTATGTCGAATGCAAAGGTTGGGGCGGAGTGTTAATGCGTTCTGTTTTTAAATAGATCGGGGATGGACGGGATTTTGATACGTGAAGATGTTATCGTGACTGATCTGCTCAATAAAATACAGCTTTAAATGAAATCGGAATTGCATTACAGATTTTAATAGACTGTCAGCAAACTTCTAATAAATAATTTTCCATAACTTTCAGGTTCCAAGTAACTAGAAGTTAGTAGAAACAGACAACAGAATCAAATAAAGTGTCTTGCTTCATGATGATTAGTTTGTTGAAATTATTCAATCACGCTCTACTTGTTCGCGTACTCTTATTACTGCAACAATTAAATTGTATTTTTAGGACCTAAATAAACCTGCTACCAACCTACATCCCATCATTTATCAATATTTTTCCTCCTTTACCTTTTCAACCCTCAAAATAACAGCCCAAGAAATACCCACGATCTTCGTATGTACCTACCAACTTATATAGCGAATCAACCTTGGTACGTACTCCAGACGTAAGTATATAAGGCTCAGTGATATCTCAGGGTGTAAACAACCCTTTTAAATAGTTTACTGTCAGAGGGGTGCGCGGGGGAGAAGCGCGCGGGGCGTGGGAGGGGGGCAAGGGACGGCTAAATATCTTTTAGTATCTGCAAAACGTCTAATTTAGTAGCGAGGCTTTGATGTTGTCTCTTGGAATTTTGAGTGCGGTGGAGTTGTGTCATGGCTAGAAAAGTTTTAGAAAAAGCTTTAACATTGCTGTCACTCTGACAGCATTTAAAAAACCAGCCAAGTGCGAGTCGGACTCGCGACTCAATGCTCTAACGAAAATATTTTTTTTTACTTTGCCTAGTACATTTTATAAGTTTATTTATTTATTTATTTGGTCGACTATTACTCGTAAACTTGTAAAGCCTACTTAGCTGTGATAGTTTTCCTTTTAATTTCGTTATATATACTACCGCCACTCTTAGAGCAGTGGTGGCCCAGTGGTAACGGTCGCGACTTACAAGTTGTAGATCATGGGTTCGAACCCAGACAGGCGTTACTTTGTGTAAATTATTTCATCACCACTGCTCCCAAAACAGTGAAGGAAAACATCGTGAGGAAACCGGCATGTCTTAGAACCAAAAATCTGAAGACATGTGACATCCACCAACGAGAACTGGGCCCGCGTGGTGGGTTTCGGCCCATTCCCTCTCACAGAGAAGAGGCCTGCATGCACAACGAACCAAATGCGAGTGTAAGTGCAGAAAGGGGGTCCATCTATCCTATCCTATCCTACCGCCGTGAATAAAAATGGTTTTCACAGGCCCGTAATATTTTTAAATGGTCTATCCAACGATACCCCACATCATGGGAAAGCCGAAAAAAAATAATAGCCCCACTTTACGTCTATTGGAGGTACCATACAATTTTATTTTACCACTTCGTCGGCGTGATTAATATTTATATTCCTCCAGCTAAGCTGCGGACGAACGGATAGACGGACATGGCGACACTATAAGGATGTGTTGACTACGGAATGGAACCCTTAAACCGAAAACAGAGCTATTTGGTACTAACGCTTGAAAAGTAGAGAAATTACCGTGCTGATGCTTACTCTGAAACAGGCCTAGTTTCAGAGCATGTATTTTAGACGGCGCCTATGAGCAATACGTCTTATACTTCCTAATGGATTAATGAATGTGGTAAGAATGATGTTATATCTACATGTAGAACGGCATCTTTGAAAGATAAACCTTAAGGTTTATCTTTCTTTAAATTATGACGATAAACCTTCCCTCTTAATCTATCTCATGCACAAATCATAATGTGATGAATTGTGAAACTATTTTGGTGTACAATAAAATATATTCTACCTATGTAATACTTTTGAAGACATTCAAAAGTGTTAAATGTTTAAAAAAACAGAGCAGACATTATCAGAAGTAAAAAAATCTTTTGCAGTGAAGACGACTCCACTCACTTCACTATTCGCCCGGTAGTGCAGACGGTCCCGGAGGAGCGTCCTCTCGCTTACTTATCCATCTCTATCTGATCAGCGTCCTCGACAGGAGATTCAATGTACCTACACTACCTACATATACACTGGTACAGGTATGCTGTGTTCACACTATACCAGTTAATGGCGAGTGAGGGGTTTGACTTTGCGACTTTAGTTAGATGATTTGAATGCTGTGTTTATTATCTACGTAAATATGTAGGTTAGTAAGCAAATATCAATAATTTATGCAATTGAGAAGTATTACAGCTGTAAGGTACAAAGTCACCACAGGTCAATATTTTCTTAACCTTCTATTCGTTTGACTTCAGTAAAACTTTTTATCCCAAAAAAGGACTTGTAATCACAATTGCAATTGAAAGAACGGGTTGAAAACATCAAGAAAAACTTTTGTTGCCTTTTTTTGTTTTGGATGGGAAATCAGCCACTGACGACGCCTGGGGAGGCCTATGTTCAGCAGTGGAAGTCTTTCGACTGAAATGATGATGATGATGAAGGAAGTATGTTATGGCCAGGTGTAATCTATCATGAACCAAGGTTTTTACAAGTCTTTTCATGTACAACGGTTCTTACAGTATTGAACCGGGATCGCTTTTCAATTAAATCCTCAGTCTGTGTTTCCTGATAGCTACAACCTGGGAGTCTTTAAGTCAAGAGTGAGAAGTTCATCGTCGACCACATCATCGCTTACCATCAGATGAGATAGTAGTCAAGCGCGAGCCTATCATAATGCAAAAAAATTAAAAGTCACCGACTTCCGAAACGAAAGTTATTTTTGCTCTTTTTAGTGTTTTGCTTTGGAATTCGGTTTTTTTTAAAAGCCTTTTCTTATTATTTATAGATTTGGTACTCCATCACTAAAAAGTTAGAAAGTTCTATAGTAAGGTACCTAAAGGATTGACAAAATACCCATAATAACTCAAATTACACATTCGTGCTGTTTATCGTTACAGAGTTTGGTTGTATGTTCCATATCTTGAAAACTGCTAAACTGATTTTGATGCAATTTTTACTGTTCCCTATGTTGAGAAATACCTAATCCAACACAAAAAGAATGATTACGATCCGATTACTAGTTTCGGAGATATGCGTGGACAAACGTACATACATACACTTATTAAATTTGGCACCCGATTGAAGAAGCTTACATAGAGTAGCATATGTGAATATTGTGCAATTCCAACAATATGACATACATACGTGTCGAAATGATAACCTTCTTTTATTAAAAGTCTGTAAAAACAGGTGCAACCTACTCGAACGATACAACAGTTACCACCCAACTCTTTGTATAGCAACAGTATTTGCATTATATCTGCGTGTTACCCACTTTGTTTCTCCAACTGTTCTTCTGCCTCGTAATCCCTGTTCCTCCGTTAATTATTCCCACTAGCATGTAACCATAAATACAGCAATTAAGACGTCGGTGTAGCACTGCGGATTGCGTATGTTGCGTGCGATGCGGTGCGTTGTGGGTTGTCTCTGTTGCCCGTTGTTTCTAACTTGAGTTTACCAGATAACAAGGAAATATGAGTTAGATATGAGCTTTGTGTGTTGTCTTTCTGTACTTAAGGTTACACTAGTCGACGGCACGAACTATTTTGTGCGCGGGGTTAAAATGTATTTTATATCAACCGACAACACGTGCGGAAGAGATAGATGCTGTGATGAGCACAAGGAAGCTAGTTCGCGTACGAATACACACTTTTGCAAATTTGTAGCGAAATGGATAATGATTTAGGACGAAACCGAGCGCGCGAAATTTTATAATCAGACCTTTGGGAGTCTGGATATCATGAAAAAACGACTATACGTATCTGTTCAAAATTAAATTATTTGCATTGTTGAACTACTAATCTATCCCTGTATGGTGGCCGTTTTTAAATTTTCCGTCTTCTTATGGCATTTATCACGTCGAAATGTGGAACTTTCGACACTCATAACTTTCAAATATTTTCTTTTTTTAGTTTTTCGCTTCCATACAGGGCTAGATAATGATGAGACAAATTGATATCACTTTTTACTTTGAACGTACATCGTCAAACAGTGGAATAATACCTAGACTACGTTTGTATGGAAAAAAATCGACTAGTGTAACCTTAAGGTGCTTATACAACACAACCAAAACACGCTAGTGAATCACTTTTGAATTGTGAAGGAGTTGGTCAGATAGTCAATAAGTTGTAGCTATATTCACGTTAAAAAGAGTTTATGTTCAGCTATGTCTTGAATGTATAAGGATATTAGAAACAAGGCTTCTTTGTAATTTCTGATTTTACATCCGTTTTTGTCATTGACGCAGTTTAAAAATAGGTATTCTAAAGCCAGGATTTCAGTATACTGAATCTCTCTTCTTCCTGCTGTAATTTCTGTCATCGCTTCCTATTTTCTCTCTTGTTACATTTGTAAAGTTAAATAGTATATTGTTCGTGCTAGTATGGTAGATGTGGAAATGGTATGTTTCTTCAGTAAACAGGAATGTTATGCCACGTTACAGCATTTAGTTTGTGCGAACGTGTTGTTTTTACACGAACTCACAGTTGTGCTCAAATATGCTGTGTTTTTGGGAATATGGCGCGAGTTTTTAGTGAAAATATTGTAGTATTTTGGGACAATAAGATTTTAATTGTGTCTACCGGAGCAACAGTGAAGTTGTTAAAGTAATTTTCTGTTTTTATTATGCATATTGAAATTGCTGAAGTTTATGTAGATGCCACGTTTTAAAATACATACATGCAAGCAAGATGCTATGTTATATAATGTCTTGTGGCCTATCCTATTGGAGGAACCGTGAATTTTTCCCTTCCTATCTCTTGCTTGAGGTCGTGAATTCAAATCCAGGCAAGTACCAATGTGACTTTTCACATTTATCTCAGGCATCACAGACCACGGGGAAGGGAAACCTGGACTAATAGTTAATATAAGTCTAAAATCCCAACCCTTCTTGATCAAGCGTGGTGATCAATGCTCGTGCCTTCTCTGTACGAGAAGAGGCATTTCCCCTGCAGTGAGACAGTTACAGGCTGGTATTATTGCTTTCTATCAGAATTCTCGAAATCGGATCAGTTATTCTAGAAATAGTAATCATAAAAACAAACAAACAGTTTCACCTTCTGATAGTATAAAGTTTAGACGACTGTTGGCATAACACCGCTTTCATTCTTGCCAAAGACATTTATGTCTTTGATTCTTGCTGAGTATTTAAATTTAAAATCCAATAAAATACTCAAATTTTTCGCAATACCAAATAAGTAAACAATAAACACCATTTTAAAGCGATATTCAAAACAGCAGCAAACAGCCAGGTAATCCATCTGTCGTTAACGTTAAACACGAGCGGTAAAGCAAACACTCACGCGCACTCCGATGTGTACCCAGCAGAGAGGTGCGGAGAGATCCTCTCGAAGGGCACCAGTTATTTGCACTCACCCTTCAAGGGTAGTGCTGGCTCAGGAGTTTTGTTTCGAGGGTAAGGTGTCGTTCACATTATGGTGTGGTTGTTGCTTTGATTTAGTATAGGATCGTCGTAATGGGCATGGGGATAGGTATTGTCATTCAATGGGGGATAGGTGGCTAGAGATGTCATGTTGAGACAGGTTGTGTATAAAACAGTTGGACTACTACCAAGGCTAGAAAAATGCACCTAAGAGTATAGTAAAATATGAGCTTTTCCATTTGCCGGTATGGTTTGTGCAGTGGCTGAGCGATTGACTTCTGCGCTGCGTGTTGCGGCATCGACTCCCGCACAGAACAAACATTTTGATAGCTTAAAGATAGTTGCTTCAGGTCTGGCTATTTGTGTATATAAAAAAATATTCTTATTAAATGTTTATAAAAACTCTCACAATACAGGCGAAATGCCAAGATACAAGGGTAAAAAAAAAAAAGATTCCATGAGTAGTTTATCAGTGAATACCGATTTGGGTGATAGCAATAAAATCAAGACTTTTGTTGCGGAAAGTAGGTAGAAGGAAAGGAAATCCTCTGAATTCAACAAACTACATAGATATCCACGAGTATCAGTGAATTATGTTTTAAAACTTCTTGCTTCCCTATAATAAACATGGAAACTTGTACGTTTGTTTCTTAATAACAAACAATAATAATTTATAGGTCCATCGACTTAGTTGTTTCAGTACCGACTCTACTTGTAACAGTTCCTCTCTTAATATTATTTATGTCCACGATTCCTGACTTCTTTCAACTCGTAGACTATGAAAATTATCGTTGTTCTAAAACAATGTCTCTCCAACCGCGACCCGGACTTCCCTCTACACTGAGATTAAGAATTATTACCTCTTATCTGTCCTGAGTCGACGACTCGTCGGCTATTCGCGCGCTCTGCCTCACAACGCAAGTCGCACCCGATATCTGAGTGAAATTATTTCGACAAACTTTACCTAACGGTTGAATACCCCTGGCAGGACTCCACCACTCAACACACCAAACTCATCTTTACACATACAATCATAGAGCTTAATTTACATTGGAAATCACGCAGCTTTCGAGACACGTGATTAACGAAAAGCGGGAAACTGGGAAATCATTTGTAAATTTCCGAAAGGGACAGGTGACGTGATATTATGCAAATACCGTCGAGTGCGAGCGAGATAGAAGCACAGCTGAAGTTCAGCCGAACAGACGCGTCTCCGGATAAAATTTATTCGCGGATGAAACGATTTATTACAAAAGCGTTGAGTAGGTACTCGAAATTAATTACACTAAGTTTTGCTTTCATTTTGTACCATTGTGCGAGGTCCGGGGGATTTTCCTTGTCTTGTCGAGATATCGGCGGTTTTTATTACATCCTCGACAAAGGGGATTTTGGAGGTGGATATTTATGACAAGTTTGCAGCGCTTTATTTTCTTTATTTTTGTTTTTTTTCTGTCTATGAAATATCTGTGGGATGCTCGATGCCTACGCTTGTTGACTCGGGCATTAAGCTGTGTTATAGCGGCGACGTGATCGAGTTTGTTTGCTCGATATGTTTCAATATATTGCTGTTTTGTCGGCAGTAATACATAAGCGGCTTGTATATTTATATTTAGGAGCGAGTTTAGGTGATTGCTGTGAACACATGCTAGTCATGTACTATGTACATAACATGAATCTTGTTCGACATACTTATGAACTTCTGAAGTTAAGATGAAATTGAATGGTTGATACAGATTGGAATGTAGGCTCAAGTTTCAGAGAAAAACAGATCTATCCCCAATATTGCACAATTGAAATGAAAATAGGAATGATAATATATATTTAATATAGTAATATATTTTTTTGTATATGAATTTATAATTTACCACAGACTTCCCCTGTTTTATTATAAGTTCTTTAGGTCTAACCAAAGGTTGTCTGGTAGATATCGCTGTCAGCGATAAGGCCGCCTTTGTACTCGTATAAATAAGTTTTCTTGTAAAAGAGATGTGCAACTTTTTTTTTGGTGGACAATAAAGTATATTCTATAGGCTAATGTCCTGACTCAATAAATCAGTCAAAGTACGTAGTAGTTCATCTGGATTAAAATGAAGCTGTGTTCCGTCTGCGGACTAGGAGTTGGCTGCAATACAAATTGCGAGCATGCTAACATAAACAGACCAGACAGCGGCTGTGGTACACTCAGTGAGAATTGAGATGTGAGAATGTTTCGAGAATAGTCGTAATGAATGGCTACTTCCTGGGGAATCGTAAAGTTAATCATAATACTAGCCTGCTACTGTCGCTCTGCCTGCAGGGCTCGTGCCTCTTCTCATACAGAGAAGGCATGGGCATTCATTAATGAGCGCGCTTGCTCAAGGTGGGTTGGTAAATACAAACTTATATTAATTATATAAGTCCAGGTTTCCTCCCTATTTTCTTTAACGATTTCAGCGATGTCTAAGATAAACGTGACTTACTTCACTTAATGTCCTATATACCCTAGATGGGGCAGAGGGCATCCACAGACTTCCCTTCATCACGATCGGTATTGAGCTTCACACTTCACCTCGCTTCATGTCATTCCGATGCTCGTCGCTTCTGCCAACACGGTGCGACGTCAGGTTTGACGGGAACGGCCACACTTCCTTTTCCTTTGGGTATTCCAGTCCAAAGCTTGCTTGGACTGGAATCTCCAAAGAAAAAGAAAGAATGGTCTCGGGCCAGTAAATGCCGAGAATGCGACGAAGACAGCGGTTAACGAAGGCTTGGATTTGGCGTGAGTTGTCCTTTGTAACCTTCCACGTTTCGCACCCGTAGCAGCACGGATGTGACATTGGACTCGAAGATTTTGAGCTTAATCTTTCGGGTCGGTTTCCGCGATTGCAAAACAGGCATCAGCTGCGCGAAGGTAGCTCGGGCTTTGGCGATCCGTGAAGCGATGTCCTCTTTACTACCCCCAGTCTCCGACACAAAGATAAACGTAGAAAGTACATATGAATTGAAAAGTCACATTGTTATTAGGCCGGATTTTAACCTACGACCAGAGAGAGCACGAGAGGCTAGGTAAAGCTAGAAGTATTGCTTGGACCGCAGGTTAGGTCTGAATGTGATTGATCTATGTGCTCTGGTTTTTGATAATCGCTATCCACATACTTATTTTTTTTTTCAAATATTTATGAGAGAAAGAAAATTAGCTGTGCGGGAAAATCCACATCGCTAAATGGCAAGGTACCTTAATATAATAGCTCAATAATATCATCAGTCATTACCCTGCAAGGCGTATCGTGCGTTGTGGCGACGTCCGGTTCCGGCGCGGCGCCACGGTCCACTTCCGGTGTCCTCGCCACCGTGACGTCACTGCCGGTGCGCGTGTTACGCACTTCCGCCGCAAGTAGCTGTAAATAACAGCCTGAGTTTCAGGATCTTTTGAAAGATAACCTTATTTCTTATGTGACTAATATGGAGGCGTACGTGTCACTATACATACTAACGTTACGATTGTCAAAATAGAGAAGCAGACCACGAGTAAAGTTATTTGAAAATATCATGTTTTCTCATGTGTCTCCTGTGTTCGAAGATCCAAGATAGACAGAGACTAACTTAAAATAACATAATTCAATCAGTATTTATTACTTTCTCACTGCTGGGACACAGGCCTCTTCTTTGTGAGAGGGAATGGGATTAATCCACCACGCGGGCCCAGTGCGGGTTGGTGAATGTAACATGTCTTCGAATTTTGGTCTAAGACATGCCGGATTAAGAGCAGTGGTGATGCAATAATTTACACAAAGTAAAGCGCCTGCCTGGGTTCGAACTCACGACCTACGACACGTAAGTCACGGCCGTTACCACAGGGCCACCACTGATCTGCTCTTTCTTTACTAAGCACAAAATAACAAGTATTACTTGCTAATTCATAGAAAACGAAGCAGAAGGAATATGTAAGATATTTGTATTTGTATTTGTAAGGATCGTAGGGTGCAGGTGGCATTCTGTACCAGCCTGTTACTGACCCACTGCAGGACAAAGGCCTCTTCTCATACAGAGAAGGCTAAATGCAAACAACAATTAAAACCTATCTCAACAAAACAACATCAGTACAACAACACAAACATACAGTTTTGTAACCCACCTCCCTTTGAACACAACTTTACACGAACGAACATTTATTGCTCGCACGGAGTTCCGAACTAACCCAATACCTGCCGTAAAAACTGCCGGAATTGGGCAACCGGGTGGCTCTCTTTGAGATTGATCTAATGGTTTTGGTACGAAATTCGGGTTTAGAAAGTCTCTGTTAGTCTTTTTTTAAATAATATTTTGGTTCTGTTGGTGGTGGATACTGTTGGTGGAAAAACGGACAAAAATCTGTGACAAGTTTGGTCCTGCAATTTTCAGAATCTTTCAATGATTTTGCACTTTGCTTTTTTTTGGAATTGCACTATATTTTTTGAAAAACAATGTAAAGCATTTCTTTACTAAATAACTAAGCCTAAAAATAAACTAATCTAACTTATATGGCGTTGAAAAATACCTCCGCATCGTTGTCCACTTGTATTGTACCCAAAACATTGGCATCATAGCCACACTCTGACCAAGATAAAAACCAGCCTTTGGGTCACCCTAAATTCATTCAAAATCTAAAATCCTAAGTTTTTACACCACGTTTGAAATTGTTTAGGTAGCAAACATTAGAATTCATCCAACTTAATCGCATGTAGTTTACAGAACCAGATTTTTACAAAAGTAAACCTCTATTCCTTCTCGTTCTCGAGTGATTTAAATCCTACAAAGTACGTTTTTATTCATAAAAATATCTTAGACTAACGTTCATGCACGAGTGACTCCGACTGAAGCTTATCTCACCCCAGGGAATGATAAGACTAGGAATAGACGCGACGATGGGACATGATGCCGACATTACATCTGATAACACATCAAATAATAAATATAAACACGGTATGCAATGCAACCAAGACGTCTATCAAAATTAATAGAACATCAATATCCGACAACTTTAGGTTACGCCACAAAATGATGGGACGGACCCACCAACTCCAAACAAAATCTAAAATATTAATACATAAATCAAGTAGTTATGAAGCGGCGCTAGTTGCTGAGGTTTCAGTACACAGATCGCACAAATATCGCTCCTACGTAAACGACTGTGCATGGAGAAAGTGTACCGGAGCTGGAGGGTGGGTGCATGCGATGAATATGTATGAGGGGGAGAGGGTCGCCGGGAGGCCAGGGAGGGGGGCGGCCGCGTGTAAATGGAAATTTCAAATAAAAATACCTCAAATATTAACATGAGCCCGATTCGTGTTGTTCCGCGTGTTTTTGCGCGGCCGGCCCGGACGGGACACGTATGATAACACGCCCGCAATAAAAGCAACGTTTTTAGCGGAGATTCGTTTTTTGAATTATTGTTCGCCTGATTCGTTGGGGCGGGCTTTGTAATGAGTTAACGTCAGTGGCGTGGTGTGCGATCAGTGTGATTGTGCGAGTGTTTTTCAGGAGGCTTTGCTTTAGGATTTTGAGCAAATATTAAAAGTGTTTAAACCAAGGCAGCCCTTGGTAGTATATATGCTCATAACAAGATACATTAGCCAAGAATATTGTTCATCAAAGAGCATCAAATCTAGCAATCCAGGATGAGTCTGAGCTTGACCTACCCAAGTATTTATTATAATCGCTGGAATTATGCATATAATACAAAACTTTTGAACAAACAATTTAGTAGGTATTTTTATGTTATAAGCCTGTTCAATCATTTCAAGAGACAATCTCTTCAAGGGTTTGTTCTCCTCTTTACTAGGTCAGGAGCACGCAGTAAGAACTGTTGATATCGCGAGCGTGTATGAATAAAGCATTAGATCTCAACTTCTCCGGGCTCCGGCTGCCGGGCTTGCACTCACTGGGGGCGGACGGTTTTGGTTTGTGTATAAACTGTTCATCAGACACCTTTCCCTGAGTGATCCTTCCTTCTTTGAAGTTTTCCTTAAACATAGCATAATCATATGTAAAATCACCTGTACTCCTCAAAGGGTTAGTTAGAGTACTACCATATTTCGCTAGTTATGTATAAGTCCAATCGTTAAGTAACTTAAGAAAACTTTCCTTAACCATCTTCTAGTAGAATCCTGGTAAAAAGCCTGTCTAAACAAGGGCTTCGAGCAGCTAATCAGTCTATACAGTTCTCGCTACTGTGATACAGGCATCCACTTGACGTGGCTTGACCTTTCTCTGTTGCTAAGCAAGAATATAAGACATCTCAACTACGTCTCATCAGCGTCTTTAGGAATACAGACTTCAAAAAATACCAATCAAATGGCAGCTGGGACCAATGGCTTACCGAGCTTTTCGAGGCACGGAGGAGTCTTATCTCGGGCAGACCCTTATATGCCTACCCATTTATATTTTGGTTTGCACCATTTTTATACTAATATAGGGTATAAATACCATATCAAAGATTATTTAGCTTATCCAAACTACATAATGTAAGCGACACAAGATATGTAGCACTTTGTCTTTGCTCTTTGTTTCCAACAAAAGTTCTTCTTTCAACTTTATGACACAGATAACTTTATCTTATTCAATTCATTCTTTTGTTGCACAGGTTCTATTTACAAATTTTGAATGACTTTGCCGTCCTATATCCGGTTTAGCAGTAGGTCAGGAGCACACGGGAGGTAAGCAGCGCTGATACACGCGCGAGTATGAATAAGGCATTAGATTCGAACCGCGATGGTGCTCTGGGGACGAGTTGCCGAGCCATCATTTACGTGTATCATGGTATGCGACTTTGTCATGTTTTCGGCTTTTGGAGTACAGATACTTCTTTGATTTGGAATTATTATAATTATGTTTATGATTAAGTTAACTCTTCTTCTCCATCATTATTGGTGATGTTTCTCACAAAGGCCATACTCACAACCGCCGTGTTTGTATGACCAAGTGTATGAACATAAAAGGAGTTTATAAGGATCGTAGTAGATGGCGTTCTATAGCTTCTGCCTACCCCCTTGGCAAAAGATCTGTGGCAGCACATATGTCACTTTGCCTGCATTTTCTAGGTACAGAGAGCTGGATATTCATTTAGCTAAACGTTTTACTCAGGACCTTGGCATTTTTTGTCGTAGGAAATTAAGACCACCGAAAAAATCGGCCACATGGAAATTTTCTACGAAATGTTTTCACAGCCTGGTCTTAGTTATTTACAATTTTGTTTAGTGGTTTTCTAAATCAATTCGTCTCATAAATAAAACATATATTTAATTGCAATTAACAATACATAACAGTTGGTATTTTATAACTAAAAGCTAATTGTGTGCCGATACAATCAGCCAAATATTTTAACACATTACTGAGCTGTCGTGACGACTGTAGCCACTTAGTACTTACTAATTATTTTGTTATATTTACAGAAATGAATAATTTACACTACCTACGAATAGCTAATGTTTGGATAAAAATTGCCTAAATTTTTTCAACACGCTAGGTGAAGTTTATTTAGTAAATCATAATAATTTGTTACATTTTAATAATTAGGTCTAGTTTTTTAGGTTTAAAAGGGTTTTTTGTACTATGTTTTTGGCATTAGATAATATAAATTTCAGTACTTATTCAACCTTAGTTTTAGATATTTACTTTGATACAAATATTTGAGAAAATGCCTTAAGATTTTTTTGCTTTTAAAATGGTTCGTCAATTTGATTAGCATATTATTATTTCTTATAGGTTTTCATTTTACTCGTTAATACGAGTAAGGAAAACATGAGTTTACACTTTTACTGATGCTATCTGGTTGGGAAAACTTCTTAAAAGAATTTTATGCTTTGGAATCCTTCAATTTCATTAGAAAACTTATTTTTAATTAAGATTTTTTATTTTACTCGATGATAAGAAATATCTATACGTATTTACACACAGATCATAGAAAGTGAGTTTATATCACTATTCGTGGTCTCTGGTCGTGAAAACTCCTCAGGAGATATTTTTGCATTGAAAGTAATTAGAAAACTCATTTTTGTGTGATGTGTGTGTGGCATTATAGCTCCTTTTCGAATGTACCGCTTTTTATTTCGTTTTTTGTTTTAAGGTGACTTTATCTAAAGTGTTCTTATCTATATTTGATGAAAATCAGTTCAGCCGTTCAAAAGTTATGGGCGTTTTATTGGGAAATTTTCGCAAGATCATCTTTAGCCTATCAATGTTCCCATTGCTGGTACACAGGCCGACTGTTTGAAGGAGGGAATGGGTCGTAATCCACCACGCGGGCCCAGTGTGGGTTGGTGGATGTCACAATGCCTTCGAATTTTTGGTTCTAAGACATGCAGGTTTCCTTACGATGTTTTCCTTCACCGTTTTGAGAGCAGTGGGGCTGTAATAATTTACACAAAGTAATGCGCTTGCCTGGGTTTGAACCCACGATCCACAACTTGTAAGTCGCGGTTGATACCACTGGGCCAACACTGCTCAATTTTCACAAGATATCGTGTCATAATTACGTGTTCGATATAGATTATTATCGATCAAAGCGTGTCTGCTACTAGATAAATCAAGTAGTTTAAATTTAAATGTTTAAATTCATTTATTAATTTTTACTTTTACTCAATAATAAGAAATACACGGGTATCTTTGAGGTCGGTCCGTGGATGGGTGACCATTTCAACATAACGAGTTGCCTTGGTGCCTCGGAAAGCACGTTAAGCCGTTGGTCCCGGCTATTATTTGAAGATCTTTGACAGTCGTTACGGGTAGTCAGAAGCTTGAGATCTGACACCAGTCTTGCCAAGGGGTACCGTGTTAACCCAGTTACTGGGTTGTGGAGGTCAGATAGGCAGTCGCTCCATGTAAAACACTGGTACTTAGCTGAATCCGAAGCCGACCCCAATATAGTTGGGAAAAGGCTAGGCAGATGATGACATGGGTATCTTTATTTGTGGTGTCTGGTTGAGAAAACTCCTTTACAAATTTATTTTTTGTTTAAAAAAATGTTTAATTTTACTCGTAATCAAGTAACACATAATTTTGCATCTTTATTAGTGGTCCTTAGATACAACAGCCATCTCACACATGAATACATAAGTAATGTACTTCCTCTATTTACCAAAAACTACTTCAATTATCTACACAGACCTCGCTCCTCCATGCTAGACGCGACACTTTTTTACATGCGAGCGTGTGTTTTATTACCGGAACGGATCTCAAGTGCGCCTGTAAGCTATCGACTCCCGTCTGAAGAACTCTTCTAGGTGTTCTTTAGCTGTGGCACTTTTTTGTCGATGAATTTCGTGATTAACGATGAAATGATGGAGATGAAGTTGAGTGAGAAACATGTGTTATTTGAAGATATTCTTAGATTATTTTGCGATTGAGAAATTAAAGACGCGGTTGGCGTAGTGATTGAGCGATCGGCTGCTGTGCTGCGATCGCGGGTTTGATGCCCGCACGGAACAAATATTTGTATGGCTTGTTCCGCATCTGGGCGTCTTGTATATTTGAATCGATTTTTTTGTAAACGCACCCACGATACTGGAAGAAGTTGCTAGTGCGGGGCAACGTTGAAAAAATAAAAGACAGATTTTAATTTTAGGTCTTTTGAGGTTTTATGTAACATTTTGTGTCTGCCAGCTCCTTCGCTCAAGTTTGAAATTAACACAAGGGAACATATCCCGGGATAAAAAGTATGCTACATCCAGGACATGGTCCGGTCCGGGTAGAGATGTGGAAGGTAATGAATACGTAGACAGACATACAGAGTTACTTTCGCAGTTATAAATATTAGTTCTAGTGTATGGTGTTAAATGTATCATCACTGTGGCAGAAGTAATTCGTTAGTGGACACAGTAATTATTCCCACAATCTTCTAAACAAAGTGTTTCGGAATTTTCGGAAGTAAGGGAAGTATGAAATGAAAATTCGCAAACTATGGAAAATGTATTTGATTCTGATTCGCAGAACTGTATAACTAGACTTATGAATGCATCAGTTTCATTTCCGGCATCAGCTGAAAAACACAGATAATAATACCTTTAAGACTTTTAGACCTTCAAGAACAATCAGAGGTAAGCAAGTACCGTAGCACATTTTAGTATTTCCAGCCTGCCCCCCTGGGACAATAGTATAATATTAAGCATGTATGTTCTACAGGAGAGTTTTAAGTCTCCCCACATTTCACCAGAGATATTATCAAGGGACTTTTAATTTCGCAATTTGTTGCACTGACACCCCTGCGGCCTGGGACAGACAAACGGACAGATGGATGCTGTGACGTATGTAGATTTTATTTTAAGATAAGAGAGAATAGAGTTGTCTATTGTGCAGGGGTGTGAAATTGAGGTGTCGGGGATTCACAATGTTTGGGTGATCACTGATCAACACAATGATGTGAATTGGAGAATTAGCAAATAGTTTTGGAAAGTTGTTTGCGTATCGAGCAAAAATGTGTAATTTAGGATAGCATGTGCGATAGGTTTTCGAGATTTAGAAGATTTGTTTTTAGGGTTCCGTACCCAAAGGGTAAAAACGGGACCCTATTACTAAGACTCCACGGTCCGTCTGTCTGTCCGTCTGTCACCAGGCTGTATCTCATGAACCGTGATAGCTACACAGTTGAAATTTTCACAGATTATGCATTTCTGTTGCCGATATAACAAAAAATACTAAAATCTGCATAAAACAAATATTTAAGTGGGGATCCCATACAACAAACGTGTTTTTATGCCGTTTTTTGCGATAATGGTACGGAACCCTTCGTGCGCGAGTTCGACTCGGACTTTGCCGGCTTTTTATTATTTTTTCCTTTATTCAATTTATGTACATATTTTTTACATTTTTAAATATTAGCTTATAAAACTAAATTAAAAAAAAACATATAAAAATATAAAAAATAGTAGCCCACCGGTATCGGGAACAGGGTCCAAGCTACCGGTGGTCAGGGCTCCTGAGAGAAGAACCTCCTAACAATACGCGCCGTGTCCAGGAGTACCGCTTTCTGGATCAACCCCTTGATCCAGCTGCCCAACGATAGCCTCCTCAGATGTTCGTTGAGGCTCTTGGCTATTATGCCATTGGCCGTAACGACTATCGGCACAATGATTGCTGTATTCACATCCCACATGTCGACAACCTCGCGAGCCAGATCAAGATACTTACTTTTCTTATCTCTCACAGCCTTCACGAGGTTCTCGTCATGGGGGACCGCTATATCAACAATCATTGCGCGATGCTCTAGTCAGTATATCACAACTATGTCAGGCTTATTGGCAACAATAGTCCTGTCAGTGATGATAGACCAATCCCAATACAACCTGACATTGCCATTTTCGAGAACTGGGTCGGGCTCATACCTATAGTAAGGCACTTCCGATTCCACAAGATTGTATTTAAGAGCAAGTTGCTGATGGATAATCCTGGCTACAAGGAAGTGTCTATGCAAATAGTCTCCGTTAGCTAGACTAGAACAACCGGAGATAATGTGACGGATGGATTCCCCCGGCCGGTGACATGCCCGACAGATGTCAACCGTGCCATCTTTCACAATGTATTTCCGGTAGTTGTTCGTCATCATAACTTCGTCAATAATCGCAAAGACAAAACCTTCGGTTTTCCCGAAAAGTTCACCAAATCGCAGCTAGGCCACGGACTCTAAAAGATCTACATCGGGCCCATGTAGGACCCGGTAGAAGCGTCCGTGAAGCTCCTTGTTCTGCCATACCTCCCTGCAGTCATTAGTATCTAATACTATAGGCTTGCGCCAGTCCCGTTAGCCAAGGAGAGCGGGGTAAGGCCCTTGTCCACGGTTACCACATCTCGATGCATACCCACGTCAGCGGCCTGGAAGTATTCCCTAAGACTGTATACCTTGCGGTTGTGCAGGGTCTTAGCATTTAAAAAGCCACGACCCCCGCACTTCCGAGGGATTCATAACCGATGACCATGGGTGATGCATACGATTTGCGGTAAGCAATGTGCGGACTCTCCTATCCAGGGCGTCAAGTTCTGTCTGAGTCCATATTTTATTATTATTGTTAGGCTAGCGCCTAATATCTATCACACCTAATGGTAAGCGAGGATGTGGTCGACAGTGAAGCACGCTTGCCTAGAAAAAACGTATTCACTCTTGACTTAAAGACTCTCAGGTTGTAGCTATAGAAAATACAGACTCCGGCAGGGAGTTCCACTCCTTTGCTGTACGCGTAATAAAAGTATTACCAATACGTTTAGTGCATATGGTTGGCATGTCAACCATGTACCGATGACGCATCGCCGTACGTCTTGTAGTCCGATGACGGAACGGGCTAGGAGGAATTAGTTCGATTATTTCACTATATAAATTGATTATTTTAT
Organism: Orthosia incerta; assembly: GCA_948252205.1. Classification (NCBI taxonomy): domain Eukaryota; kingdom Metazoa; phylum Arthropoda; class Insecta; order Lepidoptera; family Noctuidae; genus Orthosia; species Orthosia incerta. The sequence continues at coordinate 32,611,754 of OX411746.1, forward strand.
CCGAAGAGTGAGTACCCGACAATTTTATTTTTAATTCTGTTTACATCCACATATTTTTGTCGCCAACCAAGCCCATATTCCAAGTCATGTCTTCGAACACGACTGTCTCGAATCATCAAATTAGTAACAATAGCTGTTTTATATTGATATTAATTGAGTAGTTTTTACGTAGTCATGGCGACTGAGTCCAGTGGAGGTCTTTCTAACTGACTTGGAATACTGGCCAAACAGTAATTAATTACTGAATTATCATAATATAAGGGATACATCCTGCGATGTATAAATATGCCGCGGATATAATTAGATATGCCCTTTGGAATTTCTAAGGGCATGGTTATATCCAATGCTACTGCACAGACAATTTATTGGCTAACTACACTTTCAACTAAAAACACTTCTCTTTATTCAGCAATTCCGTTCCTTTTATCAAGATCGTATTAACGAAAAACGAAGCAAAACCCATTAAGTACACACATAGGTAAACAAGCTTATGTAAATAAGCCTCGGAGCCAATGCACGTTGCACAGAGCACAAAGTAATCCTCGCTGAATTTATCTTTTTATCTACAATTAGGATTTTGTCACCTCCCCTAGCTGAGCTGCTGAGGGACTAGGACCATCAAAGGCCGTACTCATTATGCGAGGTTATTGAGTTATCAAACGCCACGGAGGGAGATTAGTTCATACTTCCATACACAAATCCTATCACACAAGCTGACGCCTCGCAGCGGCCTCATGACGGTCTACCGCAAAACATTTGTACTACCAAGACCTTACAACTTTGTTGCACAACCTGAATTGAACTTTAAAGTTACGTACCTAAAGTTCTCTTTTACATTTTCCGGAAATTTATGTGACAATTTTCCAAACCCAACAAATCTGAACTTTATCATTATTAGTACAAAGTTGATTTTTGATTTAACAGGGTAAGTGTAAGTGTGTAGTGTTGCCCCACACATGGACAGTTAACAAGGAAGTTGCCAGCCTGTTATTTGTCAATGCAAAGGGATAATTTGGTCCCTTAGTTTAAAGCGACCGATAATGAGATGCGTATTCGATTATTTTTCCGTTTTACTTTGTTACTCGATAGTTTATTGGGTTATTTTAAAATTGCTTTTTTGTGGTTGCTGTTGTTTACCTGTTTGATGCTTACATGGTGTGCATTTTGGATAGGAAGTATTTAGAATAAACCTATGATTCTCGACAATTTGAATCTTGGGACAAAATAAAAAGAATTTAAAATCTTGCAAGAGCACATTGTCACACGGCCAAGAACAAGACAAGTTTCTTAACTCTTTTTGATTCCGCATAGACAATACTTAACAAATCTTCATTACCACCTAAAACAAACTCCAATTAACGACCCCCAAAAATCAATTAACAATCACAAAAGTACAAACGCAAAATCATAAACCGTCAGAAACGCAATTAACACTAGCGCGCTACCCTCCCTTTAGGAGGCCTCCATTGGACGCGGGGGTCTCACAGACCCCGTGCAAATTTCAAATTGAGATCCGTTCATATCCTACGGTACCTAATACCTACGGTGCCTACAGAGGGCGAATGATTCGTTAGGAGTCAGTGAAGCGTTCATTCGTGAACAGGGTCGGGTATATGCGTACCTGTTATGTGCTGTGATAGTAAATATTTGCATACATATCAATGTGGAGGGCTTCACGGTGTAAAGATGAATTGTATTGACGTGAGGTTTTTGATGAGGTGGCTCGTTGAGGCCTTTTGTGTTATGGGGGTATTCCAATTAAGTTTTTTGATGAATTTGACTGATCTTTCAGTGTGTTTGAACTGTGGTTGCAGACTTTTCTTTCATAAAAATTATTACGTGATTGTTTAATAAGTATTTAATCTTTATTTAACTAGATTTTTGAACACATCCAAAGAGCCCAAAAACTATGGTGCTTTCTTGTCCGGAAGAGTTGCTATGGCCACCTTCCGGCCCCATGATGAGTTCAGTTCCATATTATTTTAATGTTTGTAAAGTTACATAAGTAGTATGCCTTGTTTCAGCTTAATCGGATGCCAGGAAGTGATTGAAAAATGAATTCTAGTTGTCGGACACACGTGCGATAGTAAGGTAATACAACATTATAAAACCTGTGGAAAGTATAGAGGACTTTCTGTGGTCGCTACACTACGTCTACGTACGCAGAGTAGTGTAGTGAAGCATGGGGTAGCAAAATATAATATTCGTCCGATTTCGCGTGATAAGTAACACTCACCCCACTGAAATCCGATCCGCGAATTCTCTTGGTAATTAACTACCAATTTCGTTTCTTGATGCATTTTTAAAAGCGTCCGACGGCTTTTTAATGGTTTTTTTATGGTGACGGATCGCTTATTAAGTTTTTATGGCGGCTAGCAGTGACAGATGGGATGTAGTTTGACACCAGATCTGAGGGTTACTTGGCAGTTGGTAAAGTGACGCCGAATGGTTAGGTACTACTACTGCGAAATCGGAAATTAATGTTGTGATTTCAATGTGGTATTGTAATGGTTTAGGAGTCTGTTCTTGCAACGACGAAGCCGGCATGACTTAGCTATTTATAAGTATGTATGTACAGTCAAGGGTCAAAAGTGCAGTCATACTCTCCCAAAACTCAAATGGCTAGTTTTTGTACAAGAAGTTAAATTATCCACAACTGATTTAATATTTTGCATAGAAATTAAAGTATAGAGCCTACAAAAAAAATGCCGTTTCTGTTTTGGTAGAGTGTGACTGCACTTTTGACCCTTATAGTACGTCAGTTGGTGTAAACTTGACTAGACTATTATGTTTCTAGAAAACAACATGATTACGTCTAACAAATTACCATGTTTATAAATCACCATATTAAAAGCCCACGTGATAACTCATGACTTCTTATAGCCTATTAAGGAAACAATCAGCATCCGATACGTCTCCATCACAATAATAAACGACGATATTAATCCAGCTATTCACATATAACATTATCCTCTCCCCAAGGATAGCGAGAAAATTAAAACAGATGATCTAACGGTCTAACGGAACAGTCGACGCTCCGCCATAATTAAAAAGATAAGGAATATTTTCCTCTCGGAGGAAAAACCCCTTCTGTGCGGGACGAGGCTCACGGAGGGACCGGTTAACCGGTTACGGTCCCCCGGAGACCACACACCGAATCGGTTGCGCACAACGCTGATTAAGTAAACTAAGATAACATAGCCAATATAGAGAAACGTCAAAAGTCAACAAGGGCGCTGAATGTACGCGTAGTAAGTAAGCTAAGTTGATTTGCTCGTATTCTCAAGGGTTGTAGGAGTATTGTTATCTCAGACGGTTACTGTTTGAGATGATTGGATTGGCTCTCGAGATGAGAGCTTCATTGTTTGACTCATTGTTTGTCTTGGACGGGTTATCTGTTCGTTTTAACATTGGGTTTTAGCTGATATTCCGTCTCTTTTAGCTGTTGAACGTCTAGATGGCTAAACGTAAACAGTCCCTGTCTATTGAGCGTCTCTTCGCTCATGAATTTCAATTTGAAAGCCAAAGGGTTTGACGTAAGTTACTATAAGTTAAAATTTATCATTTCTGACAATCTTTTCCTAGTTATCTAATTTTTCAGTCTCTTTCTTCCACCACGCCAATTTTATCCAAAACTTTCCTAAACTAAAAACTTTCATTACTATAAGTTTGTGAAAATTTCTCTCATATCCAAATAACAATACCTACTCCCTTACACTTAACAACTGCACTTCCTATCCAAAAATTAGTACGAAAACACGTCTTCTGAATATCGATGTGAGCCTGTAGCTCGAGGGGAGCTGCATCACGTGGCAGACGCAGCAGTACCTGGCCCACTTAGTATGCAGCTCGGGTGCCCGGGCGTATTGATTGCCCGCCATTGCCCGCCGTGCCCGCGATCCTGCCCGGCACTCGTAGGGCGGGATGGCGGGATGGCGGCCTTTTTCAAAACAATACGGACAAGTAATGATTTTTCCCGTACTCAGTTCTGTTTTTGATGCCCAAGACGTGCCGTAGACCGTTTAGATAAGTGGGTTTCGAAAATCATTTTTGGACGATTGGAATTGGATTCGATTAGGATTTTTAGAAATATATAATATAATTGGATAGATAATATTACGATAGGTTTTACAATATTTAAGAAAGACTAAGAATACACGGTGAATGTTGTTTTAGTAAGTTTTCCACTTTCTACTCATTTCGCTAAAAAAATATATTTGGGTGGGTTGCGCTTAAAGCTACAAAGTTAAATCTCGAATGAATTTGGTCATAATCAAAAGAACTTCAATTATTAGTTCGGTCCTACTAGGTCTGTACTATGCTTGTGAGATATCGCTTGGGAACTTTATGGGGTTTCACTGGGCACTTTATTATTGTGAATTCTGGCCTTTCAAGATAATTTACCTACATAGTTGTAAGGAGCTCCGTGTGTGTGTTTCGTTTACTAAAACACTAAGTCTTTCAATAGAATTATATATATACAATATTAAGATCAACGACTAAAAATAGAACTTAGTTATAATTTTCATTCACCTATGTTTACTTATAACTTTCAGATGTTTACTCAAGTGCAACTTATCATTATAATTTGATCGCTGCACTCAATATTCACTTAGTATTTCAAACTTCAAGTGAACAAATATCTCGTAAACTTACAAGACCCATGTGCATGTTTTACAACGACCGCATCTTGTGCGTCCTTTAAATACAAGCTCCAGTATGTAGGGAATAGAATAAGTTATTCAAAGTTGCGCCATCTAAAGCGTCGTTGTAAATTTTCTCAAAGACATTCCTTGATCTGATATTGTGAAGTGAAGGGGTCGCTTTGACCCGAGGCGGAATTTCAAGGGTTATACGACACTGCATAGTGTAGTGCTAATGTACTACGTGACCGGGGACGCTGCCAAAGTACGAAACTACCAACTATCTTGAGATTATATATCCTGATATAAATTGGCCCCAATTGCTGATCAAATTGAATTTTGAAATGTTATTACGTTGAGAACGAATTTATTGCTGGTGAAAGAAAATATTAACTTACCATTTAAAGTTTATTTAGGAGCACACAATATGAAGTTTTAAAACTGGCAAAGAATGGGCAGCTATATATCATATGGAGCCACTATTGCATATATTCATCGCGCAGAGAAGGCACAAAAATATTACTAACATCTGCAAACCTACGTGTTTGAATGGTGCATCTGAAACTGCCTAGCCTTTACCCAAATATATTGAAGTCAGCTTCCAGTCCAACTGGATACAGCTGAGTACCAGGACTTTCCATGGAACGACTGCCTATCTGACCTCCACAACCCTAAACTGGGTAACCGATACCCTTTGGAAAAACTGATGTCAGATGACTAGCGTCTATGATTTCAAAATCAACTTAATAAATCGCAATTCAAAGATGCAAATCATGCTTAAATAGAGGAAGAAATATCATCTTTAAATGTAAAATTCATTGATCCGTGTTGATCTGGAATGGTCCAGCCGGTATTATTCACACACAAGTCGTATAAAGCCGTGAATTGACAATAGCATAATAATGCTGTGTGAACGATTATCTTGGGGTAGTAAACCGAGTCGTAAAGTAACACAAGATTTGCGCCCACGCCTGGTTTGTGCAAGCCATGGCTGTAGTGTGTGTATTGAGTTTGTTATGTTTGTTGTTACTAGGGCAAACTGATTCTTGATATTAAGTTGAGGCATTCTTTTCCAATGTTCATATCTCGAGATGGTATGATGGTATGATGAACTGAACCAGACGGGAAGCATGCCACAAAAGGCGGACTTAATATAGCAGGTGGAACTAGGCTGCTAATATGATGACACCTTGACTCATAGTGTTACAAACTGTAAGGATTTGGATCAATAACAGAAAGCGCAATAATAAATAGGAGACATGGTGCGATAAATTCACAAAATAAACTTTATAAATTTATAATCTTTTATAAATTACAAAATTTTTCAAAATTGCAAAAAGTAACAGAGAAGTCAAGAAAAACACCAACTTGCCTTGTCAACTAGACGATAGTTGGGAGTTCTAAACTTATTCACATTCCACAAGATCTTCACAATGTCTCCGCGATATTGACTTTCTATTTCAAAAGATTGTTATGAGAACGCAGAATATTCTTAGGACAACTTTTTGGGCAAATTTCATTTACCTATAGAATGTTTTCCATGATATGTTTTAAGGTCACACTGTCCTTCAAACGAAAAAATAAAATCGATACACATTACCACAATAGGATGAACGCGCAGATTAGCGGACCTTATCCCCAATTTTATCTAAATACTGGCTATAATCCCGACGCGTACAATGGTGACAAAAATAATAAATATGGCCTGGTACCGCCCACCGGGCGCAATGCCGTCTGGTGTAATAGTACTGGTTGTGTTTCAATATTTTCGTATTGGGGCCATTAATGAATAGGGGCCGAAAAAGCGGAATAAACCGCCCGCCATTGATATGGCTAGGGTTATTGTTACGATGTCGTCCTTGTGTAGTGTTTTATGATTTCTGCCATTGTGTAAGTGATGAATTGGCTATATTTTGGGGCTTATTCATGGTTCATAGTTCCTGTCACTTGTGAAGTTAGGGTTTACAATATGAGTTTTGTTTACTACAAATAATTCAGTTACTATTCTAGAAAGGTTATTGTTTCTGAACAAATGCCTAAGTAAAGTGCTTAAAGCTTACTTAGAATTTTATTGTAATGAAAGTTATTTATTTGCAAAGGTGGATATCGATTGGAAGCTGTGATACCACCAGCATCGAGAGTTTCGTGAGAACTTATGACAGGCTAGTAGCCCCAGAGAGTTGGTCGGTGGTAGGCGTAAAGACTTATGCGAAAATTCAATTTTACACGGTAAGGTGTCGATTGGAATTATCCAATAAATTTGAAATAATTGCGAAGTCGTTCTCACAATACCCACGGATGTAAATAACACGGTTTAGTGTCAGACAGCTTTTATGATTGTTTCAATCAATCAGCCTAGCCTTTGCCCAAGTATGTTGGGCCCAGCACAACCATGCCACCACCATAAGGCTGATACTTATATATTTTTTTAAATTAATATTAGGCTCGCGTTTGACTACTACATGATGGTAAGCGATAATGTGACGCAAGCGAGCAAGCAAGCTTGCCAAGAAGTAATCTCTCTTTTCATAATATTTTTATTTTATATTATTTAGGACATCCTAGGCTAATAATAATCACAGAAGCCACAGCCACAACGGAGATTTAATAAAACATTCTAACAAAACGTATCACCAGAATCAAAACGAAAACAAAAAGCGAGTCTCACACCTCCCCTCGCGGAGGACTCGCGCCTAATCTCCTAACAAAGCGTTGTTGGAACATTTTGGCGCGAAAATAATGAAGTGCACGTGCCAAAGGCCCTGGGGTCCGGAGACGAAGGAGACCAGCACAATGGACACGTGTCGATGGCTATCAATGGACCAGGTCCTGACGGTCCAAACAAAACGTTCGTAAAACATTAGCGGATGACTTATGGTGAAGCAGGACGATTGGGTTCTCATTGCTTTATGGGACTGTGCTTAATTGTTGGAGGCGTGGATGTGAATTTGTGTAATAAAGCTGGGTTATTAATTTGATTGGTGCATTTTTGTTTTGCTTTTTCTCTAAGCCTTTAAACGTGCTTCGTTTAACAATCCATAAAAGGTGTTGCTTGACAACACTTCGAAAAATGGGATAAAAAGATGACATTATGTTTTTATTTCGTCGCCACTTTCGAAAATGGCCGCTAAAAACTCTACAATTGTATCACAACAAAAGCTCCCTTAACTGTATATCAAGCTTCATATATTTATTTTATTTATTTATTTATTTTATCATTAATGTACACACAGAAAATACATACAGAAAACACATCATGACAATGGAGTACAAAGGTACTGCTTATTTCTTGAGAAATTTCTACCAGCAGACCCGCGAAAAGGAGAAATGAAGAAGAAATGTAGACAAATAGTGTGTGAGAACAGGAAGAGAAGAAAAGTGAACGACTAACCTAAGATATAAAAACATATAAGTGATACTACATACTTAAATTTAAATAATCTATAGTTATTATATTACTATGATTTAAAAATGCCTCTAAACCAATACAAGGAAAGAACAAATTGAAACAAAAGGATTACACATATAAAAGTAGACTAGAAAGCTCGTTCGCATAAATAACATCCCTGAATAATCCATATCACCGCAAATATACGAGAACAAGACGCCAGTAATTACAATTGCAAAGGTTGACGCGATGACAATGAACACTATTAAAGAACATAAAAAAATATCGCTTATCTCCTCACAATAAGGTGTAAAGTTAAACGGAGACATAAAAAGTCAGCACAAATCACAACTGACAATATAATACGTCCTACGCTTCTATAAAACAATGAGGGACGATCCAAAGTAAAAACGAAAGGAAAAAAGTAAGACAGTGCACCCAAACATAAACGTTCATGACTTGCATTCGAATCGCGGGCAATAAAATAATAATTATACACATGTGACTTATTAGCTGTACGTATTACAAATCATGTGAAAATAAAACATAGAGTCTATACAGACAACACTATTGCAATATAAACTTTCAGTTCTACAGCAGTAGGTGCAGAATGGAGTGATGAAAACTGAATTTACGATTTTCTACGATCACGCACGAGAAAGTACGAACAAAACAACAAAAGATTTAACAATAGAAGTACGTCGTATCATTTGTTAAACGTCCCTTTTGATGACGAACACTATTATTTTATGAATGATGCTGTGCTGGGGTGGATGCGGGGAAGTTCATACTGGATTTTGTTTGATGAATATTATTTTGATATTTTTTTCGTCTTGAAGCTACGGCTGTCATTCGTTAATCTTTGACAGTAGGTAATTATTTTACGGTTATTCCGGAGGGATGCCGATCACATTCCTAAACAGGCCTTGGATTGGAATCCTCAAGGAAAAAGGAAGCGAGGCCGTCCCCGTCAACCCTGGCGACGCACCGTTTTGGCTGAAGCGACGAGTATCTGAATGACGTGGAGTGAGGTGAACCGCGAGAAGCTCAAGACCGGTCTCGATGGAAGACTACTATGAAAGTCCTCTGCCTCAGCTAGGGGTCATAGGATCTTAAGTAAGTCAATTACGGTTAGAAGCATGAAAGTCTGTCAACCAGTCTTTCTAAGGGATATCTTGGTATCCAGAAACTTGGTCAGGCAGGTTAGACAGGCAGTTGCGTTACGCAAAATACTACTATTGGTTCAAGTTTTTAAACTGTCATGGTCACTAACATTAACATTAAAAACGGGATATTTACCATGTTTACTGTTTGTTGCAACAGTAAATATGGTAAATATCCCGTTTTTAATGTTAATGTTACTATTGGTTCATTTGCCCAACCATCAATACGTAACAACGTACGATGGGTATAAAAATCTGCCTGCCTAGCCTTTTACCAAAGGCGGAATTTTGTTACCAGCACCGTAGGTTCTGATAACTGGGCTATTTTTAGCATCATAATAGGCAGGCTCAATAAACGGTGTCTACTGTGGCAAGCATTGATTATTTTGCTAATAGCGAACTGAGGAAGAATCTAGAACAGTCCAAAATCAGGAATTTCGTTGAAACGTTCTGGATATTGGAATAGGTTATATAAAATAGCTGTTAGTGTTGTAATTCTTGTGAAACTTAAGTTTCGATCAATTTTAGTTATTTAATCAGAAAAATATCCACAGAAATCTGTCAAATGTTAATCAGGAATATACTTAAATTTTTGAGAAAAGCAATCAAACGTGTTACCAAAATGCAAACAAGAACGATATGAAAAAATCATAAAACAATTGTCTGAATTGCTGAAATAATTTATTAAAGTAGGGCAACGTCGTCACACGCCGACCCTATTCATAAAGATTTTTATTCTAACTAGCAACACATACGGCATATAAGATACTTTATGAATTTCCGAAAGAAGGCTGTATCTGCAGTCAGTATGGTTGGTTTTGCAATGGTAATGAGTTTCGAATTAAGTTAGGGTGTCGAAAAGCAATGTCATTTGACTAAGGACACCTTAATGCTGAGTATTTAGTCAGAAGCGGAATGGTTTTATTGTGCGAGAGTAATGTATCGAAAAGTTTTAATTTTGGTTTATGGTTCGAGAGGAATGCCCCCTCCTTAGTGGGGCAACCCTTTGCGATGACTGGTTGCATTTTTAGTGGAAGCGTGGGTTAATTTGTCACTTTTAATAAAATGTTTAGAATGAGCGAAATGGGACCTAATAAATACTTAGCTCTTTATAGTTAGGGCTACTCGTGCTTATGTGTGACAAGTGTTTCTCAGAATACCTGTTCAATGTGCACGATGATTTTGTTTACTGCTTTTTTCTTACCATTGTACCACTCTACGAAAACTTGTCGTTGTTTCATGACATTCAGGAGAGAATCCTAGATTTTTTGTAAAGACCGATTTAGTCCTTTGCATTGCTGCAATAATTTCTATTGCATCCATATGAAAGACAAGAAAGCCATTTAGCAGACTAATTCCATATCCGCCCAAACAAATAACCCAGCATCCTCAACAAGATTAGCAGGCCAGGACCTAAAAAGCAATAAAGTCGACACCCTAGCCTGCGAGATTAACAGTTCTAATACCATAAAGAACGGCACCACTGCCGAGCGACGCCGCGGGGCGTCTTTGTGCGTTTGTACCATTTTATTGGCGTCACAGGACCCCGAGGTCTGGCTATTGTTGCGAGTGGCTCGGCCGATTATTGGCCTCTCCACCCTAGTTGGTGAGAGTATAGAAATGATATGCCATATTTGTTAATTCTCGCACTGGGGCACGTCATTTGTCGTAATAACTTTTTAACGCCTTCGTTAAGTATGTGTTTGATGCTGGTGTGAGTTACTGTGCGAAAGTTTTTGAACGAAAAACGCTTCACGGAACGTTTTATTGTTTGGTATTTTGAGCATTTATAATCGGTATAATTATATTGATAGTCTCAAATACCTAAATTGTTGAGGATATTAACGCTAATCACAATAAAATAGTAAAATAAATATATTTCAAATAAACTAAGAAAAATATGCGCTGAACTTGAACTTAAAAATTACCATGGGAATTTAGCAGTTGGCAACATATTTTTTTTTATTTTATTAGAAGTTATACGGGCACACTTCAACCTCCAAAAAAAATGAAGCATCCATCATAACAATTTATGCGGCATTCAGGTTCATTCTCTGGAACTAAGTAAAAGTGCCCTAGGGCTACTGACACCACTCTACCAACCCCGTTGAGTTAAGTACACATCACTCTCGATTGAAATATTTTCAAGTGGTTTTAAACACTTGAATGTTTTATGCTATTTACAAAATCTTTTTAGTTTTATGTAATAAGGAAGTATTTTTTTTGCCAATTACAAATTTTATTTTTAAAAAGGCTCAATAAAATTAGCTAATTCATGTTTAACAAATAGTGAATGAGGTATTTTGTACATTATGTAGGTATATTTTTATACGTGCAAATTAAATTCATGTTATCAAAATATTAAAAGTTGTGAAATAATAATACAGTACCTACCTGGGCGACCGAAAACTGCTCGGGTGAAAATAGAGAAAACGACGTTTTCTAAAAATGAAACCTGAATGAAAGCTAGATCGATTTATCGCCCCCGAAACCCTCTACATAGTAATTTTCTTGAAAATCGTTGGATGCGTTTCCGAAATTCAGATTATATATACACAAGAATTGCTCGTTTAAAGGTATTAGATTAGACAGATAGATTCACAAGTACTGATAATTCTGAAAGTTTACCTCATTATGAAAATGATAGCCAAATTGTTCATAGATAACACTTATACAGCTATTTCGACCGTTCCTACACGAAGCAGAGTGGCGCAGTGGAAGCGTGCTGGGCCCATAACCCAGAGGTCCGTGGATCGAAACCACGCTCTGCTAGAAACCTCTTTTTGTATTTTCCTATATTTTTCTACAACTTTCTGTATAATTTTAGCTATAGTTTTCGTATTGTTTTGTTGTTTTTACATCTATTACGGTGCTGTGAAGCGGTATCACAAAGTTTTGTTTAAAAACAAAGGGACAAACACAAACAGCGGTGGTCGGCGAGCGCGTTTGTTTTATCATGGGATATTGATAATTTATAGCACGTGCTACTCCTCCGTTCGTACTGCCAATGTTTTTGTAATCGTCCGCCGGCGGCTCTGCCGTTCTGTTACCCTTCTATATTTTAAAAACAAGGTAAATAACATAGTTTTTTCGGGTGGCTAGTGGACTGTAAGCGGAATGTTTTTGTACAGAAATGCGGAAACCTGTTCTTGTGTACAGCGCCATCTGTTGGTATGAATAAAAACGTAGGAATTTTCCTTAACCTTGGACACGGTAGTGATATCTATTACCGTGCCTTGGACTAAAAGTTATTCTTAGCTTTGTTTATGATGATGGAATGTGATCTTGTAACAGGTTAATGACACTGTTCCATCATCATTCTTTTAATGTTCCCACTGCTGTGACACATGCCTCCTCTCTGTGAGAGATGGAATGGGCCATAATCCACCACGCGGGCTCTTCGAATTTTTGGTTCTAGGACATGCCGGTTTCCTCAAGATGTTTTCCTTCATCGTTTTCAGAGCAGTGGTGATAAAATAATTTACACAAAGTAAAGCACCTGCCTGGGTGTGAACCCACGACCTACAACTTGTAAGTCGCGGCTATTACCACTGGGTCACCATTGCTTAAATGGATTGTTACAGATTAATTAATTTTCTATCAGAGTTCAAAAATAGACCATTATAAGCCATTCTAAATTTTAACAGTGTTGGAAACACGACCCTACAAAAAAGCCGCTTTAGAAATTTCCCAAGCTTTTATTGAATATTTTTCTAACGGCGGCTGACATCTAGCAGACATACCTATCTGCTCCTATCCACATCAAGCTAATATATCTAATAAATAAGTTGCACATAACGTCAGGGCGCGAGCCGCACGAGACGAGACGATGAGTGACGTCGTCACCCTCGCAACTTCATTACACTACCCTCCGCACGCATTATTATGTAGATTCCAATTTAAAACCACTTGTTATCTAGTTAGCGACGAAAAATACCTAACTGCAGCCCCCAAATTAGCCGCGGGCAGCCAACTACACCGTAAGTAATCAATAGCAATTGACAAACGAAGCATTCGACTGTCAAATTCTAGTTTTGACAGTAACAAAAGACTTTGCAAAGTTATTGGTGCAGTTGCGAAATTTGTCATATTATACTTTGTGTTCGTGATTTTTGGGGTGGTAGCAGTAAAGCAAAGGTGGCGGATGTATAGCCGTAGGTGCGTAATAGGGGTCTTGTTATGGTAATCGTGCCCCGAGGCTGAGGAGCAGCGAGGGTACTGCAGGATTCAATGTTGGAGTGGTCATCGATTGGAGACCTAACGAACGTTCGATTGGGAAGCGTTCTTCATTTCTTAGAGTCCCCGCACACGGGGCCACCGGCCACAACCACAAAACGTCGCCACTGGCATATTTCCTGTAGTTTTCATACATTTTGTATGGACTCGCCGCACACGGTTGACGCTGGTGGCCGCCACACGCTACACGCTTCTAGCTTCTCGTGGCGGTGTTTGTGGCTGTCGCGTGTGGCCCATGTGCGGCGACACTTACTGCTTGTTTCGAGTGTCACGTTAGAATTTCAACAAAAGGGAATTTGATTTGAATTTAATTTTATGTGCAGTTTAATTCTTCAAAAGTAGCAATTGTATATTTCTCAATACATTCACTTATTTCATAGATAGTTGATAATATATTCGTATCCACTTTTTCTACTCTTAAACAACATCATGTCGCTTTCTCTAAATGTTATTTATTACGTAAACATATACGCATGTGGGTATTCGCCGAAGGGTTGCGCAGGGTTGTACTATAGTTGCACCACCTATAAGTCGTGTATATTGTGTAAGTTGTCATGTACATTATTTTTTCGCGTGTTCCTTTTTTCGGTTTGCCTCTCTTTACTGCTGCAATAATCGACTAGTACCTACGAAATCATAATCTGGCAACTAAGGTAAACTTTATTTCAGCAGTGTTGAAAAGCAGATTAAAATAATTTCGTCATTAAGGCTTAGGAACCCTCCTAGCTAGGTGCACCCCCTTGTGGTAAAGAAAGGGTTGGTTAAATTTAACGATACGAATGAAAAGGTCTATGCAAGAACAGATCAAGCCAACATGAACCTGAAATCATAATTCCTGAATCATCTATTCTATGATTTCAGGCTAGTTTTGGACCGTCAAAAAAATTACAAAGAAACAAATTCTACTTGCTAAATAAAGGTCAAGTACGGCGTTTACCGTGACATTCCTGATAGATCTAGCCATCAACCTGCATCCAAGAACTCTAAAGAAACTTCCAATCCATTGTCTGAAATATTCGTCTCCTTACTCCTTAGGCCCAGTTTTATGATCCGTAGTTAACTCAACCATTGGTTAAATAGGCCAACCCATGGTTTCAAGTTTAATTTATTGATAACCTTACAAATAGTCAAATAATTTTGAGGTTATTAACCTAAGAATTCTAACTGAAGAAAAATGATGTTTTACCGCAATTCGCAACCATTGGTTGATTTAATTAACTACGTATCAAAAAACTGGGCCATGAGGGAAATAGAGTAATAATGTGTTTTCAACTGCTTATTCTACTCTCATCATTGCCATTGTTAGACTGACAGTTTTTTTTTTTTTTTAATAAAAACGTTGCCCCACACTAGGAATTTCTTCCTGTATCGTGGGTGCGTTTACAAACATAAACTCACATACACAACACCCAGAGCCGGAACAACTATCTGTAGGTCATACAAATATTTGTTCCGTGCGGGAATCGAACCCGCGACACGCAGCGCAGCAGTCAATCGCTCAACCACTGCGCCAACCGTGCCAATTACACCGCAGAACGAAAGAATTAGCTGAAAGTTTTAAGTGGAAAGTCAAAACTAGGAACAATTTATCGCTGCAGAAAACATCGGAACCAAAACAGATTTGAATCCATAACCCCTTCGCATCGTTTGGTTCGCTTCTACATTCCACAGTTCAACCATGTCTCCGTTGAGCGCATCACCGATTAATTAACAGACAGCTCACAATTTATTGCTTTTCATATAGTTCTGACGCTCATTTAAACCATTCAGTGAAGGAATGTAAGAGATTATTCTTCATTTTGGGGTTTGATAATCTTCAAAAGTTAGCAGAGTGAATAGACTTGGCGACCATCATCATTTCAGAAGAAAGACGTCCACTGCTGAACATAGGTATTAACCCCTAACCCTCACCACTTCATCGGTCCACCTAGTGGGAGGCCTTCCAAAGCTACGTCTTCCGGTTCGCGGTCGCCACTCCAGAACTTTTCTGCCCCATCGGCCATCCGTTCTGCGAGCATTGTGCCTTGCCCACTGTCACTGTCACTTAAGTTTGACAATTCTTCGGGCTATGTCGGTAACCTTGGTTCTCTTGCGGATATCCTCATTTTTGATGTGATCGCAAGAAACATCCGAGCATAGCCCTCTTCATTGCGCTTTGGGTGACTTTATGCCTTCTGATGAGGCCGATTGTGAGAGACCATGTTTCTTTCCCGTATGTAGTCACTGGCAACACACACTGGTCGTAGACTTTCGTCTTGAGGTTAGGTGTTTAGCTCTATAATCCGATGAAAATCCTAGTTGTGTTCAAATACATACAGACAACTAGCAATATATCAATGTGGTCTGTCTGTCTGTAAACTCTGTGAGCCGTTTGCAGTCCGTTACTAAACATTGAACTAGTTGTACACTGCTACTGTGTAGGTGGTTTAACATTCAACCAGTTCTTGTAAGACTGGTCTCAAGTCCTGTTTGGCCTCGAGATATCGAATGTACACAATAAAAAACTGATGCTGCAGCTACTAACAATTTGTTTCTTATCCATATATATAGCACCCTTGGGACGAGATGGGGTGGTCCCCAGCATGCTTTGTCTGGGGCATACGGCTACAACTTTTTTTGAATTAATTATTTTATATAGAAGGCGTATTTAGATGTGATAACTTAGATTAAAGAATGGAAAAATCAAGTCAAAAATATTTTTACAGAATTTGTTTTGCACCTCTAGTAAAAATGACATAACATCGGATTTTATCGCACGCTGTAAGCATAAATGGGTCTATACTCGTATACAAGATTATTTAAAATCTTAAAAGATAAGTGCGATATTAGGATATAATAAAGATATCGGAACGCGAACTGGGACGCGTCGTATCACGTACTGCGTGACGCATACCGAGCGCCATTCTCGCGGTCCTCCGCCTGATGAGGTCATTCTGTATGAGTTATCGCCTCCGCTAAACACACATACCTCCGCTTTATTAAAATACCACATCCAATCTAAACACTACCAGTTTATGGTATCCAACCATAATCTCACTTAATAGGAGAAAGTGTTATAGTGAGATTAGAACTCATTTAATTAAAATAATCTGTTAGGAACATTTTCATATTTGGCTACGTTTAACTAATTGAGCGCTTCTGCGTAACCAGTTGCCGACTTGTTCCACGTAAATGCAAATGCGAGACACAAGTTCAATTTAGTATCAAAAGTATTATAATTATTTACTTACGTTACGGAAAACGTAACAAGCACGCGATCACGTCCATCACTTCGTCCCCCTCCAACGTTGTCTTCTATCTCGCTCACATTTTGACAGATCGAAATATCAAGTGTCACGACACTCGTTAGCGTTTATCGCTTGTCGCCATAACAACCTACCAGAAGCGGACCAATCGCAGTCCTGCATACTCGTACGCGCGTTTTTTGACAGATCAAAATATCACAGATTGTATTCCAAAATAAACACGTTTGCGCGCATTTTTGACAGTTCAGGTCACAGATGATCATAATAATAACCGCACATGTAAATAAGGAGATTTTATACTGCGATTTTGTATTTTTAAACGTTGTATTTGCTTGTTACGTTAGAGAAGCAGCGAGTTCGCTGAAAGACGTGGCCACACTGGCTGAACGTCGGCTTACTCTCGCTCGTTCAACTAAATTTTCAATTCAAACAGGGTCTTTATAAGGGTAGTGACGCTGTACAAAATTTACATATCGACGTAATAAACCAAGCGGGTGTCTGATTTGAATTCGGAACGTGCTTTAAATGGGACTTTTTGTTGTGTTGTAAAGTTTTTTAATTATGATGTTGTTTACACAAAAAATTATGAATGTTCAAGAGCAATTATACCATAGGTATAACGTAAATCGTTAACATTAAACATTGTTGTATTCATTACTTCAACACTAACTGCTTCAATGAGACACGATAGCATATTTTCCTTCATACTAAAAAGCAGCAATTCAAAGTTGTAATTGAGAGGCTTTTTCTCTTTGATCGTACAGCAAACATCCATTGCTTGTAATTATTTAACATGTATTTTTTGAGTGTGTAGCCAGAGATTGATGAAGTCTTGTTGAGCGGTCACTCAATATTTATTTACGCGCGCAAGTAGCTCATTACACAAACATGTATGCTGGGGATTAGCATTGCGCTGCTTATTACGCGCCTAGGGCTGCGGTCACAGTGCTACGGCGTAGCGGGCTGCTACGACTCTTCTGAACTTGACATCAGTCTTTCTAAGGCTTGTTTACGCCACCCTGGGTTATCTTACTAAGTTCGAGTTAGTTGCTAACCGTGTGTTTTTTATGACATTTATGTATGACTTATATTGATTTAACCTCGCGTTAGCAACTAACTCTGAGTTAAGTTTTTTCACGCAAGTAGGCCTAAGACCCTTTATTTGTGCTACCTAATAAAATAAAAATGTGTGAATGTTTTTATTTTTTGCATTCAATGCAAACTCTTCCACTTTTCCATAGGACTTTTCTTTTGACTTTTTTAACACTAGCGGGCAAAAATTAAAACAGACTGTAAAGGAAATAAACTAATTACTTCCTTTATATTCTGTTTTCTTTTTTGTCCGTTTGTTTATCATGTTATGTATGAATATTGTACCTATTCAAATAATGATTGATGTGAGAATTGAAGATTTAGGTCCTTTTTTGAAAGTTTTCATTTCATTTTTACATACCTACTTTGTTTCCCATGACGAACTGTACCGACAAAAAGTCAATATCCTCTCCGCTGTCAGTATGACCTGTGGTCTACCCACTTACAGTTGGCATGCGCGTACGGCGCTCGATCTTAATCACCGCTTCACACGTGCGACTATGAAAAATGATCCGCCGTTTAGTGAAAACTTTGCATAACTTATAATGAATAGAACCGTAACGCTATTAAGTTTTAATTTGCTACTACTACACTTAATATCTAGAATAAATAAAATTATAACTACTAAGAATATTTAAATTAATTAGCACTTCAATAATTGATTATGTATAAATTACATCTGCAGTTTTTATGAACATAACTCAGAATAATCAATATATAATGCAATACTCGTATTATATTGATAGTATACTGCCTGATTTTACATACCTACCACACCGTTAATTTTTTGCCGGACTTATTGCCGGGTTTTATTTTTTTATTAGCCTATATTCTTTTTTTTTAATTCTTTTTTTAACAAAATAATTTAACCGACTTCCAAAACAAAACACTACAAGGCGAAAAATAACTTTCTTTTCGGATCTCGGTACCTATATTTTTTCGTTTTTTATAGTCGACTTTCGAAAAGAAAGTTATTTTTCGATTTGTAGTGTTTTGTTTTGGAAGTCGGTTTAAATTTTTTGTTAAAAAGTTTTTTATTTCTCTCTTTTTACTTTTGGTACCTTATATTAACATGAAAATCATTTATAGCCAGAGTGATTCTCATAAAAATTCCAACAAGCCTGAACACGACTGGGTTACATTGTTATATTACGGAGTTCCGCTGCCTACCTTTTGGCTTCATCACCAGATCAGTTCGATAGTACCAGGCGTTTCATTAAAACCATTTACTTAAATTTGCTTCATCACAGTAATTTAAGTATTCGTGATATCTGATACTCAAAACAAACTTATAATTGAGACGTTCCAGTGACCATCTTTAGCCTTCTTCATCAGTTCCACTTCACCAAACGATACTTTTTGAATGCAGATACTTGCTATGTTGATGAAAATACCAAAATCGCTATATATATGGCTATAAAATTTTAAGAGTTTCCTTGATAATCCATGTGATCCCCTCATCAGATCCTGACTTGGTGACAATGGGACCACCTCGATAGAATACCCATTCAAACAAAAAACAAATCAAAATCGGTTCATTATTGATGGAGTAATCGGTGAACAAACAAAAAAAAGCATTCATGCAGTCGAAGATAGAACTTTCTCCTTTTTGGAAAGTTGGTTAAAACAGCTGTTCCTTTCCTTTTATTTCAAGTGATGTCAACTAAAATGTTATAAATAATAATCTATTCAGATTATTATTCTTCTTTTCCAAAAAATGGAAAAGCTCTTGATCAACTCGAGTCTTACCGTCAATAGAAGAAACTGAAATCAACTTACAAGCAAAACTACGTACTTACTTATTTATTTTAACTTCAAAACTTATGAATCAATTAAATTGATTCATAGATTTTAGTTTTGTCGTGTATAATCGTAAATGAAGCAAAAGGAGTCAGTAAGGATCCAGACAGGTGGCGTTCTGTGGCTTCTGCCTACGGCCCTACTCCCATGCGAAAAAGGCGTGCGTTTATGTAGTTACTAGCTGTGCCCGCGGCTTCGCTCTCGTCATCTGCCTGCCAACCCTACCATACTTACCAGCCTGCCTGCCTACTCCACATACTCAAAAATATACATACTACATACCAATATTTTTTTCTAGTGTCATTCTTTCGCGTAAAATCTTAACACCGCGATTCAGAAAATGACTTTAAATGCACAACGCCATCTATCGAATAGCGAGTTCAACTGTTCGAGTAACTGAATTGCGTGAGCTGTGATAATTTTACTTCTTGAACACTTTAAATTCATCTAACTTTTGATAGAGTGAACCGATTGCGATAAAACTAAGTAATCCTTCAAGATACGCACAATTTTTATGTATAAAAGTTATCTACATTGGTTTCGTACATTTCACGTGATGCGTGCACAAATAAACAGACAAAAATTCCAAAAATGCTAGAAATGGGTTCTGTTGGTTATCCTTTAACACCCTGGCTATTTTTTTGGATTTTTTTTCGATGTACAAAAAATATTTTTCTACAGATTTATTATATGTATTGATGTATGTGCACCAGCATCTGCCAAGCAACTCATATTATTTGAAAAGCAACATGTAATTACTAATGACTTTCAACCACTGACTAAGCTGTCCTAACTACTTGACAACACACAGCTAGCCTGTATTAGGCCGGGACTCCACCAAAGCGGAGATGTGCGGAGATGTCCAAAACGGAGACGAAACCAACCAATAGAATTTCGTTATTCACACATCTCGTCTCCGCTCAGCTGGACTTTCCGCACATCTCCGCTTTGGTGGAGTCCCGGCCTTAGGCTGCCTGTCCAATTCGCGCGGAACGGAGAAAAGCCAACCAATCGAATTGCATAACAACTCCGCTCCGCTTTACTGAACAGGGATTTGAAAACTAGTTTCAAAATTCATTTTCATTTTTACGCGGAACGCGGCCATGGAGACAGAGCAGTGAGGCGGAGCGGAGGAGCGGACCGGGGAAGCGGAGCGGGGAAACGGAGAGAAGAAACAAGTGCAACCGAGCCCCGCGTATGAAAAAACACAGTACGTTACTCCACTCAGCAACTCCGCTCCGCTACCTAGCTCCGCGTCTGGACGGATACAGCGCGGACAGATACAGTCCGCAACTTCACTCCGCATCTCCACTCCGCTGCCTCGCTCCGCTCAAGTGGACCGGCAGCCTTACGCATACACTATTAGCATATCTGATTGTCTAATGAAGTAATGATTAATAATTTACGTATCACCAATCACCATGCGTCAGACCTCGTGATTAGACGCCATTACTGACAATAGATTATTATTACTTTGACTAGCTTTTACCCGCGTCTTTGTTCGCGTTTTCTTTCCCTCGGGAACAGTACTTTTTTTGATTAACGGATGGTCGTTGGGGCCGAAAAGTTCTGGAGTAACGACCGCGTACCGGAAGACGCAGGGTTGGAAGGCCTTCCTCTAGGTGGAGCGACGACCTGGTCAAGGCTGCGGGAGTCAGGTGGATGCGAAACGCACAGGACCGATCAGTGTGGCGACGACGCTTGGAGGAGGCCTATGTCCAGCAGTGGACGTCTTTTGGCCGAAATGATGTACCCTATATCCTTTTTTATTACCTGTGTGTCTGTATACCTGTGTGTGATAGGGTTATGAGGGGCGTCTCTGAGTGTGGCAATTTGTGATTACATTTGTTAGCTTAGGTTTACCTGTAAATAAACTTGTGTGCGAAATTTCATGATGATCGGTCGAGTACTTCCTTAAGTACTGAAAAACAAGCAAGCGTAACAAACAAACTTCACAACAGTCGTATTTATATAGTTAGTATTATTTATTCAATATTCTAACGATCAATCACTTTTTGTATTGAAAGTGATAGCGTGTTTATTTCTTTGTTTAGTTAAGTACAATAATTATTTGTTTTATTGCTCGAGTGATGTTGGCCTTGAATGTCTAGATTGAAGTTCAAAGTCAATGTCATATCATTTTGTATTTTAATTAGACTATTTGCAGGCACTGTTGTATGCTGTTTGTTTGCAATAGTGCTTGCATTACAAATGAAGCCTCAAGGTGGCCCAATAACCCATATTCACTTCTATAAATACGGTAGTATGTGGGGACTGAAGAGAAGGATGAATACCTAGCTCTAACAGTTGCAAGGCAAAACACATGAGACGGCTGAACAAGTATATATTTTTGCCGAAATGTTTGAACATTTTGTTTCTGAATTATTTGTCAGGCATTCGCCTTATTCAGATACCTACGGTACTGAATCTGAAGATCGTAATTGACTAATATAGGTACCTTTAATCAATGTAAAGATTGGATATTAGATCAAGATATTGTATCATTATGTCGGGTATAGATATAAATCAGTTGTTGCCAAAGATTACAGAAAACCGTAGATTTACGAGCAGTGTGTTTAAGCCGTTGTTGCAAGTGTTCGCAGTTTCACTTATTTGCATATTAACCTACATCTTCTCGCACTCACAATGGAATTCCTGGGTCGTTGTAAACTATATGGATATTGTTTACGGTTACATTAAACTATACTGCAACATTTAGTCTCAAGAAGTTTTTCCTTTTATGGCGTAAGACTGTTGCTTTTGGGTGTTAAGTTCGCTGTTTAGAACAGCTATGGGAACGGGAAGGTCATGAAATGCTGTAGCAACTTTGTCAAATACCAAGATAGGTTTGAATCTGCTGGTGAAAATAACCCTTGCGCAGTTTTTTGATACATCCCACACACGATTTCTCTCGAAGAAATCCAGGCACATAATGAATAAATTGTCTTCAAAATTCAAAACATTCTAAATTTAAAATTGAGACACGAATTACGGGAGACGCACGGCGATGATCGGAGGCCTGCGTTCGTGGCTACTATCGATTTTTCCGTCCGCCCCCAACTTTGTTGACAAAGGCTGGTTCTTAAGCCAAATGAGATGCACCCCAAAGAATATTATGGGCAGACATCGCTCCACTATCGCTAGATATATTGTTGGGAGCGTAGATATCTCGGCGGGCTCATATCGTCTCTTTATTGATCTTTTAACCGTTCCGTGTACGGCTGTTCCCTGGTTTATTAAAATATTGTGTTTGCTCATTGAACGGTGGCTAATATTTGTTGATTGCCGCTGTAGCGCTGTATAGCCACTGAAACGGAAAACACTGTAGATGATACAGTTGCTTGTTTTCTTGATGCTAATACAATATCAGGTAAATACATTTATTTTGTTGCCATGAAAATGTATCCTACAGGCCTGAAAACATAGTCATAAAAATAGTAATAGAGACACATTTTGTTTCTTCTATTCCAGTAGAAGATGACGCCGACACTGGGATAGAAATGAGACATTACCATTTGACCGTGAAAACACAAGTAAAACAATGCAATCTCTATGAAGGAAATTCTGGTATCGTATCTATGCAGAATATTATTACAGAAAGCAAGAGTAATTGAATATGTAACTGGTGTAGGAACTGAACAACACGTTTCAAAAAAATCAAACCTTTTAGTTCTTCAATTGCTAAGATTAATTAATCTTTTCTTCATTCGGAAATCATAATTTCCACACACTGCATCTGATATATCCAAATTATAAAGTAATCAATAAATCCTTGGATTAGTAATGCTTTATTACATTTACTCAAACTATTTGGACTCACTATTTTAAGCAAGTCGATTACCCTATCAACAGCAACAACCCGTTGAGCACCCACAACTAAATCTCTCTGTTTATCATTATTTATTTACGTGTTGTCGAATACATTGGCTCAATCCTCCACGCGCCCCGACATCGCCGACATCCCCGCGTATGCAAAACACAGGCCATGCAGATTCTCACACTGCAATAACAAAGGGCACTAATGCTCTTAATGCCGACGCCATTAATATTTCAATATAAACTAGATAAAAAAGAGAAAAGCCGCTGAGCAATCACTTTGGATGAGAACTTGCAGCGGATTACGGCTGCTGCACAAATGTTGGTATGTTTTTAAAGTACAATGATAGGTAAGTAGGTGATGCTGGTGTGTCTTGTATTCAAATGGAGCAAGGGATGCTAGAGCTAATAAGTGTTCGGAATCTTGAAGAGATTTATCAGTTGTATTTTTGTATATTTTATGTGCTGTCTTGAGACAAGATCAGTGAGAGTCGCTAATGAAAGTTGCATGGGAGACTGAATGAGTACTTGGTGCTTCTCAACTATTTAGTTATTCACAGAGTTTAATGTAATATCAGTAGAAGACGCTGAGGAAAATGGCTTGGGAGTACCCCCTTGGTGTGACTTAATACGATGTGTATTTCAGCTCTACCAAGGCAGGTCCGAAATTCTTATATTATCTTGCAATTCAAATAACGCCTACGTATCCAAAATTAATAGCTTCTTCTGTGATGGCAGTCAAACGGTCCCTATAGGTAATGAACCTGAATATCTTTATTAGACTACATCTCATCCATCCTTTACTTCCCCACCACCATGGACAATCAACCACAAAAATGGTCACAGAGCAAAACGAAACCAAAAAATTAATGAAATCGCACACACAAGTCGTTGGCCGGCCGATTAAAATCTATTAGTGTGCGAGGGGAGGCCGCATTATTATTCACATCACGCACGAATCATATACGCAAATGTGTAATCTTTTTATCGACGCGGCGGGCAGACGCGTTCGTGAGCGGACAATGACTATCGATACTCGATACTGAGTTACGCGCATCACTAGACTCAACTTTGGTGAGCTGTGTTCTGTGGTTAATTTTTAGGTCAGGATATTTTGATCCCAGATTAAATATTATTTCTGTGTTGCATAAGAAAAATAGCCTCGTCTACATACTCGTCTTACCAGGCTGGTTACCGCCTGGCTGACTTGCTTGAATGTTGCCACTTTCCCTCCATGTTTGATTTTTTTGCTATCAAGGTTTGGTCTTTTTTGGGTGGAGTTCAAATGATCACTTCTTAGTTATATCGTCTTCACAGCAGCTCTTCTGCCTACAATGTTACGAGTAGGCAGAAGGCACGGTAGTGATTGGAACAATGACAAAAATGTATAGGATTGCCAAGCGCTATCAAAATCTCACGTGATCAATTCCATAAATCGTCGGGCGCACGGTTGGCGCAGTGGTTGAGTGATTGACTGCTGCGCTGCATGTCGCGGGTTCGATTCCCGCACGGAATAAATATTTGTATGACTTATAGATAAGTTGTTCCGGCTCTGGGTGTTGTGTGTGAGTTTATATGTTTGTAAACGCACCCACGATACAGGAATAAATCCTAGTGTGGGGCAACGTTTTCTTTAAAATATCGAAATAAAAAAAATATCATATATTTTGGCATTCAATGACCTCTAGAGCCTCAATTTGATTTATTTTTCTATTCCAGTCTGCTACAAGAGCGATTGTCATCTCGCCCAAGGAAGCAATCATGTTCCAAGATATCCGTTACCATCCTTATTCGGCCTCAAGTACATTCCTACCTAATACCGTTTCGATGTGATATCGCGTTGTCACCTCGGAGCCACAATCAAGATTACCGAACTTGGGCGGTGGGCGATACAAATCCTTGGCCCGGATCCGTCTATACCCGAGCCTGTACCTGTACGTATGTACCTCTGCCTACGTACCTGTGCCTGTGGTACTCGCACATAACCACTGTTATGATATAGACTGGAATTTAGTTAAAGACGTTTACATTCCCGGAATGTTGGTGGTGGGGCTGTTTGTAGTGCACGATTTGGTTCAAAAGTGGAGTAGAGTTTTAGCACCTAAGCTCATTGATGTTTTATGTAGAAAGGTATTTTCATTATTGAATGGCATGTGGCTCAAAGATAAGCATACGGTTTTATCGTACAGCTTGTGACTCTTAAGATGAAATTACTAGATACGCTAGTTTTTTCGACTTTCAAAGTGTAATCTGCAATCTGTCTCATTTTCGTAATGAGACAGATTGCAGATTACACTCAGTCTGTCAAATGTTTTATAGTAGTCTGTGAAAACACTTTTCAAAGAAAAAATAAAAGTACATAAGAGTCCAAATTAAAATTACTATTCCTATTAAACATACAATCATGTACGAGTAACTTACGATAGATCTAAATCGAATCGTGCACGGTAAACGTCTTGAAACTTGTTCGCAGGTTTCAAACAGAATAACTTAGAACTGAAAACTCGATTAGTTTCAGCGACTCGACGCGTGTTTATGTACTGGGCTACATATCGGTTTTATATATATGTATTATGTACTACCTGATGTAGAATGCTCTATATTTGATATACCGATGAGGCAACCAAATGTATGAAATCATTCATTTCAGCAATAATTTTTTTTTAACCCATTTTAATTATTTTAATATATTAATTTTATTTAATTAAAAAGACATTATTGCCTATCAGATAGCTATTAGAATATGTTCATCAAGTAAACCTACGCTATAGCGTAGGTTTTCTTTTCGAAAATAAAAGTTTGAGAAAATCGTTTTGAGGGTTATCTTTTATAACTTTTAACCATAAAAAAGTGTTGAATTAAATTCAAATTAAAATCTTTGCTTATCACATGTGTTTAATAAGATCTTATAAATAATAATACAGTTCACATGGATGTCGGACACAGCAGTTTAGTAGAGATTCTCATCGTGCTTTGAATGAATTACCTATATACTTTTGATTTTGTTTGATATAGTTTTGTACAAAGTAAATAAGCAACCCACGGTTACCTAAGTTCTACTTGATAAAACATATATACGTAGATTGGGGGTGTATGACTGCATCCTGCCTGTCACGTTGCCAATCGATGCACAGAAGATGAATTGACAGCTTCAATGTAGACTTCACATAGTGTGTGGAAAATGACGGAAATGTACTACGGTTTTGCACCTACATATTTCCACTTATGATGTGTCTCTATCGAAATTAGGTATGCTTATGAAGTATAGTTGTCATTACAGTCAGTCAAGACAAGTGTCATTCTATCATCGAAAGCGTCACGATGATGATTGGAAAATAAAAAAAAACAATGGAATTGTTCAGCGCTATCGAAATAATACGTGATCAGTCCCTTATATTTTGGCATTTCGACTATTGCAATCGGTGACATCGAATGACACTTGTCTAGGGTCTCAGGTAATGTAGGTCGCAAAGCGGGCCAAGAGGCTCATCGGCAATGAGACACTGGTCAAGTCAAAGCTCTAGAGCTTTGAACATCGTCGCCGAGTTACCAGCTTGTCGGTTTTTATCGGTAACATTTCGGGGAGTGTGCGATGGAATAGCACGACCTAATTCCACCTAGCACGTTTCATCATCGGCCTACCAGACATACGGCGATTCGCCATCGGTACATGGTGGACATCCCACCCACACGCACTAAACGTTTTGGAAATACTTTCATTACATGTACAGCTAAGGAGATGAATTCCCTGCCGGAGTATGTGGTTTCCGACAGCTACTTCAAGGCAAGCCTGCCTCACCGCTGACCATATCACCGCTTATCATCAGGTGAGATAGAGGACAAGCGCGAACCTATAGAATATAATGAAAAAGGTGGTAACCACATTACATAACACAAACTAGGTCGTCCATCAAAACACAGCTATTTTAACAAAAAATCCATTTTCATTTGTAACAACCATCCATTCTAAGGTTGACAACTCTTTTACAAAGTGAAAGCCTTACATCAAAAGGCGTATTATCTTGATATACAAGCGGAAGGCCATATGGGGGGCGGTCAGTAGCTGGGCGGGCAGTCGGCCCGGGCGAGTGTGTCCGGCGGAACCCGCCGGCTGCCCGGCTGGCGGCCCCTTCCTTCCCTTGTTAGCCTCTTTAATTTATGTGCTGCGTTAGGAAGCCAGTCGATTGTCCTGTGTTGTGCTTTCAATCCTGAATTAACGTTTTTGGTTTGTTAAGGAGGAAAATTGCGTGAGAGATTCTGTGTTAGGGGTAACCTTACATAACGCAAAACAAGATGGGAAACTAAGTATAGATACGTAGAGAATCTTTTATTATTGACCTTAATTTTACATAACATCACATCTACTTTCTCTGAAGATTAGACAGAGGTGTAGACAATGTATTTCAATTGATATAATCCCGAATATTGTAATATTTTAAGGCTTGAATCCTCGTTCTGTTTGGTCTATTTCTAAGTGAGAATTACTATTTACCTATTGAAGTTAATTTGAAAGGTCACACGTATGCAGATACGTGTAGTGAAGCTATTTCACCCGCACAGAAACAACATTATTCACTATAGATATGTGTTGCTATCTTTTAATTAGCAAAACTATGTACCTACTTATTAAGCAATATAAGGTACTATCTTTTTACAATTTTGAACTGCATAAATGTTAACACATCTGTGTTGACAACTGAATTTGCTTTCAAAACATCTGAATTTATAATTGCAAATCATTTGACCAGACGGGATGACGGGATGCCTTGGAAGTTGGGTAGGCTTTTGG
Organism: Orthosia incerta; assembly: GCA_948252205.1. Classification (NCBI taxonomy): domain Eukaryota; kingdom Metazoa; phylum Arthropoda; class Insecta; order Lepidoptera; family Noctuidae; genus Orthosia; species Orthosia incerta. The sequence continues at coordinate 32,639,926 of OX411746.1, forward strand.
TATAGGATGCAACATGGCATGTGTCGATACCTTTTCTTAAGACAGCGGGCTGTGCTGGGGCTGCTGCTGCTGGTGCAGAATACCTCAAACAGCGCACTTATAACAACCTTATTTGAGACATTATCAAAAAGCTCGTCGACTATTCACGTGACCAGAGGGCTGGCCTTTTCTTCGGTCAGAGAATCAGCATTGCACGTTTCCCATTGACATCGATATGACGAATTTTTTGATGCGCTATGAACTTTTTTGCCTCTCCCCTTTGTATATAGGTTTGTTTTGTTATTAGTCTTCTGAATTTGCACAATTAACTAGCTCTGTTTTTTACATGATTTTATCAGTGGGTTTTAAATAGTTGGCTGAAATGATAACTGTTCCACGAGAAAGAGGTGTCCGTACTCTCTACCTTTATGCCAATTTTTTTTTTTTACATTTTTCCCACAGACTCAAAAAGTCTAGAATATTTACATCGATAACCATGCCATGTCGTCACTGGAAAATCTGCTTGGCATTTCCTAAACTTTTCCAAAGTTTACTTGTTAGTTAAACCATTGTTATCAACTTTGTACGTGTCTCTAATCTGGTGTGGGCCACTTCCTGGTTTTGAACAATAAGTTTTAAAACTCATCCCACAGAAAAAATATGATAAATTGTCGTTTCAGCAAAAACTCGTTTTTATTAGTTTACTTTTTGCATTGCACCTGACCTTACTTACAATTAGTTATTATATTTAATAAGGTTTTTATGTTGCTCCGTATTCTCGTTCCGGGCAATGAATTTTTATTTGCTCCGAAACATTTTTATTTATGCGCCTAATTATATGAATCTTGAATTTATCGGATATCAAGATAAGGTTTTTGAAATTGCTTGAAAACACATCACATTGTGTAAGGGCTACCTAAATTAATTTAACGTTAATAAACCGTTAAGCTCTAGTGCATCGGTAGTTCTCAAAAGGTTTTGATATACCTACTCTGAAAATACTTTTTGTGGATTAACAAAATATCTTTTAAACTCATTAGCTATAGTTGCAAAAGTGTTTAACTATTGTTTTGGAAAAAACAAACGTTTAACTGGGTTTTGATTGTCATTATTTAGCTTAGTTTATTAAAAAGTAAAGTTAATATTAAAAATTAAGTTGTTAACTAAGGCTTACAATACCATTGTTAACTAAGCTCGTAAAGATTATGTAAATTGCAAATTATATTGCTTAGAAACTAAAACTGAATTTACACTAGAAAAAAATAATTATCTAAACAAAAAACATGTGACCGTTATTTCTGACTCGTGTACGTAACATTCCTAAAATAGGTATTTTAAATTTTTATTATTTTGGTTAACTACTTTAACACTGATTTAAAATGGGTGTTAGGGACCTTACATTCATTTATTATTTATATTTACCATATTGTAAAAATATTAATTAATATCTAATACTATAACAAAAAAAAACTTGCCAAGTGGGTGTGAGTGCGCACATTTGGGGTTCCGTACCAGACTGCAAAATTAAGTTTGTTGTAATAGGAAAAATTAAGGAATTTCAAAGTTAAATCTGATTTATCAATATAGTGGTTTTTGTTATTAAAATATATGTAACAGTAAACATTATCACCAAATAATTTGAAGTTCATAGGTCAATGGGAAGTTAGAAAATTCTTCGGCACAAAATTTTGTAAAAACAGTTTGACTTTGGTAGCTTTTCATTCTTTTGTTTTCCAATGTTTTCAAAAAAAAAAAACTTTATTTATTTAAATAGTCCTAAACAACGATACCCCAAACAAGTTTCTTGTCCTAGAGAAAGACTTGATATTAAATATCCCTAGGACAAAGACTTTGCTTACCAGTATGCAATTTAGCAAATGATCTGCTGAGTTGTATCATCATCATCTTCCTGCCCTTGTCCCATGTTACTTGCGGTCGGCGCTACACGTTTTCTTCTTCCATACCGTCCTGTCCCCCGTCACGCTATCACTGACTCCCTTTAATGAGCTGAGCTGAGCTGTATAATAATATCAATATTTTTTATTTGTTTATAAATAACGTTGCCCCACACTATGAATTTCTCCTGTATCGTGGGTACATTTACAAACATATAAACTCACATACACAAACATCCAGAGCCGGAACAACTATTTGTAGGTCATACAAACATTTGTTCCGTGCGGGATCCAGACCGCGACACGCAGCGCAGCAGTCAATCGCTCAACCACTGCACCAACCGTGCGTCCCAATAAATACATCTACATTTACCCCCAAAACTACTATGACAGTAAAATAATAATAATGGAATGGACACAAACTTTGACACATACTCACCCTCACACTCATGAACTCTCAATCACATCAAAAGGCTACACTCTCACTCACAAATACTCACTCACATTATCACACATACATACTTACACACACTCATACACACATTTGATTTAGTTTAAGTTAATGTTAATTTATGTAGTTTTAGCATACAAATAATTAAATTATTACAAGTTTGCTTTTAATATCGTCTTGCTTTGGAAAAGCGGACTCTCCTAATGCGGGCACTCTCTTCCTATAAGGAGGATCCAATCAAAAGTTTTGATTTATACCTAAACTATTTTTACTTTATTTATTATCTATCTCATGGAAACAGGTTATGCAATTTATTCATACATAGTATTTTGGTAAAGAGAGGTATTAAGGGTACACTAATCGACGGTACGAACTATTTTGTGCGCGGGGTTAAAATGCATTTTATATCAACCGAAAACTCGTGCGGAAGAGATAGATGCTGTGATGAGCATTGTAGGAAGCTAGTTCGCGTACGAATACACACTTTTGCAAATTTGTAGCGAAATGGATAATGATTTAGGACGAAACCGAGCGCGCGAAATTTTCTAAACAGACCTTTGGCAGTCTAGATATTATGAAAAAACGACTAAATCTATCTGTTCAAAATAAAATTATTTGCATTGTTGAACTACTAATCTATCCCTGTATGGAGGTTGTTAGGTCCCGTTTTGCAATTTTCCGTCTTCTTATGGCATTTATTCGCACCCAAAAATGCGTTAAATTAGTGTCGAAATGTGAAACTTTCGACGCTCATAATTTGTAAATATTTTCTTTTTTTACTTTTTTGTTTCCATACAGGGCTAGATAATGATGAGCCAAATTGATATTTTATTTTGAACGTACATCGTCAAACAGTGGAATAATCGCTAGACTACGTTTGTATGGAAGAATTTTCGACTAGTGTAACCTTAATAGTTGTAGTTTAAACATAATTATTTTGATACTAGCTTATCCCAAGAGAACATTAAACCGGGATGAATAGCCTATGTAATGGTATGGTAATCCAGTCTATAATCTATCTCTGTGCCATATTTCATCCAGATCCGTTCAGCCGTTCCGGCGTGATTGAGTAACAAATATACATCCACACTTCCACACACACATCGGTCCAAACTTTCGCATTTATAATATTAGTAGGGGTAGTACAAAAATAAGACTAGTACACGCGTTTTCTGTGACAATAATCACTTTTTCTTTTCTTACTTTGTATTGCTCCATTTTATATTACGTTTTATATATAACTTGCTTCGTTCCTTTACATTTCCGGTAGTATCTTACTAAGCCGTTTGTACATGCTCTTTCAAGGATCACAAGCGTGACGGTGTGTCTATATTATTTGTGTTTTCCGAATGGGACACTTATATCCTCGTATCAAAGTTCATCAGTCGGCAGGTCCACCCCTCGCAGGGGGCGTATGTCGGCGGTCAAGTGCGAGTGCTGCGACAATATAGATTGATAACGCCCCGGACTTACAAGCTTCCTCTTATCTCCTTCTCTGACGTCACAGTGAGGACTCGCTTTATTTGTCGTTTGATGCTCGTTTGCGCTGAAGGGGGGAGACGAGAGTGATCCTTGAAACTACTTGGTAGTGCAGTTAACTCTTTTATAATTTGGCTAGTTTTGCATACTTGACAAATGAAGAGAGTTCCTAGTTGACCGATAGATATCAAAATATTCCAGGTTGCCTTATTGTATATTTTTTACTTTTAAGTTTCTTTTGTTCCTGTGTTTTCTGGTGTACCTACAATAAAGTATATATAAATAAATATCTAAAAATACTTACAGCTTGACTTGTTGTAAAATTCAGTTATATAAGTAATGAGTTTTTGAATATTTTTACATTGATTCACCTGACCTTGAAAATACTTTTACTAATTAATGCAGTAAAAGTATTTTCAGATTGATTATTTCATAGATTTCAGATTATGCCTAACAGTTTCATGGTCACTTAATTTTTTCTCCATTTAACTTCAACCTGTTCCAGGGCTAATGAGGACCACTGGTCGTTTGTTTTATCCGCAGCTCCACCCACCATCTTCTACGGTTTAAATTACTCGACTGCAAAAAAAAGGGCTGTGTAATATATGCCATAATAACAGATAATATATTATCACTTGATATAACGTTCACATGATATAATTTTCATATGCTATAAAAACAAATAACGTAATTTCATGTGATCTAATATTACATTTCATATAAACTTCTTTTGCTCTAATAACATTTAGTATAACGTTCATCTCATATAATTTTCAATTAGTACATTGCTCTTTTTATACGTTCAGTTGACCTAATTTTCATATTTACTCATTTTCTGCCCAAATTCTGTAGTGAATAAGTAAATATCAGAAAACATCATACTGTTATAGCCTCATCTAACCCAAATGATTCGCCAACAATAGAAGGGATCTGGCGTTCGGCGGACACAAAAACATATTAATTCGTAGTTATTTATTCATACAACAATGTTATAAGTGAAGACAAAATACTATGTTAAGGTTGACTAACCTTATTTCAGTTTTAAGTTAGAGGCCAAAGCTCGAAGGAATTCAATTTCAGTGTATTCCTCTTTATTTTTTAATTATATTAAACGTTACTATAGAATTTGAATATTGTACAAACTAAATATTCTACTATCTGAATATTAGTTCAAATGTGCATTATAGAAAATGTTTATTAAACCATATAAAATTAGGTAAACTGAAATTATATCAATAATTCATTATATCATTTCATCGTTATAATAAAAAAAAATATATTAGATGAAATTAAGTCGTTAGAACTTTTGTTATTATGTCAAATGGTACGCAGTTACGCACCCAAAAAAAAAGGCGTGTATTGTACTAATTTCTCATCAAAGTTCGATATCAAATACCCTGACTAAACTTCTTCCAAACTTTGTTTTCCCATAGTGTTAAGTTCATCTCATTGCCTCATAAAGATCGGCTCCCCTCGACTAAACACACACCTTAGTGAGTGTAATAGTGTTGGTCAAACACGGTGTCACATCCATTTAGATTGATAAAGACGAACTATTGACACCGCCCTCGTGCGATCCCGTGACTTGTCGCTATCTCTCTATAAAAGTATAAAGGAAAATTGGTGAAGTTTCACTTTGTTTTGGTTGAAGTGTATAGTTTACAAATAACATATTGTTGATGTGTTGCATTAGTAGCACTAGGGGTTATTTTTTATTTTTGTACAATCCCACCGAACTATCCCCAAAACACTGCAACTCCTGAAAGCCAGAATCAAAAGGGGCGACCACCAGAAAACCGCCGAGGCAATAAAGCTCGACGAAGTCCCGCAGAATGAATTTAACCGTGTTGGATCCCGCAACGAAAATAATCAGAAAAGAATAACGGAGGAGTACGAAAAAATAAAAATTGCTACTTTCCTCCATATCAAGCAGGAGACAGAACAAACAAGGCCAATAGGCACAAAGGGTCGTTTACAACTGGGATAACCCCAGTTGCCTAGCACCACGGATAAAAATTAGCATTAATATTAATGGGTAGCACTAGCGGAAATTTCGGTTCTTGTGTCTGTGATTTCATGTTCAGCTATGGATGCCTGCCTCTAGGTGGGCCGCTTACCTGCGGAATGATGATGGAGGACCATGAAATTAAATCGTTTTTATGTAAGTATCCAAGCCGTATAACGGTTGTAAGTAGGCAAGTCCATTACTACAACTTCTTAAGCAACCACAAAAGATCACTCAGAACATAGCATTTAGAAATCATCTAGCTCTATCGAGTATTATATCAAAACGACAATAAGCCAGCACCAATAAGCCTCTCTTAAGTACTCAGCCCATCGATTTACACCGTCAGCAAACAAAAGCTCCAGTCACCTTCTTAGGTCAATGGCAAATAAAAACTGTTCCCGAAATCCGTGTCCCCATTAACCAACAGGGCGGGGATCAGCAGAGGAGTGCATTTAGCAGTGGACCCCGTATGGCCGTATCTGTCGACACATCGGACCCCATCGGGCCCTAACACCTCGAACCGTTTACTGCCGTTTAAGTGCCTCCACTTACGTCCCTTAGATTTTCCCAACGGGTGAGTTTCATTTGAGACGAAGATTTGGTGGTTTCTGGAAAAGTTTCATATTTTTCTGATCCAAATCGCATTGCAGGCTGTATCGAGAGCTTGTTAAGCAACATGTGAAAACCTGAGAAAAGTGAATAACACGCACGATCTTCATACCAGTTTTTGAAATCGATTGGCAAAATTTTATAAAATAAATGTGTCTCATAAAAGTAAATAATCTTTTCTAATTTGCTCAACTTTTCGTTTCAGGGATAAAACCTATTTTATGGATGTCATTACTTTTGACTGATGATCTAGATTTATTTGTAGTTTATAATTAGTCAATTACAGTTTCATAACAATTTATCCACAGGAGGAATACATTAATTAATATACAATTTTTTTGCCCTCCTTTACTCCATGAGTATGCCCAATAACTTTACCCATCGCATCCAGTAACCCCTAATTCCTCGTCGTATTTTCCAATGAGGAATTCCAGTGTCCACTAGAAAAGTTGCGCATAAGACTCTTGAAGACTCACACGACGCAATAGACGTTTTATGAGCCATCGGCGTATCAGAAGCTCACGATGTGTTCACGAGCCCGGCTCATACTTGACGGGCCTTTTATTTGGAGCTGGCAATTAGGTGCCGAGTAGACAGATCGGAAGTGAGGAAAGTGCTTTGGATTCTTGTATTCTTAAGTGTTAGAATATGTACTCGTATTCATGCGATTTTAGTTTAACTTTGATTTTAAAGACTCAAGATAAATTTACTCCAAGATACATGCAGAATCTTGATCTATCTATTGTAGGTCGAGTCTTCAGTATGAACATAGCTTAACATAGCATAATCGGGCTATATATGTTCTCACTGTTGTGACACAGGCTTGCTCTCTACGAGAGGGAATAAGCTGTAATTGAACATACGGACCCAGAGCGGGTTGGTGGATGTCACGTGTCTTTGATTTTGTTATTCTAGGACATTCCGATTTCATCACGATGTTTTACTTTATCGCCTGAGAGCAGTGGTGTTAAAAATCAAATATTTTACACTAAGTAAAATGCCTGCCTCGGTTCGAACACTTCGAACCCACGAAACGAAGGTAAGTCGTGGTCGTTATCACTGGGCCTCCACTCCTCTCTCACACACAAAACTCGTCTCAAAATAGTTCATCATCATCATCAATTCATCCGAAAGACGTCCACTGCTGGACATAGGCCTCCCTCGGGCGTCGCCGATATTGACCGATCCCGTGCATCCAGCGTATTTCGGCAACCTTAACCAGGTCATCGGTCCACAACGTAGTGAAGTTGAAGAAAAGACGAATAAAAAGGAAGGAATGGAAGGCTTCCTAGTGGCAGGCCTTCCAACGCATCGTCATCCGGTTCGCGGTCGCGATTCCAGAACTTTTTGGGCCCATCGGCCATCCATTCTGCGAGCAGTATGACCTGCCCACTGCCACTTACATTTGGCAATTCTTCGGGCTATGTATCTTTGGTTCTTCTGCGGATATCCTCATTTCTGATGGGATCACGCAAGGAAACACCGAGCATAGCCTCTCCTCTCCCTTTGGGCAAAATAGTTAAAAAAGGGTAATTATGGCTTTTGTTTCAACGATGAAAGTTTGCTAAACAGATCCTTCGAGCTACCCCAGGGTTTAATTTGTTTGAATAAGTTTTTAACCTAAGTAATAAGGTAATTTTACCAATTCTGAAACCAACAAAATTAAAACACCTCATTCAAAATTCATTATCATCAACAATACCACTTCAATATCTATCATCATTTTCCACAAATGAGTTCTCACAACAATGTCACTATTGCATACTAACCACGGAGCACGAAACCAGTGGAGAGAGCGTGCCGGGATTACCGCGGGCGCCAAGCGTATGCAGTATCAATCACATGCGGCGAAATTTTAGTCAGTCGCAACATTCGTAGGTAGGACGTACGAACGTCACGCGCTTCCGTCTTTAAAACAAATAAACTGAAAAGTAATGCCTAGTTGTGCAATTAAATGGTGTAGAAAGTGTTCTAATACTTCAAGTTACACAAAAGATGGGTTAACATTTCACAGGTAAGTGTTTTTCTACTCCATTTAATCAATTTCATTAAGTAAAATCAAATATTTTTATTTCTGGATGGTTCCGCTGCTGTCTCTTTCTGGTACACTGATTCGCGCGTTAGTCGTTGTCTCTTTTTTTCTCGATAGTGCTGCATCGCAGCACCACGACGATTATATCGATATGTTAGGCTCCAAGACGGAAAAAACTCGTCGAGCGAAAAAAATACTCAGAATGCATTGTTTATTATTAAGTATTACACAATACTTTGTTGCCGAAATGAATAAGAACTGCAGCTGTGTACGTTCTTTTGTTTTTTATTGTCATGCCCTTACCATATCATAAATCTAACCTTTAATCGAGCAATTCATGTATATATGTATTTTTATATATATAATTCTACTGTACGTGTTATGTCACTGCACTCCTCCTAAACGACTGGAACGATTTGAATGAAGTTTTTTGTATGCGTTTGGGTGGCGCCCCGGATGTTTTAGATTCACAATAGGGTAGGGTAGGTAGGGTATTTGGTGTTTTTATGACAAAACAAAGTTTGTCGGGTCATTACGAAAAATAATACAAGTCCAAAAGATTACATAAGAAAAACATATTCAAAGCTAATTCATTTTAAAAACCAGTAAGAATAAGAATAAGAAATTTTATTTGCTCAAACATGTGTATACATACATAATTAAAATAATACATGCATGCAAGATCTTAAATAAGAGTGGCTCACGACATGTCTGCCACTTCTCATGGCGTGCAAATATTTTAGGTACTATTATTATTATTGAATTAATGATTTTAAAATTTTACAACTATACATTAAACATCATTCACACAAACAGATTTCTTATATTATATATTATTTACATTATCCAATGACTTATAATTTATTTTCCTAGTCCAATATTAAAGATAACAATTATCGCAATGAAGATTTACATCAATAAATTCATAATTATTTTTTAATAATTTTTAATTTATTAAACACCTGTTTTATTTCAAAATCGAACCCGTAATCTCTGTATCCTAAAGAAATCCTTACACTATTAATAAGTTAATCAACTATCGATATCGATATTTTTTTAATTTTTTGTTTGGAATCCCTAAAGAATCGGCTGTCATTTGGTTGTCAATCTGTCGCCCAATCACAGCGGAGGAAGCTTACCTCTGCCCCCGCCGTTATTTGGTGACTTTGGTTTAGAACAAAAACGTGCCGATGCTCTCTCCACTGGTTTCGTGCTCCGTGATACTAACGCACTGGGTGCGGGCGCGCATCGCCCAGTCACCCAGTGTTACGCACTGCGCCCACAAATTAGTGCGCGTAATTACATTACACGGCGTAAATTCAATTTCATGATTGAGGAAGTAGCTTTTGAGGTGTAATTGTCACCTCTTTGGTGGGCATCGTCATGCTTGTGGACAACCAAAGGACAGGTAAAGTGATGAATTTGTATTAAATTTTTATTAGTAGGTACTTTTTTGTATTGTTACAAGTTGTATTTCATTACAGCTTAGGTAATTTCGGATTCTGGTCTATTATGGAATTATTACCAAAAAAATTCTAATGATGGTAATGACTGCATTATGCAGACTTGTACATCTTTAGAGATTTGTAGACATTAGTTAGCCTAAAGTAAAGTAAACCCCTTGGTAATTAACATAGCCGAACTTAATCTAACTATGAGCTACCCGGTAACAAAACTAAGAAAAGTGTTGATGTAAAGATATCTTGCAGGGATGGATCATCGCATTAAATAAATTAAATTAAAATTATCTTTTCCTATTTCATAACAATGAATGGAAATTATGTCCATTCTTTTTTCATTCAAAAGATATTTCATAACGAAACTATTCTCAATGGCTTAAATGCAATACTTACGAGTAGTTAACAGTCAGTAAGTGATAACCCGATACATGCAAATGTTCTCAGTTACCCCATAACGATCCTTTGAAAGAGAAACTGTTGAAAGCCGGACTAAAGCAGTAATTCAGCTGTAGGTACTTACGGCGAAAGTGATTCTGTCTTATATAGTGTTTACATTATAATAAATTAATATTTTAAAAAATGTGACATCAATACGAAAGGTGCACGATCTCCGTACCAGACCATTGGTAACTTTTACTTAGCCAAAAGTAACTTTAAATAAAGCAAAACATCGACTGGGCTGTTTTTGAGAATTGTTGTAAAGAAAGTTACTTTGTTGGTAGCAAATTGTTGTGTAGGTGCACCATCTCCATAGCAAATAACAACCGTGTCCGTAAGTTCAAACATAAAAACAAACCAAAACAACATTTGACGGCGTCTACGATAATTTAGGCATTGCGCAGCACGTCCGTATTAAGATGCAATAAATCGCGGCGAGTCGTTGCGTATGCATCGATACTAGGCGCGCACCCCGGTACGACTCGCGCCGCGGACACATAAACGCGAACAATCGCGCGCCACTCTCAGAGGTGCCGATAACTTATAAAACCATACACGAGAGACCAACTAAAAAGACCCACTTTTGTTTTCCCTTTACGCGGCACATTTTGTCATTATTCGTGGCACGTGGTCGCGAATATATAATGTTTTATTATTAGAGGTTACGACTTCACGCCTTTAGCGGCGCACTCCGACTGATAATACTTTCATTTGTTCCGAGAAGCAGTTATCTGCGTTGGCACCGTGTGTGCAGTTTCGTTTGTCCGCAACTTTACGGACGATAAACGTTGCATTGAAATAGTCGCGCGAACACGTCGCGCTGTCGCAACACTCTTTACTGCCTACATTACATACATGTCTACTAATTGCTCTGTTATAAGTAATACTCGTTCTGATTTTACTCTTTCCTTAAAATTGTCCAGGGTTTAACAACGTAGTCCATAACTATCGTACTCCGAAATCCATTACTTTTGTTGCAAATATAAGTGAAAGATCCATTCCTGGTTTACCATTTGCATCTTTATCTCCAACAGCTAGTTCTCGTTTGTGTTCGGCGTTACTATTGGTAGTCAACCTTGATTCTTGGCCAACAAATAAAGTTAATTTGTCTCCCCACTGGACATAGTAATGAACCGCAAAATCACATCCCAGTCCAACAATGGCGTTAACGACGTCACAAAATTGTTCAAAAAATTTAAGTTTGAAACGTTTAATTTGGGCATTACACGCGATTTTCGATAAAGAAGATTAGCATCAATCATTCGGCGTCACTCGGCGTCATTCGTTTGTTGGGAGCAAGCGGAGCGCGGAACAAATCATAGTGTTGGCGCGTCACTCTGACACCCACATCCCGGCGCTGACGGACCCCTAATACTGGGATAACGCAGATGAGACAGTAGGTAGAATTTATACAAATAGCTTGATCCTCATAGAGGCTGTTGATTATTGTAGCAGTACTGATGAGGACGTCTCTTCTTGACGCCGAGTTTATAAGTTCAGGTTGGCCTTAGATCAACAAAGCACTGGTGAGAGGACTAGAAACTTTGACGATTAAAGACCAAGAAAGGGTAATAAGGATAAAAGGCTAATAATAGTGATTTTGTTGATAAGCTTCTCATTAGTTCTTTAGAATTACAGAAAAACATGGACATGATCTATGTACACTGACATGTCCCTTTTCATGAGAGTGACATGTCATTTCTGTGCATACTGATCAGTGGTTGCGCCGGCGCAAGTCAGCGTGTTGTGGGAGACGTGTACAATGCACAGGAAGTGTCGACCAGACCGAGTCACACGCGGACATGCCACTAATTTTATATTTATACGCTCCCTTACCTATTGTTCCAGCCACGTGAGGACCTGTGGCATTGTTCATCATTGTCAGGAAATAATGAAAAATCGAGTCCGTACGAGTAGGTCCATGAAAATAAAGAGATTGGCACGCCCCAGAAACAAGTCAATAATACCAAAGAACGCATTAGAATTTCAAATCCAAGCGTTTCGAGTTTCACACTTTCGTAAAACACAACTCGAAGCCGTAACTAATGTTAAGACCCCATCGCTTGCAGTGAAACCAGCCTGTAAATAACACAATGAATTTCAAATATCAACACCTCTCAATAACATTTATCTAGTCGTAAACAAATTCGATTATACAACATCATGAGAACGTTATTCGTACGTCACAGTGCAATATGTCCTGCCCACGTTTGAAAAGCAATTTCAGCACAAAACGAATTGCGTACAAAGGGTCCAACGATAGAAGTGGAGTGTTCTGCGAAGACAGCGGGCGCGCCTTATCGCGGCTGTAAATCAATATATGATTACAAATTTAATGCTACTGTTGGACTATAAATCAGAGATTTTAAATTACGAGGTACAAGCGACGTATCACGACGCGTGAGGCCCCCTAGTGCTGCGCCGTTGTGTCGACACTCGATAAATCCGGATCGCGGGCTCGCGTGTTAGGGATGGACTTATAAATAGAATCGAGCCTGTTATAATTGTTTGATATTGATAAATCATTGGCCGCAAACTGGAGTGTTCAATTGAAAATGACTAAAATGTTTAACATTATTTTTTATGGGCATATTTTTATTGATTTATTTTAATGTCTGTCGCTGTCGGTTATAATTTGTCATCGCGTTATTTTAAAATACTTGCACACTTAATAAAAATAATGACACACATGCACCTTCAGTAAGTCACCCTATAGGTATCGTTTTAAAATACAAGCTCTAGACTAAAGACACCAGGTTTTGGGCTCTTCATATTTGAGTATATTGATGTTTATCATGATTTATAAACATGATAATGAACATGTTTATAATTTCTTCACACATTCTCCTTGCGGATATACGAGGGAAGGATATTTAAATTATCCTTAAAAGAAAATGTTCCGAAATAAAATAAAAAAATCCCTATGTAAGTAGTAACAATGGTAAGGTTCAATTATAACACTGCACACATGAAACATATTCAGTAATAGTTTTAAAATGATATCGACAAGTATTCGCCTTACGCTAATTCTCTCACTATCTGTCAGCAGTGTTTGCGCGTCACGATGATGTAGTGCACAATATGCACTGTTCGCGACTGTACCGTTTATGTGTCTACCGTGTTCTACGATACCATATATCGCGTTTTATTGCGACGAATACGAGCGATCGAGAAACAGACGCGATTTCTGACCCATAACACTTTACCACACTCTTTTGTACGGAGATAGGTTTATATAATATGTAGATTTTTATGTTAAAACAAATTGGGTCTGTTTTAATTTTGTCTTTTTAGAATCTAGTAGGTTATTTATCAAACATAAAATCTATACAGTCGATGTTTCGACATTTGGGCAACGCCTATGTTTAGCAGTGGACGCCTTTCGCGAAATGATGATACAATATATGTAGTCGAAACAAAAAAAGAGAATGAAAAAATCAACTCTTTTTTATAGTTTTTATGAATACTAAAAAAATCACATCTATGTGTGCAGCATTTCTTGAAACTAAATAAAACTTGTATTAATTACTTATTTAGCTAATTCATTGGATTACACTTAGCGCTACTTTGGTGTATAACTAATACATCGTTGGATAAAGAGATATTGTACCATAATAACTCAAATATTGAAGGAAAAATAATATGCATGAGACCTGCAGCACATAAATAACTTGAAATATAAATATCTGTCAACAATGAGTAGGCTCGACAATTTACTGCTCAGTGCGCTGTATGCACCTCTGTTCGCGACTGTACGGTTATTGTGGCTAGGTTGCTTGTACGATATGTTTCAGATTGATTTCTATTACTAGTCTAGTCTAGTGGCATAGCTTGTCGAAGGACTTGGTTTGATTCTCACGCAAATACACAGTAATTCAGATTAATATTAAATGTAACGTTTTGTTCTCTCTGTATTATGACTGTGACTCTAGCTACTTTTTTAATTAAGGCCTGTAGAACAACTATAGAAATATAGTCGGAGGATCGTTTCTCTACCCAAGTTAACTGCTAGATGCGGACTTGCCTCAATCAACCCACATCAATGATCATGGTTCGAGTGCTGAAACTTATGAATAGTTATGTGAGACTAGCTCTTTCCAGTAGCTTCACCCGCGTGAAAGTTGAAAGCTGGCAATGGCATGTATTGCCGGGATAGAAAATATTCTATATCTAGGGGGTGGGCTGTAAATCAGCGTTGACCAGCGTTGTGGCTATGCTACACGATAGCCGAAGGAGGGTAATGTGTTTATCAGTCTATCTATGTATGTATGTAAGTTTGTTCCTTTGTGGCGTTCTAGAGACAAAACGCGTTGGCCAATTTCGATGATTCTTACGTCAATGGATTCGTCTTAACCTTGAGAGTGTCACTGGCTACATTAAAGTTGGAAAATTGAAAAATGGCGGCTTTTGGTCGCCATATTATGGGGACCACATATTTTTCTTCCAATCCCATCGTGGCCGGTAGTATCAGCCGCGTCTTACAAATTGTAGGTCGTGGGTTCGAGCACAGGCAGGCGCTTTACTTTGTGTAAATTATTTCATCACCACTGCTCTCAAAACGGTGAAGGAAAACATCGTGAGGAAACCGGCATGTCCTAGAACCAAAAATTCGAAGACATGTGACATCCACCAACCCGCACTGGGCCTGCGTGGTGGATTACGGCCCATTCCCTCTCACAGAGAGGAGGCCTGTGTCCCAGCAGTGGGAACATTAATAGGCTGGTGATGTGATGTGATGTGAATCCCATCGTGTGGGTTAAAATAAAAGGGTTTTAAGAGGTAATTTCTAAACTATATAATACTTACATGAACGAAACGTTTCCTGACACAGTAAAATGCCCCAATTAATTTATCTTTCAACAAAATTTATTACTGTTTATTATGAAAGTATTTTTATATGTAATTTAATAATTAATTTAATGTAATATAGTATTGACTCAGCATTGCAATTTGTAATTTAATTTAAAATAAACGGCTCGCCATCACACAGTTAAGCCCTGTGAGGTTTTTGTTGTGTGGCTAAAACCAATTGTAAAATAGGTTAAGTATTTTGGAAATAAAATAAATGAAAATGAAATGAAATGTTTAAATGTAGCTAATTCGAAAACTAAGAAGTCATTTATGACTCATTGGACAGGGAAGAGGATAAGATCGTGTACTTAGTGTTTGGTAATAAATGTTTTCTTTCTTTCTTTAATCCAGTCATTTCTACCTATGTTATCCTTCAAAATTTCATTAAAATCTGTTGACATACATACAAGCTTTTACATTTATCAAAAATCATACTTGTAAAGTTAAAGTAATCAAATGGCTATCAGCTCAAGACTATGCGCAGACTGAAGCTCGCCTGATTCCCTTACAATAAATCCATCGTAATGACTCACCTAGGCTTATCAAATCCCTCTCAGACGTACATATAAACTACACTAGACACACACTACACACACTACACATACAAAGACACACACTTACATAGCTACACGTGCTCTTCACAAACCTTTTAATAAATAACTAATATAATTTTGTATGATACCATTAGTTAAGTAAGATAAGTTTAATTATTGTTTAGTGTTGTAACCAGATATTTGCGAACGATGAAAAAACTAGATCCCACGACACAGGGTATCCTAGTGTGGGGTCTAGGGTTTCTTTAATGCACTAAATTTTTGTATTTTCTTGTGTACCTGTGCTATAATTTTTACCATTTTATTTTCTTGTTGTGGTTAATGTATCCATATCTTTTACTGGCTCCTGTAACACAGGTTAATCATCTAGCACAGGAGTCAGGGACTTCACTGAATTGTATTCTTTTTCTTGTGTAAATAAAGCTATTTATTATTATTATTATCTAAAGAAAGGTGTCGTAATAAATTTATATTATATAAAAAAAATGTAGGAAAACCGATACTTATGATATAATACGTACCATGTTTTATAACTTCAGCACCTAGCAATTACACGCTAGACTACCTACATACCCTGACGTATTTATAAACCCTATTACACACATTAAACAAAGAGCAGCTAAGTGAGCCGTAAAATTATGGTTTTACCGTATTAACAAAGTGGGGTAGGCAGCAATTACAGGCAGTTCATCACAGTGGACAGGCCAGCACTGTGGTTAAAGTAATACACTTAGTTCTGACCTCGAGCTTCATGCTTTCATGTAACCAAATTAATTTGTATATGTCCTGTAGTATGTTTTCATTTCAGGAAAAATATTGGTTAAAGTTGTAAATTAAATAAGCATGCAATAAGTATAATTTTAAAATTAAAAAAAATCCCCGTCATATTTTTATTGCATGCTTCATAATTTTCCGTCGGGGTTTAAAACAACTTTTTTTATAGTGTGCAATAAAACATTTAGCATATTCTGTCTCTGTCATATAATCAAAGTCTTGTGTTTATTGTCCATTCTCCAGCCATAGTGGTTTTCTCGGAGAATGGACAACAAATGCTCTTAAAATAAAAATGAACACCAAACATTTTCACAACCGAATACTTCAATCAAAGTATCAAATTAACTCCTACATACAACCAAATATCGCAAAATGTCACAACATTTCCTCATAACACATCGCCTGCGCATTTGATCCCGATAACAGCCGATAGTAGCCGACCGCTCCCGAAGATTGATACGAATGCCGCCGAATTAATTGGCCGAAGGGATTCCTCTCCGAATATTAATTTGCTTGCATTAAAATAAGAATATTTATTTTGATTGAACACTCTTATTTCGTTTATTGGCTGCTTGTTAAATGGCAATGTTGATAAACGAGACTTTATCTTGAGATAAATTGGTAAAGAAAGGATTGTGTGATGTGTCTAATTGACTTATTTGGTTCTTATTAGTTAGTTAGTATTGACACGAGAGGAAAGTAACAAATTGTATTAAAATAATGGTAAAGAAAAGAAATAAAGAAAATACATTTATTTGTCACAAACCATTAGAGCACACAATATAAAAAATGGAAAACAAAACTTAAAACTAAATAAAAAACAGAAAAACAATATAAGTATGACATTGTGTGTCCTACGGCTTTTAATAACTACTAATTACTACGGCTAATTATGCAACGTATATTTTCGTTTATTCAGCTGCTTTAGTGAATAGAAAAGCAACTTAATTTTCTTAGCTGTTATTTCCTTAAATTTGAAAGCATCTTTTCATGCCACTTTATGAGGTTTATCCGTAAGCAAAAGTATGCGTGGAATTTTCACGTCCATTGCAGTGATTCTGATCAATAATGGACCACTGAAACTAACCCCTTGGTGTTGGCCTGAAAACACGGACAGTCAACAATGAAACCGCTTTTTCCATTCAATGTAACAAAAAAACTTCACATCATCAGCCTATTAATGTTCCCACTGCTGGGACACAGGCCTCCTCTCTGTGAGAGGGAATGGGCCGTAATCCACCACGCGGGCCCAGTGCGGTTTGGTGGATGTCACATGTCTTCGAGTTATTCGTTCTAGGACATGCCGGTTTCCTCACGATGTTTTCCTTCACCGTTTTGAGAGCAGTGGTGATGAAATAATTTACACAAAGTAAAGCGCCTATCTGGGCTCGAACCTACGACCTACAACTTTTAAGTCGCGGCCGATACCACTGGGCCACCACTGCTTGTCAAAAACACTTAATAAGAGGCAAATTCTCTTTAAATCATCGCTGGCCCGAGGCGGCGATAATTTGTACGCGTCCTGCGCTTTACGACACGGCTATTTATCCACAACCCACTTTCTGTGCGAATCAATCATTGCTTTAACACAAAAATCATTGACATTTCCCCTGACGTACAAGCACACGAGCTCACCCGAGCACGGACGAGCACAGCCAATGTGTAAATCGCTACGAGAAAGTAACATGAATTATATCAGATAATCGATCGAAATTTCGCAGGAGATTGAGAAAAGGTTAAGCCCAAATTAAATTTTGATTTATGAATTTCAATTTTCCCTTCAATACGGTTTCGGTAACGGTTGCAAGTACTGACGCTCGGCATCATCGGAGTTTATGTATAACTGCTCTCTCTGCGACGCGTGAAATTCGAGCCATCTCTGTGGGTTTATCCGGCAAATGATTAACGGTTTTTGAAAGGTTGTGGTTATCCCAGATGTTCGTGTAGTGATTCTACGTAACCTTGCCCCTAAATCACAAAAATTAAAACGAAAGCAAGTTGCTGGGAGAAGGGTCCAACAGTTTAAATGGTTCGTGTAAGAATCGAATGGCCATTTGCTGACACACCATTCGAATGTTTTGAACACAAAACATTGTTACAACAAAACAAGGACTGTCAAATAGGAACAATAAGATTTAAAAGCGAGAAACACGTCGTCGTGGCCGGGACAGGCGAGGCACGGGCGCGGGCGGACCACACTACTAATGACTTAGCGAAACCAACCAGCTCCTTCCAAAATTAAACAAGGTAAAAAAGCGAACAAACGATCGATCACCGTTCCTCTCAAACAAAACACAGAAAAACCACGTGAAGCGATGTATGGAACAAATTAAAAGCTCAGCGTGAGGCGTCCTGCGGCCTGCTAGCCTGCCCGGTGTGGCTGCGGCACAAGCTCAGGGCAAATATTAAAGCTGTCAGTTTTGTGTAATTTGAAGGCTCGTTTTCGACTTATAAGTTATGTTATTGAATGTTTTGGGGGCATGTGCGCGCGCGCCGTGTGAACCGCCTTTACCTATAATGAGCTTCGAGCAAACACGAGAAAGTCCCTTTATTTTTATTAGAAAATTGAAATAATATCTATACAATCAGTATCAGACCCCTATAAATACCCCTAAGTGGCTCTTCAGACACGCATTGATATTCGATTCGTATTTAAGTATTTGTCCAACATATCGACTACAAACTGTGTACGCAATAAAAATACCATCGAAACGAGCTGTCATATTCTAAAATGCCACGCATTACGATAAAAACTGTTAGGTTGCTAATAAAACGTTGGAAGTGATGGGCGATGCACCGACAACTCCATTACTAGATACGACGCTAATGACGGCCGGCGACGGCGGCTCAGTTCGCCAAATTGGACTCAATTACTGAAGTGAGTTCTGAGATAGTCGCAGATGGAGTGATAGTGCGTCAGGTGGGTTGTGCCTGCACCGGCACTCGTCTTACATTCGGACACTTTTTCAATACAAAGGCAATAAAAAACCACTAGTCACGCACTAAATGCCTCCCCGACGCGACTCTCGAGGCGTCGGCCAAAAGAAACAAACAGAATTGTTAGAAGCGCACACTCATGCACCCACAAAATTATTTTCGCTTCGTAACACGTGTCAAATTTCAATTTTACTAACGTCGAAATTAACAGTGGGCGTAAACAGATTATTGATATTGTCGACGATAAAAAACTAATCGATGATCGCATAGAGCGCTCTCTTATTGTGAGGAAAAAACAGCTATTGTTAGGTGTTTAGAGGAATGATTTTTTCTTGACTTCGATTAAATGGACGCTAGTTTTGTTGAAAAAAAATTGACTTCATCAATCAGAGATGTGTTATTGGGTACAATAGTGCTTCTCGCAATCGCCACGTGGAATCTGCCGGTTCCTGGAACATGGCACAATTTTTCACTTTTTTAAATGAGATCAATTGAGTGACTTTTCAAATTGTACGATTATGTTTTGGTGCGATTCTATCAGTTTAAAAATTGGAGCCTATTGAATTTTGGACATATTCTAGATGTTTTGATGTGATTATTCCCAGGATGTTCCACATTCTCAGAGTGATATCAAGGGCAGATAATTGCGTATTCATTTGGTTTTTGAAATTAAACCTGCTCCAGGAAAAGTTGTTGCCTGTAGTAAAGGTTGACAAATCATTTAAACTTCATTCCACCCAAAATTCCTTACCTGATGAACTCTACACGCTATTTGATGAAGATCTCATATATAGATCTAATCTCACTATTTGAAAATTACTTTAATTTGTAATTATAAAATACTGCAGCATAAAAACAGTCAAATGAACAAAAACAAATATATATAATAACAAACATTTCAAGCAAGATGAATGTGCAACAGTTGCGGACGCGACGTGCGTGTGACTCGGACGCGCGGACGACAATGTGCGCAAAACATTATTAATTTTAATTAAAGCCTTCGTTAACTTTGATTAATTGAGGCGACGTTCGAGTACTGCCTGTACAGGCAGGCTCGAGTCAACAGCATGAGAACTTGTACGAAAGACACCTTTAGTAATGTTTTCACTCTTGCTTTGTTGCAAATATCCTACAATTTATAATCTACAGAAGTTCTTACACCTAACAACTGGGTTTACTTACTTTTTCCCTGTATTTGGTTGCTTACCCCATGGGAAGAATGCGTGAGTTTAAGTATGAACTCGTATGTTTGCCATAGCCCCGGTCGTCAATCGATACTTTTATTTCGTTAGGATTCTAATTCAACATCACACTAAAGACCATTCATATAGTACGAATCACTGTTTCGTCATTCAACAAACGAGTACACATAGCGCTGAATCATCAGTTACCAAGTTTTCCAATAAAATCCTGAACTTAAGTTTCCAGCAATTGTTTCTTTGAGAAATGATTAGCAATTATTCATTTACCAATGATACGTGCCTTTTCTCAAGGAATAACGTGACAGAAAATCGATTTAGCATTCCATTCTACCGATGAAAAAATGTAATACAAAAAACCGGCCATGTGCGGGTCCGACTCGCGCACGAAGTGTTCCGTACCATTATCGCAAAAGACGCCAAAAAAAACACGTTTGTTGTATGGGAGCTCCACTTAAATATTTATATTATTCTGTTTTTAGTATTTGTTGTTATAGTGGCAACAGAAATACATCATCTGTGAAAATTACAACTCTCTATGTCACGGTTCATGAGATACAGCCTGGTGACAGACAGACAGACAGACGGACCGCGGAGTCTTAGTAATAGGATCCTGTTTTTACCCTTTCAGCACGGAACCCTAAAAAGTGGAGGCTCTTATACAGCAGGTTTTCTAAAGAGACCCAGTTCGCTATCTTTATGGCTAAAACTTACGCAAATAGTGACAAGGTACGGTTGTCAATTGCGGCTAATAACCGTTATTACAGTATCTTAGTTATTTGCATTCTTATCTAGTTAATAGACCAGACAAATGCTGTACCTTCGTCTGATACAGATAGTTCCAATCAACAACGACTCAACATTACAAATTCATAAATTCTTTGTAGTAAGGAAAGTAACAATAATAGTAGTTTATGCAATGGTCATATTAAAACACGAGCGTAGGTTTATCACATGAGGCGAAGCCGAATTAAAAGTATTAATTAATGGTAAATAGTTTTATTTTACCTTTTATATGAATGATAATCTGTACTTAACTAATTTTCAAAACTTTTCTCAAATAATAAAAACTCTATGCGGCGGGCTGACGTTGGAAATGAAAAATAAAAAAAAATACAGGAAAGTAAAACGCACTAGTAAAAGAAGTGACACTTTCCGCACAGTTTGGCTGCTTGGAAAACGCTCTTTTCGAGGAAATGTATTGTATGATGTGATTTCCATGAGTGGTATTTTTATTCATGAGCGAGGGAATGGATAAATCGACACGAGTCGGAAATCATAAGACGTACACACGTACGAACGGACGTACGTACGTGTATTATACAACATTTTACTATGCATTGTGCGAGGAAATAAAACAATATATCTGAACCAAGCAAGTAATTAATAAAATGGCGGGCTTATTCAAGCGCGCTCAGCATATCCACAGATTAACTAATAGTTCCTCGGGCATATCTACTGCGCATGTGCAAATAGCTGTCACGTCGTAACGAAAAACGGCACGAGCAAAATATTCATTCTGCCTAACATATTTAATGAATATTTAAAATTAATTTATTGATCAAAATCAAAATCTAGAGTAATTAAAAACGCCTTTAATGAAGTATTAGTTTTATTTAACCTTTTATATGAATGATATAATCTGTACTTGACTAATTTTTAAAGCTTTTCTCAAATAATAAAAAGTCTATGCGGCGGGCTGAGATTGGAGTTAAAAATTAAACAAATAAAGGAAAGTAAAAAGCACTAGTAAAAAAGTGAGACTTTCCGCACAGTTTGGCTGCTTGGAAAACGCTCTTTTCGAGGACATGCATTGTAATAGTACATTGTGATACAAGGGTGGAAAGTAGGTTATTGCAAACGAGCTGTCATTAACAAGCCCGAGCCGAAAGCGAGGGTTTTTAATGACACGAGTTTGCAATAACCTACACACTCGTGTATCACACGACGTTTTTCAATACAGTTGTGAGAGACAGTAAAAACAAATCTAAGAATTATACTCCATAGGTTTAGGTAGTTAAAAAAGGGTAAACAAAAAAAAACACGTGACTCATAGATGCAAAACCTTTTATTTCAAATGTTAAAATCATATTATTTATAGTTTGTTGAAAATGGAGGTGATTCATTTCTCAAAATTATGAACATCCATTTCGGAGTGGTAATCACCATCACACTTAGTTGCTTGAAATATTAGTTCACCTCCTTGAACAAAACCACTTGATGATTCTGAAACATAGTTTTAAATAACATTCAACAACTAATTAATCATTATATTTTCTTATAATATGAGCATCTCACTTGTAATTTGACTTAAAATGTTAATTTATTATACATTGGCTGCCTCATTGGTCTAGTGGTTGCAAGCGCTACAGCTGAGCATGAAGTTCACAGTTGAATTCCCAGGTCGAGCAGGGTTATTGGGTTTTACTATCTAGAATTTTCAGTAGCTTTCTGGACTCTGGAGTTGTGCCTGGTTTATGGCAATAGGCTCGCTCCCTATTACATGGGACTTAAACATAACTGGCAAAATGTGGGGGTACCATAGGTACACCTGTGCCCAACCCTTCGGGGAAGCAAGGAGTGATTTAGTATTTTTACAATATATGATTTTTATCACAAGCTTATAAAATAAAATTATCATCTTGGTATTTCTATTAAAGGCTATAAAGTAATATACTTACCAATGTGGCCTAAAATAAGGTGTTTTCCTTTCCCGCTGGGATTCATTAACCCTGTAGACAAACCCTGCTTGTGATCCTCTTTACAGCATGTTATTGTATCTTGCCTTGTTGAAGATTTGGTGTCCTGCAAAAAACAATATTAATTAGTTTACAAGATATTTACTAAGGTAACTGTACAATATTTATTGTAAAACTTACAATCATACCTTCATTGACCCATGTTTCATCCAAACAACATATTTTCTTTCCGTCTATTCTATATCTTGCAATCTCATTTAAATACTTTAAACGCCATACTGCACTGTCTGGTTTGTCAATAAGCATACTCATGCTACTGCGTTTGGAGTATTTAAAGCCTAATTTCTTCATCAACTTACACAGTACATCTTTTTTTTATATTAGGTAGACTGTCATCATCATTGACACTTACCATAATTTTTTCAATAGTAGGCATTTCATTTGCAAAAAAAAACAATGTACTTTTCTCCTCACTGCAGCTAAATCCATATCATCGAAACTGTTGATTTTGCTTTGTTTTGTTGCTAGTGGAGGAGAAGACTCCACTCTATGCGATGTTTTGTATTGGTTAATAACCCTGTACACAGTTTGTACAGACATACCCATTATTTCACCAGTTTTTTGCACTATGTCTGTTTTTGACGGAAAACACTCTTTGGACCATGTTTCTTCTACATATTTAAACACATTTATCAATCTGTTACTCAGATTATGAAAGAGGTCCGGTTTTGAAGCGTTTCTTCTTCGGTTTCGGTCTGGCTAGTACCAGCCTCGGGTTCACTAATTTTTCCAAGATACGAATTCAAAAACCAATAAGGATAAATAACAATAACTAAATAACAAAAACAAAACAAAGAAACATGCTAATAATATCACAATTCAACAAAATCGAATCGAGAGCGCTGTCAGCGCTGTCAACAAAGGCGTCTGGTTAACCGACTAAACGTAATACCTGCCACTTCAGTTGCTAGACAACGCCACAGTTGTACTCTTCAATTTAGCAACGTTATCTAACTCGTTGTATTTTCTAAAAGGTTTGGGGAACCTGTCTTTTTAGGCTCTTTATTAAAGACAGATTACAAAATATTATATTTTATAATAAACCTAACTAAAAAATTGTGCTGAAGCAGATATATATACGAAAAGTAGTTTAAGAATAAATGATAAAGTTAAACATACTATAAAAAAAGAGGAAACTATCGTGTGATCGAAAATAAATTTAATTTTGTTAGAACGTATTTTTAAACAAGAAAGTGTCAACTATAAAAAACCCTTTTTACGATTTGTTTACACTTTTTTAACTACCTAAACCTTTAGAGTATAGATATGTTTATTCACAAAAAATTAAATTTTCAATATGGCGCGTTTTTGTAACTGGACATATTTTTTTACAAAGAAAACAGCCAATACAGCCTATTCGATTTTTGACAAACGTTGATGTGAAAATAATTAACTTAAAACTGGTAATTAAATATATTAAACAACTATTTAAAAAAATGAGAATTCAATGCTAAAACGTACGGAATCATTAATTCTTCCTCGTATAAAATCTATCCCATTTTATTCCATGTATGAAAAATCCTTGCTACTAAACTTTTTTAAATTGACTTATGGCGCGTTTTTGCAACTCGACATTTTTTTTTCAACAAAAACAGCCTATACAGCCTATTCGATTTTCGACAAATGTTGATGTGAAAATAATTAAATTAAAACTGGTAATTAAATATATTAAACAACCATTTAAAAGACTTTTGAGACTTCAATGCTAAAACGTACGGAATCATTCATTTTTCCTCGTAGAAAATCTATCCCATTTTATTCTATGTTTGAAAACTCCTTGCTACTAAACTTTTTTAAATTGACATTAACATTAAAAACGGGATATTTACCATGTTTACTGTTTGTCTGTCTGTTTTGTCTGTTTTTTTAATGTTAATGTTAGTGTTAGTGACCATGACAGTTTAAAAACTTTTTTAAATTGACTTATAAATTTAAAACTAAACTGCAAACATAATGATCGAGCTCGTAAACAAAAGCCACGACCGCGTACCAGAAAGATGCCTATGCGTAAGATTTAACTTTCGAATCATAATTATAGCCTCTGAAAGTACGCCATGTTTAACAACTGTATTGAAAAGTTATTTTATGATGCCGTTGTTTGAAGATCGAAGGAAAATGTTGCACTGTAATGGTATTTTTTTTATTTTACCCTTAAAAATAAAGTACATGTTAATACAATATTTTTTGAATTCATATTTGGAACATTACGTTGTGAGTGTAGATAAATTATTGTAAAACATCGTGACTAGTATAATTTATATATTTGCGAAAGCTATAATTACAATTTCATGGTTATTCCTTAGCGAACGCCCACAATATTTCCAAAATGTCGGTCAAATCATATTAAATGTTTGCTCAACGACAATACTCTATTTAAACACGAACTGCAACGTTTTTTCGCCACAATTGTTACCCTCCCGTAATAATGCTCTAATCATAGGTTTGACACCCCTATACCCTCACTAAGTCACTACTGAACCTTTCTGCCTACAATAAAACAACCAACGCAACCATTGCTGCTTCAGTTACTTTTCTTTTGTCAACCTTCTTTACAATACGTGCAATGTATCGCATATAAAGCGTTATATTCCTGTCGATAGTAAGGGATGCCTCAGGGCATAGACCAGAAAGGCCAGTGTTGAAAGCCGAGGCTCCTAATACGAGGATTGTGGGGTAGGCAGGGGTAATTACAGCAAATGTGGCGCGTTTGTGTTGACAATCCGACTCGGTTATCTCAAGCGTGCTGTTGTTAGAAGCAGAAAATAAGCTTCATTAGGCATATAAGCTACGGATTTTTCTCGATCTTTGCAATGTTCTTTGTGTAATATAGTTTGAACATACTTTTCGATATGTTCATTGCATCCCAGTAAGTTAAGCTCTTCGATACTTGGCAGTATCATTATGTTGATCAATGCCTACCAACTTCCTTTTCATGATTTATAGCGTTGCATTACCTGCACACTATGATAGTCAAAACGTTTGCTTGTAATCTATCTATCTTCATAGTATGCAGACTACTTTCTCAATATCTTCTTATTGTAGAAGTGAGTTGTAGAGTTTTTGGAAGTTTAATGCGCTGCCTAGCGATATCAACGCCTCCTCTTACAACTTTTCATAACGTTGTACTGTCACTTCCAGCAAAGCGTAACAAACTAAGCATTTGGTTGTGTCCTCTCTATCATCGTTGTCTTTATTTACCAATCTATCTTCTTTTATGAGCACCTGCATTATGCCTACTACGTAAATATATTATTTCATTACCAGCCCCGCCTCTAGGTTCTTTAACATCCTTCACCATAAACTGTACCTCCAGACACCACTTCCTCTCCTCAATTATAATTCATACAAATTAATCTCCGTAGCATTGCACCATCATCCTACCTGCGTATGTCATAACAATTGACAATTTTTCTCCCGGCCCACTGGCAGGATGCGCGCGCGCCGAGACAAAGGCATTAGCATACCGCACGGGGCGCGGGTGTGGCTGTATTAATCACGTCCCGCTCGTGCCTCGTGTCTGCAAATGATTATGAATTTGTTTTAAGTATTGGTTTATCTGTGGTGGGATTGTGCCTAAAGGATTTAGTCCTCTATGAAGTTAAAATTATGAGTTTGGGACGAACGTTCATTTCATTTAATTTATTTATTCACAAATTATTAACATTGTGTCGAATATTTCTCAATAGAGCTATCCAGGTGGTTACATTCTGGTCGGACAATATTGACAGGAATGGAAGAATTCTTATGTTATAGCGTGTCGAGAGTCAGAATTAAATTAGCACTTTCCTATCTAAAAATAATCTCCTCAATCCCTTACAGTCCGGCTTCCTTTCTGGTCATACTACCACCACAGCTCGTCTCAATATTACGGATGATATTTGGTCAATCATGGAAAGCAGTAGTCAGATTACTGATTTCCATGGTTGACCGTGTATCATATAGGTCTTAACATTGTTTGATTTTAATAATGCTTTTAATACTGTCGACTTCGATGTTTTGCTTGGCATTCTGCGGCATTAAGAGAGCTTAATATATCTCCATCGTTTATTGACTGGTTTCATTACCTGTTCGGTCCCCGGCAACGTGTATGGATTGGAGAGATATTGTTTTCCTGGTGCAGTACTTCTGCTGTGGTACCAAAGGATGGCGTTTTATTCCCTTTACTTTTCGCAGTTTTTATAAACTCAATCTCAAATGAACTAACTTCATTCTACCATCTTTATGCGGACAACCTACAAATTTATTCGCGAAATAGAGATCTGGCTCACATATGCGAATGGAGCAAAAGGTATGGAGTAATGGTTACCTCACAAAGACGCAGGTTATAGTGGTGGGCAGTTCTAGGATGGTTTCAAGAATCTACTGGACGACTCATCCCCAGGTTTTTTTCGATAATTCATTTCTTCCGTTCTGCGAGAAAGTTAAAAACTTGGAGATATTCATTGATGGGAACATCTCTTGGACTGCTCAACTGTAGAAGGGTAGGCGCAAGTTAAAGTATCTACAGCATCTTTGAGGAGACCACCAGGATTGTGCTTGTAAAATCACTTCTTCTACCTATCCGTGATTATGCTAATGCCAGTTATCTTGAAATTACTCAAGAACAACTCGATAAACTCGATAAATTCGGTTTGCGCAAATATGACAAGTTTCCGAATTCCGTGTGTAGCTCAAGTGGTTGCCAAAACGCCTTCGCCGGAATCAACATACTCTTTCCCTTTTTATGGTTGCGTACCCAAAGGGTAAAAACAAGACCCTATTACTAAGACTCCGCGGTCCGTCTGTCTGTCTGTCTGTCCGTCTGTCACCAGGCTGTATCTCATGAACCGTGATAGCTGGACAGTTGAAATTTTCACACATGATGTATTTCTGTTGCCGCTATAGCAACAAATACTAAAAATAGAATAAACATCCCCATCAACAAACGTGTTTTTTTTGCCGTTTTTTGCGATAATGGTACGAAACTCTTCGTGCGGGAGTCCGACTCGCGCATTGCCGGTTTTATATAATGTACTATTTTACTCCTTCCACCCCACTTTATCTTAAGAATCGTTTTCAGTTTTGCCGCAATTCCCACACGACATTTCTTAGGTCGTCAGAAAACTTACGTTGAAGTCGTAAGTTTTCTGATGACCTAAGAAATGTCGTGTAGCAAGTCAACGCATTGCACGACGTTTTTGGATAAATCTTTTACTGTACAGGCTACTCGTCTGTGGAATGCATTTCCAGATCCAACAAAATGTGCTCAATCGTTGCCTGTGTTCAAAAGATTCGCAAAGAAACATTATCTGTCGCTGTCTTCATCATAGCTTGTCGATTTCAAACAGATATTGTGATAGTGATTATCAATAGATTGTCGTCGATGTTTTGTATTTTTTTTATTTTCTTTACTTTAAGTATGTATGTATATGTTACAAAACTTATGTATTTATCTTTGTCTCTCTATCTAGCTTAGCTTATCTTAGCTTATGTATTTATCTATTATAATATTGCATTTTAGCACTGTTATTGTCATACCAATGACAGCCCTATTTCATGTCCAGGCAATTTTACCATACATACCAGGTTTCTTAGAAGAGATTCGAAATGCGAAAAGTCTATAATAGTAAGCACATTGTATGTGTTTTAGTTTAAAGTTTCTGTTTTATTAATGTATTTTATGGTGTACAATAAAGCACATAATAAATTAATAAATGTGTATCCAACTAAATTGACGTTAAGTTTTTTAAAAGGCAAACATTTAAATATCGTTTCTTTTCTATCCTCACTTTTTATTCTTTGATAGAACAATATCTTCGTCGAGTCATTCGAGATATTAAAAACTTAAATCAAATGTAACCATACCACACATTATTTTTAATAACCGTTTAAAAGTAATTTAAATTTCTAATAAATATTGCTACAATTTATTAGAAGTTTATTGTGTCTTAAGTTTTGAAGTAAATTCTATAGTGAACGTTGGTACTTAGAAACCTTTGAATGAATAGCAGTTACTAACTGATTCATAGACGTATGAAAGGTTAATACACGATGACGTCGAGTCATTATAGTAGGTACTCATAAGCTATGAATGAACGTCCATACATCCAATCTCTCATTCAAACATCAAATCAGTATCAAAAACATGAATGGTAAGGTTGATGAATGGAACACATGAAAGACTATTGATGTACGTATTATAAGCTACATTGCACTCACGCTTATTTATTTGAAACTTGACTTACAAACAAGCACACGAATTTCAAACTAATATATAAACCAATACGGAATTATTTTTATTATTCCGTCTGCATACCATAAAATTGTTAACGCATATTTTGCAAATTCTAAAACAGTTGCGGCATACAAATATGAATCTTAACGCCAAAGATATAAAGATTGATTAAGATGCAATATATTTCTGATCTGTAGATGTCAAATGTGTCAAGTCATCAAAATATGTACTGGGTGATGAAGATGATGTCTGATACGGAGTTACAACGGTTACAATAGGCGTTCAGAATCGATTTGAGATCTCCTGATTAAAGAAAGTGTTATAGGATTGTATCGATTGAAATATTGGAATTATTACAAGCTCTTAAGCTGTTGAGGTGCAGGGATTTGATTGAATCGGATCCAAGTCTAGTTAGGTGATAAAGAGATTTTGATTCATAAATTTTTACTAAGTCATTCACCATCGTTTTTGTATTGTTTCTTTTCCATTGCTAACAACATAGTATTAAAAACTGGCTAAGATTCTTTATAAAAGAAAAAAGTATCGTCGTCTTTATAATAACAGAGTACAATTGCCGCAAAAATTTTGATCCTTTATAAGATCGGGCTGTCATTAAAAATAATTCTTGTGAACTCTTTCATGCCTTTACAAACCTCATTGTTTATCGATCTTGCGGGCGTTTATTAGTTAAATTTAAGGGCTATTATGTTATCGGCGCTTTCGTCGTCGACAGATCTTTGTTCCCGAAAGTACACAGGAACAATATGGCCGCGTCTTGTGCGGCCCGACTTTTTGCCTTTGTCTCACGTTCACACCGCGTCGCCGCGTCGTCCAGTCGGACACGATGCACGAATCCATGGATGTATGTGAGTCATAGGTTAATGTTTTAATTTCTGTGCTGGCTTTGTATGTTCTTAATACTGGTGAAATGCTTTCTTGTTCTTCAGTACTAGCTTTATTGCTTTCTTTTTTACATCTTTATCATCTTCGCCCAAAACCTTCAGTTTTGTCATCAGTATTTTCCCTTGAACTTGAAGTTGTATGCTTTAAAATAATTTCGGGTTATATGCTTTATGACTTTACTTGCAAATATTTTTTCGACATAAAATCAATAACACATCATCCAAAATATGATTCCATTCTTAGCTGAAAGTGTTGGCTACGTTTTGTGCAACTGTAGGCGTGTCTGCGTTGTCGCGTCTCGAACAAAGACGTTAATTGTCGGTTATCCGCCGATAAATCCCGAAACCACTCATTACTCGACTATCGAAACGATGTTAATTGAAACTTTTGCTTTTTTATGCTCGGCTCGCGACGTGCAAGTGTGCTCACAAGTCACAGGTATGGCGCATTGTTACATTTTGGGCGAAATTGAAGATTGCTTTGTGATAATAACTGACTGTTTCATATCGAAATGCTGTTTTGATTTATTTCTTACTCTGGAAGCATTGTGAGGAGATGTAATTGAGGAAGTGCGTCAGTGAGGAGCCTTTGCGAAGTATATCTTGAAATTTTGACACGTATATAATTTTCTGCTCATTAACAGCACCAAGAACTTAAAAAAAACCTTCTAATTTAAAATCATTCCATTTCAGATCTTAGAATCATGATACAGAATCCAATTAAACCCACACTGCTCACATCACTCCGGCTACAAA
Source organism: Orthosia incerta (assembly GCA_948252205.1). Taxonomy (NCBI): domain Eukaryota; kingdom Metazoa; phylum Arthropoda; class Insecta; order Lepidoptera; family Noctuidae; genus Orthosia; species Orthosia incerta. Next base: position 32,671,223 of record OX411746.1, read on the forward strand.
CACCCGACAAAAACTACAGAAATAGCAGCATATATCATTCTCACCTCCTCAGCAATCGGACATTGATTTATATAGATGCTTTATTTGATTCGATTGTATCATCAGATTGTCATAAATCGCCCCCGCGGTTCCCCTCCGATACCGATATATTTCCCGATACGGCCCAAGTTTTCCTGATGTCATTATGTCTGTGTTAGTGATAACTGAATCTGAGGCAGTATTAAGGAAGTGTTCTGTTGTTGCTGTTTGATGTGCGTTGATAGTGTTGTGATTTGTGCCAGATTTGGAGAGTTCGATTGCACATCATAAGGTTATTATTATTGAAGAAAATGTATCAGCTGCCTGGGTTTTGTAACTAGCTAGCATCAGCGAGACATGTAGGGCCATATTTTATTGTTGTTTAGGAACATTAGTAACACAGGTTTTCTTGCTATTAAAACATGAAACATTACATCAAACAAACGGTGATCGCGATCACTACATTAATCATTTCCATCATCCCTCACATTTGCAACCTGTCACTCAGGCAATTCTCCGAAACAATATATTGTAAAAAACATTATTTAACAAACGCAAACAACGATTTCTCCGAGTTAGTTCCACGGCGTGTTCCGCAATTCATCCCCATCGCGTCATGCCGTTCCCTGACCGCGGCCACATTTTTTCTTGTCCAAATAAATTAATACAGGCGTCTTGGGAGCCCTCTACCCGGCGACTTGTCAAATTAATTTCTTCTCGCAAGACAATTTGTCTGCCGCTTGAGGGCAGCGGAAAAAACTTCGGTATCGATTGCTTGGCGATTAGTCAAGGGGCAGACCCTAGTCGAATTGGTTCACGAGCAGCTTGGAACACAATCGTTTTAACAAGATTTATATAGCGTTTTGGATCATTGTTCATTGAAATAGATTGTTATTTTTAATCATTTAAATGGAACCTATTAAATCAAAATGACGAGCATTGCCTAGATCATCTACGTTTAACGAATATTGAAGCAAATACGCACGCTGACATTCCTCCCGATATCGCCATTTCCACTGAATGCCGCCCTCTGAAATCCACTATCCCCAATTTTCTCAGTTCCGTAAAATTTGCATAAAAACTCCGACATCTATTCCGGAGGGCTGTCAACCTGCGAGGCTAAGACCTGTCCTAGGGAGATCAGGAACTGAAACGATCACAGAGATCTGAGCTCGCAAAAACTTTTTATAGGTAATAAAATAAATAGGCGGTCGTCACGCACGGCCGCATCCAAGCCTCCATTGCCGCCCAAAATTAAAGTGCGCTTTTTTGAAAGCAGCAATCTCCTCGGTCACAGTCGATAAAACCGCTGCGTGCCGATTGCGGTCTTCCCGAGTTACGTGGAACTGACGCTAAGGGTACGGGCTAATGCTGCTGCTGTTTGGATACACGATTTTCCTGTTTAACGCTGAAATTTGACTTTTCCTTTATGGACATACTTTTGCAAACGATTAGACTAACCGTTAGGGCAATCAAACTTAATCTACAGACACCAATAACATATAGGCCATTAAATTAAAACAACCATACTTCAATTTCAGCAGTAAGTAAATCTTCTTCTCACATCGACGCTAAGAAGAAGAATCTACCTACAATCAAAATACAGTTTGCCTAGAATTCTGCTACGAGTGTGGGGCGTATCTACAGTAGCGTCGTTTAATTTCTGTAATTTCAAAATATGTGTGCATCATTTTGACCAATGAAGGACATCTTTCCATAAAATCTACAGTTGTTTCGAATCCTCACTATTGGTTTCCCAGACGTCCGAACCGCAGCGATTTCCCTCCCAGTCCGAGCGCATCTTTACTCCAGTTGGTATTGGGGATCGGTAGCGACTGCCGGGACCGCGGCGCTTCACAATTAGCTCCGCTAATGGCCAAAGAGTTATCTCCCAGACTCCCAGGAACCGCACACAACACGAATGAGAATTTACTTAAACTCACTGCAATTCTAACGTGTGCGGCAAATTGCTTTTAGAAATTAGAAAAGAAAATCTTATCTTACTTCTTATTGACTATCTTACTAATATTATGGTGACCTGTAATAGGTTCTAATTTAGGTAATTGCACCACGGGCACCAGAGTTTCATGACCATATGTTTTAATGCCAAATAAATTATTATTAAATTAATTATATAAAACATATGGAAGTTTTATATAATTAATACGGCCCTGGATGAAATGTGGCACATAGATCGATTAAAGTAGCACATACATTTTCATCCCGGTTTAATATTATGTTCCCTTGGGATAAGAAAACACTGTGAACGCGGGCGAAGCCGCGGGCCGAAGCTAGTTAGAAAATAATTTGCAAAAGGAAAAACGTTTAAATGTTTTAGATGTAAATGTAAGTGTTGTATGGAAAATAATGTTATGATTTTCCTTAAGTATAAGCATACGTACTCGTAATTGCACAGGCAAGTGGAATAATTATTGCGGTAATTTGCATCGCATCAACTTCTGTGCTGTTACTTTGTTTAGGAAACATCAATATTTAAAGAAAATTATAAAAAAATAAATTGCTGAACAATATATAGATAAGGTGCTGGCAGGATTTTGGGCAAGCTTAACTAGGGCGAAACGTTGATAGCTGAGTAGATGTGGCTGGATGAGAGAACTCGGAAAATATATAATTATGAAAAGTTTCAGGTCACAAATCCACTTTCAGATTTCCAAAAAGAACTCTTTACATGCATTGCCATTCATTTTCATTTGATCGGGTACGGCTTGACGCTATGACATAAACAGTGAACTGACGACTTTAAAAATATAACTTTTCACGTCCACAGTAACTATTCGAGGGGGAATAGAATAGAAAAACTTCCGAACAAACCCACAACACAGAACTCCAGCATGTTATTGAGAATAGTAAAAGAACGACCGCTGTGTATAAATCAAAAAGCGTGTCTGACGTGAAATGTGACGCGCCGCCGCGACGACGATATGTGCGGACGTCGTCAGTTGGCGCTGACAGTTGATATGAGCGCGATATTGTGGCGGCATCGGCAGTGGTTGTGGTGTGTAACCTGAAATGAGACTACACAAACACTAGGTTAGTGTCTGTCAGGGAGCGGTACATTTTGCTTGGAGTTGTGGTATTGGTTTTGACGCTGTGATATAGTTTTTTATTTGTTCTCTTTTCATTAAAACCTACTTTATCAATTCAGAAAAACCCAACTTAGTAAAAGATACAGAACATATTAATGTAGATAGATAGAATATACTTTATTGTACAGTAAAATAGTTACAAAGAAAATACATATGTAAAGTTAATAGGTAAGATGGCGTTCTTTCTGATAACATAAATATCTACCAAACAACCTTTGGGTTGACTGAAAGAACTTAAAATAAAAAAAAGGTGGTAACCGCAGAGTTGAGTCAAAATCGATTCAGCATCTCAGTCCTAAAACAGTTTATTTTCGTCTAAGATCGCCTAAAAGCCATTCAATTGCAATCAAAAGTTTAGATTGCAGTTATATCAGTCGTTATTAAAACTTGAGATACACACAAATGCCATAGAATAAAAAGCAGATAAAAACATTAAAAGACAAAATGCAAACCAATAAACTGAAAATTGCATCAGTGAAACAAACAAAAGCAACCAAAAACAGCTTGAACCAGAGTTAGACAGAAGTTGAACACACAACACATGATAAACCGCGGCAGTCTCGTTACACTGCGAGCCGCGTAACCGAGCCACCGCGCAGGGGTACACTGTGGGGGAAACTTCGCGACCCAAACACGACCATTTGGACCACAGCATGACAATTAACTGTGTTGCTTGACTGATGGTGCTACTGAAATTTAGGCTGCTGTAAAGTTGATAATTTTGATACTTGTGGATTATTTTGGTGGCAAGTCACCTGAAAAATTTAATATCTTAGTCAAAATTTAACGGTATTTAGCGAAACAAACCTGAGATAGGTACAGGTTTATTCTTAAGAAGAAGAATAAGCAAAGAGCAATAAATTTTTGCCATTGGATATTTTTTTTCACCTAGATAACTTGGTTAGGTATAGTTCTTTATCGTTGATAATCCTGTATACTATTATATAATAATGTAAATATTTATTGACGAATCTTACGTAAGTACATTTATGGCTAAGCTGGTTCGTTTTCTATGCATTATATTATCTAAGTCTTGATGAGACAGTTTCTTCTTCTCAAATGTAACTGAATTTATTTCGCAATAATAAATATTATGTAGGTATCTTTAGCATCAATCACAATAAATATGCACGAAGCCATATTTTACGAGTATCCAAAACAACTTAAGCTGTAATGCCTCAAATACGTTGCATTCCAAAAAGAATTGCATTTCTCGCCTTACAGTAGTTCCATAAGTCCGTCCACATTATCCATTCCGTCGTATCACGTAGTTCCTCCATCCATCACGCCGATCATCACGGCGCGGCGTTCTCCTGCGTTCTCCGTGTTCTACGTGTACGCGGTGTAGTCGGACCCAATCTCCCCATTGTCCCCTTCCTTTATTTATAATTTGATTTCAACAAGCTGTCGCCGCGTAGAGGTACCTTTTGTGTGTACTTTCATTTTAATCAAATTTTGATTTTGGTTTTGAATGGGTGTTCAAAGTTGTATTTTGGCTTTTGATTTGCCAATTTTGTGGGGTTGTAACTATTTCTATTTCTTGTACTGTAGATGCAAATATTTGAATAAGTACTAATTTGTGGCCTTAGAAAATGTTTTGAAATTTTGAAGCGAACTATCTTTAACTAAACTTCTTTCATCTTAAGAACCTTTACATAGTGCTATTAGTAAATAGTATTCACAAAGTTATAACTAATGTACTCATAACTCAACTTATCTCAACTACTTAGTTTCTAATCTACCTACGTAGTTCTAGGTATCTTGCAATAACCAGACTTTTTTGCATCGTAATTAAATCAATAGATCTAATCATTAATATTTATTTTTAACTCACACAAAGTTGTCCGTGGAGGAGGAGCTCGTGGTTAAATATTAACAGCCGCACGGGTCGATCATCAAGGTTAAGCAACGCTTGACGAGGTCGGTCCGTGGATGGGTGACCATTTCAATATACCGAGTTTCCTCCGTGCCTCGGAAAGCACGTTAAGCCGTTGGTCCCGGCTGTCATTTGAAGATCTTTGACAGTCGTTACGGGTAGTCAGAAGCTTGAGATCTGACACCAGTCTTGCCAAGGGGTACCGTGTTACCACAGAAATCTTACTTATTATTAAGATTTCTGTGCGTGTTACCCAGTTACTGGGTTGTGGAGGTCAGATAGGCAGTCGCTCCATGTAAAACACTGGTACTTAGCTGAATCCGGTAAGACTGGAAGCCGACCCCAATATAGTTGGGAAAAGGCTAGGCAGATGATGATGATTACAAAGTTGTCCGTGACTAATGTAGCAAAGTAATCATATTATTATTAATCAAAGACAATATTGTATTAAAGACTCCTTCTACAAGAACGAGTTCTTTTTTCTTATTTTCTTTTAAGTATTCTTCGTTTATAAGTATACTTCGAAATCATTTTGGTTCAATTTTTAAATATTCTTCGTTTAAAAGTATAATTCGAAATCGCTCTCATTCTATTTTTAAATGTTCTTCATTTAAAATTAAATCGCCGAAGCATGCAATCCACCCGATGGCTCGTCTCGTCTCCTCAATCAGCCAGGGGTGCCACAACGAGTAAATTAATTAGCCACGCGCCCGAATCAAGGAAACAATAACCGCAAACAGAGGGCTGCGGTCGCAACATTTGTGTCAATACCTTCAACCCTTATATTGTCAACGGGATGAAATTAGACAGCCCTGTACAAGGGATATTGCGTTAGATATTGTAACGGTTAATAAGTTTGAAGAGTGGTAGTTATATTGATGAATTGTTATGAGTTTTGACTTATAGGTTTGAGTCCAATGTGATATGGTATATCCGATTTTCATACGTCCCACCATTTAGAAAACGTAGGTTTTTGAAATGATGATAGATAGCTAATTGTAATGTGGAGTTTTCTAAAAGAGATCGTATTAAAACATATCCTCCTGTTGTGCTCGTAGTCAGATAAATTGGAATAATTACTACTCCTCGATAGCGACTTATGTTGAGAAGAAACCCACACCGCTCGCTGTCTTAAAACAAATTTGCTTACCCTATATTTTTTGCTAAATCTAATGGCCAATCTTATTTCCAAATGTCCTTAAAGGTTTTCGGCCGTTCCCTACGCGTTCTGTAAATTTTTCGAACATGTTCACATTATGGCCAGGATTACGGTTAATTCGGCGTGTCGACTTTAACGCGGTCTTGTATTGGGCCCATATGGCGTGTTTCTCCCCGATCTCCCCTGCGTACTATGGCGATATTATTGGCGGATTAATTATTAATCTCTTACTGTATCGAAAATAAATCAACGAAGATTGGTCACATCGGGTAGATTTTGGAAAATAATACGTAGTTGGTGTTTGCTAGAGAACTGCAAAAAAAGCTTTTTATTGTAGCGGGAAGCTTAAAGTTGGATTTGGGAAATCAAATGTCAAAAGATTCTAAAGGTTTAAGTTTCTGTACTAAATACAAAATATAAGATTACAATTTTGATAACTTTACATCCTATCCAAATATCTGTGGGGGAAATCAGGCTGTGCTTTATGTTTAGTTGTATCAATTTATCTAAATGTGATTTCACATTCAACATGCTTTGCAGTATTAGTAGCATAGTATCATTTTCTTCATTTGTGGTTGTTTACAATTTATGATACTTTTAAACTAGTTCACTCATTTATTATTTCATCAATGAATTTCATCAGATTTTTATCAAAAGGTCTAACTCCATTGATCTCCAGTACAACAAATCTTCCCTAATACTCCACGTTTAAGAGAGATTGACACGACACACAAATTCAAGAGCGCAAACTTTACTCTGCCACCAATTTACAACATTCACCCTATCAACCTTTAATCCATTGTGATAAGATCTAGTTTCCAAGTTTATAAGTATTGGTTAAATGGTTGAAACTCAGCAGTTTTTGAATACGTCTCTTGACTGATGTTTCGCTGACTATGTTTTAGTGAACTAAAAGGGTAGGTATGTGCTTATATACACTAGAAACTGACATATTTTCCTTTCGAGCTTAGTTCAGTGTGCTTATGCCGAGTTTTTTAACGTACTCACTAGTGATAAAGTAAACGATCTTGTTCGCGACGAAGCGTCATCAACCATACTAAATGGTTCATAGAAATTGAAGTTTGTATGTGTAGACATGTCTGCTTACCACGGCGCGCCACCTGATACTAAAATGAATTTTAGAGGCACGTTTATATTTATACTAAAATTTTACCTACATTTTTTGAGATAGTAGTATAATGTTTTTAGTGTTTGTCAGTATGTTATAGGGTTCAATAGTTCACCCTTAATAGAGTAAAATCATTAGAAAGCATACTGATAAGAGTTATCATAGTAAAAAACATAAATTTCTGTCATACGATACGTCTGTGCTTGACGACGGATTAGTTCCGAATGGCCCGTGAGAGGGAACCACACGATATATATAGTTTTGGTGGTTTTTGAAAATATTATGGTAATTAAAATCATGTTTTTAAGGGCTTATCCTATGTACTGGACATGAAATCAGTACATAATGATGAAACTATGTGAAGACCACATAGTTTCTGCTATGTAAATAGGAATATTGACTTGATATCTCAAACACCAAATATATGGTTTTAGGTCATTTTAGGGTATATGGGGGACCTAGACCGAGACAGGAAGCCTATATACACCTCATAGTTAGCGTAGTCTTTTATATAAAGCCCATTTACTTGAGATATCAAGTCAGAATATAATAGAAAAACTGCTGTTTATCTGGTTTTTGGCAATCGCTTACGGTTTTAGGTGCCCTAAGTACCTAGAAACATATAGGTGTACTGGTAAAAGTACTACCATTGGAAAGCTTGCTAAAAGGGCTTCCAGGCGGTTTCTAGATGGGAAGAATCGCTTGGATAGTCAACGAGATAAGCAGTCGTGAAAAATGTAAACAACGTAAAACGTTGAAATTTGTAGACCCTTCAGGTGGAATAACTCCATGAAGGGAATAGATGTACTCATGGTGTAAGTACTTTCGGATGGCTTGCTGGACTAGCTACCAAGCCATCACTTTGGAGCGAAAATCGCTCAAGTAGTTTAAGTACAATTCCAGAAAATAGGTTTCTGGAAATGTAATTTTTAGTCAGTTTTTGGCATTCCCCGGGACTATACACCCCTGGGAATTCCGAAAATAAGGAATTTTTGGGGACCTCCCGATGGCCCGTTAAACGCACCATCGTGTCGTCCCAATCTTATTAGTGTTTTTATATCTAATTTCTCTGATAGCTGGGCGCAAAGAAAGTGACCAGCTATCAAATTTGTACATATCAAGGCACCTTATGTGCATATGACCTAGATAGACTTACATAAACACTAGAAATGTAAAGTGTGGTCTATTGGCTACCAGAATCCCCATTATAGGCGGTGATTGTCTGGTTAGCCTAAGTAGGAAGTCCTAAAGTCGGTGAAATGACTTAGGAATTTATAGATTCGTTACATAAGGGATGATATCCCATAGAAGATTCCCGAAAATAAGCTTTTTCTAGACGTCAACAGACAGCCTGCTATTGGCACCAGCAGGTCAACCCAACCTATAGATATCCTTAGGCTAGGTTAAAAGCTATTAAGGTTTTAACTGGGAAATAAAGGGAATTGTCCTTTTATTTCATGGAAATAGTCTAGGGAAGCTATCAATACCTGGAAATTAGGTATATTGATTAGATACATAGATAGGGGCGTTACTGTGTTACAGTACGAAGGAATCCAGCTATTGATAGCACCATGGAAGGGGTGCGGTAACCCTATTTACCAAATATGTATAAGGGTTTTTTACATAAATAAAAATTATTTTCGGCGAGAATTTGCGGGGCTCTCAATAATGGCACGATGCGAGGGTATAAAGAACCCCCGGGCCCAAAATAGAATTTGTAGTCATCCAAAGCTAGTCGCTTGTACTTGTCTTAGTAAATAAGAAGTAATTCTTATATAGAATCACGTCTCAGAAATTGTTGAGAGCCCTAGAATCGTGCCGTGTACTGAATAACTTAGTGTTTCATTTAATTCATCAACTTCAACCCTTATGAAGACATCCCTTTTCGATCCTGTCGAGCTGAACCTCGGAACCTGGACACCAGGAGTGCTGATCCAGAAGTAGGCAACCCAGAATCTGGAAATAACTCAAGTACAGCCAACACATCGTTGAATCGTTAGAGTCGATTTGCAACCCTACGTCACTGCTGCAGCTAGGCATCCAAGAACCTTTGTTTTCGTTGATGTGGATGGGGCGTTCAGCGGCAATGGCCAGAAGGTTTACGCCCTTCTTTTCTCGGGGCCAGTGAACACGCTACGTCCTGCACATTTAATGGTCCTATCGAGCCGAATTTTGGAGCCTGGAGAGCCCCAGGACGTCGGGAACAGCAGATCCAGAAAAAACAACTGGGTGCCTGCATATTAAGTCGGCTACGTGCAACACAACGTTGACCCGTTCGAGCCGAAATTCGAAGTCTGGAGCGCCCCAGGACGTCAGGAAGAAACAGTGGTGGAATTAATTTTTCGAATTTTGGAGAAATTAATTTCACAAATAAACCAAAAATCGACGTGCACTGCAGGGAACAAGTCCTACGTGCCCTATTTGCCGCTGGATTCAAGAGGTAAAATTCTGGAGACAGTTATTGAAAATACCCTATTTTTTCAATAATTGTAAGAAAATAGAAGAAATTTTCTGTGAGCCGCAAAATGCTGTATGAAGACAGATGCGCATCCTTGAAGCCCCAAGAATAGTTCCTGAAGACTTATCGCTGAAAACTACCCTATGTTATCAGTGATTTGTTCTAGAACTGAACGCTTGTTTATTCAACCAAGAATACTCGTTCAGAAGATTGGATTACGTCTTTGACGCGGAAGAATAGTTCCTGAAGACTTATCGCTGAAAACTACCCTTATGTTTTTAGCGATTTGTTTAAAAAACGAGCGCCCGTCAGAAAAATACAAGACGTGCGTTTAGAAGGCTGATGTGCATCCTTGATGATTGAAGAATAATTCCTGAAGCCTTATGACTGAAAACAACCCCTATGTTTTCAGGAAAATTTTGAAGACTGAATTTTCGTCAGTGAATGGAAGAAACGTACTCTGAAGACTTAGATACGTTTCGGATGTACTGACTATGCGGTTCCTGAAGCACTATCACTGAAAATAACTTTGACGTTTCGGTGATTTATTTGAAGATTGAATTTTCTTCAATCAAGCAAGATACGTGCTCTGAAGATTGATGCACGGCTCTGATGCTTTGGACAAGCAGTTCATGAAGCATCACCACCGAAAAGTAACCTTGACTTTTCGGTGATTTAGAATTTGATTGAATTATAGTCAATCAAATAGAACATACACGTTTATGGGAAAAATAAACTTGTATAGCAAATGCCTGAAGTTTCCTGAAGACTTATCACTGACCGTAAGTTTTTAGTGATTTTTATTTGAAGATTGAATTATAGTCAATCGAAGTGGAGGTTAACTTCTGGAGATCGTCGGTTTGAACGCTGAAGCCCGGAACTGGGACTTATCTTTGAAAACAAACTTCGAGTTTTCAAAGGAAACCAATAGAAACTGATCAAGCGGTTTCTACCAGAGTAACCAGATTAGAAGGAGCTTCAGACACAACATTGAAACCTTCTCAGAAAGAGAAGATTTCCGAAGAAGACAGACGTACAGCGATGCCGATGACTACCCGGGGTGACGCCCGTATCGGACATAGCCGTCCGCCGTCATACTCGGCCGCATATGGAGGCCAGGCGAAGACACGCTGGGTTTCAACCTCACACTCGCGCGTCTGCCTGAGGGTATCTTGGACAGAGAAGCGCCCACCAAGAGAGGTGCCCACCAAGAGAGGCACCCACCAAGAGAGGTGCCCACCAAGAGAGGCACCCACCAAGAGAGGTGCCCACCAAGAGAGGCACCCACCAAGAGAGGCGACCACCAAGAGAGGCGCCCACCAAGAGAGGCGCCCACCAGCTGAGATACACTCAGACAATGGCACCAACATGCACGGCGCCGACAGAGAGCTGCGACCCCTACAAATACAGGTCGTCGACAGCGTGCTGCGACTAAGAAGTCGCATAGCAGCTACGCAAGGCGTAGCTGAAGCAGAGGCTAGATGTTGACCTGGCATTACAATCTGGGTACAACATTTACGCCAACTTAAAGACGATAGCGTACCAAGATGCTATCCTGAAGATAGCGACGCTATTGAAGAAATAAATAAGAATAGCTCGCTGCGACCTTTACAAATTCAGGTCGTCGGCAGCGTGCTGCGACTAAGAAGTCGTATAGCAGCTACGCAAGAGGTAGCTGAATAAGTGATGCGCCCGCCTATATTACATGGCGACCATCACATAACGCAGCTGTACATAGACTGGACACATCGCAGTCTACAACATAGTGGCACCGAACTTACAATTAATGAGGTACGGCAGCACTACTGGGTCGCAAAGATGCGACCAACAGCGGAAGCGCCTGGGAGCGCCTAGTTCGTTGTGTAAAAAACACACTATACAATGTACTTACAGAAAAACACCCCACCGAAGAGGTGTTGTCCACACTGATTTGTGAGGCAGAGTACATTGTAAATAGCCGACCATTGACACACGTGTCGGTAGATGGTGATGATGATGAATCCATCACACCGAATCACCTTTTACTCGGTGGGTCAGCCAGACTACCTACACCTGGCACGTTCACCGAGCAAGATATAGACAGCAGGAAAATATGGCGACGATCACAGATCCTCGCTGATATGTTCTGGAGTCGCTGGGTCAGAGAGTACCTGCCGGAGCTCCAAAACCGGCGGGAGCCACATAGTAGTGGGCCCAGATTTAAAGTGGGTGACCCTGTCCTGATAGCCGACGGCCAGCTGCCCCGCAATACGTGGCCGCGAGGCCGCATTGTGGCCGTGTATCCAGGAATCGACGGAGAAATCCGGACCGCTGAGGTACGCACGCTTGGCGGTACCTTGAAGCGTCCGGTGAAGAAACTCGTCCCACTGCCCCAGTAACCAGAGATGCCAGAGCGGCGACCGTCCACTCGGTGGGCCTGGCTGGCAGCCGAGAAATGCCGTCCGTCGCTCACCGAAGGAATGCAGCGCCGCGCCGACAACACTTCGAGTCGACACAGCGAGTCGACACAGCACTGCACGGCGGGAGATATGTTCGCGACGAAGCGTCATCAACCATACTAAATGGTTCATAGAAATTGAAGTTTGTATGTGTAGACATGTCTGCTTACCACGGCGCGCCACCTGATACTAAAATGAATTTTAGAGGCACGTTTATATTTATACTAAAATTTTACCTACATTTTTTGAGATAGTAGTATAATGTTTTTAGTGTTTGTCAGTATGTTATAGGGTTCAATAGTTCACCCTTAACAGAGTAAAATCATTAGAAAGCATACTGATAAGAGTTATCATAGTAAAAAACATAAATTTCTGTCATACGATACGTCTGTGCTCGACGACGGATTAGTTCCGAATGGCCCGTGAGAGGGAACCACACGATATATATAGTTTTGGTGGTTTTTGAAAATATTATGGTAATTAAAATCATGTTTTTAAGGGCTTATCCTATGTACTGGACATGAAATCAGTACATAATGATGAAACTATGTGAAGACCACATAGTTTCTGCTATGTAAATAGGAATATTGACTTGATATCTCAAACACCAAATATATGGTTTTAGGTCATTTTAGGGTATATGGGGGACCTAGACCGAGACAGGAAGCCTATATACACCTCATAGTTAGCGTAGTCTTTTATATAAAGCCCATTTACTTGAGATATCAAGTCAGAATATAATAGAAAAACTGCTGTTTATCTGGTTTTTGGCAATCGCTTACGGTTTTAGGTGCCCTAAGTACCTAGAAACATATAGGTGTACTGGTAAAAGTACTACCATTGGAAAGCTTGCTAAAAGGGCTTCCAGGCGGTTTCTAGATGGGAAGAATCGCTTGGATAGTCAACGAGATAAGCAGTCGTGAAAAATGTAAACAACGTAAAACGTTGAAATTTGTAGACCCTTCAGGTGGAATAACTCCATGAAGGGAATAGATGTACTCATGGTGTAAGTACTTTCGGATGGCTTGCTGGACTAGCTACCAAGCCATCACTTTGGAGCGAAAATCGCTCAAGTAGTTTAAGTACAATTCCAGAAAATAGGTTTCTGGAAATGTAATTTTTAGTCAGTTTTTGGCATTCCCCGGGACTATACACCCCTGGGAATTCCGAAAATAAGGAATTTTTGGGGACCTCCCGATGGCCCGTTAAACGCACCATCGTGTCGTCCCAATCTTATTAGTGTTTTTATATCTAATTTCTCTGATAGCTGGGCGCAAAGAAAGTGACCAGCTATCAAATTTGTACATATCAAGGCACCTTATGTGCATATGACCTAGATAGACTTACATAAACACTAGAAATGTAAAGTGTGGTCTATTGGCTACCAGAATCCCCATTATAGGCGGTGATTGTCTGGTTAGCCTAAGTAGGAAGTCCTAAAGTCGGTGAAATGACTTAGGAATTTATAGATTCGTTACATAAGGGATGATATCCCATAGAAGATTCCCGAAAATAAGCTTTTTCTAGACGTCAACAGACAGCCTGCTATTGGCACCAGCAGGTCAACCCAACCTATAGATATCCTTAGGCTAGGTTAAAAGCTATTAAGGTTTTAACTGGGAAATAAAGGGAATTGTCCTTTTATTTCATGGAAATAGTCTAGGGAAGCTATCAATACCTGGAAATTAGGTATATTGATTAGATACATAGATAGGGGCGTTACTGTGTTACAGTACGAAGGAATCCAGCTATTGATAGCACCATGGAAGGGGTGCGGTAACCCTATTTACCAAATATGTATAAGGGTTTTTTACATAAATAAAAATTATTTTCGGCGAGAATTTGCGGGGCTCTCAATAATGGCACGATGCGAGGGTATAAAGAACCCCCGGGCCCAAAATAGAATTTGTAGTCATCCAAAGCTAGTCGCTTGTACTTGTCTTAGTAAATAAGAAGTAATTCTTATATAGAATCACGTCTCAGAAATTGTTGAGAGCCCTAGAATCGTGCCGTGTACTGAATAACTTAGTGTTTCATTTAATTCATCAACTTCAACCCTTATGAAGACATCCCTTTTCGATCCTGTCGAGCTGAACCTCGGAACCTGGACACCAGGAGTGCTGATCCAGAAGTAGGCAACCCAGAATCTGGAAATAACTCAAGTACAGCCAACACATCGTTGAATCGTTAGAGTCGATTTGCAACCCTACGTCACTGCTGCAGCTAGGCATCCAAGAACCTTTGTTTTCGTTGTGGTGGATGGGGCGTTCAGCGGCAATGGCCAGAAGGTTTACGCCCTTCTTTTCTCGGGGCCAGTGAACACGCTACGTCCTGCACAGATCTCTTATGTCAAAATGTATACAAAAAATAGGTTTCTCCTTACCGGCCCCAGACGACGCTTACCTAATTTAAATACAATTTAACGTTTACGTTGACGCGATTGAACGTGAGTAAAAACTCGCACTAAGGCCTCTGGTATGACTTTTCGTAACTGAAAAATCTTTTACGATCAAATACTGCATAGACCGATGGATGGAATGTATGAAATATGCCTAGAAAGGGCAATAGAGCAGAAGAATGTTGCACTGATCCCAAATAAATTGGGCAAAGGACAAGAAGATGTGCATGTCTGTTGATACTGGCTTTCAGGAGTTGCAGTGGTTTGGGAATAGTGCGGTGGGTCAGCGCAATAAAAAAAAATGTGCATGAAGAGAGAAACCGGACGCGCCGGACTTCAACCAAAATCTAGAAAACTGCCTAATTATGCTGTATTGAGCTGTAGAAACTCTGCAAACATAGTTGGTAAAAACAATGGAAACAATATCTTTCATCGGCATGTGAAAACAAATTTTTGACACGTATAATTATGTCACTAAGCTGATAATTTTATGCCAGTTTTAATTCCTTGCATCATCTATACTTTGTCATTTACCTCTCATTAAAGTTTCCTTAATAGCACAGAAATCAGATGGCATTCTGAAACGTGACAATTATTGGCTTCTAATGTAAATAATGAAAACCAGTTCCTTCATATCTGCGCAGTAAATATTCATAATAAACAGACTAGAGTTGCCCCACAATAAATAACGAATTATAACTTATTCAACGATATAACTGCACGTGTTTCGATCACTACAATTAAATAAATAACATCTTATAAGGGAACGATAGAGGCAGAAACGTTATTTTATCTTGAAGATAAAGATACTGGTTACTTTGATGTAATAGTACGACTCGTTCTATTAAGAAATTACTAATCGATGTGGAAAACCAGTACTTGGCATATTTAATCTGTCATGATTTAGTGAATGGAAAATAAGAGCAATCTAAAATAAAAAAGTACTAGATTTTTTTCTTACAATCAGATTTTTTCCAGACGATAGGCATAAATCAAAGACACGATGCTGAAACCAAATCCTAAAAAAATACTTTTTTACAAAAAAAATTGTCTTTGGTTCTTCTTTTTTTTTTCGTTTTTCGACACCGACTTCCGAAACGAAAATCATTTTGCACTTTTTAGCTGAAGTCGGTTATTTTTTTTGTGAAAAAAACTTTTATTTCTCGCATTTTAGTTTTAGTATACTATCACTAAAAAGTGAGCTGTAAGCAAGTTGTAGGATACCTACAGGATTGACTAAATACCCATAATATCTCAATTTACACATTCGAGCTGTTTATTATCGCTATGGATTTAGGTTGTATGTTCCACGTCTTAAAAACTGCTGAGCCAATTTGGATGAAACTTGCTTTATTCAGTTGAGAGATACCTAATACAATAAAATAAGATTGGTCACGATCCAATTGGGAGTTTCGGAAAAATGCGTGGACAAACATACTTACTTACATAAAAACAAACATACATACATATCTAATCCCTATAATGAAATCCTTAGTGTTACTTACAAACGTTACCGCAACTATTGCAATAAGCAACTAAAGAAACTCAAATGTAACTATGAAAAACAATTACTTGAAAAATCGATTAAAAACTCAAAATGCCTTTGGAAAAACATTAAAAATATTACTCACATAAAACAGACTAAAAACAATAACAAACAAACAAACTTGAAAAACTTCTTAACATCAAATCCACTGAAATGGAATCAGTCGCCCATGTTAATATTTTTTTTCTTAAGCATAGGAGCGGGTCTTGCTAGTGACATAACACCATTAAGTCCCACTCAAAATTTATCTGACTCCCATTTTCATTCCAGTCCCGGCTGTCATCCTTTTTCCTACTGAAGAGAACTTCGAAGTTCTCATGAGTTTAAAAACGGATAGTGCTCCTGGATGTGATCGTATTCCAGTTAGCTTTCTCAAACTGGCTAGACAATACTAATTCCGATAATTTCACAACTGGTTAACACTTGTTTCAGGAGGTGGGTGTTCCCTACTCTCTTGAAACAAGCAGTCATTACGCTTTTACTCAAGGGTGGGAGCAGAGAGGATGTCAATAATTATAGACTGATCTCCGTCCTGCCATCACTGTCCAAAATACTAGAAAAGCTTATAAATAATAGATTAACATACTACCTTAATACGTATAAAATTTTATCAGGCTCTCAATACGGTTTTCAATCGGGTAAGTCAACACAGGATGCTGTACTGGCTTTAACTTCTCTATTCACTGATCAATTGGAAAATGGAGGAAGATGCCTAACAGTATTTTTGGACCTTAAAAGGCGTTTGACACTGTCTCTGTTCACACTCTTTTGCAAAAACTAGAAAATATTGGAATAAGAGGCATCCTTTTGGATTTGCTTCAGGATTACCTGAGTGGGAGAAAACAGAGGGTTAAGGTGGGGCAATTTGTCTGTTTTTTTTTTTTTTTTTTTTTTATTTGTGATGGGTTTGCTCTTGACTCTAGTCTAGGTCAAAGGTGACAGAGTCGACGATGGAGTGAGCTTACCCAGAAGAAGCCTGTTCACTCTAACTTTGAAGAGATTCGGGTTGAATGCGTTCGGAAACACTGACGCAGGTAGCGAGTTCCATTCATTCGCTGTGCGCATTATGAAGGATGTTTGGAAGCGTTTGGTGCGAATTGGTGGAATGGCAACAAGGTAAGGATGATAACTTGCAGTACGTCTAGATGTCCGATGGAAGAAGGGGGCTGGTGGGATGAGGTCGTGGAGTTCTTCGGCACACTCACCGAAGTACAGTCTGTAGAAGACCGACAAGCAGGCAACCTTGCGGCGATGAGCCAAGCTGTGAAGCCTGGCACCCGCCAGGTCAACGTCGCCAATGAGCCTCCTGGCTCTGCGTTCCACCGAGTCAAGCGCGGCAAGCTGATATTTAGCTGAGCCATCCCAAAGGTGGCTGCAATACTCCATGCAGGATCGGACTTGCGCTTTGTATAGGGTTAAAAGCTGTCCAGGCGTAAAGTATCGCTTCACCCTATTTAGGATGCCTAGTTTTTTGGCCGCAATTTGGGCTTTGTACTCAATGGAGGCGCCAAAGTTGAGACTGGATGTCAACTCCATGCCTAGGAGCTCTAGCCGATCAGTCACAGGAACAGACGCACCCCGAAAAGTAGGAGTTTGATCGAAAAGACTCCTTTTAGCGGTAAAAAGACACGCCTGTGTTTTAGAGGCGTTAAAGGAGACCAGATTGTCATCACCCCACTGGGAGACAAGGCTTAAGGTCAAATCTGTCCGCTCCACCATAGCCTCTCTCAAGGAACGAACTTCATCCACGCTGGTTTTTGCGCTGGACAAGTATCTCTCTGAAACAGTACTGTAATCTGCGTACCCAACAATACCAGGCTGAAGTAGGTCATTGATGTGCAGCAGGAAAAGAGTTGCAGAGAGAACAGACCCCTGAGGAACTCCGGCATCAATAGCCATAAGGTCAGAGGAGCAGCCGTCAACGACTACTCGGATCGACCGTTCACTGAGGATGTCTGATATCCAGCTACAAAAACCAGCAGGGATGCCATAAGCAGGAAGCTTACTAAGTAGTCTGTGCCGAGGCTGAACTAACTTTCGGGGTACCCCTGGGTTCCGTCCTGGGGCCAACACTATTTCTAATTTACATAAATGACCTCTGCAATTTGAAATCTGACAACACTAAGGTTTTTTCATATGCTGATGATACTGCCATGGTAATAACGGGACATTCTTGGGACTCCATAAAAAGGAATGCTCAATCTGCCCTGGCTACCACTGCCCTGTGGCTGAGAAAATTTGCTTACCTTGAATACTTCAAAGTCTAGCTATATGTGTTTTACAATCGACAGTAGAACTCAACCTCGCCCCGAGTATAGTCTTAGAATACATAGCTGCCCTGGTATTACCATCACCTGCAAAATACTTGGGAATTATGCTTGACAGCAGATTGTCTTGGCACTCCCAGATTGATCTAATCGCTAGTAGAATCAGGAAGTTGATCTGGATTTTTAAAATCCTTAGACATTTTACTAGCCTTGAATTACTAAAAAAAGTCTATGTTGCTTTGGCACAGTAAATCATGATCTACTCTATTCCGGTGTAGGTGGGGGGTGCATCTAAAGTTTAATTCCTGGAGGTGGAACGTGCTCAGAGGATACTTCTGAAAGTTATGTTTTTTTTTAAACTAAGATTTCCAACAGCTACTCTTTACTCAATAGCCGATTTATAGCCGACTATTCGTGAATTGTATATCCTTCATGCTACTAAAAAAAACATAAGTCGCTTACAGTTGATCCCATACTATTAAAAAAAAGACGAAATGACACAGTAGCTAAAACACGTGCATGTTGAACATACTTCGCTAGACAACAATATTTAAATTAGTCTTCGCATTTATATAACTCCATTAATAAAATTCTTGAGATATATACAAAAACTACCTTGGAGTGTAAACAGATGGTGACAGAGTGGATAAAAACTCTAAATTATGTAGATACAGAAATTATGATTGTTCATATTATTAAGTAGTAATGTTTTCTATGTTATGTGTGCGCTTGTGTGTGTGTATATAATATATATAAAAATAAATAATGAATGTATAATAGTATATTATGCAACTAGTGAATAAAGGACGGTTTTAAAGCGAGGGCCATAGATGAATCACGAACAAGTGAAGGATTCTATCAACTGAATCACGACCGTAGGGAGTGGTTCATGATGGTTGAATCACGAGCATAGCGAGTGATTCAAGTGTTAGAATCCTGAGCGACGCGAGTGATTCATGGCCCTCGATATAAATCCGTTTTATTCAAGAGTTGCATACTATGTTTTATACCATGACTACGAGAAAAAGAAAGATTTAAGCGAAAAGCACAAGGAATAATAATAAATAAATGTTTTATTACCTTCAAAATTTACAAAAAAAAAAAAACTCAGGTTTTCTCATTTTTTGTAAATTGAAGCTGAGCTAGGTAACAGCATCTGTGTTTCAGGGGTCAGTGACCACCTCCGTTACGTTACATACTTATAATTAATTAAACACCAATGCAATTAGTATTAGTATTACAATACAAATAAGTATTCACTAAACATCCCAGACTAAAATCAAAATCATGAAAATCATTATTGAAATCCTAAATATTAACAAACTGAAAATTAAATCGATGAAAAAGTTTCGTCGAATATTCTTTGCACAAGGAGTTTGTATCGAGTATTTTAAGCGCAAGGAGGTTGTATAGTATTGAGATGGACGTCGAATATATATCGGTGTGTTCTATCTCTTTTTATTCACTGTTTTCAGTGAGTAAAATAAGCTTTTTAGAGGGGGAATGGTATAATAGTATATTATGCAACTAGTGAATAAAGGACGGTTTTAAAGCGAGGGCCATAGATGAATCACGAACAAGTAAAGGATTCTATCAACTGAATCACGACCGTAGGGAGTGATTCATGATGGTTGAATCACGAGCATAGCGAGTGATTCAAATGTTAGAATCCTGAGCGACGCGAGTGATTCATGGCCCTCGACATAAATCCGTTTTATTCAAGAGTTGCATACTATATTTTATACCATGACTACGAGAAAAAGAAAGATTTAAGCGAAAAGCACAAGGAATAATAATAAATAAATGTTTTATTACCTTCAAAATTTACAAAAAAATTGAAAACTCAGGGTTTCACATTTTTTGTAAATTGAAGCTGAGCTAGGTAACAGCATCTGTGTTTCAGCGGCCAGTGACCACCTCCGTTACGTTACATAATTATAATTAACTAAACACCAATGCAATTAATATTAGAATTACAATCCAAAGAAGTATTCACTAAACATCTCAGACTAAAATTAAAATCATGAAAATCATTATTGAAATCTTAAATATTAACAAACTCAAAATTAAATCGATGAAGAAATTTGAAAGTCGAATATTCTTTGCACAAGGAGTTTGTATCGAGTATTTTATGCGCAAGGAGGTTGTATAGCATTGAGATGTACGTCGAATATATATTGGTGTGTTCTAAATTCAAACACCAAAACAGTGAGTAAAAGTGCTTTTTATTCACTGTTTTCAGTGAGTAAAAGTGCTTTTTATTCACTGTTTTCAGTGAATAAAATAAGCTTTTTAGAGGGGGAATGGTAAAAAACAATATATATCACGTTATATATTTGCTCACACACATTCACGCACATGCGCACAACCTAACTCACACTTGCACACAGACGCACACCCTAACTCACACTCACACTTCCACACACACGTGCGCACAATTGCGTGCGCGCTCACATACATTTAGTAAACAAATAGATTTAATATAAGTTATTGTGATACATAAATGTAATCAAGTTATGGGAGAGCGGCCTCTCCTGGCACAGGTGTTTTCACACTTAAAAGGAGAAGTCAACCTCAATATTATTAAACCAACTTTTGTTAACGAATAAAACATTTTTTTATTATACATACACTTATACATACGTGTCAAATTCATTACCTCCTTCTTTGATGTCGATAAAAAGTGAAATAAAAAAATAGACAATCAAGGGGACTGCCGACATTATTCAGCCTGTTATTCCATCTTTTTTTAATTTTCACTTTGTGAGAAGTGATATGAAAGAAAATGCAGTCAGTTATAGCGTGACGGTGGACAGGACGGTATGGAAGAAGAAATCGTGTTGCGCCGACCACATGTAACATGGGACACGGGCAGGAAAATGACTGGCTCAAAATGTCACATTAGCATGTCGATGAAGTGCTCAAATTAGCATGTCGATGACATGAACCCATAAGTTTGGGCCCTACCAAAAATCGCTCAACGCGGCTTAAGAAGTTTTCACTTAAAAAAAAAGAAAAAAACCATAGTACATTTTTTTTGCATAGTTTTTGAATAAATCGTGTCTTTGATAGATAAAAAATAAGCCGGTATTATTAAAATCAAGTAAACAGTAGTCCAAACACTCTTCAATATTCAAATGCGCGGTAAATATTGACCCATCTCACACAAAACCACTGACTCCGCAAAAGTTACAATGCACCAATTTGTTTACACTACAAACTAGTTATCCGTCTCTATTGTTGATTTAAAAAAATATATTTTCCCCTCCGATATAAAAGGGTGAAATTAAACTGGATAACACTTTTTTTAGGATCACAGCATAAAAAACAACCGAACATTTTCTTCAAAACCTTTGCAGTATGCTAAGAGATAGATGGGATGTGTTGTTAGGCTGTGGCTGTTGTATGGGGTTGGTTGGAGACAAGCGTGACAAAATTGTGCATGGGGTATGGTATGTGGTGATGCAACCCTTCAGCTTCGCGCCGCAGTCTGCGGCCGCTGAGGGATGCTGTGATACTAGGAGTAAAGTGTGTTGATACTTTAGTGCAGTAGGTATTCACAGCAAATGTTTTGTTTGTTGTTTCAGTTTAGATATTTTTACAACATGGAGGACTTCACAAACTTATTAAATAAAACATATCTTAGCTTCCTATTTCGAATTGTTAGCATGTTAATTTAAAATATTCGTACAGATGGATGAGGCAAACCGCATCAAATCCTTTGGGTAGTTAAAAAAGCTAAGTGGATGAACAAGCAGAGAAATAAAACTTTTTAAAACTATCGAGATTATTTGAGATGTTGCAAACATGACATTATGTAAAATATATAATTTCACGAGAATTTCAATTTTGAAACTTTTAGGACATAGACTCTACGAGCAATAACCGCGTTAAATGAAGTCCACATTTTTTTCCGTATCATGATATCTACTTAAACAAAATTAACCAACGATAATGTATTTTTTTCCAAGTATCAATCCCCTTCGGTAGTGCTATACGCAACCCCACGTGGAAGCGTGAAATTCGTACAATAAATGCCTTTGTATTGCGTCGCGACTCGCGGCATCGGCACCCTGTTGACTTTTGGACACGCCGATACCGCTGTCACAAGCAATATACGTATGCGAAAACATTACCGAGTTCTACAAGTGCAGGAAAAAGTTCAGGAATCGTATAGACCCCAGTAAGTAAATATGCGTATAGACTCAGGACAGGCTTTACACTCTTACTGTTATCCTAACGAGAATCTATAACTCTTCAGTTAAGTAATAACTTCAATCATATTCGTCAATTTGCAAATAACCAAATTAAATATGACGAATATTTCAGATTCAGAACTTTAGATCTAGTTATTAAAAATTGTCTTCGAAAATAAAGATGTAACCAATCGCAACTTGACTATAATGGAACATAACATCATAATTAAGAAAAAATAGCAAGAATTTATAAAATTAAAAATCAATCTAAGGAAATACTGTAAGTATTTGCTAAGCCTATCTAATATTTGTCATATCAAGACCCCGACGCAAACATCACAATATTTACAATGCACAGAATTACACCAAACTTAGTACACATGAATACAAAACGCATTAAGACAAACTTAATGCGAAATAAATCTACCTTCAGCAACTAAGTTACATAGGAGGGTGGCCAGCTCGTATGTATACAACTCTAAATTGAGATAATTTTTTTCATCATCTGCCTGCCCGTGTCCCATGTTACTTGAGGTCGGCGCAACTCGTTTTCTTCTTTCATACCTTTGTCTTTCATATCATTTCCTCGCAGAGTCCATCCATCCAAATTAAGATAATTATTATATCAAACAAAAATTACCAGATTTTTATTCAATTTTGTTTATATCGAATAAAACTTTACCCATTTACTGGCTAAAAATACGCTAGAGTTTGCATATTTTATGAGATATCCCATCTTCAAACTAGCAAAAATCTGGTTATAGTGTTTAAGGTTGACCACGAGACGTCCGTTTAGAAATCTCCATAGAACAATCAGGATCTGTCAAATCTCTTAAGATTGGGCGTCAATTGATTCGTTACCCAAAAAAAAAATCATTTTCCAATTCGCGTTGGACCTTTTGAATACAATTACTGAAGTTCAATTACACAATTCGCAATTCTTTACCTAAAAAATGGATATGAAACAATTGCAAAAACATTTTATTTTATGCAAGCTTTTGTATTAAAAATGCATTAAATAAGAGAATCAAATGCATGTGCAAAATTTCATGAAACTAAATAAATGTTAAATAGCTTCAAATCGAAATTTTGTAAAAAAAAAGTTGCATGCATCGGATTTGGCCACCCTATAGTTTTGCTTAATGAGGACTCCGGTAACTGGTTGGAAAGTACATAGGTTTTGCTTATTGCACTTATTTGTCGATATGTAAATAAGCAACATTGCTTATTGCCGCAGATTGATTTAGCTGCTGAATATTATTGCGTAGAAGCCCGTCTAATAACTATGAATTATATTGTTATTGTGCTAAATATGAATAATTAGTTGCACTTTATTGTAAATCGATATCGCTGCTCATATTTTGGTTTAGTCTGTTGTCTATTCAATGTCTGTGTTCTGGTTGTTTGAATAATTTTAATTTATGATCGAAGAATTTGAAATTGAGTATTTGACAAATTCTACTTTATCCTAAAAATCTATCAAACTTTGTTTTTAAAGGAAGGCTTAACACATTTTTAACTATTAATTCTCAATTCAGAATACAGTACTTAGTAGATAATATTAATCTGCCATACAGTTGTTAATTGAGTCATCATCATCACCTTTTCATTCTCTCACATTAAAATGCCTATCAGTTTCTAGCTTTGCACATGAATTGATCAGCACCTGTTTGCGTGATTTCTCATAATTATTTTATGTGAATGCTTCGATTAATTCAATATTACCTACTTATCTACATCAAGTAGAGAAGTAGTGGGCATAGCGCAGGCGGAGCGAGGGCGTACAATGTTTTGATGCAGACGAGCGATTTTTAGACGATGAAAGCTTGGTATAGCAGCAGTTTGGACCAATCTTTCCTTTTATATCATCATCATCTTCAGATTAAATAACTAAATACGCAATATTTGATAGCACTCAAAGCAAGCGGATGATGCAATTCTGCATTCCTATGACAATGACTACCCGTGTGGTCTTATAAGCAACACACCAGTGAATTATCTGCATAAGAATTGTATTTTAGTAATCATCAAATCAGTGGCAGTATTATTTGACTAAACAGTCTGATATATATATTTATACATGAGCACATATATAATTTTAATAACACTTATAATTCCTATAATAATAAGCCTCGTTCCAATCGCTCGTCTATATATTACAACTCGCCCGATTCTCTGCACCAATCCTCCATGCTATAATTTTAATAATTCCAGCTCAGACTGCGACATAGTTCCAAACATCGTATCGATAATTACGCTCACTTACCTTACCAGTTGATGTGACAACTCGATTGATTTTATCAAACGCGCCTTTATATAGAAACCTGCCGGCAGGTGGCGGGTGCGGGTTCGGTGCCCGAGTCAGTATTATCGTTAGGTAATTGAACGAGGGATAATACGCCTGTTATTACAGCGAGTTAATTACATTTTTCGATTGCGAAATGTTTTCTATTGGAATTGCTTTCTATTTTTATATTTTGTTGTATATGTATATATGCTATGTATGCTTTTACGTTTAGTTCAAGTACGTATATTATTAGTGCCTTTGGGTATTTTTTATTCAATATAGGTACCTAAGTGTTAAGTTTAGTTTCTTGTTTTATTGAAGTGGTTTGTATCTTGTTGTTCAATATTTCAATAATTTAATGTTGATTCAAATGTAGGTCAATTAAATAAATACACAAATAAAATTTAATGAAACCCAACAACAGATTTCCCACTGAAAGCCTGCATGCCAAAGTTGAGCAAAATATTGAAATAGCTTTTTGCATTTTCGTGTGTAATCCTAATCAACCACAAGAAGACTGAAGAACTGCAGATACCTTGCAAGGATGACCTGGCTAAACTAGGACCATTGTAAAGCATTTTTGGGACGACAGCCTTTAACGACCTTCAAACTTTATCACAACACCTTAAGAATTGTACAAACAACTCTTAAAATTACCTTTAATTTCTTAATTTGATCCGTTGAGCTCCTCTCGTGACAAACGGCTGATGTTGCGAGCCTCAATAATTCGCGCAACGCGCTCTCAGAGTCGCGGAATTCAGTCGTGATTAATCAACGTGGCAACACTTCATCGCGCGATTATAAGCTTTTAAATATAGGCGGGGGAGCGCCCGGCGCCCGGCGCCCGGCCCTATATAAATTAGCTAGCGATGAAAACGCGCGCCTTTAGTGCTGGGAGAGGAGTAAAATGGTGTCGATTGTTTTCTCTTACAGCATCTTTGATGGTCCAGTAAATGAAATACTGCTGGCACATCAACATGGCATTTTGTATTCCAGTTGCTGGATGATGATTTGGCGACATTACTTAACGTCATGGGATCAATAATTTGCAGTCTTATACAGATAGGTAGTATTGCATTAAACATAATATGTAATTACAAATTGTTCCTATCAAAAACACATGGTTCATTTCAAACGCCAAAAGCCTTTTAGAAACGTATTTGTATGGTCGAAGTTTTTTCTTTTCTTCATCTGCTAAGAATTACACATCCTCGGGCCTGTAGTCGATAATCGTAATGCACTCAACAAAATTATCGACAAAAGCATCTCTCATCACTACTCAACCCTTTCCCCAGTCAGCAGGCTGCAGCCCGGGGCGCAACGAAACAGTTAACTAAATTAAAGTGAGTGTGAAGACCGCTGCAGGGTTAACTATTCCATTTCGTTTATTGCGCACAACTCTGTTAACCCTTCAACCCGTTAATAAAGATATAGAGGCCTATTAAGTACGACTTAAGTTTACTTTTATAATCATCCTTAATGCCTTATAGTTTCTTAATATCCGAAATATTATAATGAGTTTGGCTATAAGGAGCTTTCAACATCACTTACTTTATCATGATTAATTATTAAAGATATTAAGTGTGATAAATTAATTGAGAATGTAATTAAAAACACTTGTTGAGGAGCTCGTGGCTAAATAATAACAGCCGCACGGGTCGATCATCAAGGTTAAGCAACACTTTACGAGGTCGGTCCGTGGATGGGTGACCATTTCAACATACCGAGTTTCCTCGATGCCTCGGAAAGCACGTTAAGCAGTTGGTCCCGGCTGTCATTTGAAGATCTTTGACAGTCGTTACGGGTAGTCAGAAGCTTGAGATCTGATACCAGTCTAGCCAAGAGGTATCGTGTTACCCAGTTACTGGGTTGTGGAAATCAGATAGGCAGTCGCTCCATGTAAAACACTGGTACTTAGCTGAATCGCGGGTAAGACTAGAAGCCGACCCCAATATAGTTGGGAAAAGGCTAGGCAGAGAATTAAAAACACTTACAAGTTTATGCTTGAATTAAATATTGCAACTTACTGTTTATGGCACATCTCAATGTATTTAGGCATGGATCTCAAAAAAATACTTAGGTACCCCCTTTTATTTTCTCATATTTAATTGCCTAGGTGGGTGGATAAATGACCGGCAACTAAGGAAAGGACAAGATGTTGCACTTTTATGTAATAACCCAGATGATTATGAGCAAATTACAAAAGAGAACGTTTTATTCACAAAAAAGTATTAAGCAGCTGAATGTCGCAAGTTCTGCGGGTAATAAATAACCTACCTATAGCATAATATGTAATACTTATATATAAATATTAAATCTATACAGGCTATAATGATTCAGCTTTATGATTCACGTACTTATTTTAGTAAAGAGGCATGGACAGGCTAAACCCAGACGCATAATCATATACAACTGCAAACATCAGAATAGGTTCGAACTCAACCCTTTCAAATACGTATGTTTTATGTATTAGTATCAAAATATCTAAAATGACGCTCGGCTGATGATACTGAAAGCTTCATTCGAATTGTTAATGTCAACACGCTCGGCTCTGTGTGGATATTTTGTTTTCGTGTGGCCATCACTACGACCTGTGCTCGCTTCGGACGCCATGATATCCCTATTGTCGGATATCGTGAGTAAACTGACACGGAACGACATCCGATAATGGATTTTGTTTTGATCGGTAATTTATTTACATAAATACATAAAACATCGTCATTTGCGGAATGGAACGTGTCATATCGATATACCATTAACGAGTCTAGCCGGCTAAAGTGTGTAATTTTAGAAACTGACGGAAATGTTTTAACCAATAGTCTGATGGAGTGCCATCGAACGTTCAATTGATTCAAAAATATTCGTCTGCTTCTATTCCAGTAATACAGACTATTTCTGGAACAGAAGCAGACAAGAGTTCGCCAAATCAAGTAATAATTGTTGAAACACGAGTTAGAGAAAAAATGTTCGAACACGAGTTTTAACGGCCCACATTTTTACGACATTTTCGTCGTAATTACCAATATCTGTAATCAGTAGCTAATATACACTGGTAGTGCGTGGGTAGAGATGACTCTCAAACGGTACTTACAGAAGAAGCTCCCATTCGATGAAGGCGGTGTGCTAGCGCGGCGGTCACACTCGTTGACCTGCGGAGGGTTAAGTGGCTGTCTCCACTAAATCCGTTTATTATTTGTTTTCTATTAACCCTGTGATAAGACGGGGGCATAAAATTTTATTACAAGTGCAATGAAATAAGGTAATGTCGGTATGTAACGGCGCTTCTGTCATCGACGTTATCTTAGGTATTTTGCAAGATGTACAGAAAATATTCATAAATTAGGATGATAGTACTTTCCATTGGAAAGCGTTGTAGTGTTAATACAAAGTATTTTAGCACTAGACCTAAGGATGGGAAGATGTGAAGGCGACATGCTAAGAAAAGATACTTCTTTAACAGGCAGGTACATACCACAGCTGGAAGTTCTTACAAAAGACATCTAAATACTTACATAGTTTTGGTTTTCATTGCAGCAAGTTGCTTTCTAACAAATATTTGCATAGTACTCGTCACCCAATATTGCCCCCAGATTCTTGGTAAAAGGCTGCGTAAATATACTAATTTGTTAGTAGTTTGGTAATCTAGACAGTATGTACAGATAATACAAGGAAAAGGGTATTGTCCGGAGGTCGCCACGATCGCAATAAGATCGCCTCGCTATGGTGAAGTTACTACGCTATTACTGGCAGGCAATACTTACCAACCGACTTCACAAGATAGGCCTAACAAAGACTTAGAATACAAATAGCGGCATTGACTCTTAACGACAGTTCAACTTTATCAACACTTATCAGTGGATCTAGCGATAGTATTGTAATATATAAGTTGTATGCCCATGTATGGCTGTGACCGGGTAATTGAATAGGGGACGTTAGGTGTCTATAATTATAGAAGTAAAGATACTATGTATGACAGGAAGATGTGACGGTTAGCCGTAGACCTTAGATATAATATTCTCTGTAAGTTATGACACAACACCGCTGGTGGTAAGAAAAAGAGATGAAACGCAGTTCACAAGCAATCAATAAGTTCACTTCTACAATCATATGCTGAGGTACACTAATAAAATATCATAGCATAACTCATCATCATCCTATAATGAATTACTTCAGATTGGATTGACTTCAGATTTTATACTATAACTAAAATAGATTTGGGTGATTGCAACTGCAAGTCTATGACCAGTGTGTGTTGCCAGTGATGACATATGGCTCTGAGATGTGGTCGCTTACAATGGGCCTCATCTGTTATGGTTATGCTCAGCGTTTCCTTGCGTGATCGAATCAGAAATGTAGAGATCCGTAAGAGAACCAGGGTTACCGACATAGCCATAAGAATTGCCAAACTTAAGTGGCAGTGGGCAAGGCACATTGCTCGCAGAACGGATGGCCGATGGGGCAGAAAGGTTCTGGAGTGGAGACTGCGAACCGGAAGACGTTGCGTTGGAGGGCCTCCCACCAGGAGGACCAATGACATGGTGAAGGTTGCGGGGATCCGCTGGTTGCGAGACGCTTGGGACCGGTCAATGTGGTGACGCTTGGGGGTGGCCTATGTCCAGCAGTGGAAGTCTTTTGGCTGATATGATATGATGATGATGAATTGCAGTGTTGACCATGTCTGCTACTGCCTAAAATTCTACATAGAATTCAACTCTACAAAACCTCTAGTAGTAAACTTCACATAGCCAATTTTCATGTCGGTCTAACCTTTGCACAGTCTATCTTTCATTATTATCTTTGCCCTTCTGTTGAAGACCCCGTACGCACTAAAACTCGACGACAATTTGACCCCAGAAGAAACAAACAATAACCCCTTATTCACTAACAACAAATACCTTGACACAGCACCGTAAACTGTTGCTGCTCATCCAAGGAGTATTGATTCAACCCAGTTTCGAGTGACACGACAGACGGTGGCTCATGGCTGATGACGCCCCTCCCACGACAAGACACGCCATCACAAAGACATGTTCTTGCTGTCACGGTAGCTGGACTACTTAGTACGAAACATCGGTACTTTTTACAACATGCCTGACCCAGAATGCCACTGAAAATCTACATTTGCAAGTTAGGATATTAAGTAATGCTCCTATAAAGATAACAATTTTCAAGCTAGTTCCTAGACTCTATAAAAATTATTGTGGAAAAATTTACATACAAATTATTTTATCAAACTTTCCCTTTAATCCGTCAACGCTTACTGCAGTTCACTTCTGCCTACTACAAAGCTGAGCTATAACACTCGGTCCTTTTGCTTCTACATTCAGTCTGTCATTGTATGTATAAGCCACCCTTTTAAAGCTAACAACGGCTTTTCCTTGGCAGTCAGAAGCTCATGGATTCTTGTCAATAATTGTCCTCAGGGTCATGATACTATATAGATTACGATCTACAAAGACAATATGTTGACTAGATCCAGTAGTAACCGTTTCTAGACTAACATTCAAACAGCCAACGCTCCTTTGTAAAGTTTTTCAACTGTTCACAAACCTGTATAACCGAATATCTGCGTCACCTTCCTGCGTCCCACGCAAGGAGCGCACGCGCACGCGCACAAGTCGCCTCAGTTTTTTCCCGGTAGTTAAAGGTTAATAGAAAGTTGGTAAAACAATGGTCGCCACAATGGGCATTGTGTTGTGTGTTGAGTCACGATAGCTGGCCCACGTTGGCCCACGACGCGTTGGTGTCTGTTACTTGTCACGTGTATGTGCTTTTCATTTTTTGGGTGTCAATGTTTTGGAGGAAATGGGAATTAACCGAAAACTGTGCTCTTAACCTTCAACTTTACCTGTCAAAGTCGTCTAACTGTTTTGTGGGAAAAACCTGCCATCAATTTCTAGAAGCAAGATATTGAAGACAATAATATATAATCTTTAAGAAAAAAAAACATAATTTAAACGGTGCCAGTCTCCTGGTTTATAGAACATTAGAACAAGATCCAAATACTCCTCAAAAAATCAGAAGCTTATTTCAAATCAAAACAGCTTTTCACAAGGTAAAGAGTGCAAGGAGGGTCTTGTTTATAAAACTTTAGAATAAGCCCAACATGAAAATGAATTCTTCGCCAAAAAACCAGAAGATTTGCTGAAAAAGAATCCCCTCATATTATTCTACACAAAAGCAACAGCATGTGTATGCAGATATGATTATCAATGACCAATCGATCAGCCATCAAACCGCACCGTAACACACCATATTTATAACGTAACATAACTACATATAACGCGTTATAACGAGTACTCCGGTAGCTGTCGATCTATCACTTGTTTACACTATAAAAACCAGCAATTATTCACCGGTGATCAAGTATCGATGATTGGATCGACTTTAGAGGTACTTTACACTGGCCCATAAAGAATACGATCAAGTTGCTGAGAGAAAAGGTCAATAATGTAGGCTGCAGAATTGTATACAATTCAGAAGATAAAATAATCTAGCTATATTCAAGAATATTATTTCAATATTCTGAGCCTATGGTTAAACATTTATATCAACTACCTATCATCCCTTTTGTTATTCAAGGATGATGATTTTCTGTACGGTTTCTTCATTATAACAAGGCTGTTCATTTTTCCTATAGATTTCCTCATTATGTCTTCCATTTATTCTCTATTGCCTCAATCTAAATAATTACAATTTGGGCAAAAAGCAAACTCTAAAACTGCCCAAGTGTATACTCCCACTAAGAACAGATGGGTAGTGCCAGCCATGTTATTTAAAATGAATAACTGATAGATAGGTCATTGTTCGCGAGCCATTGGTGGCTGATCACTCAGATCAGCTCAGCGGTCAGTTGATCAGCCTGCTCATTTGTAACCTTCACGTCGATAACTGATAAATTAGTTTTAATTGCCCGGCGGAGAAAAAAGTTAATAAGGTGTAAGCCTGAATTAAAAGTAAGGTAATAAAGAGTAGACCTACAATTTTCTGCCGGTGTTACCAATGAATCTATCGTGATTTACTGGTAAACATCGCTAATACAGACTGGTTAAAATAATTATTCTTTAATGGTAAACGATTAAGATCTTAATATAAAGACTTCTACAAAATTAAAAGTGTTAATTAATTCCCTAATCCCCCTAACACTTAAAGGAAATCTTACTACACTGTTGAAACAGTGTGCTTGTACTCAGAAATTCATTGATTTATTATCTAGTATTAGTGAAACAGGCATAAAACTGTGCCCAATAAGCAAGATCTTTTTACGCTTTCGTCAATTTATTTAGACATGAATTAAAGTTGGCAGCACCTTCGATCACTGTTACACTATGTGTATGTGTATTATTGATCGAAGGGCAGCACGGTTAAAGCAGTGGCTAAGCGATTGGCAACTGCGCCGCGTGTCGTGGGTTCGATTCCTGCACGGAACAAATAGTCTTTCCTACTCTGGGTATTTTTTATGTGAGTTTAAATGTTTGTAAACGCATCCACGATACCGAAGACATTCCTAGTGTGGCGAAATTGTTTTGTAAAAAACAGAATGATTGATTTAGACTGTTGGAAAATACAATGTTGCTTTTCCACAACTGTCCACTAAATCTCCATCAACACAAAATAAGAGTCAACGGGTAGGCAGCCAGTGATCTTTCAGCCCATTAAATAAGCAGTGATAATAATTTCACAGTTACAATAACGTATTTTTGTAATCATCCTACGTTGTCTGCTCGGCTGTTGGCAATGTTTATTGCTGAGCGCCAATCTAAACAGTATGTTCGCTGAATAACTAACAACGCTGTATTTTATAATTATTTATTTCATTGTATTTTTTGTATATTGTTGTCTAATCATGATCTATTAACAACAGTGACTTATAATTTTAAGAGGTATAATACTTTCGAGATAAAAAGCCTATGTCACTCCTTATAACATCAGCTATCTACCAGTAAAGTCCCGTCAAAATCAGTCCCACCCATCGGTTTCACATGCATTCAATAAAAGTTGTTATTTTGATATTACATACAGACACTTCAATTTTATTTATTTGTATAGATGTATAGCTAAAGCCAGTTTTTCGCGTTTCAGTGATGTCCAAGATACTTGGAAAGTACATATGCATTGAAAATGTCACATTGGTACTTAGCCGGATTCGTACCCAAGACCTCAATGTTGAGAGGCAAGGTCTTAGCCACTGGGCTACCACGACATTCTGGAAAATAATGTATTTAAAATGTAACAGTATCGTTTTCCCATACATGAATTCAATTACAAAGTATTGCAATCTACCCTGAATGTTAGTTAACATAGATAAGAAAAACTTATTTATTAAAACTACTGCCTCCAATTTAGTTTAATTACGCACCATTAAACTGCTTATCACCGCATCGTAATAAATGAATTTTAAATAAACAAACTCTTAGCAACTATTCTAATTACGCCAAAGCGCATGCGTTGTCAGTCAATCATAAACGTTTTTGTCGGCTTTGAATGACCCCGACCGGCCACTCCAAATACTTAGACGCAGAGAGTTAACTCCGTGCGAAAGCAATAGGATGATGACTAAATTATATTATTTGATGAAAGAGGGCAATGTCAATTGCCTATCCCTATGTGAAAAAGGCGTGAGTTTATACGTCGGGCAATGTTTGTCATTGCAGCCCGCGGAATTGATACCCGAGCCGAAGGTGAGGCTAAATTTTAACTGAGATCATTCACACAATCTTTAATTCCTTTATTAAACCCCTAAGGAGGATGAATTAAAAATATTCCTGGCTTAGTGCTCACCTTCGCTATATAAGCAACCCAGGAGTAAAATTTCATGCTTCTAAACCAAGCTGTTTGGCGGTGCGTTGTCTGCTTATAAATGCGTGCATTTATTTATTATATACTTTATTAACGTACCAAGATCTATATCAAGTAGATTATTGCATCATTTACACATATAATTTACATATTATAAAAAATAATGCAACATAAAAAGTCGAGTCTACATTTTCAGGTCTCTCGTAAATGGCAGAGTTATCTCTCTGCTCGATAGATGGCGCTGGGGTCGAATTAGATGGCGCTATGGTTTCGATACAGCAAACGGCTCAAATAATCATGTATTGGTCCGGGAACTTTCTAAAGGTCAGGTGAGTACCGTCTCTATTACTTGACAAACAAACCTATTATAAGATTTTTTGAAAATATCTGACCGGTAGGTTGAATCTTATAACAATAAGAAAGATGAAAAAAATTGGTGTTGGCTCCTTGTTGAAGTCGGTTGTGTGTTTAGCAAGCTTTTATATTAGAAATTACATTATCACGAGAAACAAATGTGTTTGAAAAATAGCAGCTCAATCGAACATCGAGAAATGTGTCAAATTTTACTTGTGATCTTTGATTTAGGATACACACAGACACCGGGACAGATTCCAACTAAATTAAAAGCTTATAAATAAACATTCTCTCAACGTCTCCAGTGCAGTGTAGTAGTTTAGGGTCAAACTTAATTACAATAGATATAAATATTTATACATTTTTATTTGTGTGCATCGCACTGTCTTATTAATTAAATAAACAAACTTAGTGCAAATTAACTAGTATTATTTTATCTTTTACAAATATATATATATTTAGCTGAGTAGGTGTACCTTCTGTATTTACTTCTGTAAATTGTAGTAACTGTCAGAAGTCAGTTGCTATTGTAGACAAAAAGCGACGATAAATGGCCGGTGTCGATCGATAGGTGCGAATAAATAAATACAGCCGTTTAATTTGGACCAGCGGGTACTTGATCTTAGTCCAATTGAATGGGCCGAACTAATCTTAATAAAAAGTAGCCAGATTGCAATTGTTTTGTGAGATCATTATTAATGTTTGTTTGGCAGCATGGGGTCTAGTATTTTTTTTTGTTAGGCTAAATTATTATTGTGTGGTATGCAAAGTATGATCCAATATCATATTTCGCTGATTACAATACTAGTGTGTAATTGTGTTACTGAAAGACAAAGGCATCAAAAAACTTTATCAGCAAAACTTGTCAGTAAACAAGAGTGATTCATTCTACTTATTTACCAATTACCAATGTGACTTTTTCAAATTCATATGTACTTTCTAAGTTTATCTTGAACATCACAGGCAACGCTGAAGGAAAACATCGAGAGGAAACCTGGACTTATATAGTTAATGTGCCTAAGTCTGAAATAGCCAAGTCAGAGGCCTGAGGGATTCCCAGAGGCGGC
Source organism: Orthosia incerta (assembly GCA_948252205.1). Classification (NCBI taxonomy): domain Eukaryota; kingdom Metazoa; phylum Arthropoda; class Insecta; order Lepidoptera; family Noctuidae; genus Orthosia; species Orthosia incerta. The sequence goes on from OX411746.1 coordinate 32,706,322, forward strand.
TTCATTAACTCTGACACCAGAGGTGTCTCATATCCTCACACGAAAAGAAGAAGAAGACTTATTTGAGAATTTATTTCCTGTTTTCCTTATGATTATAGGATATTAAAACTCACCTATTTGTAGTTCTTCTTCTTTTCAAGTCGATGATAATTTAAACCTTATACAGTTTGGCAGGAGAGCGGTGGTGGTCCAGTGGTATCGGCCGCGACTTAAAAGTTGTAGGTCGTGGGTTCGAGCCCAGGCAGGCGCTTTACTTTGTGTAAATTATTTCATCACCACTGCTCTCAAAACGGTGAAGGAAAACATCGTGAGGAAACCGGCATGTCCTAGAACCAAGAATGCGAAGACATGTGACATCCACTAATCCACACTGGGCCGGCGTGGTGGATTACGGTCCATTCCCTCTCACAGAGGGGAGGCCCATGTCCCAGCAGTGGGAACATTAATAGGCTAATGATGTGATGTGATGATACAGTTTGGGCATATTTGTAGTCCTACTACTATTAAAAACGTGATAGTTTGTGAGGATGGATGGATGGATGTTTGTTACTCTTCCACGCAAAAACTACTGAACGGATATTGATGAAACTTTTTCGAAATATAGCATAATAACACCCTACGTGTTATTATGCTATATTTCTGTAAAGTTAATTTATAAAGATATTGGGCGAAGTACTAATACCACGCGGGCGAATGCGTGGGCGGTTGCTAGAAGTACATAAAGCAACAACCAACAAATATTCATATAATACCCCCGGTTCCTGAATTGAGAGTTTGAAGTTGAGACCCTTTAAAATTATACTTCTAAAGTCAAAGTTTGACAAGTTTTCATGCTAAAGAACAGTTTCACAAGTTCATAACTCCTAAGATTCAACAAAAAAACCGTGTGTAAAGATTTTCAGCGTTCTCACAAACGTTGCAAGACAAATATTTCCTCATTTTCCTGTAAAACACATTACATGTCAATAGCAGTAACCCAGGGGTGATACGTGAAGAATGGCCGGGGATGGTGACCATAGTGTGTGGTAATTGTTTCCCATGCCGGGGCAGGCGGCGCCGGGATAAATCACTGTAAATCAGATAACACGGGAATAAAAGTGTGAGATGGCCGGCCGATGGTCTTATCGGTCGAAGAAGGAGGCCACTAAGAAAGATTTTTTAGAAACATTTTTCTCTGACTTCTGCAATGCGATGCAGTGAGGTTCAACTCGTACGAAAAGAATATTTGGGACATGCGAACTTTTTTCTTGATAAAATAATAAAAATCTAGTTTTGTTACTACTAAAAAAAAAGTTCGCAAGTCCCAATTATTTTTTCAGTGTTATACAAATACATACTCTGAGGAGTCTCATAAAGTGAGGGGTTGTTTCATATGTTTTATTTATATCCTCAATGATTTTGAAATTGTATTACTTAGGTACGATTTCTATGTGTTACTACGTGTTACCTAGTTGAATTAGCATTCAGTTGAATTAGTGAAAAAAACTTCTTGATTATCGTTCAACTCATTAACATTTATGTATAAAAAATATAAAACATAATATTTTTTATTTCATCTAAGCCTATATATAAGGTACTTTTGAATTGTCAGCACAAAAAAAAACAAAAATGAAGCTAGTTGCATATTCGCAAGCGTCACTAGCTCTCTTTGGAGAAGAACTTGCAGGAAACTCCACGTATGGAAATCAAACTATCGTAATAGTAATATTATACGGCCAATGGTATAATGGCCAAGAGCCTCGACGAACATCTGAGGAGGCTCTCGTTGGGCAGCTGGATCAAGGACTTGATCCAGAAAGCGGTACTCCTGGACACGGCTCGTATTGTTAGGAGGTTCCTCTCTCAGGAGCCCTGACCGTGGGCCTCTATTTATTATATTTTTAAATGTTTTTCTTTTTTATATGTGTTTTGTAAAAATATTTAAAAATGTAATTAATAAGAAAAGAGTTGAATAAATGAAATAATGTTAATAATAATGTTTAAATTAAATAAAGGACATAATAATAATAGGACGGCACGGTTGACATTTGTCGGGCATGTCACCGGCCGGGGGAATCAAAAAGACACATTATTTCCGGTTGTTCTAGTCTGGCTAACGGAGACTATTTGCATAGACACAACCTTGTAGCCAGGATTATCCACCAGCAACTTGCTCTTAAATACAATCTTGTGGAATCGGAAGTGCCTTACTATAGGTATGTGCCCGACCCAGTTCTCGAAAATGGCAATGTCACGTTGTATTGGGATCGGTCTATCATCACTGACAGGACTGTTGTTGCTAATAAGCCTGACATAGTGGTGATAGACCGACTAGAGCGTCGCGCAATGATTGTTGATATAGCGGTCTCCCATGAAGAGAACCTCGTGAAGGCTGAGAGAGATAAGAAAAGTAAGTATCTTGATCTGGCTCGCGAGGTTGTCGACATGTGGGATGTGAATACAGCATTCATTGTGCCGATAGTCGTTACGGCCAATGGTATAATAGCCAAGAGCCTCGACGAACATCTGAGGAGGCTCTCGTTGGGAAGCTGGATCAAGGGCTTGATCTAGAAAGCGGTACTCCTGGACACGGCTCGTATCGTAAGGAGGTTCCTCTCTCAGGAGCCCTGACCACCGGTAGCTTGGACCCTGTTCCCGATACCGGTGGGCTAATATTTTTGTATTTTAAATGCTTTTTTATTTTATTTTTTATAGAATGATATTTAAAAATGTAAAAAAGTGTAAATATAATAAATAAATGGAATAATAAAATAATCGTTTATTTATCTCACAAAACATTAAAAGTAACTTAGGTATAAAATACAGGTATATATGTTCATAGTCTAGAATGTGTGAGGAGCTGGTGTCATTATAAATCACCAGGTCCCCAGAATACAAAAGCTATACAATTTAGTGGTCCCGGTTTAGTCTATTTGTTACCTTGTACGTGTATTCCCCACACCCGCTTACTTCATGGCCCTTCTAGCTTCAGGCCTAAGAAGGATGTAAAGGCGGGCGGACACTGGTTGCAAGACAAAGGTGGGCGGTTGTCGATTACTGACCAAAGTGGGAAACAGAGGGGATGTAATTGAGATGGATCTCTTACTATGACATCCGGAAGTGGAATGAAAACTGTAACAATCTATTTTTACATGCATTTATTTAGTTTCAACTATTACGTATCTTGCAAAAAAATAGTGATTGTTTGCAATAATCGCTCGTCGTGCCGTGGTTTTTTGAAATAAGTGCGTATGACAAACAGTGAGCGATCAGCAAACGATTGTGTATGACCTACCATACCTACACTGTAAGTAATGCCGACGTTTATGACATAAAGCGTTTGATCGCATGATGATTGCTGATTGATCTTACGTAATAAGCCTGCCGGTGTTTGTCTGTATATATCTATTCAAAGCTTGCAAGTTACATTTGACCAACTTCCCAGGGTTCGATTGAACTGGAATTTTGCATACACGTTTCTTCCTCGTGATAATTCAATTTTAATGTAAAGCTTTGTTTCGGTTTAAAACATCTGTGCATATATTATATTTACCGCATTTTTAATACTTAAATAATATTATTTGCATTAATTCAAACAAAACTAAATAAAGTATACATTTTTGGAATAAAACATTCAAGCTGGTCCAGTTAATATGTTTCGAGGCAAGCATTGGCAAAACTGTTTGAAAATGTGTAAAAATATTGCAAAAATGTAAGTCTCTTACAACCTCTTATCACACGGAAATCTCAAAGACCATAAGTAGGTCTTATAAGACAATTGTTCAAAATAATAAAACAAAACTGAAAACAAATTCAAATTCTTTTACTCACCAATCAATCACCGCCCAAAGAAAAAGGGAACCAAACCTTCAGGTGTTTTTACCGACGCAGCTTTAAATCTAGGCCAGATTTAGCTGCCAAGTTCAGATCCACCTTTTCACAGGACTGTCGTTCTTATCTGCAAGTAAATAATGGTTATAATGACGTGGTGGTCACATTTAGACCGCTAACGGCCGGTCCGGTCCGGATTGCCGGCGCAAATCTCGTGGGCGGTTGAATCTGTGGCTGATTGCCGCTTTTTGAAACACTTATTGAATACGAGCCCCTATGGGATTATATGGGATTTTATATCTGCCATCGGTGATTTTCTTAGTGAGGCAGTTTTCCTTGGTTAAAGCGATTTGTTGCTGAGTTAGGTTGAAACATCATATTTAAGATTAATAGTTTCCTAGTAATTTCTTGCTAGACTCATTTTATATTTATAGGATAATTATTGGTCATCTGTAAAGACAAATAGAAAATTGAGTAAGTGTAATGTATCTATCTAGAATAGGTAGGTACTGTAAATGTACATTTGATCCGGTTTTTGCAGACTAAACTCAACCGTTCCATACACTGACAGCCCACAATTCCATATGCCACGTCCACTTCACGCTTTACACCTCACCAATCCAAAAGCCCTAACTTTCCTAAACGTCCGCGGTTTTAAGAGGACGGACGTCGCAAAAAACAAATGAATCAATTACCACCGGCTGCCAACAAAAACGCGGGCATTTCACTCGCCGCTAATGTAACCTCTAATTTCGCTCATTTGCAGGCATTTGTGGGCATTTCGCAGGGCATTTGTAGCGCATTTGCCATCGGTTTTGCGGCCAGGCCGTTTTTTACAGCGCTCTATACGCCTGCGGTTTGTGGTCGTGTCATTTGCTAGCGTTGTTTGTGGTACAACCAACGCTAGCAACCTTTTTGTGGTAACTGTGGTTATGTTCGACAAGTATAGTTTTTTAGAGTTTTTGTTGAATGTTGCTTGTTAGTTGGCTATCGAGTTGGGAAAGTGATAGGTTCCTAAAAAAGCTGTTTTGTTTTGTAACAATTTATGACCTACATTTTTTAAATTTTTATGAGAAGTATTCAACGAATTTCATGACGACTTAATATATTATGAAGAGTCATCTACACTAAGTTTCTGAAAAGGATTTCTTGACAGTGATGAGATGTGACTGGCTGCAGATTTATTTTCCATCAATACATAACACGCGCCTGACAATTGCTCACATTAATTATGTGATAATTATAGTTCCAAAGACTATCTAGCTCCGTTCCCGATGTTACCTATACCTCTATCCCACCACCGCGCTCATTACACAAACAAACATTATAAGCCCACACCATAAACAATACACCGCAAACAAACTTAATTCAGAGTAACACAATAAATATGAAACCGAGCTCCAACTTTAAACAGTGCCATAAATACGGCGCTCGTAAAGAGGAGAGACCTGAAAGTTTGCGCGGCCGGCGAATAAATCATACGATAGAACCCTCCACGCTGAGGATTCCGAGAGTATATCAGACCTTCCCCCATATGTCATCTCGGTCAAGCAGCCGCTATTTGTCTTGCAAAAATTCGGAGGAACATCCGAAGAATGTCTTGGACGTAGGGGACGTCCGAGCAGAATGTGTAGGGTTACACACCTTACTCATGTTGTGCCAAGATTAAAAGTTGGGTTATTGACGCGAGGAATAGACAGGCGAATAGTTTTGTGAGTTTGAAGGAATTGGGAATAATAAATGTGCGGGTGGTTGTTGCATTTTATACTGTTATAGGGTTTTCTGAGACATTTTCTTGGTTGATGATATTTTTCGTGACTTTGATGAAGTCTGTTATCAAAAAAACGATTATCTGTTTTTATTCATTTCAATTTCATGTATCTAATTTGTGTGTTGATGTTGTATTTATATTGTATTTGTTCGTTTGTATTTTTTATTTTTTTATTGATGTGTGATTTTGTATTTATTATTGAATAATTTAAAGATGTTTTCTAATGATGTTTTGTTTTCATTCATAATTTTGCGTTTAAACACTATCTCAACTGCTATAGATAGTAAGCGATAATGTGATCGACAATAAAGTTCGCTTGCCTAGAAGCAACTTATTCAATCTTGTATATAACAAATACAAGACATACTACAAAACTGAACTTAGATAACCCCAAAACGTACACAGATCTAACATCCCAATCCACTGAGTACCCAAAAATTCCCATCCCCTAACATTATTTTTCATTTTATAGGAAAGACAAATACTTCACAAATCAACGTCCAAGACGTTGGGCTGAATAAATTGCCTCGTAGCCCAGCGCCCTGATTGCGGGCTACGTCAATACACACAGAAAATACGACAAACAGACAAACACAACGGCTCTGTTTATACACTCTTACGGGACGCTTTTCAGCGAAATCTTGCGAATACTTTCGGGTATGGACTCGAAATTTTGAATATTGTTTCGAGGAAAGTTTTGAGAGAAAATGTTGCTAGGTAATTGTTGCGACCTTTTTAGGGTTCCGTACCCAAAGGGTAAAAACGAGACCCTATTACTAAGACTCCGCGATCCGTCTGTCTGTCTATCTGTCTGTCCGTCTGTCACCAGGCTGTATCTCATGAACCGTGGTAGCAAGACAGTTGAAATTTTCACAGATGATGTATTTCTGTTGCCGCTATAACAACAAATACTAAAAACAGAATAAAATAAATATTTAAGTAGGGCTCCCATACAACAAAGTCGTTTTTTTCTATAATGGTACGGAACCCTTCGTGCGCGTGTCCGACTCGCACTTGGCCGGTGAAAAAGTTTATTTTTCAAAGTCCTAAAGAGCAGTTTGGTACCAGTTAACATGTTAGTAGAACGCTGCTAGGTTTTTTATCTACTTTGGGCTAATATAATAAAGATGTGCTAGGCAATCATCAACTTGTCGTTAGAATCAATTAAATCTGTCGGTAAACACAGGCTTTTGGAGAAAGCTCAAGAAAAAGATCAACTGACTAAACGACATATTCTTTCCATATTTGTATTTAAATTTTCTTTTTGTTTTCGGTACGTATGCGTCATATCTGACGCTAAAAAAAGTTTTTTTCTTTCAACTTCAGGGTATGTAAAATAATGTTGCCCCAGTAAACCTTCACCAAACATGTGCGGAACAGCCCCAACATTAAGGGAGTCTCACTCATTCGGCGGGCGCGGCGTGTGACCGCAAGTGGAACCCGCCAACTAATGTGCCGCAAAACGGCCGCAGTTAGCACCCGCGAGGAACATCAAGCGAGGAAGTTTATTATGTACGATAATATGCGTGTAACTTGAGTCTAGCTGTCTTATGATAGTCTCAATCATTTTTTATTTCGAGGATTAGCTTTTTAGGCTTTTTAGGTCCACTTGCAAGAAAAAACTTAACTCAGAGTTAGTTTCTAACACGAGGTTAAATTGACATTTTGTTATACAATATTGTCAATGTCAGCAACTCTGAGTTAAGTTTTTTGTGTCAGTGGGTCTAAATGTAACTTTTAGGATGTCGCTATTTAACATCATCCTCTGATCCTCATCGTCATATCAGCCGAAAAACGCGTCTACTGTTAGCCTTATCGATAAGCATCGCTACGTTGACCGGTCCTGTGGTTGCCGCATCCAGCGTATTTCTGCGACCTTCACTAGATTATCTATCCACCTTGTGGGAAGCTTAAACCTATTACGATACAAAAGCTGATGATAAAGTTTACCATCTGCCTGCATCACAAGGTTAAAATTGTGCCTAGCAACGTTAACCAGCCAGCAGTCAAAAACTGGAACTGCGTCCTATTTTGAGATACAATAGATATAGTGATGACTTAAAAAAAGGAAACTCAAATACACAGGTGGATAATATGAAGCCAGTCATAATTTACTATAGCATTGCTAAAATTTTACCCTTTCCTCCCTTTATGGAGGCTGTTGTTTTAATCCGCTCAACCAATTCTATCAACTAATAGGGCCGTTTTAAAAATCGGCTCAGCGCGCAGGTGGCGTGGCCATTCCGGTCGGTGTCCGGTGTCCGGTCCGTGTCCGGTACAATCCGATCGTATTTGCGTAAGCCGGCCGCTGTCCTAATCCGCTCCGGATTATTGACGAGACGTCCAGCGACCACGCTTATTAGTTGAGGGTTCGGGGCATAAGATTCTAGCGGAACTGAGATGGTAAAATATTTTTGCTTATCAAAAACATCTTGTTGGAGTAAAATAACCATAGATAACGTTTAATGGATTGAAATATTATACTGACATACAATAATGTGCTTATCTTCTCTGAAGCGCTACTGAAATTGCTACGTTTTAAAACAATTATCTAGCGGATCTAAAACAGAAAACGTGGGGTTTTATACAAATGTCTACGTTAGTGTCGGGTTTGGTCCGGGTTTGGTCAAACCCGGGCAGTGCTTATTCCATTTCTCTTGACTTCAATTTGCAATCTCTACCTTATAAGGAGTGATCCAAAAGTACAATTTGCTTTGGAGTTGTTCCAGCTCTAGCTTTGGCTGAGAACAATAATACCTAGATGAATCAAGTTCTAGTTATAAATTCATTTATTACTTATGCGTTTCGTCTTGTAACCTCTCCCGCTTTAACCTTGGCCCGCTCTTGTCTAAGACGGTGGTACAGCCAACAAGCAAGGGTCAGCCGAGGCATGCCAATTTGCTTTGTCCTTACTCACCTCGGATAACGCTCTATTATACCAGACCTTTGTGTCTCTAGTTTAGAGCCATTTTCATTGGCTTTCTCTAAATGCCTGTTGGCGATAGTTGCTCCTCAAATTGGGCCTTTGATGATTTGGGAAAATTGGGAGAAAGGGGTGGATTCGTAATATCTCCAATGTGCATAATTATAAGTTCTACTATAAAATAAGAACCTATGCCTAGGCCTATGTGATGCGTTAGAAACTCTCCGTTTTTCTGTCTGTTACTTTACTAACTAGAATTATAATTATAGTAAATAAATCAATCTAGACACGAATCAACGAAAGATGCGATAGCCATTAGTAAAATGTCAAAATCGTATGGGATTGTGAAGCGCTGTCGTGATCAATTCTTTACTTTTTGGCATTTCGATCATTGTCATCGCTCTAGCGTAGCGAACTCGAAAATTTTACTCTCTGCGTTGCACATTTAGGGGCCGCCAACTCCAAACAGTAACTTAGTCTTGCTTTGAGAGATTTGGAGGCCCTCATGACCAGAGGCCCGAGGTGGATCGCCTTCTCCGCTCCCCCATAAGTCCGCCAGTGTACTAGCACCACGAAAGGAAGCTTCGCCATTAATTTAAACAGGATTTTGATTCTCATTTTCTTGACATTAATTCCTTAATCACCTTTAACAGCACAACACAGGAACTTATACATGATAGTAATTAATAACCGACACGAATTGTGTAACAATTTGTGTCATAGACTTACACAGACTCGATATTTATGTACCTGTTACCTACATGACTCAAACATTAGGTAAGTAATTGTCATTTCCTGTAGTGTGGTTTTTCTTATTGCATTCTATGGTCAGCTGTAATTAAAGGTATTCGTGGCCACATATTTGTGCTTCGTACCTACTTAACGTGTTTGAAACGTGCATCCGCTGTTAATATCCTTTTATTGCGATTAGTTATAAGAAGTGCGGTTTTTTTTTTGGATTCTCAGGCGTAGAAATATGTCAAGAACATGATAAATGATTAGCTATTTGTTGATCAGCTCTATTAAATGCCAATTTTACGCGCACATTACATGCACCCTTTTATACTGGAATTCGATAATCATATCTCAATTATTTTTGTACGTAAGCAATAAAACTGATTCGTCAATATCAATAAAAAGGAGTTAATAAAAATAAAATCTTTAAACTAAAGAAATGCCACCTACCAAGATAAATTTTATTGCGAATTTTCAGTAGTAGATAAATGCTGACATTTAATCGAAGAAGATCGAGTAGCTTCAGAAAGTAATGTGAAGGGACGCGGCCAAGGGGCGAGTAATGATCTCCCGGACAACTCTTTGGCACGAGAGTGTCAGTAGCATGCACATAGAGTTGTTAATCCGATAAAACTTGCATTGCTCGGCCACCGATCCTATAACAATAATAATTTTATAGGAGCTACTTTCTCTCTTTGTTATTACTATCTGCAAGGTGCACCACAAACTAGCCCGCAGCTATAATTGCATTTCATTTACGTTTACACTATCAATATGATCGTTTTTACTCGCTTTATAGTTGTCAATATAGCCTTTCCGGTTATAAAGCGTTTAATGGACACAAATATGTGAAGTATATTACTTTATTCAATTAGTATTAAAACGATACTAACATAATAGGATTTTTATTATACTTAATAGTAAGAATGAAAGTTAATTATTAGGTTTATTTTTACTATCTACAATGAGTAGATAGGTGAGATAATTAATTATCTAGTACCTACGTAGACAGATTCAACTAAGTAAATATACGCTGCAACACCTACTAGCACTGCGATTTTATTTTAACATTTCGCAGCATAATGACAAAATATTTAAAAAAAAAGTCTTTTTTTAAAACATATACACCTTAACTGATTTGCGGTTAAACAACTCCCTACACATCTAACACGAAACGATCTTCTGTAAAAATGCGTGTAGTAGCAAGTGCGAAGCTGTGACATGTGACCCCTGGGCCCCACCATGCGCTGTATCTGATGACCGGCTCGGCGGTTATCAGCCCGTTTAGCAGAATATAGCCAGCAATGTTTACTGCGTGGTTTTAGTATGCTATGAAGAAGTTATTGGGTCTTTGTCTTAGTTTAGTGTTAGTTAGGGGCGCACGGTTGGCGCAGTGGTTGAGCGATTGACTGCTGCGCTGCGTGTCGCGGGTTCGATTCCCGCACGGAACAATTATTTGTATGATCTACAAATAGTTGTTCCGGCTCTGGGTGTTTGTGTATGTGAGTTTATATGTTTGTAAACGCACCTACGATACAGGAGAAATTCCTAGTGTGGGGCAACGTTTTTTTAAAATAAAAAAAATAAAATAAAAAGTTGCCTATATCTAAAGAATTCAATGAGAACTGCAATTTTAACCCAAGACGCAATGCATATTGTGGTATTAGAGATTACATAGTTGCAATGAATATGTACCGATTATACTCAAAATGATAATAAGTTAAATTATTCTGTGGACTATGCCCATTTTTACTTAAACTAGTTGACATCAAAATGTAATCGCTACGTAAAAGCGCATTGTATTGCACAACAGTCCAAAAATTTTTAGACGTTACATTTAGGTAAAAAATCTCTTCAGAGACATCGTGTTAAGGGTACACTAGTCGACGGCACGAACAATTTTGTGCGCGGGGTTAAAATGCATTTTATATCAACCGACAACACGTGCGGAAGAGATAGATGCTGTGATGAGCAGTAGGAAGCTAGTTCGCGTACGAATACACACTTTTGCAAATTTGTAGCGAAATGGATAATGATTTAGGACGAAACCGAGCGCGCGAGATTTTATAAACAGGCCTTTGGCAGTCTAGATATCATGAAAAAAAGACTAAATCTATCTGTTCAAAATAAAATTATTTGCATTGTTGAACTACTAATCTATCCCTGTATGGAGGCCGTTTTGCAATTTTCCGTCTTCTTACGGTATTTATTTGCGCCCAAAATGCGTTAAAATTAGTATCGAAATGTGGAACTTTCGACGCTCATAACATTAAAAAAAAAAACTTTTTTTACTTTTTTACTTCCATACAGGGCTAGATAATGATGAGACAAATTGATATAATTTTTTATTTTGAACGTACATCGTCAAACAGTGGAATAATCCCTAGACTACGTTTGTATGGAAGATTTTTCGACTAGTGTAACCTTAATACTTAACTTCGCATTAGGTACAACAAAGAGTAAACACTTTTCATCTTACTACGAGTCAAGTTACCTAGGTTTTGCAAATGTCTTAAAACTATTCAAAGACTGACCCAAGTCACAATACACCCGTCTACTAAACAAATACGAATAAAGAGTTGGAAGTCTTTCTAAAGTTGGACACTTACCCCTCGGGGTCGTTTATGGCGATCGGTTGGCATCTGATAGTCGCCCTATGTGCCTGCTCAACCCCAGAAGATGTGTTATCATTTTATTTAGGACTTTTAAAAGGAGTAGTGCCAGTAGGGGTGAGTGAAGGTGAAAGGATAAAGTTCATGCGTGTAACGCCAATCTAGTTTATTTTGTCTAGGTGGGATATGAGTGATGTTAATATTATAACGGCTAAGTTCGACTTTGAAACATTGTACAGTAGCTCTAAACAAGTGTCATTCGATATCAGCGATGGCGATGGTCGAGATGCCAATATAAGGGATTCATCACTTGATATTTCAAAAGCGTCTGACATTTTTCCACTCGCTATCGCCACGCTTTCGATGATAGAATGTCACTTGTCTAGAGCCCCAGATGTATCATCATTTCAGCTGAAAGACGTCCACTGCTGGACATAGGCCTCCCCCAGGCGTCGCCACATTGACCGATCCCGTGCGACTCGCATCCAGCGCCTCCCCACAACCTTAACCAGGTCATCGGTCCACCTAGTGGGAGACTTTCCAAACCATTGTCTTCCGATTCGCGGTCGCCATTCCAGAACTTTTCAGCCCCATCGGCCATCTGTTATGCAAGCCATGTGTCCTGCCCACTGCCACTTCAGTTTGGCAATTCTTTGGGATATGTCGGTAATCCTGGTTCTATTGCGGATCTCTACATTTCTGATTCGATCACGCAAGTAAACTCCGAGCATAGCCCAAATGCCAATGTAAGGGATTAATCACTTGACATTTCAATAGCGCTTGACATTATCATACATTATTGACATATTTTCAACCGCTATCCGCTCGCTTTCTTTGATAGAATCACGTGTCTAGGGCCTCAGGCGTATAGCCTATCTAAGTTTATAAACGCTAACTTTGTTGTTTCTTATGAGAGTGGGAAGCTGTTTAATAACGTTGCTATTAATAATAACAGTCTGTCTGCCCAGTCAGCCATTTATGAATATGGTGAATTTCGCTAAAGATATTTACAATACCTAATGTCAGATTCAGCCTTATGTTCAGTAGTAGACACTCCTTAGCTGATTCAATTGTATATTCTCCAGACCAAGTATGAAATACGATGGAAGTTTTATCCTCGCTTTCAGTCAAAATTACTACTACAAATAATACAGTTATGATGTATTTGTAAACAGCCCAAGCAGCACACATAGCTGTATAGTCGCTGGACAATATAATTTTTGAAAACTCCAGGCTGTTATACTTTCTGTACAAGTGCAATATATATAAATATTTATACTTTATATCCCGTTACACAGCTCTTATAATGCTCGATTTGGTCCCAAATTAACCAGCCCTGAGCATTATAGTAGCTTGTTAATTGCTGTATAATGGCGTAGACAGCTACCAACACGCCACTATCCAGCTCCTTTAATTCTCTTAGACAGCCAACAGATGGATTATGGTTTAGTAACGGTTATTGTTAAATCTACAAAGAAATATTATAGCAACAAAAAACAATTTTTGCAGTGTGCACACTGCGAAGTGTTACGTCAAGGCAGTCTTATTATTTCTGTGAACAAATAATAATTTCTAATTTAAGCCTAGTTATTTAACACGTTTGTTTTGTATGTCTATTGGTAAATTGTACTGCGGGTGCCACTTTACTGTCAATTTATAGGTGATATTATCAAATATTACACGCGCCATCGAAATACTAAAAACATTAACTATTATTATTTTTTTACTAAATATATACAAACTAAATACGGTTTACGAATTATTAATAGATTTTTATTCAATATTTACTATTTATTGAGCATTATTATCTATTTGTAACAATGAAATAATGAGTTTTTACTTTAACAGCTCTCAAATATCATGAACATCTAACAGATATCAGTGATTTTTTCATATGTAATTGGCTTGTTCACATTAAAATGGCGTCAATTTGTTATCCAGCAATAATTCTAACTAAATTCCCTTGACCCACTCTTTTCTGTTCAATAGCCATATTTATGTCCATTAATTAGCTGAAAACTGTACGCTAGCTGTACAATGGTTTTCGGTTACTCTAACGACTGGTTAGAGGAGTAAAGTGAGACTTTACAACAGCGTCTTAGGGATATCTAATCTTGATTTTGTGATGCTAATTATTCTCGCCTGTTATGCCAAACTATCGAGCCATTAAAATTGTATTTTATTCTCGCACGTCAATTTAGAAGTTATAACAAAATTGACGTTATCATAGCACTACTAACCTATGTTTACTCTTCAATAATTCTAGAGGCTATTAAATAGCTAATATATGTGGGAGAAATAACTAATTCCTATTTTTATATTATTTGAGTATCTTTTGAGTTACTTCCTGTTTAATGAATTGGTGTATGACTACGCACTCCCTGCCACTGACAAGCAAGCCGCATTATAAAAGAGTGCGCAAGAAGCTTGATCGTTCAATTCTTGATGTGACTTCGGACTTTGAACGGTCAGGTACGTTTTGATTGCTCTTGATTTATTATTAATGTGATAAATGTGATTATGTTGTGTACTGATGATTTTCATTATTAATGTGCGTGTATTTTTTTACGCAATAATATTGTGGCTAGTATTTTACTGAAGTTATTATGCTGCTTTGAATATAATAATTATGGTCTAAATTATGCACTGGTTTTATTCCATTAAGTTTTACCCTCACATTTGCTTATAACCTCACATTTTGTTGTTTACACTCTCACATCAGAAGCGAGATCGAGCGCCCATGTACTAACATATTTTCCACTTCTCTTGAGTTTCAGTATGGCGTCAAACGTTCCGGAAACCTCTGATGCCACTTCTAACCAAGAAATTAGCGTCTCCTATCCTTGGCGTGCGAGTCACATGGCAGCAGAGATGCATTATGCAAGAGAACCAGGACACCCACCCGGGCCTTCGAGCTCGAACACTCCGGGGAATCGAACAATCAGGGCAGTAATTCTGTTTCTCTTGATTTTATGACGACTAACATGAAATAAATGACAGTTATTTCTTAAAACTGTCACTTGTACCAATTTTGCATACATTCATCCTTCATTCATGAATCCGTCATGCAAAAAAATAAATAATTAAATAACATTTATATCTACCCTCTTTTGATCCCGATGATGCCATTCAAATTATCATGTTGACGATTTTAAGTCGTAATATTAAGACTTAAAGTCTAATCGTATTCCATCATTTGCAGATGCATCCTGATTCTATGATGACCTTACTGCTTTATACGAGTAACAAGAAAAGCAGCTTGGACTAATAGGCATCGTGTAAACGGGAGTTGGCGAAGAAGGCTGTTGGCGTGAATGCAACCGGGCTACATTTGGTGGACACCGTGAAATCAGGTGTGTTGGGCTTTCGTATTAAATCGGATTTGTGACGACTGACGCTTAAAACGTTGCCTTAATTGATGCAAAATTTAAATTCTTATAACCGTAAACATCCAGTGTATGATTCTGCTGATCACAATATTCATGCTTACTACTAACGACTAAACATAACTCACAAGGTTATAGACATAGCGATGTCAAATGTGCTCTATTCTTAAGGATTCCCCTACTAATAGTCAATAGTGAATCTGATAGGACCTCTACTCGTAATGACCAAACCAAGAAAGTGCCAACTGGTCTAAACTCCTAAAAGCTCACATTGTGTACCTTTTGCAAAAAAAATTGCCTCAAACTCTAGTAAACCATACAATCGGTTAAATTCATAATTGTTGCGAATAGCCGTCTACTACTATAGAGACTTTATCTGTCTCATTGATATTGAAGCAGAGTGCTCATTGATGCGATAGTCTTGGAGATTCCACCAGTGACAAAATATTTATCAAAACGATATTATGCGGCGCCGGCGTTGGAGAAAATACATTTTGTTCTACTCTTATCAAAACAAGTCTAATTTGTGTTAATGACCTGAATTTGGAGTTTGAGCTCTTATTATTATTAGCCTGGTAACTTATTCAATATAATGTCCTTTTGGGTGAGAATCTTTTTGACATTCCTGGCATACATGTAGTATTTATTATCCAATTCTAAAACATTTCTAAAACAACTTGCAAGTCTTGCAACATTAATTTTATTGAAAAAAATAATTGCAAAACCTATATTGATATTAGTGTGGATCCAATTTTAAAAGTTCGTTTACTTAATTTATTGAAATCTTATTATGAACTTTTACCGTCAGGTAGTTCTGTAACAAAAATAAGTACAAACTGACCATTCTTATCGTATTGATATATCGAGCGAATGTCAAAATGATTGTGCAAGTTTTAGAAGATAATGAGACCATTCGTGTCAGTAAACCTCTTTTCTCTAGCCCTATTTTGTTGGTACAAAAAAAAAAGTTAGCTACAGGCTCTGTCTATCAAAGAACTATCTATTTTCTCCAACTTTTTGAACGTCCATGGTCCAAGGTCTTTAAAATGGGCTGCATTTTTGGTTTTTTCCTAATTTCTCAAAACACAAATTTAATATCTGGGTAGAATTATACCCAATGGTACGGTTAGACCCAGTCCAGGGAAAATAAAAACCCATATGAAGTATCACTGTTTGTCATACAGTGATACGGGTTCGCCAAATTTGCGACCTTTCAGGATATTTTCAGAAAGTTTTGCCGAACTTTTCTTAGACGAGGAGTCCTTTATATAATATTAGCTGTTCCCTGCTGCTTCGCTCCCGTGGACCACCCCATGTCACTCAGGAATAATGCAGCTTTCTATTAGTGAAAGAAATTTTTAAATCTGTCCAGTAGTTTCGGCGCCTATTCGGGACAAACAAATAAAAAAAATCGTTCCGTTTTATAATATTAAGTATAGACTAGCGATTTTGACTGTGCGTTGATCGATTAGCCAGTCGGCTACTTCTTTTATATATATAGATAATTAAGGACAATCTGAGCCAACTTTGTCCACATATGGACCAGCTACGTTTTGGTGCTGTTCTAATCCAAAAAAACGTGATACTCGACTAAGAGTCGTAGATTGCTTTGGTGTGCACACCACCAATACCGAACGGTGATATAAATAATGTTGAGAGTTTGAAGTTTTGGCGGTGGTTAAGCCTTAAAACATTATAAGGCTCTTCTTATTCGGTCGAAGTTTTGGGCTCTATACTGGTTGTAATCCCAGTGTTCGTTGATGGTGGGCATACTTGCAATCATTCAGCTTTTAGATTGGGTATCGTAAGGGATAGCGCATACCTCACGTAGCTGGCTTTTCTCAGTAGGAACCCTGCAATTCTCAACATAATTAATGTTCTATATTGGAAAGTTTGGTTAGTAACTAAACAGCAGATTGTTTTGGAAACCAAATATTTGATATATTCAATAAAACTGCCAGTATAGAAAAATTAGCTTCAAGCAATGATACAATAATGTATAGAATTTATAAAACAAAAGATACCAAAACAAAGAAATTGTTGTTTGTTCAAAAATCTTACGGCACTTCATTCAGTTGTTCACAACAGTTTTGGTTTCCATTGCCAAACACGTTCAAAGATGTTGTTAGGTATGTTGAGAATTGCCACACTTGTCCGATCAACAAGATTTAATCTGGTTTTCATCAAGTTACCCAGCATCCCATTGATAAAACACCTACGCATTCTCATACGGTATCTACAGTATGGAAATTATCTCTGAATAATTATATAGGTTATCCATATGGATACCTCATGCAAACTAACTGGCAACAAACTCTTTTTCAAAATATAGTTTGTGAAAACATGAACTCGCGGCTAAATAAGCCGCACGGGTCGATCTTCAAGGTTAAGCAACGCTTGCCATGATCGGTCTGTGGATGGGTTACCATCTTAATATACCGAGATATCTCCGTGCTTCTGTAAGCACGTTAAGCCGTCTGTTCCGGCTACTATTTAAAGATCATTGACAGTCGTTAAGGTTAGTCTGAAGCCTGAAATCTGAAAGTCTTGTCAAAGCTTATTGTGTTACCCAGTTAATAGATTGTGGAGGTCACCTATGCAGTCGCTCCATGTAAAATACTGGTACTCTGCTAAAACCAGTTGAACTGGAAGCCGACCTCAACAAAGTTGGGAAAAGGCTAGGCAGATTGATTTTTGCTTGATAAAACCTGTGACTAACCAAACTGCAAATGCTATCGTAAACTGTAAGATTTTACCTTTAATTTCTGAACGCCTAATAGAATAATTTGTGATCAAGCGATGTCATACACTGAAAAATAATTATGGATTTTTGCCAAAACTGGTCAATGAATTACATTGTATCGCAACTGGTGTCAGTCGTGAAAATGGTCATATCGAAAGGCTAATGAAAGTCCTCACTGATTGTTTCACGGTAGTCTAAAATACCACCCCAAGAAGCTGGAAGTAAGCCTTTGGGAAGCCCATTTTGCAATTAATTATATATTTATTAAAACCTCTGGACAAACTCCCTTTCAACGTATGGGTCGCAATCCATCGCCTCCAGTTATTTCTGGACTAAATTATGTTGCTTTATTTTATTTTATAAATGATGTTAAACACTTGGACCTTGTGCTAATCTGGAGGTAGCGAAAATTCATAATCGGTGATATTGTTTTAATGAAACAACATTCACATGCTATTATGCAACTCCTTTCACAAGGGTCCATGCGTTATATCTAATATTCATGACAATGAATGATACATTATAAAAGTGCACAGTACTGGAAATGATTAGTAGTATGTTTCTCACGAAAATCGGAGACTTGTTTCCCCAGTATGCTGTGAGCTGGCAGAATCGCTAGATTCTGGAAACTATTATTGTTAACTTTAGTTAGTAACTTTTTGCCTCGTACGCGCCCGTAACATTCTGGCCAGGTGTTGGGCGAGTGCTTGGTAATAAGTATGCTATAGTTCATTAATGCCGCGCCTTATATAAGGCTTTTTACCGAGGCAATATTTATATTTAGTGATAAATGCCGTGCCTTCTTGAAAGGCTTTTTACCGAGGCAATATTATCACGTTATTTTATGCCGTGCCTTCATGTAAGGCTTATTACCGAGGCTATGTTTATGATTTGTGATAAATGCCGCGCCTTATTGCAAGGCTTTTTACCGAGGCAGTGTTATCATATTATTTTATGCCGCGCCTTTAATTAAGGCTTATTACCGAGGCAATGTTTATGATTTGTGATAAATGCCGCGCCTTATTGCAAGGCTTTTTACCGAGGCAGTGTTATCACTTTATTTTAAGCCGCGCCTTCATGAATGGCTTTTTACCGAGGCAATGTTATCATTTCATGCCGCGCCTTCATGAATGGCTTTTTACCGAGGCAATTTTTATTATTTGTAGTTAATGATTCAGTAATTTAGGCCGTGCCTACATGTGAGGTTTTTACCGAGGCCATCTTTTGGTGATTATTCTTGTTGATTTATATAAATTGTTAATCACCTATGAAATTATGTTAAAATGAACCACTAAAATTAAGAGTACTTTAAATATCGTTATTCACGAGCCGTACCGGCTGCTCGTCAGAATGGCCGTGTGGGAGAAATAACTAATTCCTATTTTTATATTATTTGAGTATCTTTTGAGTTACTTCCTGTTTAATGAATTGGTGTATGACTACGCACTCCCTGCCACTGACAAGCAAGCCGCATTATAAAAGAGTGCGCAAGAAGCTTGATCGTTCAATTCTTGATGTGACTTCGGACTTTGAACGGTCAGGTACGTTTTGATTGCTCTTGATTTATTATTAATGTGATAAATGTGATTATGTTGTGTACTGATGATTTTCATTATTAATGTGCGTGTATTTTTTTACGCAATAATATTGTGGCTAGTATTTTACTGAAGTTATTATGCTGCTTTGAATATAATAATTATGGTCTAAATTATGCACTGGTTTTATTCCATTAAGTTTTACCCTCACATTTGCTTATAACCTCACATTTTGTTGTTTACACTCTCACATATATACAATACAAGCTTTGGAAATAAAGTGGAGTAAGGTTACACTAATTTACAGCTCATGCAGTTCTTAAATGCTTTTAATCAGCTACTGTTAAGCTCATTGTGGTAGAATTATAATAAAATTAGTGTACACCGTAAAAAAGCCAATGACAAAATTTGATTCTCTAATACAGCTCACAGCTTAGAAGAGGGGTGACATTATCGCGCTAAGCAACCGTTAATAAGCTTCGGTCTTCTTAACCAGCTAGTTGCATTATGCGTAGCCAAAGGCTGTACAATAGTTCTTTCAAATTCTACTAAGAAGCATTTTGTTGTTTTTTTCTCCATTGTACAGCCATTAGTCAGCGCTGTTTAATAGTGTAGAGATCATCCCTCATACAGCCTCAATAATCATCTTATCCGTTAGTACAGCTAAATCAGAGCCTTTGGCTGTAATATAGCTGGTTTGTGGATGTCATTTTCGCTAATGTGCTGCTTGGGAGTTCCAGTGCCAACATGTCCCCATCTGCTCGGCTAACAAACGAACTGACTTAACTGCGTCTTAAAACTCATGATTTGAACGTAGGTTGGTCATAAAATATTAGCATGTTAAAGGATGGTATTTCTTATTTCTCTTTATTGTGTTATTATAAATTGTTGGGTTCTGCCCAACAATTTATAATAACACAATAAAGAGAAATAAGAAATACGAGGATGCTGTTGCAACAATAACTGCAGTTGTCTCCGTCGTCTGCCTAGCCTTTTTACCCGACTGCCGAAAGAGGGTAGTGAGTTTATCAGTCTATGTATATTTGTTCTTATGTGGCGTTCTAGAGACCAAACGCGTTGGCCGATTTTGATGATTCTTACGTGAATCGATTCGTCTTAACCCTGCGAGTGTCACTGGCTACATTAAAATTCGAGAATATAAAAATGGCGGATTTTGGGCGCCATATTGTGGGATCCCATTTTTTTTTCTTCCAACTCCATCGTGTGGGGTATCAAATTAAAGGGTTTTAAGAAGTGATTTCAAAAATATATAATACTGGGCAAAAAAAAAAACTGTGCAGTCGGAGGATACATCTGGTTTTGGCCAGCCAGCTCGCGAATATATGTATCCTCCGACTGCACAGCATGATTTACTTCTTATTTACGTCTTTTTAGTTCGCCTTTTAAGCAGTCGGGTTTTTCAACTATATTGTAATTAGTTATTTAACTTAGTGAAACTTTCTGATTGCAAATGATTGTATTGTTGATGAAAATACCAAAAATTGCTATGAGTATGCCTATAATATTTGAGGAGTTCCCTCGATTTCTCCAAGATCCCATCATCAGATCCTGACCTGATGACCATGGGACCAACTGTAAAGTATACCCTTCAACCCTTCATACAGAAGAATTTTCCGAATCGGTCCAGGCGTTTTTGAGTAATCGGGGAACGTACATAAAAAAAAGATTCCAACTAATTGAGAACCTCCTCCATTTTTAGAAATTGTTTAAAAAATAAGGGAAGGGTAAGGTGACATTAGCGGAGCAGCCAGGATTCTTTTTAGTAGTGATGTAGTGGCACCGTGTTCTCCAGATACTCTTGCAGCTCTGGAGAGTAAACACCCTGCCCCAGTGGATGGTCTTTCTTTTCCCGACCCCCCCGATCCTGATAGTAATACCCTCACCATTACAGGTCGAGAGGTGATCAGGGCCGTGTGTTCCTTCCGGAGTGGCTCTGCTGGCGGCCTCGACGGCCTGAGTCCTCAGCACTTAAAGGACCTTATGTGTTCAGGCGCTGGGGAAGCTGGTGAGTTACTCTTGAAGGAGCTTACGGCTCTGATAAACCTTATGCTCGCCGGTAAGGTTAACGAGACCGTCATCGACGTCTTTTACGGGGCCAATTTATGTGCCCTGCGCAAGAGGGATGGCGGGATTCGTCCTATTGCCGTCGAAACTACTTATCGGCGTATGGCAGCCAAGATTTGTTGTAAATTTTATGGTGAGGTAGTTTCGGAAAAATTTCAGCCCCTGCAGCTTGGCTGTGAGGCTGCCGTACATGCATTATCGAACTACCTAAATTCTGGTAAAGAAGAGGTCATCCTAAAGGTTGATATTAAAAATGCATTTAATTCTGTTAATAGGGACACCTTGCTGGCAAAAACTAAAAAAGAAATACCAAACATTTTAGTTTTCTCTGGCAATGTTATAGGCATCCATCTAAATAACTTTATCAGGACAACATTTTGGAATCTGCTGTTGGCTCTCAAAAAGGTGACCCTCTCGGGCCAGTGATCTTCAGTCTGACTATTCACCCAATTATTCGACAACTCAATTAAAAATTTAACGTTTGGTATCTCGACGATGGAACCCTAGGAGGCGATGTAGACACAGTTTTAGATGACCTGCAATTTTTAAAAAACGAACTACATTCTATAGGACTGGATCTAAATTTTGCCAAATGTGAGTTATTTTTATCAGACAGTACCGACAGGCAAGTGACATTTGCTAAATTCAATAAAATAGCCCCCGAAATCAAAATTATTGAAAAAAGTTCTCTTCGTCTCCTTGGGTCCCCAGTCTTCGATGATTCCTTTCCCGACTTTATTGAGGAAAAAATACAAAATTTCAACATCATTTCGGAAAGATTGTTCCAAATTAACATGCATTCGGCTATCACCATAATTCGATTTTGTTGTTTTGGCACCAAATTAACATATTTCCTGCGTGTTTCCCATCTATGGAACCACCCTTGCACCCTTGCACCCTTCTCTTTTTAGAAAAATGGACCAAATTATCCGTCATACATTAACTTCAATTTTAAATGTGGCTATAGACGACGGCGTCCGCAAAATTTGTAGTATTAGTTTACCGGCATTTATATCCTCGGTCCACGGTACTGAGAAATTAATCAGGAATATCCTAGCACCCATACTGATTAATTTTGATGTGCCGTGCTTCACCAAGGCTATTGAAGCTTGGAGACTCGCTTGCCCGAATTGTAATCCCCCCGACTTCCCATCATCCCAGAGACGGTGGGATGAGCCGCTCTGCAGAGCAGTTCAGGAGCACCAAATTGCTACTTCTGCCACACCTGCCGAGCGCGCTCGCCTGCTGGCTGTGGGTGAGTGGGAGTCGGGCCTCTGGCTTCACGCACTACCGTCGTCGAACATAGGCACCTTGTTTGACGACACTACTTTTCGCCCCGCTGCTTCCCTACGACTTGGCGCTCCTTGTTGTACTCCTCATCGTTGCCACTGTGGCGAAGTTGTCAACAGCCTCGGTCACCACGGTCTTTCATGCAGCCGAAGTGCGGGTCGCATAGCTCGGCACGGAAACTTAAACGACATCATCCGACGTGCTCTCGTCACCGTCGGCGTTCTAGCCGTATTAGAACCACATGGCCTGGCACGCGACGATGGCAAAATACCTGACGGGTTGTCTTTGTTTCCATAGAAGATGGGTAGGCCTTTAGTGTGGGACGCTACTTGTGTCGATACTCTTGCGCCATCTCATCTTCCTAGCTCGTCGAGCTGTGCTGGCGCTGC
Source organism: Orthosia incerta (assembly GCA_948252205.1). NCBI lineage: Eukaryota > Metazoa > Arthropoda > Insecta > Lepidoptera > Noctuidae > Orthosia > Orthosia incerta. The sequence goes on from OX411746.1 coordinate 32,729,601, forward strand.
CGTTGCGACTGCAGAGAACCTCAAACGGCGGAAATATAATAATCTCATCGGTAGTTATATTTTCGAGCCGTTTGGGGTTGAAACTCTTGGTCCGTGGGGTCCGAGTGCTCACGCTTTGTTTAAAGATCTCTCCAAACGCCTAGTTGACACTTCGCGGGACCCAAGGGCTGGCTTTTACCTTGGTCAGAGATTAAGCATTGCCATACAACGTGGCAATGCTGCCAGCCTTTTGGGTACATTACCAGTGGACAACGATGTGGAGGAGTTTTTTGACGCCATATTTTAGTTAAGTATATTTTTAGGTTTAGGTAGTGAGTAGTTTTTGGTTTAAATGTATATATTTGTAGTTTTTTTTTGTATTTTGTGGTCTGTGTATATTTGTATTTTGTTTAATTTTAAGCTGATTTCTCGTGTCTCCTGTGCGGGTCACAAATAAATACTTTTTCTTTCTTTTTTCTTTTCTTAGTTAATTAAGTATTTTAAAAATAAGTAAGTAGACTAGTTTGCAAAAGCTAGGTACAGATATATAATGAAAAAGATAATATTTAATCAAAAAGGAAAATAGGGACACTATATTCCTTTTTGATTAAATATTATCTTTAGAAGCACTAAAACCCTTAAATGTTGCTCAAAATTGCGCTGTCAACAGAGGCCTAGTGTACAAATTTGACAACAATAAATGAAAAAAGAAAAACACAGAAGCACAACATATATTAGGGCGCACGGTTGGCGCAGTGGTTGAGCGATTGACTGCTGCGCTGCGTGTCGCGGGTTCGATTCCCGCACGGAACAAATATTTGTATGATCTACAAATAGTTGTTCCGCGGCTCTGGGTGTTTGTGTATGTGAGTTTATATGTTTGTAAACGCACCCACGATACAGGAGAAATTCCTAGTGTGGGGCAACGTTTTTTAAAAAAAAAAACAAAAAAAAAACTAATATCTTTTATATTCAATTTATGGAATATCTTTTAATTTTTTTGAATACTGGGGAAGGCAATAGGCGAGAGTCAAATCTCAAATTATTACTTTTTCCTGAGGAAATTCAGTCGGAGCTCTCGGCCCGCATTTCCTCCAACAACATCGTTTTAGCCAAGTTACCGAGGTCGTCAAGTTGCATATCAAAAGTATTAATTATGATTTTAAAATCACACGTACCTAATTAACAAATTTCTGGCTTATTTACATAGGCACAAACGCCTATGTAAATAAGCCAGTAATTTATTAATTAGCTAACACTAGAACATTAAAGTCGAATAGACGCCTATAAATTATTGTAGGCCCAGCACACAGAATCAGGCGCAGAAGATTCAATCAAAATTGTCATTAAGACGTTAGTTTGTTGCTTCTTTAGTTTTTTATTTACATTGTTGTAAGTCTTACTTATCATTATTGATTCTTTTGATACTTGAATTAAGCTGAGCCAGATGACCACACCATTAAACCATCACTTTCAATGCCGGAAGGTTCTTCGAAAAAGCAGAAGTCGAGCAGATTCGACATCATTTTGTCCAAATCCCGTGCTTTAAGATACAATGAAGCGAAGAAAGGTTACACTCCGTGGTTCTGATTGTTTACGTTATTTAAGTGCAAGGTCCAGCAATCAGTAAAGAGATTTTTTAAACAAAAATGGTGTCCGTTACATTCACCTTCAGGTTCAAGACGAAAGATACAGGTCATTTAGCCGAGTGGTCCCTCAGTATTGATTGACAATCCAGTCAAGTTATTGTAGTGGGTTTTCTGTGGCCTATTTCGAGTTGGTATTCTGTAAATTAGCTATGTACTCTCATATAGACCTAACATAGTAACAGGTGTGTAATACATGAAATGCGCTCGCGCATATGCGTAAACATGCAATTACCGCTGAGTAATAACACGCTCAATTTGATAAGAATTTATTCAACTGTATTCGTAGAAACTGCACCGTTATTGCAGTGTGCCTAATACTAATGCGTATCTAGATTGTTCATAGTATCAACAGTTTTAGGTAGAATGCTTGACGTAGTAACTAAGTCAGGTGGTTGGCATCGAAACCTATGTCCATAGCAATCTTCGTCTAAAGGCCTAAAATCATTGAAACCTAGGTTTTTCCCTTCCTGGTATCTACCGAAGGGTTAGGCTGTGGTGTTCTATAGGTACACACACATTTCACCAGTTATGTTTAGGTGCCACGTAATAGAAGGTGAGCCTAGTGCCATCAACTGGACACATCTAGACACAGGGCTGCTACCTGACAAACAGAAGGAAACTCTTTAATATATAAAGCATACTTTTAGACGTTAATTGATGTTATAAAGTAAAGTAAAGTAAAGTTTATTTTATTTGCATAGATTGTAGGTACATAACATAAGATATAAAAAAAACAATTGTGATCCTTGTACAATTTACCAGATTAGACATGCAAACATTAATGATTTAAGTAATCTAAGAACTAGTCTCAAAATACAAAATTACATAAGCATTATTAACATTAACTAAAATTACATAAGTTGGTATGTCATTCAATTGCATAAGAATATTATGATTATATTAAATTAGAAATTTAAATTAGAATAAATTTTAGTCATTGTCATTTAGAAAATCGTTAATCGAGTAGTAACACTTTTCAATCAATAATGCTGTTAACTTATTTTTAAAATTGCGTATTGTGTTATCTTTTATTATGTCAGGTATTTTGTTATATATTCTAGGTCCCATACTAATAACATTTTTTTTTAAATAAAGCAGTATTGCAACTCTCAACTAGTAACAGATTTTTGTACTGGCTTCTGATTGGTCTCTTACTAGTTTGCGAAACTGTAGTAAATAGATGCATGTTACGTTTAACAGAAATTGCCATTTCTAAAATATACATTGCCGGAAATGTTAACAGCTTTAGGGATTTAAACACTGGAACACAACTGTCAGTCATTTTCATATTTAACATCGACCTTAAACAACGCTTTTGGGCTTTGAATACCTGTTCCCGCAGGCAAGAATTTCCCCAGAAAACTATACCGTATCTCAGAATGGCGGCTACGAGACCATGGTATGCAACCAAAGTTGTGGTGATGTTTACCTTCTTAGCCAAATTGAATAGGACATAAGCAGATATGCTCAATTTTATAAAATCTAACGTATCTGTAAAATAAACAATCCACTTTCAATCTGAAAGAAATTAAAAGTGTAATCGTTGTTGGGCAACCTGCGATCAATCTGACTGCAGGTGGAACGTCTTGCACAAAAAACCGCCCATCGATAACTACCTACGACTATGGGTATCTTTTTTGGATCTGTTATTACCTAAAGATATTACCTTACCTAGGAGAGCAGTGGTGGCCCAGAGGTATCGGCCGCGACTTACAAGGTGTGCTTTACTTTTTTTAAATTATTTCATCACCACTGCTCTCAAAACGGTGAAGGAAAACATCGTGAGGAAACCGGCATGTCCTAGAACCAAAAATTCGAAGACATGTGACATCCACCAACACCGCACACAGTTTATGAAACATCTTTTAAATTGGGTCCGCGTGGTGGATTACGGCCCACCTCCCTCTCCTGGAGGAGGAGGAGGCCTGTGTCCCAGCAATGGGAACATTAATAGGCTGATGTTGATGATGATGATTACGTATTACAAATTAAGTGACTTCAACTATTGCAAAAAAAAATGGTGATTATCGACTGTTTATTGGTGCCAACTGACTACCACCTGCAATAATTAAGAAGAAATTGACAGTTGGAATCGGTCTTTCTTTTAAGCAGGCCAGAAATTCAACAACAAGCAGGCAACCAAAACCCAATAATAAATAAATCATCTAATGGGGAGTTATGCACAAAAGAATTACATCATTTATGCATAGCATTAGCTATCTGTTATGATAAAGCATGACACTCGAAAACCTGTCCATATTGTTTGCGATTACTTCTTAGACAACCCGTAACCAAACGCGTCAAAAACTACTTACTTTGTACCAATTAAGTCATCATCTTCCCCACCCATAAATTTTTTGTCACACCAAATTGAATAATCACCCCATTCGAACCCGGAAGCAGCTCATCAAAGGCCTATCTGTCAATAAATCTACTTCGTTTGTCAAAGTGGAAAACTGTCACCGTTTCGTTCCACTAATCAGTTGGTTCCGTGGCCGTGGCTCCACGGCTCCACACAGGCAGGTATTATTATCGCCAGCGGCCGAGGAAGGTGCGCCAACGGTCGCCGCGCACCTTGCGACCGACCACCTTGCGTCTGTATAACGTTCTGTGTCCAGATACAACAAGATATCAATTAGCGATACTCATAAAACAGCTTAAGAAATTTTATTTGCAGAGGGCAGATTAGACTTTATAGTTTCAGTGATAGGGTTGCAAGTCTACTGGTGGTTAAGGCCTGGGGTGAAGGCGGAAAGATGTTACCACCCTACATTAAGATTAAGGTTATTTAGCTAAATATAAAGCATGTTTTTTACTGCTCTATATTAGTGGACACGGCTGTCTAGTGAAATTAGTTGGATTCTAATTTTGTTGTCTAAAATCCGTTGAGATGGGCGATAACCCTGTGCTCGCCGTAGGGGTCAGTGAGACCGAAAGTGACTCAAATTGGTTTGTTTACGTCATGCTGTTGGTTTTTCTATTGTTCTACTGACGCGTAAGAGGCAGATGTGTTGGTTGTTAATTAGCGTTGTACGCGTGTACAATATCAATGGTTCGTTATGATTCGATCTGACAGCAGCTTCTTCTCTTGTTATATAATTGGAACGCTGAGATTGATACGGGAAGGTTGATTTCGTAATGTTTACCTTAGCTTTTGTTTAACGTCACTAAATTTTTGTTGCTTTACAAAGCATTTTTCGTAATCGCGATAACCAACCACACATAAAAAACCAACAGCACAAATCTACAGGTAGCAATTGAACCTGCCAACCCTCAAAAACCTGATGGAGCATCACCATCTGAGTGACCAATCATGCGTGACTTAGTGACAGCATAATACGCGTGTTTAGTAATGAACAGCACGCACTGTCCATCTGTGTGACGCAAGAGATTCGAACTGTGCCATTGTAACCAACCAGTGTACCAGTGCTAGTACAACGATGTAACAAGATGATCCAGTGCGTAACTACTCGTACTAGTACTGCTTATGGAAATTTTTGGGCGCAAAAACTTGTTAAGCTTTGTTTTCTTGTTGCGGCAGGAGAGGGCTAGGTGTGACCGAATATTCGTTTTGCATTGTTCGATGAACAAATTGTGTTGTGATTTATTGGATTCTAAATTCTACTTTTAACGAGCTATTCAAATTTAAATTTGTGTAGGAACCTACTTTACTTTCAATGTTTAAGTAATTTTACCTCACATTAGTTCAATTCGAACTATTAAATTCAAAGACATTTGTGACATACACCGATCCACTACCCTATTACAGAAGGCTTGTGTCCCAGCGTAAAACTTGTGCTTCATCAACTGTATATCTCTTGAAATAATTAAATATTTTGTAGTATGATAAGAATGGTCGACTGACGTAGTGCTAGCTATTCTTTCTTTCCAGATCTCCATTTACAAAGGTTACAACCGTGACTGTTTAAAAGCCTTGCAGTATCTACTTCCCGGTTCTTATGGTAACAAATATAATGCAGTATGCAGGAATGCAGCTAATGACCCGTTTTCCAAGGCTATCATCATTGTAATCACCATAATTCAGCCATAAGCGTAATTTATATCGTTAGATATAAATCTATTGGTTTTGCATGTTTTGTTTACGCAGTCTTAGTTCTTACTCGCTTCATTTCATCTGGTAATTGGAACGAAGTCCCGGTATATTTCTCGCAAAAAAGTAGTAATCTTCTGCTAAGCTTTACTTTAACACAGATTATTTTACTTAAACACACTTTAAGATAGATTGAAGAAACAACAATATTACAAGAACTGGAAATCAATCAAAAAAAATAAGTATTTAAACTCATACCATCCAGTCTTAATGCCAATCAATTTGGGTTCGGAGTAACAAGTGTAGTTCTTCTATACTTCTCTAATAGTCCTCATTTCAAAAATCACTATCTTTCTAGTTTTCTTCAAACTATGCATCAATATCGTTTCTCTGGTCATTCTGTACTCTTACAACCATCTACATTCATTCATACTCAAATATTTTCACGACATGTTCTTCATTCTTCAATAGCTTGGTATGTCTGTACCAAATAAGTGTAAAGTTCAATCAATCAATATCTTTATTGTGGATCATAGGTAGGTACATAATTACAGGTCTTAAATAATTAAATTGAGATCAGCTATGTCCCGCCCTTCGGGCATAGCAAGTTCATCATCGACCTGTTGCTTAATCGATACGTCTTGTATTGCAGGATGGTCAAAATCGCTAAGGCCTACTTGCACGAAAAATTTAACTTAGAGTTAGTTCCTAACACGACACTCACAAACTGACAATTTAACCTAAACTGTCAGTTTGTCATACAATATTGTCAAAGCTCGTATTAGCAACTAACTCTGAATAAGTTTTTCGGGCTGTTAACGTAATCGATGAATAATCGCCGGTGATCTGCTGTGATTGGCTGTTGAAATTTCATTCAACCAATCACAGCAGATAACGAGTGCTTGACAATTTGTCACATTAATTCTGCGATAATTTAGCGGTGAGAAACCCGGCCTTAGTATATCTTCTTTCTAGCTAATGAATCCCTTGTAGTTCTCAATCCCAAAGCTTATTAACTGCATTTTACCATCACGCGCCGCTACATCCTAATAAAAGTTTACAACCAAATTAAGCATATACATCCTTTTTATATCGTCCATTAGCAGCAACGGTGGGCACAGCAAAAATATCAGTAATCACACTAATCGTACGCATGGTGGCACACGCATGAAAGCTAAAATATATCGCGATAGTTAGCATAATATACGCAACGATATCATCTGGGTATCGAGTACTTGTAAAATGCAGATATATGTTAGATTGCCTGATAGATGATCAAGTGATGATCAGGTTCATTCGTTTCTTTTTAGAGTAGATGTAGTTGTTTAGTTATCTGTTTATCAAAAATCAATCAATGAGCTAAATAAATCGATTGGTGTTTGTAATACAATGTATTAGTTGTTGCTGATTTGAATGAGTACCTATAAGAAGCAAAATCTTCATATTATCAACAAGGTATATTACAGAATATTAGTTCATACTCCAGTGAAGATTCGAGGTATTAAACTGTTTGTAAGGTGTCACTTGATAGTTGTAGAGTTAAAAGAGTGAAATTCGTACTACTTACTATTTAAAAAAAATGCTTTGATATTGAAAAGACATGGCACAAATTAAAAAAGCCCAACTAAAATTCGTTCTAGTTTGTCAAGCACAACCATTAAATGATTTCTCTTGTGCCATATTCAGCAGAATGGCATTCAGACGGGAACTGTCGTAATTAGTACTGGCTTCACTCGTGAACACCATTATGTCCTACACTCATAAACCATCAGGAAAAAAATGCCGTTAGTTTTATAGCATTTCACCTTTTTTGCAATCAAGTGTACTGTAGAGTGACGCAATTAGTTACACTTCAACCTTCGTACACTGGCGGCCAATTTAACGTATAAATTTTCTTCATTGTCCGCGGTGCACTTGGGGCCAGTTTAATGTTCACGCCGCGGGCTAAAGGTGCGCTTGCACATGTTCACCAGTAACCAGCCGCGACATTTCGGCAAGATTACCTCCACGCACTGCGAGCTTGTCATTAACACGTATAAATATTCAATTAACGCACGGTTGCACTTGTCAACGATTTGCACTGAGCTTAAGTATGTAATGATTGCCTGTCATTATTTATTAAATAAGTACAATTAGTTTATTCTTTTGTCCAAACTGATTGAATGCTTATGACATGCTTGTAAAAAGTAATTGAGGTAAACAAATGACTTTGTGTTGTCCTTATATATTTGCGAATTATCAACACTTAAGTGTCAGCACAAGCATGCACCATTTATCACTTTCAAACAGCTGGGGCTTTCCAATTCAATATGTTATTACATCGTAATGGCATAGCATTTAATAGCAATTACATACCAGAATAGCTGTTCTATAAAATAACAAACCGGATATTGAAAATTATGACTATCTTTCGACAATGTCATTGTAATAAGGAAAGTTGTAAAAAAAACTTATACAGGATACGTTTAGCTATTACAACTGTCGCTAACCATCGCAATAGTCGCTTAATAGCAAAAATACCTGATCAATATAATAAAGCTATGGCACAGCAATTACATAGAAATGCAAGACTATTTGCCACTTAAATGTCGTATCACTATTTAAAATCAACATGGTGCGTAAATTTTAATGCGCGTACGCTCACTATTTCACGGTTTAAAAAGTATTAAAAATACGGTGACCATAAACGACATAAGTGGGCCGTGGAGACACCGTTTAGCAGGACAGTCCTCGCACATGGCTCGTGGGGTCACCCCGAATGTCAACGGTCTCGGTCTCCTCGTGACATTTATTAACGGTTAGAAGGGTTGGCTAAAAAGAAATTCCTAAAGGCCATTTTCTTTTTCCCATCGAGGGTGTTTTTACGGGGATATGATCGAAGTAACGGTGAATAAAATCAAAAGTTTTTGTCGGGTGTTTGTCGTGTTGTGGCGGTTTTCATATTTTTCGTATGTAGACATGGCTGTAGGTACCGTTTTCCTTTTAGAAAATAAACAGAGTTGTAAAAGTCGCATCACTGCGCATAACAGTCCTAAAATAATTTGAAGTTGATTACTTCCCACACATAAGCGTTAGATTTACTTGAGATTTGACAGTTTCTTTTAAATAGACTTATATTCACATCCGAAGTTCAATTGGGTTGTCAAAAAGTGAAAGCGAGAGAAAAATGTTGCTCACTTGTAACCTTTTCTGATTGCAAAGCCAATTTGGAATCTATGAAGGTCTCATTTGCCAAATCATAATCCGTTGTTGAACAATTTAATGCTGAAAGTTTACTCGGGCTTAGATTTTATGATCCAAGATTAACCTTTCTCCAGCACTCCAAGCTTTCTTTACCAGCTAACTACAATCCGATAAACCATAACGTAATGGTCCGTGCAGGCGCCGCAGCATACAAGAAGCTTCATTCGGTTCCGCCTGCTGCACCACAGATTAAAGTCGACCGTCCATTGCCTCATAACATTCAATTCAATTCAATCATTTATTTCGGACCATGATCCATAATTTGTTAGTAAACACTCATGACTATGTTAGTAAATTTACATAACTTAATAATGTCAACCTAATAAAAACAATAATCCATACACACAATAAAAAATTAATAAATAAATAATCCAAATCAGTTCATGTACCTATTTCCCGTTGCACTGGGGCCGCCGCTGTGCAAGTGGGTCCACCCCAGGAAAGGACGGTCCGGTTCAATGTTAGCTGTGTGCAGTATGTCTCGCAGTGGATGATCGTGCCACCATTAGGATACAAGCTAAGCTAAGTACAGGAGCGTAGTTTAGCTGTGGGGTGCTGTAAAGCACTGCCTTTGTGTATTTACGAATCCGTATGGTGCCGGACGTAAAGAATTTCACCATCCCATGTCTTCCCGTGGGTGTCGTTAGAGGCGACTAAGGGACAAACCAGAGAATGGGCAGCAGCGTTCTCTGTGCTTCTACAACAACCATACTGCGATCGCCAACCCGCCTGCCAAGCGTGGCGATTTTGGCAAAAACCCCCCATGAAAAGCACAAATAAAAAATGGCCCCTAGTGCCCGGCAGCCTGCCTACCCTCGGCTACGGTAGCGGTCGAGGTTACGGCATGGCAAGGGTTGCCAAGAATCTCCGGACAAGATCCGGCTACCCAAAGAATTACCGACGACTGTACCTGGCAACGTACAACACGCGCACACTTCGGACCGACGAGAAGATCACCGAACTCGAAGAGGAATTGAGCAGGTTGCGATGGAGTATTATAGGGTTATCTGAAGTCCGAAGAGAGGGGGAGGACTCGATAATCCTCAAATCCGGTAACCTGCTCTATTTCCGAGAGGGTGACCGGAAGTCCCAGGGTGGTGTCGGGTTTATCGTCCACAAGTCTCTTGTGAACAACGTGGTGAAGATCGAGAGTGTGTCGACCAGGGTGGCGTACCTTATACTCAGAATATCCTCAAGATTTTCGCTGAAGGTCATACAGGTCTACTCCCCAACCTCGGCACACCCCGACGACGAGGTAGAGACCATGTATGAGGATATCTCCAGGGCCATGCATGGTTTCAAAACTCACTTCACCGTTGTCATGGAGGACTTTAACGCGAAACTGGGCAAACGAGACGAGGATGAGCTGCAAGTGGGGCAATTTGGAGTTGGACGACGGAACCACCGGGGTCACCTACTGGCCAGTTTTATGGAGAAAGAGGGCCTCTTTATGATGAACTCCTTCTTCAAAAAGCGAGAACACAGGAAGTGGACCTGGCAGAGCCCCGATGGTGCAACAAAAAATGAGATCGACTTCATCATGTCAACCAAGAAGCAAATGTTCAATGATGTCTCTGTGATCAATTCGGTAAAAACCGGGAGCGATCACCGCATGGTAAGAGGCACATTGAACATTAATATTAAGCTTGAAAGGTCTCGACTGATGAAGTCCACGCTCCGTCCAGCACAGATCCAGGTCCAAAACCCCGAGAGCTTTCAGCTCGAACTCCAGAAACGTTTCGAGTGCCTAGGGAGCTCCGTGGACGACTACGCCGACGGGTTCGTGGAAGCTGTCCATACGGTCGGGTCTAAGATTTTCAAGACCCGTCGTACAGATAGAAAGAAAAAGGTCTCTGATCATACCCTCAAGCTTATTAAGGAGAGGCGTGAGATGATCCTGCAGTCTTCAGATGAGGCGCGCAAATACCGGCAGCGCAATAGACAGATCTCTAAATCCTTGAAAAGAGACCTCCGCCGCTTTAATTACGAGCGTATTAAAGACGCGATTGAGCAAAATAAAGGCTCCAAGGTTTTTTCAAGGGATCTGGCTATTGGGCAGAGCCAGCTCACGAAACAGAAGACCGACGATTGCAGGATCGTATCCGCCAAACCGGAGCTTCTGAGGGAGATCAAGACATTCTATGGGCAGTTGTACACATCAATCAGCAAGCCCGTTGCGAGTCTAGCAAACGACCCAAGAGCTAGACCGAAGATATTCCGGACGTCAGCCTGTACGAGATTAGGATGGCTCTGAAACAGCTTAAAAACAACAAGGCGCCGGGTGATGACGGAATCACGGCTGAACTCCTGAAGGCGGGTGGAAAACCGGTCCTTAAGGCCCTTCAGAAGCTATTTGATTCCGTCATACTCGAGGGCAAAACGCCACAGGCATGGTGCGGGGGTGTGGTGGTACTCTTCTTCAAGAAGGGCGACAATGCCCGGCTGAAGAACTATAGGCCCATCTCACTTCTTAGCCATGTCTACAAGTTGTTTTCAAGAGTCATCACGAATCGTCTCGCGCGCAAGTTTGACGATTTCCAGCCTCCCGAACAAGCCGGATTCCGAAAAGGCTTTAGCACCGTAGACCACATACATACGCTGCGGCAGGTTATACAGAAGACCGAAGAGTATAACCTGCCTCTTTGTTTAGCGTTTGTGGACTACGAGAAAGCCTTCGATTCGATCGAGACTTGGGCTGTACTGCAGTCTCTCCAACGGTGCCAGATCGACTACCGGTACATTGAAGTGTTTGTACAAGAACGCCACTATGTCCGTCCGTTTTCAGGATCAGACCTCGAAACCAATTCTCCGGCGCGGCGTGAGACAGGGAGACGTTATTTCTCCGAAACTGTTCACTGCTGCGCTGGAGGATGTCTTCAAGGTTCTGGATTGGAAAGGGCTTGGCATCAACGTTAATGGCGAGTACATCACTCACCTTCGGTTTGCCGACGACATAGTGGTCATGGATGAGACCATGGAGAGCCTCAGTAAAATGCTCGATGACCTCAGTAGAGCTTCCGAAAGAGTGGGTCTTAAAATGAACATGGACAAAACCAAGGTCATGGTGAATGCCCATGTTACACCCACTCCTATCAAGGTCGGAGACTCTACACTAGAAGTTGTGGGCGACTATGTCTATCTGGGACAAACGATCCAACTGGGTAGGGCCAACTTCGAGAAAGAGGTCAACCGTCGAATCCGACTCGGCTGGGCAGCGTTCGGGAAGTTGCGCGGTATCTTCTCGTCCAACTTACCACAGTGTCTCAAGACAAAAGTCTATGACCAATGTGTGTTGCCAGTGATGACATATGGCTCTGAGACGTGGTCGCTTACAATGGGCCTTATCAGGAAGCTTACAGTCACTCAAAGGGCAATGGAGAGGGCTATGCTCGGAGTTTCCTTGCGTGATCGAATCAGAAATGTGGAGATCCGCAAAAGAACCAGGGTTACCGACATAGCCCGAAGAATTGCCAAACTTAAGTGGCAGTGGGCAGGGCACATTGCTGGCAGAACGGATGGCCGATGGGGCCGAAAAGTTCTGGAATGGCGACCGCGAACCGGAAGACGATACGTTGGAAGGCCTCCCACTAGGTGGACCGATGACCTGGTTAAGGTTGCGGGAAGGCGCTGGATGCGAGACACACGGGATCGGTCAATGTGGCGACGCCTGGGGGAGGCCTATGTCCAGCAGTGGACGTCTTTCGGCTGAAATGATGATGATGATGATTTACGAATCACTTCGAGGCGAGTTACTTGTACACTCGGAATCTATTAATAAGTTGACTGTCCACTAAGACTTAGGATGTGCCCAAAGAGATTTGACACGTTAGCTGCGCATTTCTCTTGCCACACGCATCAGTGCATAGCGTAGCCGTCGTTCGCAATGGTGATCCCGCCAACATTTTCTTACAAAGTGAAGTTACTAAGCTTATGGCTGCTGTGGAGCAGAGCCTTTATAATATTACTATTTGCTATCCGAACCACTGCGAGACGAGTTAATTGTACAGTCGTCGGTGTAGTGATGCTATCGTGGCGTTTCACACTGTTTCTTATATTGTATTGGGTAGTTAAGTGTTTGGTGATGATGAGTGCTCGAAGTATATGGAAGAGAACGAATGCTCTCGATGTCTCTGTTGCGGGCATTTTTATAGCGATGATCCGTCAACTCAGTCGCAGATGTTGAAGAAAGCTGTTTTGTATTTAGTTCTTTCAAATTCTTCTATTATGGAAGTAAAAGAGATGGTCCTGGTAACGGCCTCGACATACTTGTAGGTCACGAGTTCGAGCCCAGGCAGGTGTTTTATCTTTGTGTATTTTATTTCATTACCACTGCTCTAAAAACGGTGAAGAAGACATTGTGCGGAAACAATATCTCCCAGAACCAAAAAAATCGAAGATATGTGACATCCATCAACCCGTAATAGTGGAAAAAACTCCACTCTCTCAGTCTCTCACAGAGAGGAGGTATAGGATGACTTAAGAGTTCTTTTTGCCCCAATGGGATAATGCTCTACACAAACGATTACATTTCATTACCGCTCAACGCGGCTCTGTGCACTAAACTGGCCCACTAACTTTATTATAGTCTTGTAAACTTTAGCAATCTGTTTACTGACCATAACGACGCTTTATTGTTACATATTTAAATATATAACACACTTACCATTATATTTATTAACCTGTAGCATCATAGCATGCGTGGATAAGTATCTATGCGAGCCTATGTCCAGCAGTGTTATCATTTATGATGACGATGGGTAGAAAAAATTGGTCCCTGATATGATTATAGCCAAGCTAAATCAAAATGTAAATAGATTATTGAAATAATTTATTCTAATTGAAACTCAAGGTGAGCAGTTTTATTGACCACTTTTAGGAGAGAACTATGTTTGATGCAATTCTTCGCTTTATTTTTACAGGTATCTGACAGGTGTCAGAACTGCTGAAGTCAGAAGACCCTGAAAAGTAAACTAGTGGCTAATTATAATGTAAATGAAAACATTATCGCAATATTTTTTCCAAGAAGGAAACCTAATTTATTGTTTATTTCTTCCAAAAACTATGCTAATATTGTGTTTACAAAAGTTCCGGAGTATTTACCTAACGAACTATTTCATAAGATGGACGACCATCACGACTCCTTTAATAGTTGTTTAAGAATTCTTTCACGACACTTTGATTTGTGCTCACCCCACTTTTAATGGCGTCTTTCATAATAAATTGCGAAGACATTTGAGTTGAACCATTTATCTTAGTTTGTGAGCAAAATATTAGAAAAAGACACGACATTTCTAAAGGTCAAGTTGTGTTTTTATATTTCGTTTCATAATTAATTACTACGAGTATTAGGTAAACAATTAATAGGCCACATTAATTTCTCTGATTCGTGGAAGACATGGGCACTTTAATTTTGCGTTCGGAATTAGATTTTTAGAACATATTTATCCCTATGCGAGAATCAAGCCTAACGTTACCATCACACAAGGTAAGAAAATTAGCTGTAAATTAACCCTATCAGACGTTGGTGTTATGGTTCGTAAAATAGACTCATTGAATGATAAGTGTCTGTAAGTTTATCTCTTTACTCTGCTATTACTAATGCATAATTAAATTCAATTTATTCGTTTAGCTAATCGCAGTTTAATTGCAAGCCTTTAATCACCCGCCATCTTTGATCATGTGTGTAAAAAGTCGCGGATGTGCGCACGAGTCGATTTGACAGACGGTGTAATTGATCGTTTTGACGCCTCAACTTCATAACTTTAATGCATTACCATTACCAATGCTCATTCACTGCACTTTTTGCCTACCGTTACTCTAACAAAGTTGTGTATCTTGCTGCTTGCAGCAATTTGTTCAATTGTCTGTGCCAGCAAAAACTGCGCTATAGGCTGCTTTCGCCAACCTAACATAAACAGAATCCATAATTATACGTCAATACAACACACTCGTTAAGTTTTTTCGCAAGCAATTTTACGCGCAGTTTATCTCAAAGTAATGGTGGGCCGTCACGATAGGAAAATGCATTATTAAACCCCATAACCGCTTCCAATATCCTAGAGAGTAGAGAGTAACGCCATAATACCCTTTCACGTAACAACAAAGCGATGGTGTAAATGACTGCGAGAGCGCCCTATTGTCCGGCAGTACCGCCACACCGGCCACTTTGAGGGTGACTTAAATCCGAAATTGGGTATTTCGAAAAATGTGCATGTGTCATTTATCACGACCCTCGCTTGGCGGAAAAAACCTAACCCTATTTAAAAAACTACCCCCAGTAATCCTCCGGCGGGGCCGACGCGGCACACAAACAGTATTAAATTTTTCCACTATTAATACAAAGGCGTTAGCGGCGCGTCAATATTGGATGAATGCAGGAGCTTCGGATCATCCTTATTAAGAGAGGTTAAACAACCCTCCGTGAGACAACGGGTTAATCAGTAAAGTGTGTCAACTTAATGCATTCTTTGTGTTTATTACTTTTAAATTAAATATTTTCCGAGCTCTTTCCGATGATAGAAGAAACGATGATGTTCAATCTATTCATTAGTTAGACAAACTGTGGGAAAAGTTTGTTTACAATGAGTAGTCTTGTCTATTATTTTATGCTGCTGAGATGCAAAAAGCTATAGAGATAAGTGTTTATTTTTTGTCATCCCTTCTTGCAATATTTCATCGGTCATTCATAACCGTTCACAGGAGGTAATTCGATTACAATTTCTCAATTTAATTGATGAAATTAAGACAGTCACGTGTCACAGCGAATGGCTGGCTGCCGTGGTACAATAGTGCGGTTAAACTTTTCAATATTTTGGTTCACGCGGGCGAGGCGCACGTGCCGCCGCGTGCTTCGCTTTACCCCGCGCTACCCCCGAACGCTTTATTTTTTATTATTTTCATAATTCATATTTCACAATAACAACTGAGAAGGCGTTTCGCACGGTTAGCTTATGAAACCACTTTCACGATTCCGCGTGGGGCGGTAGAGACTTGGGCTTACCGCAAGGGCCACTTATGGGCCCGTTTTTATTTATATTACAGCGTTGCACTGCGCCGCGTTTTGTGATCCACTTTATCAAACGCTTTACAGAGATCGCAGCATGCGGGGGTTCAACCACTAGGATAATAACGTTGGTGGCATTCTTCTTGTGACGTCACGATATGGCTTATTGTGTTTTTTGGCGTAGGATTAGTGAGCCGCGGGCGGTGAGCCATAAAAAGCCTCTGTTTTCAACGGCAGCCGACAAATACTAATCCTGGCCATTTTTGGTGGCCATTGAGTCTAATGCTTGCATTTATGTGATTTAGCAATCGCCTATCATTCCGGTATTCATTTGATTTATTGCTATGTTTTATTAAATTATTTATTGTATGTGATTTAGTCATACATTTTTATTGTTTATTCTAGTCTAACAAGCCACCATTCTATTTTCATTATTTCTATTACCAAACACGGCCCACTTACGACAATCATAAAAAAGAATACGGAACAGCGGTTAAGAATTGCAATTGCAAAAACTTCACCCCACAGGACTGACTCACGTAAAATGTAATGGGAAATTACTGTAAAATAAAAAAAGAAGTCTCCCTTAAAGCCGAACCCTTATTGTTACGGCAATTTAGGTAACACTCCCTCGCGGGGAACTAAGAATTCTTATAGCGAACTAGCAATATGCATGGCTTCCCTCAAGTACAAGCTCATAAAACTTGAACGATTTTAATCGAAACGTTCCTTAAGAATTACTGTTTCGTTTACATTGTCTGTTGGAACGTGATCAGATTACTGATCGTCCTCAACAATAGTTTCATGTTGATGTGCGTATTCTGATTATTCGAATTCGATAAATATTTTTATCGGTTTTGCTTGATCAATTAGGCGTAGGTATGTCTGTGTCATTAAACTGAAAGACGAGTCAACAACTATTTGGCATTCATAGTAGGTACCTGTATCGTTTATTTTAATCATCTTTATAAAGTGTCTTTCTGATCTATCCAGGTGTTGCTGCAATTCTTTTTTTTGTTTTAAAAAGAAATAGTAATTAAGTGTGCAGTCGTCGTAAAGTTTTATGGGAGCATTTTAGGCGTCTCAGTGAGATATTATCTCGGAGATGGCTACAACAAACTTGGGAATTGATCTGAAATCGTTAGGTAAATTATGTTTTTAATTAAAAGTGAGAAGATTAGTGTCGTAAAGATCGTCCTGTGATTGTTGACTGGTTTGTTTGTTTGTTCAGTCTATTTTACTGGGTTTTAATTTATTGTTTTAATAATATGATGATGAAACACAGTACTGTTATTTCATTAATTTGATCGTCTGCCATACGTTTTAATTTTGTCTGCCAAACATATTGTGTTTATGATAACAGGTTATTACTTCATCCTTGGGTGACCATCAAGGCAGTTGGTCAATGGAGACACGAAGCATGTATTAAAACTATCACGATTTTTTATTAATCGAAAATTTTCTTGATTGTTACAAATAAATGAACACACGAACACAATCAAATCACGGCAACCTTCTACATTAAGACTTAATCAATCATCCCACTGCTACCCAACTAAAAGTCTGACGATATCACATACTCAACGCACCATAATAAAAAGTCTTTCAAAACTTTAATCCTTAAGCAATTATGTTTTTAATTGTATCTTGTGGGTAAGTTGCGCACACGCCGCCGGTAGCCGCACCCGCTGCGAACAAAAAATGTTGATTGAGATCGCTACACGCTTTTGTTGCAGCTCAGATGGGTTTAGGTAATTGAATTTTGCTGTGGTACTCATGATATAGGTACTTCTAGGAGATTATAATGATGATGATTTTTAATGGAGAATGTTTGAGTTATAAAGTGGGAATAGGTGGTTTATTGCTTTAGATTGTTGAGTATTAGTAAGTCTTTCTGTTGATACAGATGCGTAGGAGCAAGCGGATTAGTACCGAAAGCGGTATTGGTGTATAAGACAAGTTCAAATGTATAAATAATTGTAAATTTCGAAATGAATTTACTACCAATAATCCAAAAAAAAACAAACCAATACCAACCAAAAAAAAAAACAACCAATTAAAAAACCTTTTTATCGGTTACATCGATGAGTGTGCGATGGAATTGCATGATCTAATTCCGCTTAGCCCGTTTCATCATAAGACTACAAGACGTACGGCGATTTAATGCCTTTGGCACATGGTGGACATCCCACCCATACGCACTAAACGATTTGAAAATACTTTCATTATGCATACAGCTAAGGAGTGGAATTCCCTGCCGGAGTCTGTGTGTTTGCTGCAACCTGGGGATCTTTAAATCAAGAGTGAATAGGTTACTTCTAGGCAAGCGTGCTTTACCGTCAGTCACATCCTCGCTTACCATCAGGTGAGATAGTGGTCAAGCGCGAGCTTATCAATAATAATAAAAAAAAACTTAATTCGAAACAAAGCATATTTAATGACGCTACTAACACAAATCCTCTCAAATGTACCATCATCACTCACAACTTCACTCATGACTAGAATGGAAGCGATACAAGAGTCTTATCGATAAAACGTAATAAATATCTTTCGTGATTGCGAAACTACAAAAGATATCTCCTCAAGGAACCCTAGCGACGCGGCATCCCTTGCGTACGTGATACAAGGAAGTATTAAAGTCGTACAACTTAACCCCACGGATGCCGGGGGATCCACTCTTTAAATACATCCGATAAAAAACTAAACGACACCCCTCGGCATGCAAAAAACATCCCCCAGAAAAGGTCCATAAAGGAAAATTTATCCACAAATTAATTTGTAGCGGTACGAAATAAAATTAAAGTGAGGCGCGCGACTTAGTTTATTCGATTGATGGCGGATCCTTTAATTCAAGTGAGTTCCCTCAGGGCATTCTGTAGGTACCTCCATGAAATTAGTTAATAACCTAAAAAAGTTTAATTAGACTTTTGATTTAACTTCACTTTATATATTGTTACTTTGCAGTCTTCGCCCTGACATCCAATATTCCCATTAGGCAAGACTGTAGCAAATCTAAGCTTAAAAATATCGCAAAGTAATTTCAAGCTTAACTTAAGCACAGTTTATCCATAAACGTAATACAGTTTTTAATGTCATAGGAGTTAAGACGACAGCTCCGACTCTCATCCTCGGAATAAACATGGCACTAACAAAGAAATCGTTTTGACTCTGAATGCAATGTGGAAATGTGCTAGCACCTTCGAAGTTTAAATCAGACATAAAAGCTGCAATACATTGGCAATTTCAAATACACTGTCATAAAACCAAGCATGAATATTCACACCTATATATAGCTAGTTTATCTCCAATCTCTACTTTCTTGCCGTTGCGTCATCTTGTCTTACGCAAAATGATGTACTGATAGCTACCTCTTCAATCCGGAATCCCAAAGGCATCCACAATTTGTCATATAATTATGACAGTCACATATTTATGTTCAAACAAAAATCTTCTGTGGGAACGCTATGTCGAAATAGTAGAATTTTCGCTATTAAATTCGGCCTCGTCTGCTGTCTTATATCGTACACATTGAGTGATTTATTGTACACAAACGTACATTAGATTTTTATGTTCGTATCTTGTAGGTTGTAAATAACATCGGTGGTTGTTCCCCGACCCACTTGAAGATTATTACTGATTTATTTATTATTTAAACGGTGTGATGGATAGCTCCGGTCGGATTGTTACTTACCTTGGTGAACTTTGCCATTCGTAAAATTTTGTTTGTGACCTCTAGCAAAGATTATAAGAATGTAAGTTGTGATATTTTGACACCTCGTAATTGTTTCATTTCTCAATGTCGGTTGTTTGTTTGTAATTAAACTAATTGTTTTAATTTGGTAACGATTTCAATTTTGGTAAAAGTGTCGATTTGTTGATTGCGTTCGTTCATTAGCGGCGGGTTCTTTCTTAGGACACTGCAATTGTGTGAGAACATCTGAGGATTAAATTCTTTTGTGGTTTTTTATCAGTTACAAAACACCAATATATTTTTTATAACCCAAGTTAATTTATATTTCAAGCCCCATTCGCTACGGCACACTTGAATCACCCCCACAAGACTATTGAAACTCTAATCCAATTCTTTCATATAATTGCCTAATCTTTCCTGTCTAAATAGGCGGCGCTTAATCTCGGCTGGTGCCGGTGCCCCCGCAAGGTGAGCTAACCGAGCCTGAAATGGTTATTTTTTACTTCCCCATTATAAGCTGAAGAGGAGAGGATTCAACAAGGGAGACTAGATTTAGGGCCAATTTGAACGGCCGTATTGATTGTAACGTTCAAGCGTCGTTTGGCAGATATGCTGACGCTTGGATCTTTTTAAAGAGATTTTAAGAATATTGATAACGATAATGCTGTCGATTTTTCTGAATATAGAAATCAATCAATAATTAAAAACTTGAAGTGAACGAAGTAAAAGAGTCAGTTTAGATTTTAAATCCATATTATTAATATTATAAATGCGGAACTAATTCTGTCTGTCTGTCTTTTTTCTTTTCACGCTAAAACCGAATCCTTACAGATTAAATTTGGTACGGAGATAGTTTGTGACGATATAAGATAGTTTTTGCCCCGGTAATATGTTCCTTTGGGATGATTAATCACCGCGAGCAGAAGCTAGTTATGGATATTTTAATTTATTTATATTTCATTCAAACATCAACATTTAATGGTTTTCACGACTTTCTTTCCAGCCAAATGCCCAAAAATAACTGTAAAATACAAGACGATCTCCAAGTAAACCACACCAGTTAGCACGTGTCGTTTTAATCAACATTCCGCCGTGTGGGAACAGTCGTTAAGTCCACTAGTGGAGTTATGGCTCATGGCCGCGATCGCATAATTAATATCTTTACGATGAGTAGCGGTATTTAGGATTATTGCTGCTAGATTGTAGGTGGTGGTGGCAAATAACTTGTTAATGCTTTACGATAGGTGCTCAAAACCAGGAGCAGATATTTATTTATCTCAAATACTTAATGCAATTACAGTTTGACCCAACACGTGCAGAGAGTCAACAATACACGTCATCATATCAGCCGAAAGACGTCCACTGCTGGGCATAGACCACACATACTATAGCATACATATATAACATCATAATTTGTCAGAGGATAATATACAAAACAACTGACGATCGGTGAACATTATTATGTTTACCGATTTCTCCGTCAGTTGTGGACCGATTTTGAAAATGATTTTTTGTTTAAATTTTTTTTCCCAAATAAGTTCAATTTAAATTTGTTGAAAACCTGATGAATAACTTCGGAGATATATAACATAACTCTTCAATAAATGACAGCAAACCTCTCGGTATTGCTGCAATATCATTTCTGTTTGTTGTTTATACCATTTCATAGTAGTACGCAGATGTGTACAGTGGGGTGACCATAAGCTCTTACAGCGGTATCAATTTGAGATCGAATATGGGACAGATGTATCTGACGTGTACATACATCTGTCACTTACTTAATCTCAAATTGATATCGCTCTAAGAGCTCATGGTCACCCCCTAGTTCACCTTGGTACACTCTCATTTCACCGGATATGTTAAATTTTCATGATATTCGAGTAATCTATTAGGGCATTATAGGTACCTTACTATAGATCTTGCCTATTAAGTACCACAACAAAAAAGAGAAATATAAAAAACTTTTTTACAATAAAATACAACTGAATTCCAAATAAAAACAATACAAACTGAAAAATAAAATCATTTTCGCAAGTCGGTGTCAAAAAACGAGAATTTGCGTTTTGATCTGTATCAGCTGTCAGAACAATATTTGCATTAAAAACTCTGTAACTTTATATACTATTCGAAATCGGACACCATACTTCCAGACCTAGATATAGACAATAACCTAATTTCACTTAGGCAATATCTCCACTTAGGTATATCACTGTCCATCCACATCGCTATCACATAGCACGCGGTATCTTAAGCCTCCGCGGTATCTGTGTCACATATCGCCATTGCCTTTCACCGCTCTATCTCCAGATCTGACTAATAAAAATAAATATCGCCGCAGTTATTTACGGGTTACTTCGAACATGGTGTTCTTCGCTGTACCGTTGTTTGTCACTGTTAAAAACATGTTTATGGAAAAAATGATTTGTAGGATCGCTTCCCGGAATGTATGGGACCGTATGGGATTGAATTTGTTAGTGATTTCGAGATTTTCAATGGGTTTTGGAGTTTAGAAGTCTTATTTGTTTTGTCGATGAACGATATTGCAGACTGGGACTTTGTGATAAGGCAGTGACTTCTTGAGACGTCAATAAGGATGACTACCTAGGCTTTGTAAAGAGTTGGTGGTTGTGTGATGCAATCAGTGTTGAGCTTCAAGAAAGCTTATAGGCTTGGATGTTAATCTTACAACTCACCTTGTCTAACTTCACCTTCTTGTTTTCGGCGATGATGTTAAAACTTGTTAAGAAAGTTGCTGTCATAATAATGACATGACACACACACACAGACGATGATCCCTTGCCATTTTGGTTCAACAAGAAGAATCCTCAGAAATACTGCGGGTTTTTCAAAAATAAATCTGAACAGAATCATATTTTACTGTATATATTTTTAATGATGAAGTTAAGATTTTTTAGATTGAGATAGTTAGTTAAGTATATAATAAATTAACACTCATCGCATCAAAGCAGATATAATTACTCATAAATCAATGTTTCTTTTAGTATTGGTTATAAGAGCCATATTTTAGTATAGTAGCCGGGCCAAAGGCGTTTCGTGACCCCCTTTCCAGCTAAAGGCCTATTTTGAAACTATGCCAGCTATCTTTAATTACACTCTTCTAAACAACTTTGGGCAATATTTATGTGTCAATATCAGAAAGGAACGCGGCTCGCGTTCTCTAAAAGTTTTATTGTAGAAAAAATGGCCTTAACCGACTTCCGATAGACTATCGGCTATAATTTCGCGGACATTAACATATTAGCATACAAACTGTCTACAATTAAGTCTATACACATGTAAAGGAGTTTAACTAATGTACGGCCAATGTTTGTGCCAGCGATTAATCCGTCAATGTTAATGGCAATTAGAGAATAATAGATACCAGCCATAGAGTGCATTTTCGCGTTGCTCGTGCGGTAGGTATTTGACGGCAATATATTGGAGGTTGGCGGAGTCGGCGTCGCATTCCACAAGCCTACATTCCTCGGTGACACGTGGACTGGTGTAGGAAGTGGGCGCTGGCGGGGCCTGGCACTGGCACCAACACGCCACACGCCGCACGCCCTACATTGTGCGCTATCTGCGTCTATGTATTGTTGATAAATCATTCAACTTTATTGTTGTTTATCCGCATATAAGGTCTGACTACTTTTGTTTTAAATGTAAAGGCAGCATAGTTTCTTGGCAGCGAACAACGGTAAATTTCCTATACCCACTTACGTAGCAGGATTCACGACTATGAAAATTGTTGTTTACATTAATGATCACATTAATATCGGGAGGCTAACAGCTTTAATGGCGAGTCGTACGAGTATCTGTAATTGCTCGCAAGGTGAATTTAACACAAAGTAAGTTTAATTAAATATAACCTCATTATTTATTTGTGGGTAAAATAATCTTCCATACACATGCTCACGAGATAACTGTTACTATAATTAATGCTACTAATCACCGGAGCGACATAAACACATCAATGTTTGAAGTTAAAGATGGCGATATAGCATGATTAGTGTCAGCTGCAGAGAGCATTAGCGGCAGTGACACGGTTTTAAAGATTGCAGTAGTGTATAAGATGGAACAGCTCGACTTCTACGATTAATGGAACAGTTTAGTTCTGTAATTACGGCGTAACTTCTGTAAAAAACTCCGACGTAAATTATCTATGATTTTCTTGACATTAAACTCCACCTCTTACTTATAAACGTTGTGTGTAGTTAACCATTATTTTTATGACATCCAAGCTTGTTTTCTAAGAGAGAAGATCTTGAGCATAATAGTTTATCATTTATAACAACGTAGATTTGTGTTTTGAAGTTTATCCCCTCCTCATTAGCGTATACCCATCATAATGAGCAACAACACCAACCCAACACATATTGGCAGAACGTAAATACAATTGAAATACACATCCGTAATAAGTCAGCACAGTCCGAGACCGAGACCGATACCAGACGGGTACCAATACGCGTCGGACGGGTTACAAATAACGTAATGCGATTTGTGTGGCGTCCTGTGGGTGTAGCTTATGACGTGTCTCGTTAAACAAGCTTTATTGTTTCTTGTCTATATAATAAGTAAGTAAGGGAGGACGTATTTTTCCTTATTTTAATGGTAGTTGACGGCCGCGTGATTTTATTGGGGAGTGTTTGTTTATGAACGTTTTTGCCTCAGGAGGTGGAGATGCTAGTTGGATGCTAGTTAAATAAAAGTGTGAAGTAAAATAAAATTCTTCTTCATGTTGTCAAGAAAATTCTTGTTTCGAATTGAGCTTTCAGTTTATTGAAAACATAAATAATAAAAATAGAACTAATTTTCCCTTGACTCTCAGATCAATCAATGTCTCCATTCTTTTCACAACCTTTCTAACTTTCCTTCTTGCCGAAGAACGGAGGCATCTTGGTACGTAATAAATGGTCACCCTTCCACGGAATGACCTCGGCAAACGTTGTTTAACCTTGATCGGCTCGGTGGCTGTTATTATGTAGCCACGAGCTCCTCCATTTCCAATATAATAGTTTAATTTACCTCCTTCTTACATCCCCTCATATGCATATATCTGCATACCAGTTAGCCAGTAAGCAGTGGATTAGGGCGACAGCATATTGACATGGCAGCCATGCGTCAAACCACGATGGGCGACAGGACGGGACGACGGGGCACTGGCGCGAGTGTACTCTTATGAGTCCAGCAATCCGCCAGAGGCTCTAGACAAATGACAATCAATCAACGAAGGCGTCGCCATAGCGATTGGATAAAAGTCAATATGTATAGGAATGTCAAGCCTATCGAAATGTCAAGTGATCAATCCCTTACATTAGGGCTTTTCGGCCGCTGTCGTCGCTGATAAAATTACACTTTTTCTAGAACCTCAGGCATGGTGCAGTCTCTTCGACGGGCGACGAGACGGGTCGACGGCGACGGGGCAACGGGACGTCGTTGGCGCGAGTGTAGTCGTAGGAGTCCATCAAACCGCCAGGTGTGGCGCGGCCTTATTTATAGCGCGCCGTGGGCCTAGGATTTATAACACCAGTGTGTTAGTTCAGAAGACAGGCGACTGTGTGCCAATGTGATGTGGATATCGGTAGCTGATCCTTTATCGGGGTGTTTTTTTTTTTTAATTAGTGGTAATTTTTTGTGCTTGAAAGAAGTGAGGTACTATAGTTGGAGAGACATCTACAATATTTTAATTTTAAAAGCCTTTACTTTTTAATTGCTTGGGCCTTGATAAGTTCATGAACTAACAAAAGTTAAAATAAAGTATTTACCTACAAGTTCAAACTTTGCTATGTGCGTATATAATTTAATATGTGCGTACTCATAGCGTGTTAGATAGGTATGTTGATAAAGTGTACAACTACAGACAGCCAATTTTAGATCACAGTTATTTATCAAATCTTATTATTTACTTAATATTATAAATGCGGTAGCTATCTTGGCTTGATCTTAATAATTAAGTTTTGGTAGGTATTGCAATGATTGCTACTTAGATCATTTATTTATACATAGTACCCATAGTATAGATTATAAATTGCATTTATTAAAAAAAAATGTGTTCAAAAAATGTATACATCATCTACCTGCCCGTGTCCCATGTTACATGTGGTCGGCGCAACACGTTTTCTTCTTCCATACCGTCCTGTCCCCCGTCACGCTATCACTGACTCCCTTTTCTTTCATATCACTCCTCATACAGTCCATCCATCTTTTCTTTGGTCTTCCTCTCCGCCTCTTGTGGATGGATCCACTCTTATATTCATAACTGTTTTAATAACATGCGTTTCATCCCTCCTCATCTCATGCCCATTCAACAATTTAGATATATAAAAGAAAACATTTTTTTATAAAATTTTCAGTATTTTCTTTTCTTTTATGGGACTTCTATGCAAAGCTTGCAGCTACTAAGATACAAGTAAGACTGATGTGTTTACTTTAAAAGTCTATCTGTCTTTAGACTTCTTCGCCGTTTGAAAATTAGTTTGCCCTTGTCACCGGTCTCCTTGCCTACATATCTTATCTCATTATAAATTAGTAGTTTGCGTATTTACAACGTAGAGAACGCACGGCCCCAAGCCAGTAACTGTGATATTTGTTTATTAAACTTAACTTTTGAGGCCCCTTGTATGTAGGAGATACCGAATTAAACTAACATTTATTACTGAAAAACTACTGTTTTCCCAGCAACTTCGCTCGTGTGAATTCGAAAATTAGGTATCCCTACGGATACAATTTGGATAAAAGACTTGTACTGCCAGGATCAAAAGCCTCCTTTATCAGGAGTGCATAGCCAAAAGAGGATAACACTCGTTATTAAAGAAAAAAAATGAAATAAAAAGTGTTTTTTTTTTGTTACTCTTTTTGTTATTTGTGTTATTTATCCTAAATTGTAATTTTAACCAAAATTTAAAGAACATGTTTATTAATTAATTAATTTCAACAGTTACTAGCCTACACGGTAAACAATAACATTGTTTTATGATTATTTAAATTAAACAATGTGATAATCTTATAATTTACTCGGTATACCTTAAATACGTACTCCATTTGCGATAACATTAGACGTTTAATTTAGCCCATTGTACAGCCCGTTCAACCGATTTTGACTTCTATTGCGTTGGTGATACGACAACTGTAATAAACAGTTGGTTTTGGTAACAGGTTTATGCTTTTTATCTCATCCTTATGTTTACGGAATAGAACTCAAAATCGGTTGAACGGACTGTAAAAAGATTTGTAAACGTGTCTAATGTTATTTCAAATGGAGTATAGTTGCTCTTATTTTATTTTATATTTTTGCAAATACTCTAACTGGAATAAGTATCTATTATAATATCATTTATTCATTTTATATACATATTTGTAAGAATTTTAAATATTAGCTTATAAAAATAAAATAAAACAAGTGCGAGTCGGACTCGCGCACGAAGGGTTCCGTGCCATTATCGCAAAAAACGGCAAAAAAATTATGTTTGTTGTATGGGAGCCCCACTTAAATATTTATTTTATTCTGTTTTTAGTATTTGTTGTTATAGCGGCAACAGAAATACATCATCTGTGAAAATTTACCTGTCTAGCTATCATGGTTCATGAGATAGCCTGGTGACAGACAGACGGATCGTGGAGTCTATAGTAATAGGGTCCCGTTTTTAACCTTTGGGTAAGGAACCCTAAAAACGTTAAAAAATAGTAGCCCACCCACAATCATGAGGGACCGCTATATCAACAATCATTGCGCGACGCTCTAGTCGGTCTATCACCCATAGATTTAGATTTTTTTTTGCTAATGCTATCACCACTATGTCAGGCTTATTAGCAACAACAGTCCTGTCAGTGATGACAGACCGATCCCAATCCAACGTGACATTGCATTTTCGAGCACTGGGTCGGGCACATACTTATAGTAAGGCACTTCCGATTCCATAAGATTGTATTTAAGAGCAAGTTGCTGATGGATTATCCTGGCTACAAGGTTATAAGTGTCTATGCAAATAGTCTTCATTAGTGAGACTAGAACAACCGGAGATAATGTGACGGATTGATTCCCCCGGCCGGTGACATGCCCGACAGATGTCAACCAAACCAGACCAGATGTCAGATGTCAATGTATTGCCGGTAGTTACCGGAAATACATTGTGAAGGACGGCACGGACAACTGTTCGTCATCATAATCGCAAAGACAGAACCTTCAGTTTTCCCGAAAAGTTCATAAATCGCAGCCAGGCCACGGACGCTAAAAGATCTACATCGGACCCATGTAGGACCCGGTAGAAGCGTCCGTGAA
This sequence comes from Orthosia incerta, assembly GCA_948252205.1. Classification (NCBI taxonomy): domain Eukaryota; kingdom Metazoa; phylum Arthropoda; class Insecta; order Lepidoptera; family Noctuidae; genus Orthosia; species Orthosia incerta. Next base: position 32,757,495 of record OX411746.1, read on the forward strand.
GCTTCTTGCTCTGCCATACCTCCCTGCGGTCATTAGTATCTAATAATAGTATAGGTTTGCGACAGTTCTCATTAGCCAAGGAGAGCGAGGTAAGGCTCTTGTCCACGGTTACCACATCACACATGCATACCCACGTCGCTACGTCGGCGGCCTGGAAGTATTCCCTAAGACTGCATACCTCGCGGTTATGCAGGGTCTTAGCACTTAAAAAGCCACGACTCCTGCACTTCCGCGGGATATACAGTCTCATAACCGATGACCGTGGGTGATGCATACGATTTGCTGCAAGCAATGTGCGGACGCTCCTATCCAGGGCGTCAAGTTCTGTCTGACTATTATAATCACATCACATCACATCATCAGCCTATTAATGTTCCCACTGCTGGGACACAGGCCTCCTCTCTGTGAGGGAAGGGGCCGTTATCCACCACGCGGGCCCAGTGCGGGTTGGTGGATGTCACATGTTTTCGAATTATTGGTTCAAGGACATGCCGGTTTCCTCACGATGTTTTCCTTCACCGTTTTGAGAGCAGTGGTGATGAAATAATTTACACAAAGTAAAGCGCCTGCCTGGGCTCGAACCCACGACCTACAACTTGTAAGTCGCGGCCGATACCACTGGGCCACCGCTGGTACTATTATAACATTCTATTATAATAATTATTCCCTCTATCACAGAGTGGAGGCCCGTGTCCCAGCAGTGCGAACAGTAAAAGGCTGATGATGATGTAATATCTATCTGTCATTGTAATACATCTTTCTTTCAACATTTGTTGGGCTGATCTTGGCAACTATATGCCAAGATGGTTGATAAAAAGATATACACCAAATAATACACTTTATTTATTTATTTATTTATATATACTTTATTGTACACCAAGATAAAAATAGTTCAAAAAGACATCTTATAACAAAAACAAACATACAACAGGCGGCCTTATCGTGAACTTTCCTTATCATTCACAGATTACCTAATATTATCTTATTCAGCGCTAGTCGTAAACGTGTATCAGCCAATCGTAGGCGAGAAGATAGCTAGTCTTTGCCTCACTTGAGCCTTATCTAGGTGATAAGATATGTAAGTTAAAAATAAGTAGGTTTTTTAGTGCTGGGCGTTGTCAAAGGCAAATGTCAGAAGCTATTGCCCAAGAAAACGGCAAGCAGTATCCTAGACCTTTATATCACCCCCCATCCCCTATTACATGGGAATACATCATAACTGATATTTTTTTTGTGTAATGTAGGCCCATATCTGTGTTTTTTGTTTATAGTCATCATTTCATCTAAGAACATTGTTAATGGTAGTATTGTTTATTTGGCCCTTTGAATGTCAATGACCAATGCAATAAAATTGTTAGAGAAAGTACATATAAGGTCGTTTTTTACAATAATTACACAAGTCTTTTTTCCAAATTCCATCTTCAATTAACCCATTCCATCATTAAAACTCCAAATGCCGTCACATAAAGATCGCTTCATTACTTTCTAACTAAGATATTAGGCTGCGCGCGAAGCCTTAACCCTTCAGACTTAACCCTTCTCGGTTCATTCGCCGCTCGTTACTGGGGGGTTACGATTGAGCCCGATGCAACTTGCAAGCCGAATTAAAGGAAATTTACTTGGTGAGTTATTAAGCTTTTTAGAAGGGGTTATAGAACGCTGATTTAGTTTTCCTCGTTTACTGTTAACGATGGTTTAATGAGGATTGGTTCATGTTTTCGTCTGGTTGCAACGAGTACATTCAATCATGAATATTTTGGGAAAGATTTAAAATATTGGTTGAGCAATGTAACTCAGTATCTTGTTTTTTTCAGACAAGCTTTCAAACCAAAATTGCATGGTTACTCTTTTATAAAACTGGTTTGGTTTTACAATATTTCCATGTTACAGCATTAGTATTTGCATATAGGGGGACAACGTAGGCCCGACAATAAGTCGTAAGAAACTAAAAAAAAAAGTAAAACGAGATAAAAGTTAACAAATGTTATCAAGCATCTAGAAGTCTAGAAGGCCTACAATGTTCACACATTCACAAAACCATCGGTAAAAATAAAAATAATGCAAAAAGTCGTTTTTGGGAAGGAATCAACTTGTTTGCTTTGCAGACTTCACTTACGCAAATAGGCTGCTGTACCTAAATCATAATGTAAGTATAACTTTTTTTGAAACAAATGCATATTTAAGAAAGTATTACTTTTCTGGGACATACCCGCCACACTGTTCCGAAGGCTGAAAGTCCTGAAAGAATCAAGAATGTTAATCACCAGAAAAACTGCCTAGCTTCTATGAGTCCCTATGAAACGATTCAACGGTCTTGAATCTCAAAACGAAATAAACCAGAAAAAAAGCACGGAAAAGTGAGAAACGAAAATTGTATATTGTCGCCGGCCAGATGTTACCTAAGAACTATTACCTAGTCTATTATAGCAATTGAATGACTATGTATAACTAACTTAAACCCTGCCAAGTGCAGGCTATCACTCAGCATATCAGATAAGGCACTATCAAGCCGTACGTGCCGCCGCTAATCTATCACTTATTTACGCAAAACTCTTCCGTATTTGTGCAGCAGCTATCTGACTGGCAAGCACAAGCAGATCTTATCTCACTCGCCTCATATTATATCGATTAGATCCAAAGATGGCAATTAAGATAAGCTTGTATAGTACTTCCTCTTCTAAGGCATTTGAGTCGACTATAGTGTTAGAATTGTATTAAGTTTTCAATAACCTGATAGAGATATTGCCTTATGGGTAATTTGACGTACCTAAGTTGTGAGTCTTTGGACTAGCATTGACCAGAACTATAATAACTACACTACAGAATGTAGAACCTTTGCATATATTTTGCTGCTGAACTATACTTTACATGTGAAGATAAAATGAATCTCCTCACCTTTCCCCAATACATATGTTTTGACTCGGGAATGTTTTTTCAGCTAGATTTAGTTCACCCATTGAATACTGCAAATAATAGGTACGACGATTGAACTAACTATGAGAAACATTCATCATAAATTTTCTGAAATAAGATCACACAGTTTAATTCCACTTCTGCATTTCAATACTAAGCTACAGGAATAAAGTTAGTGAAGTGACAAAAATGTGGCAACACATGAACACACACATAGACAGAGACCTTATGAAACCTCAAACAACCCAAAAAAGGCACTAATGATTCCATCCGACATATTAATACGTCCTAAATCTCAATCTGTGTAGTCCCACAAATTACGATGTTTCGTTAATTGTGCTCACATGGCCTCCAACACTAAAAATACTTGAGACCAGTAATAAAATCTTGCCTGCTAGCCCGTTATCTCACGTTATTAGAGAATTGATAGAGCAGTCACCGTTGAGTAGATGTGACATATGATTGACAGTCACGATTCGACGAACGTTTGCTATAATGTTGAGTTGCCGACATGATTTGTATGTTTTTAAAATGTAGGCGCTACTGTTTTTGTTTGATGAAAAAAATTTGGTTAGTAATACTGATTAGTTAATTCGTTTTGTTTAATTATAATGCCCAAGTTAGGTACACAAGTTAATGTAGTAGTAAGTTAGTTAGTTAGTAATTCATCTATTAAGTCTTGTACAGTAGGTATTAGATTGAGATTTAAAGTGTAAACAAGACACCCTAACTTAGGGACAAATCGTCAACACTAATGGCCATATTCGGTACCGCTAAAGAAGATAAAGGTTCTTGCAGAGTTCCGAGTCGGATTCGATGGATGACATCTTTCTCGAAGTTGGACCTACCTAACTGGACCGTTTGTCCCATGTAGACATAATCACCCACAACTTCGAGTGCAGAGTCGAGTTCAACTTTGATAAGAGTGGAGTTTTTCAGTTTATTGCATCAAAGCGCTTCCACTTTTCTTTTAGGCAAAGATTACAAGTTACCTTTTTATGTACTGCCTAGAACAACTTTAACTAAGTACACACAAAGAACCGTTTTATGCCTATTTTCTCCTTTACATAATTGCCTAATCTATTCTTTGTAGTTCTCCCGTAGTGACAGCCGCGGGCGCGTGGTCGAGCGGCCGGGCGGTCCAAATAATTTAATTAGCGTCATAATTACTGCGCACGAGCACGTGACGTGGGCGCATGCGTACTACCTCCACAAGCTATGATAGCCTTGTTTAGGTTTTGATTAGTCGAAGACAGGTTGAGGAAGAAGTTTTTGTGCCAGGTAACAGACTCATGGAGGCTTCAAATAATATCTTGTATAAGTGATGATATGATACGTACTCGATATTGAATTGAGCTTGTTTTTCTAGTTCACGTATCTTTATGGGTTTAGATACCAGATGAATTCAGAATTAACAGTCAAGAAGAAAGATCGTGGCAAAATCTACTTTGATGGCAAAGTTTGACAGGTTCTCATGATTAACTAGAGTTTGACATCTTCTAAACTTCAATTTCATAATTCAGATTCCAGGGATGATTCATTGTTATGTTCCGTGTTCATCGAATATAAATAAAAAGCTTTCAAACCTACTGCGACTTATTTACCATAAGGCTTCCTGTGTTGTTCATGCCACCATACACAAAGTATATGCACCATAGTACCCATACAAACAATACTACAAGCTCTGCCTACCTAATCGTACAAGAAGAGAACAGACAAAACAAAACAATGTTCGTCGTAGGTATCTACACATCAGCTGTTTACCATCCTACGCAGCAAATTAGATTGAAACGGGTTTCTTGGTGTCGGCGATAGTCAGCCCTGTACTACTGGTACGGCAGTAATTATACCGAATTTATTGTAGTACTGTATCTATTGATGGCGAAGGATTCCTATCATGAAAGGTAAAGCTTCAAAATTATCGGTTACATTTCGGGAAGCAATTTTTAAAACTTGGCCAATCCCACCGCAATATTCCCAAACGACTGCAACTCCTGAAAGCCAGAATCAACAGTGGCAACCATCAGAAAAGCGCCGAGGCAGAGATGCTCGACGAAGTCACGGAGAATGAATTTAACTGTCTTGGATCCCGCAACGAAATTAATCAGTAAAAAATAACGGAGGAATAGGAAAAAAGCATAATTTCCACTTCCCTCCATAACAAGCAGCAAACAGAACAAGAAATACCAACAGGCACAAAGGGTCGTTTACAACTGCCCAGGCGACACATTCGGAATATTTGCTGGGTCCTAACATTGTGAGCTGATTATGATGTGATATTTGATTGCAATAACAGGTATGGCAAAAACGCTTGATCGCACGGAATTTGTTCTAGTTTGTTATAATGATTCGGGGAGCAATTGCAAAATTTGATTCCGCCTAGCCCTTTCAATTAACGAACTACAAGACGTACGGCAATGCGCTATCGGTACATGGTGGACAGCCCGCCCGTACGCACAAAACCTTTTGGGAATACGTACAGCTAAGAAGTGGAATTCCCTGCCAGAGTCTGTATTTCGTGATAGCTATAACCTAAAGGTTTTCAAGTCAAGAGTGAATAGCTTACTTCTGGGCAAGCGTATTTCACTGACGACCACATCATTCACATTATCGGTTTCATCAGGTGATATAGAGGCGTAGCGCGAATGCTTAGGCTTGGCGCACATAGGTATCAAATTGATCCTCCATAATTAACTATTGACAACCAAAAACTTAACGCTTCGGTAGTTGAATCCACGTTTACTTTACTCAATATAAGACAGCTGGCTACCATGACTTCAAATCCAAAAACGGTAGTAGGAAAAGGACTGCAGTTTGACCGTCTGTTATCCCCTTCACATGAGAAAAGTCAAAGCTCCACCCAAGCCTTCGCAGAAACCATCTTGACACAGAGACAGTTGTCACAATAAATTACTAATTATATACAAATCTACCTTGCATTACCACTATTGCCAGATGCTATCATTTAATGACAACAAACGCAAAGCTAAACGTTAATACAATAAGTGGTACTTGCTAGACAGCATTCTGTGCCAAGTTAATTACTAAAACCTACCTACCTACCCGCCTACCGCCGTACAGCCTTATCACGAGATATACACGCATCAATCACTCGCTATAGTTAACGTGACTATTTTTTCAAATCCTAAACGAGATCTGATCTTCTCTTTATTTTAAGTTTAAAAGGTCACTTAACTATTTTTTCAAGTTTCCGCTCAATTTATTTAGAAAAAAAAAAACAAATATTTACGGTTTCATTGCCGCGCGCCGCTTAGTACTTTCGATAGTGCGCTTTCAAAGACTTGTACAATATACATTTAGGAAAAGTTTATATTATCTTTTATAGATTGTGTGTTTTCATCAATGTCGACACATCTGTAACGGAAAATCTTGCCTCGGTGACACGGGGATGGTGCAGAAAAACAAAGACAGTCCCATTCAAAACGAGATGCATGGTCACGTTAGCTATTAATATAGTTAGTGCCTGGTTTATATCCACACAACCAAAATTTTACATTCTATGAGGACAGATCTACTGATTTACTTAAATAACCTGTTCGAATCTTTGATTTAGACTCTTGGTAAGATGTGTGTTTCTTTTAAGGAGTTGTTAATTAATTGGTTGTTATCGTGGGTGTATGTCGTGGTGGCCCAGTGGTTAAGACCTCGCCTCTCATGCTTCAGGTCGTGGGTTCAAATCCGTGCAAGTACCAACGTGACTTTTCAGATTTATATGTACTTTCTAAGTTTATCTTGAACATCACAAGCAACGGTGAAGGAAAACATCGTGAGGAAACCTGGACTGGTCACAAAAAGAAGAAGAAGATCGTGCGTGTAATCTTGACTACCTCGCTGGTCTAGTGGACACAAGCGCTACTGCTGAGTCCTGGGTTCGATTCCCAGCTCGGTCCCAAAGTGTTATTGGGTTTTTTCATTTAGAATTTTTCAGTAGCAACCCGGAGTCTGGATTTGTGCTAGATTGTTGACCAAAGGTTCACCCCTTATTACATGGCACTTAAAGCGAAATGCGAGTGTGGACTATTGTTGCAACTCTACCCAATCTTTCGGGGAATTCCGGCGAACAGTAGTCACAGCGGATCTTTGTGTCTCTGAAGAAGAAAGCAAAATAAAAAATACTTTGTACAAGATAAAAACTTACCTATCTGAACATGTTGCGTTACAACTAGAGAAAAGAGTGTTTACGATGAACTCTGGCACCCGATGTAACTTGTGTTTAGGGTGCTAGGTGCATTAACTATTTTTGTGTCAATGTTGAAGGTGAAAATGTTATTATGAAAAAATATTAAGCGCTATTCCTCTCTCCTAGACACTGACTGTATCTAGAATGTTGCTGTGCCCGACAGGGTCCATAATTGTTTCTGTAACTTATATTTACCACATGTATGTACATTAAGGATGCAATCAATTTAATTTGAATTTGAAGATAGCATTGTATAACTGCCTCTTTCACTCGCTAACGTTTGTCGCATCATCCTATTTCGCTTACTCTATGCAGTATACTCGATGACAAACTATTTCTTGCGCAATGGTTCGCGGAGCCTAACTTCAGAGACACAAATATCCGTTGTGACTACTGTATAATATGTAGTTTGAACACTTGATTCAGCAAAGTTATATGGTCAGTATTGGATGTTTTAAGTTCCATGTTGGTGTTGTATGTTACACCATTGTCGATTGCAGAGCTTTCTTTATACTTAGTTAAGAAAAGAGAGAATAAGCAAAATCAGTTTCCAAATGTTGACTGATAGATACACCTGAACTGCTCTGAAGTTCTTAGCATTGCTTCGACTCGTAAATCAAAAAAAAGTTAAAACAGTGTCATGCATGGTCAGGAAAAAGCAACAAAATCGTGGCAATCTCTGTTGACTTCCCATAACCAATCGATTTATTTGGTGGATGCACCTAAATGTGCGTAGTCAATAAATATGTGCTGCAATTATAATAAAGCACCGCGAGTGACACAAACAAATAAATTATTATTAACCAATGACGGACTGCTTTGGGGACCGAGCAGAACGAAGTAGTATTACAAGTGGCGGACATACTTACTGATATTAAGTTTCTTTTACATCTTAGGCCGCTTACGACATCTTTCTAACTCCGAGTTAGTAGTTAACTTTGTGTTATTTAGGACGTTTATGTATGACTTATTTTAATTTAACCTCGTGATAGCAACTAACTCTAAGTTAAGTTAAATTCAGTTTCGCGCAAGTGAGCATTAATGTTTTACCAGTAATGTCAACAAAACGTGAACATTTATTGATGGTCGAATTAAGATTTACGGTAGTGAATTTATACAATAGTTTATACACATCCAAATCATTGTTAATTAATTCACGAATTCAAAAAAAATATAATACATGTCTATCAATAAACAATAATAAATAGATTTATTGATCTTAATATTCATTAAAATCAATTAGTTGACCGTTTATCAGTCGTTGACTAAATATTTATAAATTATCACTTCGAGAACGTAAATTTTCATTTAATGCGAACATTTGAATTGGAACACTCACTCGATATGGTCACTAACACCATTCCGATAGAAGATTTACACCCGCCGTGGTGTGGAAATGAATAGACCTGAACAATTAACGTTTTATGTAATAAACTGTACTGTAGGATTGATTGTATTGCTTAGCTTGGTACTTCTAGTTGTTTGTAAAACTATGCTGAATTTTATATGGGGACCTACAGAGGTGTTATAGCCAGCGAACTGACAGGATTACGGCAGTAGTGGCGGAATTTATGTAATATCACAAATAGTAGCAAAGTAAAAGATTACTTTTTATTTGTTTACTTTGTTTGATGGTCTTGTTACGATCAAAAGAGATGATCAGTATTGGGCTGTTGTTTTGCGTACCAATATTTATTAAACGCAATAGCAGAAATCTGGCAATTCATTTGCCCAGCTATATTAACAAGACTTTCATAAACAAAATGAACAACAAGACAAAAGCCGCACATATTCACAAAACTAAGGATTATCTCCACTCTTTCTGATAAATTCCACACTCAAATGACCCAATTCAGTAAGAGTATTGTGCGTCACATATAACTGTAACTCTGTATTGTCGCATTACTATGCGGCGCGGCGTGCGCACATCAGAAATCACTAGGTTACCGACACCACTCGATACATCCAATAGATTTTTTCTTCTATAACTGCATGATATATATTATAGTCGTAAAAAGCGGCTAGAGTATCGGCGAGTCGTAAAAATAGATGTTGTACGTTACGCTTTCCGCATCAATAATTCAAGATTACGAGGGAGGGTCTAGCCTTTACTTGTGCTTAGATCTGTGGAGGTGTGACGCCCTGGTACCTACACAACTGTTTATTTGTCAGCTCTTGTTTGTGGATTTGGGACAACCACTGCTAAATGCTGCATTCTGTAGAAGAATGCAGTTTATTTTATGTCTTACAGAAGTCAATAAACGCAATTATGCGTGCGGCTTTGAATAAGCATAAATTGCTGTCCTAATAGAAATGCCTGATACATTTAAATGCAATAAGTGCTTAGATTGGCCAAAATAAGCGCTAACTGCCAATCAAGAAAACGTGAAGTATCTAAGGATGATCGCAATCTTAGTCACTGACTAAATCACGATTTGGTCTCTTGTCATAAATTGTCAACAACAACAATTCGAACAAACCCAAATGTCCTCACGGAAGCACAGCACACACAGAACTCTGCTCACCCCCAGATCCACGCGGCACGTACGCCTGACATTACTGTATATCTTTTTAAACGCGCGTTATTTTTGTGACAGCCCTGGCTCTGTCCCCCAGCGGCGGTTTTATCGCGCTTTATTGCTGAACATTCAAATATAAGTAGAGCTTGTTATTATGTTTCTGGATTTCGGATAAAGATTTCTATATAAGCAGTCTAGAACCCAGCTTACTCTTGTAGCTTTACTACCCTGTGAAAACTGTGTTTTGGTAACACATTCGACAAATTTTGAATACCCTGTCTCCAAAAAAATTCCATGCTCTGAGTACGACAAGCTGTTAGATTTGTGTACAGAAAACATTGTTTCGTATGAAAAGAAGGAAAAGGAGCTGATAACCTATAAATGAAAGTTTCAAATATAGTACTGTACATCGGACAATTATTAGATTGCATAACAAACCAATTAAACCATCTAGTTTGTGTCCAAACATCTCAGTACCAGGAAAAAAGCGCGTCGCTACCGGTATCCATTCAATTTCGCGTCTCCGGCAATAAAGCGTGATTGTCACGCACGTACACATTGCATAAAGCGGTATTACTGCCGATGGGGGCCCAGAGGCCCGCTGGGGCTCGGGGTGGGGTACACCCACAGGGTGGCGTTTAACGCACGAAGGGATTTTTTCAAAATAACATTTTTTGAGCGGTGAAGTTCTTGGTTGTGACTTTGACGGTTATGACCGATTTTTTTTAGGCGGTGCATTTTCTCGGACAGGGGTGCTGTTTTTCCTGCTACTATCTTGAGTATAAAATTGTTGTGTAAGACTTAAAACTTGATGGAAAATCTGAACCATTTAAAATTTTCCAAACCTATTTTTAAATAATTTCGCTGCTTTAGTATTAAACCCATAAACTGCTATAACATTGTAAGACCCACAAAATGTAACTATTGCATTTCAGAGATAGATTCACGAGCGACTGGCATTGTCACAGGATCGTATCATAAGGAACTTCATTTCGACATCGACATTTTATGTCCCTACGCCTGACCTTTGCATTTTGTCCACTTAAACTAAACTAAGTAGGTATGGGTTTATAGTGTAAAAGGGCCAGCGTTCGATTGACCTCTTGCCCTAAACCTTTGACATTGCTGTATAAATTTAATCTTAAACCAATTGCATTGAATCTGAGTCAAAATTGAACATCTAGTAGATATTTCAACACTCACAAAGCAGGATAGACTTATACTCATCAATTAAAAATCTACGGTAAAAACGTTTAATAAAAAGATGGTAGTTAGTAATCTTGAATTTAGATCGTGTCTCACGTTTTGTGCCGGTCATCGGTTATGTGTGGCGAATGAGATCTATTACAGCTTCCTAGTTGAAAAGATTAAATGCTTGCAGTTAACTGGTAGTCCGACACACGAGGCATTTAGATTGAAATATTGTACGCAGTTGATTTTCGGTTGTACATCCAAATAACCACTTGTAATTTCACTTATGTTCAGGCATTAGGGAATCAATTACATTTAAAACACGAGCTCTAGTTTATAACCCAATTAGTGCCCGCTTGATATTACTTAATTAGTGGTACTTTATACTTATTTAGCCAATAGTTACTTAGACGGATTGACTGACCCAACTAATTACAATTGAGCTTAAATAGCACAACATTTCTTAAACTCGTAAAGTATCATATCGACCTCAAAGTGAAAATAGTTGTTTTATGACAGTTTTCCGTTATTTGCTTATAATAACAGCCGCACGTTTGATCTACGGGGTTAAATAACGCTTGCCGAGATCGTTCCGTGGATGGGTGACCATCCATTACACCTCCATCCAGTTGGACTAGAAGCCGACCCCAACATAAGGGATAGCAGAGTGATTAGTTATGTACATTTTCAGAGGCAGAATAAAATTGGCTGTCCAACTAAGATTTGGTCGACGAACAGATAAACAAGTTTGAACCTTCTAGCATGTTCAACCATCTTTCAAAACCATTCTTCAAGAATTGCTGAAACAATTATAAATATTGGTCCATTTAAGTACAAGATGGGCTGCCAGCTGGCCACGAGCCCCGCGACCATCGATTGACCGAATCCGGCGCTGCGGGATCGGCGCGTAATTCCTCGCGCGATACGTGCCCGGCGTGCGTAAATACGCGCAATCGCTCACCCCATTACGCTACGATACGCTGGTAACATGACCAAGGTAGGACAGGTAGCGATTTCTAAGAAAACCTAAGAACATTTTACAATCAAAGGAAATCAATAAAAGCCAGTGTCCAGAAAGTTTTACTGTGTAATACACATACAGTTCTGATGACATGACCATTTTGAAAGAATAATATGCATTCAATAAATCACACTTTGCGTTGCCATTGATAACATTTCTGAAAAACTATGAATTTCCCTATCACCAAATCGATTCTTATCAGAGATTTTCATATTAATCGTTGAAAAAATATTTAAAGTCTTCCACTGGCATCGCCATAGAGACTAGTATTGCGAAGCCAGCACTATAAATATGTTGTGGATAAAATGCTGCATGTAGACATTAGCTAGTAATGCTACTGCAAACCTGAATCATACCACCATTGGGCCTTTGCTCAGCTATTTAACGATATTAAATCTTAATTTTCAGGACTCACGCAACCTTCGCTTCTCCAACCCGCTACCGACCCTAACTTACGTACCCGCACTCAACGCATTACTTGGATCGATGTCGGATCGAAGGCAGCAATCAGCCTCCTTACAGCTGGAACAGCTCACTATCCCCATTGTTTCATCACTTCGTCCCATCCGTGCCTCCACAATATATCGCCAGTATTTTTCAGCAGCCGCCATATAACCTCCGCTAATTTATGAAGGTGGAGTATTTTAGTAGCTTGTTATGTCTTCTGCAATGAAGGAAATGGCTGTTTTTCTATGGAAAGAAAGGCAAGATGTGTAACTTCTCACAATCGGTTTGCATGTATGACCAGCCGATCTAAGCACCAAGGAACCTGTAAGCGCCTCACTGTGAAAACTTGTGGTGGACTGAGCATGAAGTGAGCTTCCAATCCATCTCATTGAGGTTCAAGGACTGTTCACTTCACATACGTTTTCACGGTGAGGTTTTACAGAATAGCGATATGACATTAACCTAGCAAAAGTAGTATATGAAATAAAGATCATAGCAGGTGGCGTTCTGTAGTTTCTGCCTACCCTTATGGGAAAAAGTCGTGGGTTTATGTATTTTACTTGCTGATTTTCGTGTCACTTCAGAGTTTCCGGTGCTGAGTTTGGTGCCTTTAGAAAGCACAGGCATAGCCAGGGAGGATCACGGTTGTATAGTGAGAGTGCTATCCGCTTATGCATTATTCAATAATTCATCTAAGATTTGAGAAACTTCTTTAAAATAGTTGCAGATTTTGGTGACCTCGACCATAGTGTTGACAAACAACAGTTTAAAGGTCATATCTAAATGATTTATGCCTGTCAACAACAATATTAAATATTCAATTTGCAAAAACAACGCAATCATTTCTATTATAGTATTTACTTTTATAGCTTTGTTGTGCGCAGGAGTCGCGGGGTCGTCCACGGCCTTGACGGCGTCGCTCACGAACCTCTTGTAACTGCGTAGTAGGTCTACACAGATAGGTTAATATAAATGTACGTCATCAGAAGACGTGATTCCTTGTCTCCTTGGCATTCATCCAAGGAGTGTAGACTGAGCGAGGTACCTCTGTTTTCCTGTTAATCAGTGAAAACGTTGTCGATTTCCTTTAAGCTGTGATTATAGTGTCATTCGAGGTATCTTATGACATGCAACAAATACAAACACGAAAGGAAACTACTATTTAGTATCTGGTTTCAAATTACTCATATACTTGTAATGTTACAATACCTAGGTATATAAGGAAAACATGTACAGTACAGTACAGTAAGTAGGTAAACATGTATAAGTAAACTTGTACGCTTACTTCTGTTCTCTGCTAATATGGGCTACTCCTTTCAATAGGAGTCGGTCTCGATTCTCCATTTTCGTGTTGCTAGCAAATGATCGAACAACTTTTTCCTTAGATTAGCTCGATCGAATGATCTGGGTTTAATGGTCTTTTGGAGGAAAAAAGCCTCATTTCCTCCGGAAGAAATTTCGCGACTTTCCAACGCTGTCTTAAGAGGAAACGGGGGCAGAGAGCGCCGACTGAACTTCCTTAGTAAAAAGTCACAATTCGAGGTTTGGCTCTCGTCTCTTTCCTCCTCCAATATTGGACCAAATTAAAAGATATACCGTAAACTGAAAATTATAGATATACACTATGTCCATATGTTTTCCTTTTTGATAATACATTATCTTTAGAAGTACTAGAACCCTCAAAAAATGCTCAAAATTGCGCTGTTAACAGAGCCATAGTGTACAAATTTGACAAATATAAATGAAAAAAGGATAACATAGGAACATAGTATATATTTTACTTTACCAGCTTATGAAATATCTTTTAAATTGGTCCAATATTGGCGGAGGAAAGAGACGAGAGCCAAACCTCGAATTATGACTTTTACTAAGGAAATTCAGTCGGCGCTCTCTGCCAATATTTCCTCTTAAGAGTGCAATAATACCCCTCACTCAGATAGAATAGATCAGTCATCGTTGCTTGCTGACGGAAATAGAATCTCTTCACCTGTACTTCTAAACTGAATTTTTCCAAGAAAATACGGCCACAAACAAAGAGTTGATACCTAAACTACTTACTTGTATTTTACCAGGAACTAAGACATTAAATAAGTAACGTGATGTAGGTAGTGCTTCACAACAATTACAATTGTCTCAATAAATCTCGGCGCTCGTGAGTCAGTAATGACTCTTTACATAAATATGTCAATAGGTAATATTGTAACTCGTGCGTTATGCGAAGCTACATAAAGTTTCCCACTGTGCTTGTGATATCTGTGGGCTTATGATGCGCTTAGCAACAAAGATGATGCGCTTACAAAGCTTAAAAAGCAGCTGAAGGAGCAACACGATGATTATGAATAAATCAATTATTCAGGCGATTTCACCCTTTATTAAAAGTAAAGGATCAAGATTGCAGTTGGTAAAAAAATTGCTTGTAACTGATCTTCTTATTCTTTGTCCAGCCCTCTTCTCAGTAAATCTGGAATCGGGACTCCTTGTATGTCTGCCGTCTGTTTTTCCAGGTAATATTTTAAAAACTATAAAAGGACATCACGAAAAGTCGCAAAATAACATTTCCAAATCCTAGAAAGGTACGAATAATTAAGACTGTGTACTTCTACTACAACACTTAATGATTCATGCATACCTATAAAATTACCAATGCAGCGATGACTAACTAATACCTGTGATAAGTTTTTGTTTCAATTCTTCTAATTACCTATTAAAACTAACGTAAGTGATTACGACGTCAACACCCGATTCAAACGTATCATAATTGGCGTGTAACATAAATATTACCCATTTAAATAATTGATAAATAGTCCGTAGAATTTTTACTACTAATTATGAATAATTTTACATATAAAACTTAAATTCGGAAGTACTTGTTACACAGTTATTTGTATTTTTATTATAGTTGTACATTAATTGGGCAGATTACCATTCACCCGTGCTCCTGAATGGTAAAAACCGTATATTTTACCGATGTTACCGCGTGGATAGATCGCGAAACGAATTTGTTGAATAATTTATTAATGTATTCATATTTTTCATTTGAAATATTATTATTATAGGTTACACATGTAAATCAGGAGTTGTAGAAACAAACAATATAAAAACAAGTATTCATTGATGAATGACTTGCTTTGAATATTTAAATTAATAACAGTAGATCTATGTACACACAATGATTTGCATTAAATATTGCATAATGTATTAGAAACTGAAACCTGGTGTTCGCTTCTATACCTACTTCAGTTTAGACAAGTGAATCGTCTGAACAAATAGATTCTACCAGTTATCACAATGCTTATCTCCACCAAGCTGTCATGCTGCAAGAGAGCAAATAAAATTATTCGTACAAGAGAAATTCAGCATTCTCTGTAAAGAGTTTTTCTGGTATTTTCATTGAGAATTTCCCAGCATTTGCCTCTCAGAGTTTGTTACCCTTTTTCACTTGGCCGTTCGGGCTATTTTCGAACCTGTTAGGTATATAAAAAAAACACGTCACAAATCAAAACACAATATTTTACAAAATATCTATTATTCCAAGCATCCTACGCCACATCCTTCACACCAACATAAAATTATTAATTAAGTAAAAAATCTAATCAAACGCGCCGAAATCTGGTCGTGTCGTGGCGGTCACGCGTCGTGGCACGCGGAAGAGATTGCGATCGTTCGTCATTAATCTGCAGTATCACGCGCGGCGTGACCGGCTGCGGGCGCTACCGGTGGCGGTGACTCGGTGGAGCACTGACGGTCGGTCGGTAGTCGAGGAGGCACTCCTAGATGATATTGTGTGCTTAGGAAATTGTTGAGTTTTGGTGGATTGATGATGAAATATGGTAATGGCCATACAGCCTTGGGTTATCACCCGGCCAAAACTGTGTAGATAATTAAATTGTTTTTAATGTATAGTGGATAATCCACTATACATTTAAAACCATTAAATTCTGCCAGTTAATGTATGTAGTAATAGGTAACTTTGCTGCTAAAAGAAACTGGTCCATAAAATAAACTTGAACTCCTATTATTAATACATTTTTTTATTTCAGATATCATATCCATACACGGTCAATACAAAACACAAAATAAAACATTTAGTAATAAAAAAACACAAATTAAAACATTTCGAATTATAAATTAGTTTTTTTTTTTTTTTTTTTTATTGTAATGCACCAGAGGCCCAGAGTGAACCAGCATCTTCTGGACTCGCTTATTTCACCGTAGACCTCATTAGGCGAGATCGAGGTTAAGAACTTGCTAGATAACGTTAGCAAAAGTTTTGACAACATCTGTAAAGGGATGTAACATTTTGTCATTATACTGCTAAAATAAACTTGGTTGGACAAAAGAATAAGCAGAAGTTCTGTTAGTCAACAACAATCATAGTCTAGTTCAATTAATTCCTTTTGGAAAATGTGATAAAGTACTGCTTTATATTGAAAGTATATTTTTTTATAACTTTAGACTAGCTAAACCTGATGGCTTGTTAACAAAATGCCTGTAGCTATTAACTCTGTAAAGCCTACCTATATTTCCTCTAAGCTTCCTTGTTTACAATAATTCTAATACAATTGTGACGGATAGCATCGTGTAGTCGTCAGCGAGTGGCGATGGCGCCCGATCTCGCTGATCTTGAAGTGTCGGCTAGCTATTCATTTATTGTTATTTATATACCCATTCTATTTAATTGCCGTAGCGTTTACTTCTACTGAGAATTTTAGCATTCCATCGTTTAGCAGTAGGCATGTAGGTACTGGACGTAACTCATGTGAGAATAACAAAAACTGTAAATGTTATATACTTGAACTTTAAGTGGTTAAATGGTTGGCAATAGAATTCGACGATTTGTCTGGCACAATGTTATTAAATTCCTTAGTTTATTTTGAAAAAAACCTTTCAGTGTTGTTAGATCCAGGTGACTTGGTAAAACGTGACATCCATAATATTAGTAGGAGTATAATAAAATATTAGCCACAGTCAACGGATCCACAACTCGTGCTAAGATCCATGATGTCATTAAGTTTAATACGGGTATTAGAATTATGTTATCTCTGCCTGTCATTGTATTGACATAAATCACAGCTTATCTCTTAGTTAGCGATTTCTTGTAACAAATTAAATTATTATACGTAAACGGAACTTTATAACAGAATGTCCATATATCATACAACATTCTCACCCATATCTTCTATAGCGTTCTATCTATGTTATGGTCTGAAATGCTTTGAAAGCTTACGTGCATTTGGTGGACAAATTAATGTACATTACCCACTTGGATTTACATTATTTTAATTCATCTTTATTTTTCAGACATGATTACTTAAAAGTCTTATAACTGACTGGTTACTGAGATCTTAAAAACAACAATAACCAATACCAATATTTTTCGCATAACCATCTTTAATATGCCTCACAACGACTTAACATCTGGACCCTAGTCACCTTGCCATCAAACTCACAACACGCATACCCTAATGTCCCTTGCCCAAAATCACCCTAATCCCGATCAATCGAACCCGTTCAAAATACCGTGCGTTCTTGGAAATCGCGTGAACCTTCGGTATGTTGTCCGGTAATTTTGTCCGGAGGCGGTCCGGTTTGGCTGTCCGGATGACAGGTCCTCACAGGTGCACGGGCTACACGCACGGAATCGGAGATATGCGGATGAGTGCACATATCTTTAGGTGAAGGCAACTTTGTGGGGTTAGATCGCGAAAGCTTTGGAGTCTATATCTATATATTTTACCGTAAAATTTTATATAGATAGGTATCTATTTGTGAACGAAAGTGAGCTAGGATTGCTTGATCTAATTCCGCCTAGTCCGTTTCATCATCGCACTACAAGACGTGCGGCGATGCGCCATCGGTACATGGTGGACATTCCACCCAAACGTTTTGGAAATACTTTTATTATGCGTAAAGCTAAGGAGTGGAATTCTCTGCTGGAGTCTGTGTTTCCCGGTAACTACAACTTCGGGGTCTTTAAGTCAAGAGTGAATAAGTTACTTCTAGGCAAGCGTGCTGCACCTTCGACCACATCATCACTTACCATCAGGTGAGATAGTGATCAAGCGCAAGTCTTTGAATAATAAAATAAAAAAATGTATTGTATAATCATTCCCGTGTAGAGTTCATCAAAAGTTTCTCTAAGCATGTTCCAACTCAGTCAGTTTAAATTTGTTTTGTCGAGTTTTTCCTAGCTTTATTGTTGTGGAGCGATAGAACGGGAGCTTACAAGCTGCCAGAATGGTTTTTAAATGTTTACCTCTGGTTCTGTTAATCATTTGACAATAAGTTATAGAGCAAGTAAATTGAAAACAAGGACTACAACAAAGGAAGCTCCTCTTTTTTCGCTCCAAGCTTTTTTTCTGTTTTGCTTGAAATAATTAGAACTTGATCATGCAAAGTTCTCCAGATCCACATATTCAGCCTTTTCATTCGAAGTCCATCTGTTGCTCACTTGCATGCGCACGCGACTGTTTTGCGTTACCTCTGCAATCGCATGTCGCCGCTCATCGCCGCAGGACTAGTGTCTTACATGCGATTATATTTGTGTTATTCTCTTTAATGTCTTAAAATATTGCACGTCTCCCTTTTGGGGTGAGTCTTCATTTTCGAATAAAAGTTGGCGTGTTTATAAATTGGCATGGCAAACCAATGGTACTGGCTATGTCGCGTCAAGGAACCACTCACCAAGACAACACCATCCACAGCAGGACTTGGAACCTGTTAAAGACAAGGTTGATACCCGGCAGCGAGCACACGACAGTTGTCAGCTTAAGGCAAAAGCCATGCTATCCTGTGTCTTATGATTAGAATTTAAGGTTTGCTGGTAGAAAATTCTTATTTGAGTTAAGCTCGCCTTTGTACATCAACTTTATAATCAATCTATACTTATGTGTAATTTCTTGTGTACAATAAAGAATTTAGTTTTGGTTAATAGGAGTCCTAAGTGATCAAACATATGGCTTAAGTTCCATTACTTCTTCAAGGCATCGGATATTTCTCATGAGGATCGACACTGAAAGGTGGTTTCTTTAAGAATAACTGAATTTTGACTAGTGATTTACTATTTTATTCCAATTCCTTTAGAAAGTTTTTTGGCAAAATTATTACTTCAGGCATTTAAGACGTTCGTGTTTAAATTACAAGCTATCCTGCGAGGATAAGAGTTGATCTGTAAATGAGTATAAAATAGCACAGGTATAATATGTGGGGCCCGGGGCGCGCGGTTTATGAGTCGGCGACATGCGACCAGCGCCCGCGCATCCTCTAGCGCTGCAACTAAGTACCGTGACACTGGAATCATTTTATTTTGTAGAAATTTACCTGAGAACTTTGTGAACATCCTTGTTGAGAAAACTAGATCTACTTCTGTCTCCAAATTCTACTGGATCCACCGATTTTGGTTAGAGAGCCAATCTCAGCGGAGACTAGCCATTATATAGAGATCTAATCCTTCACTTGCATAGTCCGATGGAAAGGCAATTCGGTGAGGTTAGAGAATGATCTACCACCAAATAGCATATACGGTATCCAGTCAAATCGAAGGCACTTGCAATAAGTAATGCAACTTTGATTCTATGATTTGCTACCCTTAGGTCCACAAGATTTGCTGGCCTTAGTGCTGCAGCTGTAAACACAGGCGTTGGTAAGAGTTTCTCCGGAAATCGTGAAACTTTATTGACTCAGTACTTTTCTGGTGGTCACTGTTGATTCTGGCATTTAGTAATTGCAGTAGAGTGGTAGTAATTGGAGTGTTGTGGCGGACTGCTCCCAAAAAAAGCGTTTTGCAAAAGTCGTCATAGCTATTTTGCAAACTATAACCTCGTACCTATTAAATAATTTGAGTGTTGGTTTTGCAGACGAATACTAATTTATTACATCAAGAGCAACTCCATTCACCTTCTAAACTTAAAGATGTAAGGACATAATAATTAATTAGGTGTCTAGTTAATACGTGTGTAGTTACATGTGATATTAACCTTTAAAATAAATACATACTATATATCATCTATTAACGAATAATAAATAGATGTGATAAATAGTCTTCTAAACGTTATATAAATTAATACGATTGCCAATAGAAATGTGTATTCATTTCTTAACTCTACCTACATCACTTCATAACACAACAGATACATTTCTAAAATTTTAGAATGAATAGGTTTCTTCTAAGTAAGCGTTCTCTATCGTCGACCACATCATCGTGTGGTCGTATGTGATCAGTATCACACGGTAAGTGATTGTATGAGTGTATCGGGTGAGATAACGGTCAAAAGCGAGCCTACCATTAAAAGAAAACATACAATAATGACGCTGAGAAAAGTATACAAACTTAAATAAACCTTTCATAGAAAGGAGTACCCACAGATAACGATGACAGTAATCACTCCATAAACTATAACAAAACCGTCATAGAAGAAATCACTAAAATACAACCTCTAAGTAAAGAATAATTCAAAACCGATAATTGAAAATCGAAAACCACTTTCAATAACCAATAAAGGTAACTACCAAAACGGGTAAAGTCACGGGCCGAAACTAATTTCCCTGGCTCGCTTGCCCCACGGCCCGGCTCCGTCCGTAAATCAACAGACGTCATGTGGACTCCGGTATTTATGTTCATACATTGCGATTAGACTTACGAAATCATATTTTATTGGCGCAGTGAGAACTCCGAAGGTTAAAACTCACTAATTGATTGTTTGATGCATTTCACAATGTTCGATGTGATGGTTTTTTCTGTGAGAAAATAGTTAATCAATGTTTGATGTGAGATGTTCTAGGATTTATTGTAATTGAGGCACCTTAGTTGATATCCAGATACTTTGTTAGTTTTTGTCTTACACTTATAGTGATAAAGATCGGCAACTTCATTGAAAAATGTCAGAAAATCTGTTAAATTATCAATCTGATTATCCATGAGAAGCTAAGGGGTAAGACAGCAGTAACTATGTAAGTTTAGTTACCTGTCTGTTTTAGATCTAGTTCTGAAGTAAGATGTTATTTGTTTGCGCATACCTGACATACCAAACCTAATCACACTTACAAAGTATTTTTATTTTTTTTATTTTTTATTATCTATAGGCTTGCGCTTGACCACTATCTCACCTGATGGTAAGCGATGATGTGGTCGACGGTGAAGCACGCTTGCCTAGAAAAAACCCATTCACTCTTGACTTAAAGACCCCTAGATTGTAGCTATCGGGAAACACAGACTCCGGCAGGGAATGCCACTCCTTAGCTGTACGCATAATAAAAGTGTCCCCAAAACGTTTTGTGCGTATGGGTGGGATGTCCACCATGTACCGGTGATGCATCGCCGTACGTCTGGTAGTCCGATGACGGAACGGGCTGGGCGGAATCAAGTCATGCAATTCCATCGCACACTCCCCGAAATGTATGAAAAGTTTAAGCTATATTTTCATCATAAAATCATTGTGACCACGAAAACTTCATTGTATACACTTAATAACTCCAACTCCATTACAGTAATCAATACCTGTAGCTTCAATAACGAGCTATTTCGTGCATCGCGAAATCGATTAGTATGTAGAGCCATAATCCGGAAGGCATTAGCCGGCCTTCGAGGATCCTGCCTACCCACTGCCACTAATAGCGCAGTAATCCTCGCAGCGTGGCCATTGATTAGCCACGGAGCAACAACTGGCAAAAAACTGTGCCATCGTGAACGGAAATAGGCATTTGTCTATAATTTGCGAATTGCGAAACTACGTGTAATTGTGCGAGGAAATGAATATACCATTTGTTTGTTCATTTGTAAGTTGATGCTCTTTTTTTCGTGACGGTTTACTGCCTAATTTTGCGGATGTTAACTTCACTAAGGTATAAGGTGTTTTCTGTAAAATTTGTCAATGTTGAATATCGCAATGTTTAAAGGATAATGGCTGAAAATTTTCAGAACCATTCTGGAGTTCTTGGAGTTTCTTTAAATTATAACAACGTTTGCAATGAACTTTTTCTGTTCCCTTTATTGAACTGAAGCTAAGCTAAGAAAAAAAATCATTTTGTCAGCTGGCGATTGTCGAAATGCCAAAATGTAAGAGATTGATCACGTGACACTTGGATGGCGCTTGGCAATCTCATACGTTTCTGACATTTTACCAATCGTTACCGCAACGCTTTCGTTGATAAAATGTTACTTGGCCAGAGCTTCTGGGTTTTACCAAGTTTGCTTTAAACCATGTCAATAGGTTCATCAGTTTTGCTATAACAGAGCTTACGATGAACAACAGTATTGTATTGTTGCTCCCAATCAACAGATCGAATCCATCAGCGAACGCGCTGAAAAGGCAGTTAATCTTCTAAAGATGGCTTGGCTATCACTTATAACCGTATAGTAGTGGTACAATGGCTTTTATTCAATTATCAATAACAATTAAAATCCTATCTCGGGCGTTTATGCCCGATGGACCATCGTTTGGCTATAAAGTTTACGGTACTGCGGCTTTTTGCAGGTATCAAGATGTTTTTGTGACTACAGGTGAAACCCCGTTCTATATGTACTAGATATTTCAAATCTAATCCTCTTGCGTCCTTGTGAACGTACTTTCGCTTCGCTTATTGGTGTGATATAAATCAATTCGATTTCGTCGAGGCATCAAGACGGTCGCTAAAACTCACAAAAAGTCCTCAATATGCACACTGATCGCTTTTCCAAAACGAATATTCGCATAATCCGTCATATATAGATGGAATCGCAAAATTATTTTTTTGTTTTAAAGGGTATTTTCTCGAGGTGATGTCGCCAAATTGGAATCTAATGATGGGATCCCATGAGAATCGAGGGAACTCCTCAAATATAGGCAGACACGTAGCGATTTTGTATTTTCAATAACATTGCAAGCATTTGCACTCAGAAAGTATCATTTGGTAAAGTAGAATTGATGAAGAAGACCACAGATGGCTACTGGAAATCCTTAATAAGTATGTCATGGGTATAAGATATCTCGAATAGTTAAGCGACTATGATGAAGCAAATACTTATAAATAAATACTACTATACTACTATGCATATATACTGATGAAAATGGTACCATCGAACTGATCTGATGATGAACTGGAACGCCGTAATAAAACAATGTATCGAGGTCGTTTTTCGGCTTATTGGAATTTAAATTATATGTCCTCTGGCTGTAACTGGTTTTCATCGTTGTATATCGAGGTACCAACACTAGAAAGAGTGGAATAAAAAAAAATAACAAAAAAAATTAACCGACTTCGATTTTTAAAAACAATGATTGTTAAAAACGATAGGTAGCAAAGACACCGACTTCGGAAAACAAAGTTATTTTTGGCTTTGTAGTGTTTTGCTTTAGAAGTCGGTTTATTATTTTTATTAAAAAGTGTTTTTTTCCACATCATTTTTGTAAGTGAATCTCTACGTCTTGTATGAGTCATTATGCGTTACCAAAGATTTTGTATTTACTGCAGAAATAGACTTCACCGCCATTACGTGTCATATTCCTAGCTTATAATAGACTAACGTTTTGGCATTATTTCGCCACAGCGGAACGGTGTCACAGCAGCCTAGTATTGTTGTCATTGTGGGCGCTGTCGCAATGGCGCACTCGGCACTGTCACAATAACACGTCGGACGCGCTGCACTAAACATGTTGTTCGTCGAATGGCTGCGGGTTTAGTAAGGAGGTTTTTGTACGGTTTATAGATTTTGTACTGGCTACTGGATTGAAATGTTATTGTAGGATCTGCGCCAAGATATAATAACATGGTGTTCTTTGTAGGTGTTATATATATTTTGTAAGCGTTTTAGATAAAACAGTGTGAAAAGAAAAAAATCTTTTTTATGTCTAAACTTACAAAATTAAGCAGTTCCCCAGAACATTTTATATATATATTTTTCTATTTATCCGATCATTTAGTTGCACCTACTTTGTTTTATCTCTGCACCACCCTAAGTTCGACTAGTAGAAAATGCCTAAGGCATTAAGTCCGCCTTTGTACCTATGCATGAAGTTTTATTGAATAAGTCAAAGTCAAAGATTTATTTGCAGATAAATAAATAAGTAAATATAACAAACTTACTAGCAACACTTGGTCTAGTATTCAACTTCTCCGGACTCGATTTTGAAGTAGTTGGATTATTATCTAAAATTGTTTTATAAAATCTGTCCGATACCTCCGCCTTGCTTCAGTATGATGAGTGCGCATACAAATTTTTCCTCTTCCATTTTTTCACTTCTTGTAATAAAAGTCAATTATCGTCACCGATCTGTTATGTTATGAGACATAACAGATCGGTGAATGGTAAAAAATAGTCTAAGAACAAAACAATTGAATGAAAATGACTCAGGTCTATACTCAGGTCAACAGTAATATAATAACACTAAACGTAAAGTACTGAAAACATAGCTGTTAGTAATATCTAAAAAGCACATAAAGGCGACGCACAGTGTAAGCGATCGGAAGATTTCCCCGCTCGGACCGTGTTTAATGCCGATGTGTTCGTAATGGTCAAAGTTACTTACCGGTGAGTTCGTGATGACTGCGCTTTTGAGGAGGTATTCCACATAAGTCTTGGCGACAAATTAATGTAGGTAGAGATTAGAATGACATAGCAGATAATGTTTAAGTATATTGGAAAAGCTCACTTTTGGACATATAGTGTAAATCTTACCCATCAAAAACATAACATGTAAAATACACAAGTCTCACAGTGCAGTTCTCCTATCGCAAAAAGAAGTGAGATAGAATGTAAAACCAAATCGGTTAATTTATTTAGTAGGTACCTTATTAATTCCTTGCCAGATTGCAGCGTTGGGATCTGGAAGCAAAAGCCCTCGCGAAAATATGGGAGTGGAGCGAGGAAGCGAAATTCTGGCGAAATTCTGTTGCCGCGAAAAATCGCGGCCCAGCGGACAAAGCTCCGGCACAATCTTAAGGCGACATGGCGAGGGCAATTGTCGCAACCCAGCGCTGGGCACGCCACAATTGCGGCGGTAAGGCCCCTCTTTGAGGAGTGGCTTGAGAGACGTGACGGCGTCCTCACCTTCCACCTGACGCAGATCCTCACTGGATACGGCTGTTTCGGAGGCCTGTTCAGGATAAGGCGGGAGGAAACGTCCAGGTGTCACCATTGTATGGACCGTCCGGAGGTCACGGTGGAGCATACGGTGGAGATCTGCCCCACTTGGGCATAGCACCGCCGTTTCCTCATGGAGGCGATCGGCGGTGGCGACCTCTCGCCTCCGGCCCTACTCCAGGCCATTGTACGGAGCGTGAGGGCATGGGAAGCAGTCTCCTCCTTCTGCGAAGCAGTAATGCTCGCAAAGCAGGAGGCAGAACGCGTGAGGGAGAGGCAAAAGAGACGCCTTCACGCCCCAAGCCACCGCAGGAGACGCCCGGGCGTCGGGAGTCGCAAGCCGATTCCCGGCCACCGTAGGGGCAGGCTTGCGGACGGCAAGTATTGGGTAGATCACCGTCCGATAAGGAACAAGCTTGACTTTACGGCGCGTAGTGTTCCACGCGCGCCTCAAAGAGATGTCAGCAAAAGTGACGGGGCTCCGCGATAGGGCCGATGCCTGTCTGGGTGGCGGATAAATTTGAAAGAGAGTTACCGCGGCCCTGGCACAAGCAACTGAAGGAACAAGGGTGGGTTTTAGTCTTACACACCTTCCCGCTTCACGGGAGAGCGGGAGAAGTCATCGGATGATTTGATACCCAAAAAAAAAAAGGTGCCTTATTAATTAGGTTACAAACAAATAGATTAACCGACTTGGTTTGAAGGGATAGACATTATTGTGTTCTTCTAAATTCAAGCTTCTAGCTTTATCCATAACGAAGTTACAGGGGTGTCCAAAATGTCCAGAACGGCTTCGAGAAAAGGATGGTACGGCTGGGCCTTTGTTTGCTCGACTTGTCGGGGACAGCGACGTGCCCCCAGATAAAAATGCTGTATCGCTTGACTTTGTTGGTCCGTAGATGGGTCTATCCCACACATACCGATTACCGAGACTCCTCCATACCTAGAAATGTACGTTAAGCTAATGCCATTTGGACATATTTGACAGTCGTTACGGTAGTCAGAAGCCAGAAAATCTGACACCTCTTGCCAAGGGGTACCCAGTTACTGAGTTGTTGAGGTATGACAAACTAACCTACAGTTAAAAAAAGCCAACTAATGCGAATTTTAAATTAAAGCAGAGTATAAGAACTTACCCTAACTTAAAAGCCAGTCAGCGAGAGTAGAGATGTGCGCTTGATGAAATAAATTCGGTATCTAAAGTAACGGGCACCGGTGCTAGATACCGGATACCGACCGCGAGTTTATGGACCAATAAAACTTGGAGTCTGTGTCCCCGCGGCGCACATCGCGGTGTCGTACCGATAGCAAGCGCGTTCATTATACTTTTTATGTTTTTTCGAGTGTCCCTACATATGGAACGTGTGAAAAAGACGTCACAATTTACGGGTAAAAAAGGCTATAAAGAAGAAACATAATTACCGTGACTAGAAATTAGCGGGTTTCAGGATGGACTCATTAAAAGAAGAATGTATTCGGTTTATTAACATAATTGTTATGTTTATTTTGACATTGGATAATTAACAATAAGTTTAATTTTATACTTGTCAATACTTCCGGATATAACTAAAAGAACACGATATAATTACATTCCGTAATCGGTAATATCATGAGGATTCTTTAAGTTCTTGATTTTGACGTCTTCTTTAGACACGAACGCTCACATATTTACTATTTCTCCTAACAACAATGTCCCTTATAATTTTCCACATTATAAGGGCAATTTTTCATAACTCTCTACGTCCACATAATTAAACGATATCCTGGTTGCGCTGCGTTCGGTACTTCGTCCGTAAAGAGGACTATAAATTCAAGGTTATTTCGTTATTACAGCGAGATTGTACAACACTTGGGGTGATAACACGTTATCACAACCCTCACTCGTGCTACAATAACTTCACAATTCACACGTTACATCCGCTCGTCAGAGAGACTTTACTTCATTCTAATTTGGTGGTTGATAACGCTAATTAGTCTAAAAAGATAATTGTTTTAATAGCTATTGTATTAGAGGGTCTTTTTGTTCAAATTTTCTTGAGATACATAAGCTCAGTAGTACTTAATCTACCTATATAAAAATGTTTTACGATTATTTCTAACGCCCTCAAGCAGTAGTAGCCTCTTTGGCGTAGGACGTCCCCATTTCCTTCCATTGATTCCTGTCCTTAGTTTTAGTCATGCATCCAGGTCCACCTTTAAAAAAAAAAGTCTTGATTACACATTTTATAAATTAAATGAAACGCTCACAAACCAAAGCCTACCTAACAAAAGAGCATAAGCTTTGCAGAAAAAAAAATACAACAGCCTACGGGGACACTTGCAGATAGCTAAGAGTCGGGTGGTCACCAACCTGACCTCCGAAGACAAATAAATGTACAAACTGTCCAATACTTTGTTTTTTATATCACCATTTATTGCTTTTTTAATTAGATTATGTTGCCAAACACGTTCAGATATCACAAATTCAAACGCAGCAAAAAATCTTTTACAATAATTGTCAAATTTAATCATAACTGTTTCTGATTATTTTATTCGTTTCGACTAATAAATTGTATTTTCACAAACGAAATAACATGTTATTCCTGCAATAAACATGTCAGTTGAGGCCATTAATACATTAATTATTCATTATAAGGTATTTACAAGAGCGAATAAATACGTTTTTATGGTTTCTGGTATCCAGGCCCGAGAGAGGTGGGACCTCTAATGAATGCTAGCAATGATTGTCATCGTAAAACTTGGTGGGTTTATTGTACGCCATTAGAGACTCAACATGTCGATCGACATGTTTCTTAAACTTGACATCGCATCATCAATAAAAAAAAAACATTACTAAATAAGATAAAAATGACTTAACTTACGGTTATTTCCGTTATCACCTGGGAGCGGAAAAATAATGGTATTATTTTCCAAGAATTCGTAATTTTTATCTTTTGGTGATTTACTTGACAGTTACATACGGTTATGCTGAAAACCGAGCCCGTAGTTGGAAAATTACTACGCAGATGACTTTATTGTGGCACTAAAGTTAATTTTATTTACTTAATTAAGTTTTATGGTGTAGGTACCTAATGATACAGCTAGACAGTGTGCAAGCACTAATATCAATCGCGGGTCATAAAATACAACTCTAGTCTTATGTCAAACGCCACAATATTTTCTCTTCGAGGTATTTGGCTGAACGATGACTATCTCTAACCAATTCAACTTCTGAAACTTGTAGTCATCAGTGGTGGCCATGAAGCTTGATGAGTCTCGGAGAAATGATTCAACTATCTTGGAACAACTACTAAAACTTGCATCTGCAATGAAATTATTCAGAAAAGAGTAGCGGGAGACGATGTTTGGCTAATCATATAAGTAAGAACTTATAGTATTGATGTAACAACGTTCGGAAAGCTAGAAATGTCAAATGACATGCAGCCCGCTGGACCGGCCAGCTATTTTTAATCCTAATCCTTGTCCTCTTTAGTGTTACAGCCAATAAAATGGATGCCTGCCTTAACACTGAAATCGAAAATGTTGGAAAGTTAAGTGGTGATAGCTTTGAAGGAGATAACGCGCCATGTGTGGGTGATACTTACAATGTGTGCTGGTTTTGTTGTATGGAAAACGAGCAACATTTTGAATGCAATTTAGAATTTATGAACATTATAGAGTCGGGAAAAAATCTTGTACTAAAAAGGAACTTCTAAAGTCTGTCTGCCTTTTCCCAAGTATTTTCAGGTTCTAGTCTGACCAGATGTATCTGAGTACCAGTATTTTACGTGGAGCCACGTTCTGTCTAACCTGCACAATCCACGAACGACCAACTTATAGTCATAAAAAATATCGTGAGATCACTGTAACATCCTCAACAAGCATGTGTTACATTTCATTCAAGCCGCAGCAGAATTTTAATTTTCTTTTAATATTACTTACATACTCCTCATGTTCATCATCCAAAACTAAACGCTCCCGTACACTCGTCACCAGTGCATAAAAAATAATATAATAAAATTAGCGAACCTATCTCTAGTAAGTAATTAACGCAACATGTCCGTAATTATAATAAAATCTATTTTTATTCCATCTCGGAGTTGGTAGGAGCCCTCGCCTCGCAGGTCGACTGCGACCAGCAATGTAATTTATGTATATGTATGCAGAAATGTACAAAGTGGGCGCCCGTTTACGATCACGACATCGTAATCACCGGGAGGTGTTAACAGGAATTTAACGTCCCTAATTATATTGATTTACAAGCCAAATAGTACTTCACACGAGCAGCGAGTCTCACTCTTTACCTTGAGTCTGATGATTAGGGTGTTCTTTAGTGTGCTGTGATTTTGAAATTCCTGAAACAAAGGCTTTTAATTTTGAGGCGTGTTTAAAGATCCCGGATTGTTGTTTCGACTTAACTTTAACTGAAACCTTGTATATAATCGTATTCCGTTTATTTAATATAACATCACGCCTGATAAGTCACTTAGAGTACACGTCCACATTTCGTCTTTTGCAATAGACAGATTATTAATTTGTGTTATTGCCATCATCAACCGGGCTCAAGTCCAAACTCCGGGCTACTAACTGAAGAATACCAGATGGAATATATATTGTTACGATTTTTTATACCGAACAGTTCTCAATTTTCAAAATTACGTACAAAAAATTAATTAGGTGAATACTAGCTGCCGCCCGCGGCTCCTCCCGCATGTATTAACATGGGCATGTAATGTCCCGCATGTATTGGGCAACGTACTATTAAGTACGTTGCCCAATATCTTTATATTACGCTGTATTAATCAAATAACCTATATTTCTGTAAAATTTCATCAAAATCCGTTCTGTAGTTTTTGCGTGAAAAAGTAAAAACATCCATCATCATCATCTATCCTCACAAACTTTCACGTTTATAATAGTAAGTAGGATTTCTGGCACTGGCAACATTGTGTTCTTAACTTAATTACTTTTTCATAGAATATTATTACATTCTATGAAAAAGTAATTAAGTTAAGAACTGCAATATGTAGACGGATCACAAACGACGCTACTCTTTTCAGGACCAGGTGCTGATAAAGATGATGATAGATATTTTATTTACCCACATGCGTGTGTCACTAGCGGGGAAAATCAGCGCTGGGTGTTTGACGCCCAGTAAAGCTGGTAACCCTTTCAGTGTGGGCAAGCCCAACGCAGCTCTTCTTGAACCTTGTTCGTACTTTTTTACTGTTCTTCCCTGTTATGTTACAGTTACTTTGTTGCTGTTCTGTTGTAACTGTGACGAGTAAATGTTTTCTGTTCTATTCTATATCTGATTATACCATAATACACAAACGTAATTAGCTGGTAGCAAGTTCATAACTCGCTCTATTATTAACTGTCAGTGCTAAGCTCTGTCACTCTACTATCTCAGGAGCAACTCGTTCCATTGCCCTCAATAGTTCAGTATCAATGGATTGTCATCAGTCATCTGATCATTGTCGAGTGTAACTGGTCAGCCTGGTGTTGCCCTCAATCCGATTCAACAGTTAAACGGCAATGCAGGTCTTCTTTCGCAAGTTGTTTCACTAATGGACAACTTGTGTTTTAAGCTACTGTATTACTAATGTTCAAGACAGGTTAGGACAGCAAAAATGTCAAACCAGCTATTATGAATCTTCAAACGAAAATACACGGGTTACCTACTTGAAGTTTTGGCCAACCCAGTGTTGCCCCCAAACGGCAATACAGTGTTTTCAGTAGCTCTTCATAGAAACTGATGATGATTTTGACGGTCGAAAAAAGCGATCGCTTTTTGAACATTTTGGATTCTTAATTCTAAGACGTGCATTTTGACCCATTTTTGTATTCTTATTTCAAAATAACTAGTGCTTTGAGTTTGTGTCCAGCCAGGATGGTAAAGCGCAGGTTGTTTATTTCGCAAGCGAGTGGACTAGTGGCTAGCTGGCATCAAGCCGCTCTATTACTCGCCATTCGACGGACTGACCTGTCGCCAAGGAAGGTCGCCCGGTACTGATGTCTGACCAGTATGGCAACTTATTGAAACTGGCACGTTGGCAGCTATGTGGATGGGACTGTTTGTTGGTTTGTTTAATAAGTAGGTTGGTTTTTTGTTTCAAAGTTTGTTCTAATCCTCTTAGTTGGTGGAGTAGTTTTTGTTGTGACTGAAATGTATGTCTGTTTCTCCATGTCTTTTGTCTGATTAGCGACTAATAACTAATCGAGTTTCGAACATTTACCTTGGCATTTTTCTACATCGATCCTTATAATGGTATTTCTTTCGAAATAGCTTTTATGGTTTATCAAATTAAAGCCTAATTACTTGCTTATGTTCAAAAAATTTGCTGGTTCAATTTTACGTAGGATAGTTCCTATCTCAATCCACGCAATTTGAAGCCCAGTAGCGTATCCACATTAAGCTAATCTCGGCAGTATCTCACGTGCTCAACTATCTCTATCTAAAACGTAAACAATCTGGTTCGCGTCGATTTCAACAGCGACGACGTCGGAATGTCCCCGCAAACAGGTAACATTACTGCTGGCTCGCCTAAAATATGTGTAGGTGAGTGGACGAGGCACGAGCGGCCGCGGGAGCGGGGGCGAAAATAGCTATCACACGAACTCAAAACATTTTGTGGATAACATGGTTGTTGCTAGGAAAGAAGAAGGAAAAGCTATATGCCTCTGAGGACATAAAAGGCAGAAGTATTTCATGAGGTGTGGTACTTAAGTTCTTTTAAATTAATTGTCCATGTTACAAGATTCAGCGATGACCATAATGTATCCCTCTAATCGCTATCGCTTATCACTTGCCCAGCTTCCTAGACTAGTGATTTGGCGCGACCTCGGCCCGCCTTATCGTCAATAACGATTTAGTTTATCCTTCTGCATCGTATCAGGTGTCGTTTTAATATAATTTAAGAGTTATTCCGCTATCTTCTTTCCTAACGTGTGGAAAGCATCGTCTTTATTTTGTAACTATGATTTGGATATCGTGGCTATTTATTGTAGAAATCGATGATAGTTCGCAGAGATTATGTGGAATCACTTTGCGGTAGATTTGCGATATTTCTGTTGGGTTTGTCCAAGTTTCTCAGAAACGGTTTACAATTATAATAATTTTAGAGATAGTTATTTTTTGTTACAATGTTGTTTCTTAGTTTTATCGTAACTTAATATACGCAATAAATAAGTATTTAAAACGTGATTATTCTTAGTAGTCTCCAATATGTTCCTTAATAGTCTAATATCAATCATTAAGGGACATTTATAACGTGTTTCAGCGCACGATCTAAATGTTCACATTTATTTAGCTGCGCAGGCGCACCGCTACTATAATAATACACTTTATGTATTGTGAGCATCGTTTGTGCGTATACGTGTAGTCCTGCCTACCTCGTGTCGTTACTTCACTTATTTATTATGATCTTTATCTGTCATAGGGTCAGTAGAATTCCAAGTTATATCAATTAAAGGTTCTTCTACCTTATTGGATTCCAATTTATGCGTGAGATATGTTCTGAACGGAGTGCAAACAGACTATGCAACATTTATATTATCGCAGTAATGCAGGACGAGGTGCCCAACGACGAATTATTACAATATTGAGGCCAAATAAAAACATTAATTAAACTTAGATTACTTCATCTAATAACCCCTTAAGAAGGTTGTTTTTGGCGATTATAAATTATTACGCCAAGAAATTGGTCAAGTACCAGTAAAAGTAAGTCAAGTTTTGTGCGAGCAAGGTCTCGAGCGGAGCCGCGGGCGCAGCTAGTCTCGTGTACCGTTCTCTATATGGAGATGGACCGGCTTGACCGATTACAGTGATTATGTCTATTAACTACTTAAACGAATTGCTAAGTTTACATTTTTTTCTATCGTAATCGTTGGCGATTGAACGCATTCTGCTATTAGCCCGTAATCGTAGCGTTTAAAACAAATAACATTAGAGAATCCTCACTTCATTAAACACGTTACATGGACAGCTGAAATGGCATCCATGTCGTGTTGATGCAATCGAAGAAAAAGTTGGCGAACTAGAACTGAAGTTCCCTCCTTAGGCTCTACCTAGCTCTAGTAGACCACTATTCTTAGTTGTTCTAGATTGAATAAATCATCATAATCATTTCGTAACCTGGAGGAATAGAATAAAGGGACGCATTCTCCTTGTAGTGGGTTAGAACAGGCTGAAAAAGTCGGTCTAATCCGTATCCCCCGAGATTCGAGTAGGCATCAAACATTAAATTTCAATAATAATCATCATTATTAACTGTTCGTCGTCAACACATACTGTTTATGCGTGTTGATCTGCGCTCGTTGAAATCTTTTATTCCAATCAATCGCACAGTGCAGAGTAAAAACATGACGTTTCGTTACACGCGATCTTACAATGTTACCACAGTTGAAATTCAGTTGAAATAACTCGCGATTTTTTGTGCAATGTATATATAAAATAATTTTGTATGATATATGGTTTATTGGTCAGGGAATGTCTATTGAGTATCTCTACGCAACTATTTTGATTGTATCTTTTTGTAATTGCCTCTCAAACAATAAAATTGGACCGACAGAGAAACAAACAAACACAAACTAGTTCAATCTAGGATTACATCTAAGTCCATTCCGAGGCGTTTACATTATAACATTGTAAATCATTCATTCATCATACTTTAATCGAAAATAAGATCAAAAAGCGATCCTGTATGAGCTTCGATTATTGAATGAACCAAAGCGAGATGGTGGATGTTCTGTGAAGGAGTGAGAGGGACGGGAGTAAGATTACTGCGTCGTTCGATTTCAAGATCGATGCACAATAAATCTTGAATCGTTTTTTTGTAGTGTGTGTCAGGATAAGCGGTGTTGCGAGTGTGTGAGAGACAGGTCGCGGCTACCGGGTAGCGGGTTCGATCCTCGTGTTATTTTATTTAGTGCGCGTATACGATTTATCGTCAACATTTACGGCGTCAATTGCTTTGAATGTATCGTATTAATATCAATGGAAGGATTTTAGTTTTATTTCGTAATGGAGACGCGTCCGCGCTGGTTGTTATATTTCTCTGGAAATGAAAAATGTTTGGTTTATTTCGGTCTTGGCTATTTCCATGAAGGCTCCATAAAATTTATAGAGACTGTTAAACTTATAGTAAACGATGCTTATAGTAAAGGTCACGACATAAAGATAGAATAGAATAGTCTATTCCACCATACTCGTACCATAGGCTCATGGTGATGGTGATAAAAGTGACGCTCGGACGGATACAGGATTAGAATAGGTTAAAACCTTGTGAGTTGTAAAGCAGAACCTATTCAGGCTATAAAACTATAGTTTGAGTTTGAGTTGTATACAACTCGTGAAAACTTCCACTGGCTTGCTCGCGAGACACCTAAGAAATACATAGCTTTAAGATCAATTTGAATTATGTAATTAAGTGTTAAAAGATCATTTTGACTCTCATTCGGCTATATAACCCTAACGCAATTAAACAGCTATTCATGCACTGAAATACCATAATTACTCTAAGAAATATCTAGCTTTATCAAAGTAACTGATACTTTAAAGTTAAAATCGCTATAGATTTGGCTACGCAACCCTAAGCATGTAACATGTATCACAGGAACACGCTCGGAGCTCGCCTGATGATGGATGGCGCGGCTCCGTAGATACTGGCACTCACTCTATCAGGCTTACAGCTCACGGTGACAAACGAGCAGACATCACGAGGTAATTAAAAGATACATCAATCATTAAGTGACGAAATTGTGGTCAGTTTGGTAACCAGAAAAAAATGTCCAGTTGGTTTCTGATAATATTACTGTAAGAAAGTATGATAAACTAGCTTCTGCCCGCGGTTTCAACTGCGTGAAAGTCGAAAATGATCCCAAGGGAACAAATATATATATATATATATTCGAAGGGAATATGCTCCTGGCATAAAAATTAGCCTATTTGTTATCAAGACCTGTGTGCCAAGTTTCTTCAAAATCCGTTTCTATCTGATTCTTTGTTACCTTTTGAAATCCGTAACAAACAATCAGATACACAGACAGCGTTACTTTTGCAATTAAAATATCATTATTAGATAACCTATGGCAAAGGCGTAATTAGATTTACTGAAAATCAGAAAACGATGAAAATACTAGATAAAATGTAGAGAACAGCAGACTTCTTTTTCGCGATTTCAGTTTTGTTTCATAATAAAAATTATTCATAATGATGAGAACACAATGACCCCTTTTCAGATTGCCAGTTATTTCCATTTCACTGTTTGTAAGTTTTATTTTTAAACCAGTAGTTTTGCAAATCAGTCTTCAACTTTAAATTCTAACAAAAGGCATTATACGATGATTCCGAAGTGAATGACCTCTTTTTTTGTAAGCCCAGTTCACACGATTAACAAATATAATTATCAATTAATGAACAGTCGAACAGTAATAGACATAAATCATAACATTACCATATGTATAGCACTAATAATATTTCGCTTCATAAGTATTCATCGACAGCCGCGCCCTCTGAATTATTAAAACTGAATTAGACCACACACATATAGAATTGTTTAACATAATCACTTACAAAAAAGTGTTGAAGCTTATCAATATGGTATTGATATTTTGTGCCAGTTATGATGAATGATTCAATACATTTTTATGTAATTCGCATTTAAAAGTCTGAGTTGAGATAGTTGCCGGAGGTGTTGGCACTTTAATGTCCATGCATCGCAGACTACCAGACCGTATTCGTACACTACTGCTTTTGGATACTGAATAACTAAGATTGCTGTAACATGGGCTTAGAAAAGCTAAAGAATAATCAGAGATTAGACGTAGGTAAAAGCAGAGAAATATTGACCAGCCCCTTAAAAGACCCGTTCCTGAAAGACTGAGCTGAAAGTTGCGAAATTTATTTATTTAAACTTCATGTACAATGGTGATACATAGGCAGACCTAATGCAGCAATGCATTCTCTACCAGTCAACCTTTGGGCTAATATCACGCCTATGTAATCCGAAGGCTTAGGCAGAAGTGCCAAAGGACACCCACATTGGCCATTTATGTTTAATTCCCATGTAATAGGGGCCAGGCAGCCTACTGCCATCAAAAAGGCACAAAGTGCAGACTGCGGGCGGCTATAGAGAGAACCAGATGTAAAACCCCAATGACACTGTGACTGACCCGGGCATCAAACCTAAATACATGCTCAGCCACAACGAGCAACAAGCAACCACAATTCAATAGTTTGTGATTAAAAGATAAGAAAACAGCGCTTTAGATCCGATTTCTGAAAGTCTGATCTGAAAGTTGCGGTGAATTACTTAACATAGCGTGGAGTTACTACTAGACAAAAATATT
The DNA here is from genome assembly GCA_948252205.1 of Orthosia incerta. Taxonomy (NCBI): domain Eukaryota; kingdom Metazoa; phylum Arthropoda; class Insecta; order Lepidoptera; family Noctuidae; genus Orthosia; species Orthosia incerta. Next base: position 32,794,175 of record OX411746.1, read on the forward strand.
ACTCATAACAGTCATGACTACAAAACACTATCTGGGTACAGTCATCCACCCAGTGTCCCACGACTTGTGACTCCTACCAAATTATTCAGTGTTCTTCTAAACCAAACCAAATGAAGAAGTAAAAGGAGCCATACATTACGTTGTCATCTTCCAATAGTTATGGAAAGTTAAAGGTCGTCCCATAAGCACACGTGGGAAGAGAAACGCACTCACTTTCACTAGAATTTAACTGTAATTTTACATTGACATTAAAAATATCAGTTTGTGTCGTAAAAATGGGATTAGATTAGAAACCAGCTGTTTTGTGTCAGATACTGATTTATACTAATCGATTTCACGAATTAGCTGATGTTTCTTTAATGGGTAACGGTTGATCACGATAGCAGATTGTGATGAAGAAGATATTGAGAATTTATTTTTATTATTTTATTGCTTGCTTTATTGTGTTTCATTGTTGTGGGATTACTAGCAAAACTGTATAAGGTTGCGATGAAGTAGAGACAATGATTGATTTTCATTTGGACAAAAACACAAAGTTCCGGAGAGCCTACCTACCTATATGTCTTTTCAGAAACTGTTGTCTGTCACAATTGTCAGTCGCAGGTGATGAGTGTGACCAATGCTTACGGTACGATGGCTTTACTAGGATAGGTCGCTAGACGATGGATTTTCTTAAGTTATAAGTAAAAATAACTGTAAAGATAACCTGACGCTTAAGCATTGTGTCTTCCGGTGCTTGTAATTACTTACAGTTAATGACATAGCCTAAAGATTTATGACATTATACAAACAGACGGACAGTCAGACAACTGTCGCAGACACGGGGTCCCGTTGGCACAAAACTTTAATGTACTACCTTCTTTCGTATTGTCGCGAGATACGTAATAAATACTGCACATTATAAGTGTATGCCCCTGTCTAAAATTAATTCAGTGGATTGACTTTGTAGTGTAGATTTTCTTTTTGTTAACGAGGGGCAACCTTTAAAAGGCGCCTGGACTTTTGAGGCAAATACCAAGGAGTGTGGGCTATTTACCTCCCTAAAATCACCCCGGTGATCAACATCATCTCGTAGACCACTCTGTGCAAACCCTGTTAGGGAACATCCCTAGTGAGACTAAAAAGCGCCGCTGCTTGCTGTGCACGGAGGCACATGACCACTGTACCGATCCTGGAGGCACTTGGTGGGCGGAAGCCAGAATCCCCAATCGCACCCGAGATCCCGGCGAGTAAAATTTTGCTATTATGGAAAATCCTGTGATCGTGGTCATTATTGTTATTTATGAAGATGCGTAATTTGCCACGCGGCTTCACTCATCAGTGATTAAAGGTTAGTCGTAATTGCGAATTAAGATAATAACCGTCGCGGTCTGTTCGGTCCGTATGACCCGTCCGACCCGACACCGCCATTTATCGGGTTCATCAATCATCCCAGACACGCTTTCTTTGCGAATTTATAATATCGGAGTGATTGGTAAAGGGTCATTTGTTCGTAATGATAAAGGATAGTATAAGGAAGGAAAGATTGTGTGTGCAAGCAATGGGTTTATAGTAGTCTTATAAGAACAGAAGAAGTAAAATCACCTCTATGATTCGGACTAGAACTTTAAGAACACTTTATACAAACATTAAGCTTACATATTTCTTGAACTATAACATTTGGTACAGTTCAGCTTATTTGGTACCACACGTGCCACAATCGCGTGTGGTTGGCCTAACTAAGGTCAATTTCTTGCTTATTTCGGTTGATCAGCGTAAAACTAGCGTTTAAATTCGCGTGAAGGGTACTTGGCCTGCGATTGTACAACATCTTGAGAATCTTAGAGATGTACTTCACTGACCATCTATGTATGTAAATTAAGAAACGCAGATGTTCCAGTTCCCGATCCATGCTTCAAAAGCTTTGTGCAAGCCATTTCTGAGCCAAAGGTAAATGTCAAAACATGTTGAATTTAATAACAATTTTCCTATAGTGAATTATATAACTACAATGTTTAGAGCAGTTATCCTTTGATGAATTTTAATGGTACACCGAACAACATGGGAGTTCCAATAACTAGACTCCATATAAGGAGAAACGTTAGTTAGTAACATGTCAAATAGTCCGAGCTCCGTATAGAATAGCAGCCCTTGCACTGTAAGGAAAACTATTAGGTACTAGTAGTAGATGGCCAGTACTCGTAAGTAACTAGTCGCTAATTGCTACCTACACCAGGATTTATGTCGATAAAGTATTGCTAATTATCCGACTGCGCATAAACTACCGCAATCTATGTGTGTCGGATCACTCGCCTGTAATGTCTGCTAATTATCCAGATTAATTGTTTGGTGGTGACTGTTTGTTTGTTACCTTCGTTGACTACCTACGTGTGTACTAGATACAACCATCCTGCATGGCGTTAGTCTTATTTTAACCACTTCTACAATCTAATTTGTTTTTATGTCCAAGAATGCGATGCTATTGATAATAATAAAGCGATCGATAAGCTGGATTAATTCACCTCTCCCTAGCTTATTGAGCACATTAATCGTCCAACAAACCACAGTGCTCCAACAGTAATAAATGCTCCTCAGTTTTGCCTCTCAACGTTTATTATTAGCACTAGTCGCTTTCGGCCAGAGGCGGTACCCGGCGACCAGAACACGACAGAGCTACCGTATAATACTATGCGAAATTACTCCCAGCTACTGGATTTCAGAAAATTGCCAGTCACAGCAGAGTAAAAAGGCCGCACCTACGAGAGATCGTAAATAAACTTCACAAAAAAATATATAATACGTCCATTTACGTCATATTCCAAATACCGAACACAAAGAAACGTGAATGAAACGACTTTGTCCACCATTGTTTTTGTGATTTGTAGAGGAAAATTGGACTTTAATTTCATGAAAGAAAGGTATGAATTGTATTGCGAGATATAATTGACAGATGGACTAGGTAACATGCCATCTCAATAGCAACACAAACATAGCGAGGTGCATAAAAACAACACTCGAGGCTGGGTGCGCGGTGGCGCGGCTACCAGGCGCGCAGTGCGGCGCGGAGGTGGCCGGTAGCGACCGGTCGGGTAATGATACCACTGCCTTTTAGGGCGCGTGTTATGACGGCCCAGCGGCGAAGTGTGGATACGACAGACATGTAACTGTAAACGGACCCTGTTGAAGTAACGGTAGCATACTTCATGCCCTTTTCGGGGCAAAAACAGATGTTACAAAGATCCAAATTACCTACTCAGATCATATTCAGACGTTATACCTAATATTTTCTCTATGATTCCGGCCACGGTAAAATTTCGAGTATAGCCCAAGGTAAGCTGAAATACTTACCTATTACCCTATTGTTATATATGTGGCCTTCTTTGTACCAACTTACATTTACTTCTTTTTGATTGTCATGTCATCCTGTCATGTCATCTATTTTGTCAGTGTAAGAATAATAAATCCATTGAATTATAATGAATATAATTACTTATATGTATAGTACATAATACCTATAGCCTTGATCCTTGGGCGACCTAAACTATCTCCAGACAAGCGCACAAACGTCTACGCCCCCTAATACATAGGGACAGAAGTATATCTTTCATGATTTCATATGTGAGCCAGGCTTTGATTATTGTTTAATAATGATATTGTGTACGACGACACGGTTGACGCAGTGGTTGTGGGATAGACAGCTGCGCTGCGTGTCGCGGGTTCGATTCCCACACGGAACACATATTTGTATGGCCTGCAGATAGTTGTTCCGGATCTGGGTGTCTTGTGTATGTGAGTTTAAATGTTTGTAAACGCGCCAACGATACAGGAAGAAATTCCTTGTGTGGGACAAAGTTTTAAAAAAAAAGAAATTGCATGCCTTTCCAAACTTTTCGAATTGCATCATCAAAAACAACAACTGCAACTGCCCCCTTTCAGTCGACAATTAAAGATTTTCCACTAGGCGCGCTGACCGCGGGGCAGGGCGGGCTATCAGGGTGACGTACCTGCGACGCGGTAGCCGCCAGGCGAGCCCGCCACGCCAGCCACTCAGCTCACAGACGCCAGCCATTACGGGCATTCCTTTGTATATTTCCGAAATATTGATCGTGTAACTTATGGTATTACACCTATTTATACAGTCCAATATTTTATTATAAAGTCCCAATTGAGCCCGAGGTGAGCAGTGGTGACCCAGTGGTAGCGGCCGTGACTTACAAGTTGTAGGTCGTAGGTTCGAGCCCAGGCAGGCGCTTTACTTTGTGTAAATTATTTCATCACCACTGCTCTCAAAACGGTGAAGGAAAACATCGTGAGAAAACCGGCATGTCCTAGAGCCAAAAAAATCGAAGAAATGTGACATCCTCCAACCCACACTGGGCCCGCTTGGTGGATTGCGGCCCATTTCCTGTCAAAGAGACGAGGTCTGTGTCCCAGCAGTGGGAATATAAAAAAAGGCTGATGATGAATTGAGCCCCTTCATCGTTTATAAAACCTCCGATTAGCAAAAACACTTAGTTCATAAGGATACCTCTAAGAACCTAACTTACAGTTGCAGAGTAACGCAACCCAAAGAAATAAAGAACACATCCTCACAAATCGAACGTGAAGGCCCTTCGCCATCCAGTTTGTCGACTCTCATTAAGACCGCAGTTAGTACATCTGAGTTTTTCCATCAGTTGACAGCGCAACGAGAGCTCTTCGCGACTTCTGTTGTCCTGGTATACAAGCCTTATCTAGCCGATAGCTATGATCATAGATAACTGTATCCCTGCATCTTTACAAAACAAACAGCTCAAGAATGTTTTCCTGTATTTTTTATATATTCTCAATACTGGTATTATTGAAATTTATGTTCGTAGGGTTTAGCGGAATGGCAAGTAGAACAGGCCACCTGTTGAATCTCGGATTTAAAGATTGCATTGTGCAGTGAATAATAAAACTTTGTTGCAATGAAAAAGGAACCAACTAGGAAACATTCTAATAGGACGCTCTTGAGGTTGAATCTTGAACTAGTTTTTTTGTCTTTAAAACTTTATGAATTCTTGATAGCCAAGGTTGATGTTAAGATTTATTGCTATAATTTTCTAGTTAATGTTTTAAATGGGTCCCAGAAACCTGATTTCACTGCACTTCGAATAATGATTAGTATTGAAGGTAGTTGATATATTAATTACGCCACATCAGTTGCGGTCGCAGGAATTCAACAATAAAGCCCACGGCTACCATTGACTAAATTGTTTTATTGTATCAATGGAACAACTGGCACACAGCGGATCTATAATAATTCTATAGAATTGACTAATGCGCTAATTGTGGAGCAATAGCTACAAACAAACTTCTTGCAAACATTTCAAGTTGACAGTCTAAAAATAAAAAAAAGGTATATTTTTCTATAAAACAGGTTGGATCGATTTAACCCACGCATTTGACTCGTTTCTCAGTGTAGAACAAAAGCACAGTTTTTCCTGTGCGACTGATGTTATGTGACAACAAGTTCTTATAAGGAAGATCGCGGGCATTTTAATGGTCATATCGGACGGCGCTTGTTAGCACTGTTCTTGTATATTCTTGTTTTACTTTAGTTTAAGAAGTCAAGTTTATTTTTTTTGAGTTATCAATTATGGTAGTTTTATGTTCTTTTAATTTGTTGTTTACTGTTATGATATTGTTGATGTCATTATTCCCTTTGAATTTTGCTTCAACATTTTGAGTTTACACCTATCATAGATATTTCATATTTATAAACTGAGGTATTGTTTATAAGAATATCATCTTAGCAGTGTTCTCGACCAAGATAAAGCATCTCAAAGTCAGGTCTATTAGAACAAAATTATCAGCTTCTCGTATCGAGATTAGCGGCAATCTAAACAATTTTAACATCGCCGAGCACAACTTCGAGTGTTGCCAGATCCAACAAAAGTTTATCCGTTAAAACTTTACCCTTTGCGATAAAATTTATTCAATTTAAGATATTTCTAACATCATCGATATTCTGAGGTGGTTGTCTATTGGTGATATGGTTCTGTAGGGTTTGAGTCCTACTAACGTCTGGTAAAGTGTACCTATACGAACAAATTTAAAGAATTTTGCATCCATACTTCAGTAGTAGTACAAATGAGTCTATCTGTCTGTTACCTTTTCACATTTAAACTGCTGTAGTGATTTAGATGAAATTTGGTATGGATATAGTTTGAGGTAGGGCATAGAATAGTTTTTATTCCGTTTGTGTAGATGTATTCCATTGGGATGATAAAAGTTTTTACGTGGGCGAAGACGCTGGCAGATGCTAGTTCCGTTATAATTTTTTTCAACACACGTGCTCATAAAGTGGCTCTAATTTCACCGCAATCAGGCACATAATGATACCTGTTACCAAACTGTGACTTTTTCATTGCTATTATTCACAAGTGAGTTATAGAGTATTTTTTTTTAATTTATTGGTTGAGTTGCTTTGTTCTTAAAAAAGTGTCGATACAAAAAAGATCGTACAAATAAATTAATGTACCTATTGCTTGCTCATTTCATGCAACTTCGTATTTATTAAATAGATCATTTCAACTTGTACGTGCTTAATAAATAAAACTTTCACTCAAATATAAATTTTATTTGCTCTGTAATTAAGAAAAATTGAAATTCCCTATTTTGTACGTGGCTAAAACACTATCCACGAAAAGCCAAAAAAAAAGAAACCTTATTCTTTTGTCTATGGCCGATCGTCATTTTTAAATGCGCGCGCATAGGAAACCAGATTTATTTTGCCCACCATTGTGAAAAAATTTTCACTACACTTTTTACTTTTGAAAATGATATTTTTGTATTATTTTCTTCACAAGTGTGTTGAAAAACGTCGTATGATACACGTGAGTATTGCTGATTACCGTCCTCGGCTCTCTTAAGACCCTCACCTACGGCTCGGGTCTCAATGGCGCCTCAGCGGTAATCACCAACATTGCACACTTGTACCATAATGCCTAGGCCTACTGGCCATCTAACATGTTTACCGTTTTCTAATAAGATTTATCTGTCTGATTCTGCGACGTGAATCCACTTCCATTTTCACGCTTAAGTCATCTTCAGCGATTTCCACCATATCTGCAATAACTGCATAACGTCTAAGGCTTGTGCAAATATTGGCTTTTGGTAGATTTGCTGGTAGAAACTGATCGATCCTACCGGACTTGCAACACCGCACAAGTGCATTACGGTACCGCGTACACTCTCATCCCACACACCTGTTTATCTCCGCATCGCACAGATAAGGCACCAGCCGAGCCCGATCAAATGCATTTCTCTTGTAGTCTAATAGGAGTCGACCTTGAGCCATCGGGAATTCCTATTGAATTTATTGTAGAATGGCGCCCGTTTAAAATAGAAGCTGTGTTCGGCTGTGGGAAACTGTGTTGTGTAAGCTTTGGTTTCTTCTAAATTGTGTGTGTTGAGTCAGAGTGAGGCTCTTGGTATGTAATGTAATCCTGCTACAAGTTTCAGTCTTGTTGTATTATTTTATCGTTGTGTGATCTTCGGGTATTTTTGAGATACCCAACTTACGGGTATAGGATACCCTACCCTTGTATCGATTGAATCCAAACAGTTTTATTTCAACGAAAAAGTGTTGCTATTTGGATTGATACTTGAAGTGGAGTCTCTAGATAAAGCGTCACTCTATCACCTATAAAGATTGTCAGAAATGTCTTGAGGGCAAGCCCAAAGATTTTGGACATGCGAATCTCTATAGCATATAGAATGTCACTTTGAGTCCCTATAGGATAGGATAGGATAAGATAGGATAGGATAGGATAGATGGACCCCTTTTCCGCACTTAGACTCGCATTTGGTCCGTTGTACGTGCAGGCCTCCTCTCTGTGTGAGGGACTGGGCCATAATCCACCACGCGGGCCCAGTGCATGTTGGTGGATGTCATATGTCTTCGATATTTTGGTTCTAAGACATGCCTGTTTCGGCTTCATCAGTTTTAAGAGCAGTGGTGATGTAATAATTTACACAAAGTAAAGCGCCTGTCTGGGTTCGAACCCACGACCTACAACTTGTAAGTCGCGGCCGTTACCAGTGGGCCACCACTGTTATCTTGAGTCTTTATAGAAAAATATAATAATATTAACCGACTACAAAAAAGGAGGAGGTTCTCAATTCGTCTGTTTTTTTTTTATTTATGTTCCCCGATTACTCAAAGACGCCTGGACCGATTTGGAAAATTATTATTTTGTTTGAAAGGGTATACTTCCCAGATGGTCCCATCAGGTCTTCATCTAATGATGAGATCCTGGCGAAATCGAGGGAACTGCTCAAATATTATAGGCATACATTTAGCGATTTTGATATTTTAATCAATAATGCAATCATTTGCACTGAGAAAGTATCATTTCGTGAAGTGCTACTTATGAAGTCTTCTTTATCAGTTCCACTTCACGAAATGATACCGGAGTGGAAGACCATAGATCGCCACCAGAACTCCTTAATGCTAAATATATCACGGGTATAAGATATCTCGAATAGTTAACGGACTATGTTAAAGCAAATTCTTATAAATAAATGGTATTGATGAAAATAGTACCATGGAATTGATCTCATGATGAAGCCGGAAGATAGGCATTGAAACTCCGAAATATAACAATAGGTCCTAGTCGTGTTTGGGCTTTTTGTAATCGTCATGAGATGTTCTTTGGCTATAAATTATTTTCATGGTAATTAGGGATACTCTACTAGAACTAAAAAGAGATAAATAAAAACTTTTTAACAAAAAAATCAAACTGACTTCCGAAACAAAACACGTAGTCGATGTTTACCTTCTTCTTAGCGGTCGATGACAAACCGACTCTTTTTAACCGACTTTCGAAAAAGGAGGAGGTTCTATGTTCGACTTCTTGTATGTTTTTTTATGTATGTTCACCGATATCTCCGTCAATTGTGGACCGATTTTGAAAATTCTTTTTTTATTTGAAAGAGTATGTTCCGAAATTGGTCCCATTTTCATTTGGTGAAGATCTGATGAAGAACTTCGAAGATATACAACATAACTCTTCAATAAATAACGGCAAATCTCTCGGGACTGCTGCAATCGCATGTCTGTTTATTGTTTATACCATTTCATAACATAACATCATCGGTCATTTGATCGGTTTTTTTCAAGTTTCATGATATAGTAATCTATTCTGGCGTTATAGGAAACTTACTAAACAACTTGCCTATTATGTAGGTACAACTAAAAAGTAAAGTTATTTTTCTCTATGTAGTTTTCTTATTTGGAAGTCGGTAGTATTTTTTTTGTAAAAAAGTTTTTTATTAGTTAAATGCCTTGCCTGGCCCATAATTTAGCCACGTCAACGCCCTCCGCTGACGCAGTCATAGGTCCTAACGCGAACAGACGAAAGGTGGGCCATGGTCTGCGGGAAGACGCAGCACAAGCACCGAGGATCGGAACCATCCGAGAACCCCCATCTATGGAGATTGTCTTTGCTGCGGCCGACCTGAGTGCGGTGTCTATAAACGGCAAACAATAGGTACCAAATACACCGACTTGTTTTTTTAGTTATCGAATCTAAGAACTTGGAGATTAATAGAAGAAATCTGTATCTTAAACGTGCAAATGATTCGATATGTATAGGTACCACATACATCAACGAGATAATCTCAGCAAAACGCCTGAACAATAACCCATAATGAACAGCTCACAAGCGGTAATGGTCGCGATAATAAGCGCAATCAACGCGCAGTATTTCACTACAGCGCTGTGCGGCGTACGGCACCGCACGCTTATCGGCTCTGAAAGATTGTAAACAAATATACTGAATACCTTACTGCCTGAGCTTGCAGTGAGCGTCAACTAAGACTTATCTTTGGAACCCTTTCATTCATTATTTTGGTTTCTTATGATCTCAATTATCAACGGAAAAGTTTCAAGTCCCCAGGTTGTCGGTATCAGGAAACACAGACAGCCCCGGCAGGGAATTCCTTAGGCCCAGTTTTTTATCCGTAGTTATTGGTTAGCATATACAATCAATGGTTAAATATGCTAACCAATAGTTTAAAATTTTGGTAAAACCTGTTTATTCATCAATATTTGTTGGAATCGCAAATGGCTAAATAAGTTGAAGAGTTAATTCTTTGACCATTTGTTAGACTTAAGGGTACACTAGTCGAGACGGCACGAACTATTTTGTGCGCGGGGTTGAAATGCATTTTATATCAACCGACAACACGTGCAAATGAGATAGATGCTGTGATGAGCAGTAGGAAGCTGATTCGCGTACGAATACACACTTTTGCAAATTTGTAGCGAAATGGATAATGATTTAGGACGAAACCGAGCGCGCGAAATTTTATAAACAGACCTTTGGCAGTCTAGATATCATGAAAAAACAACTAAGTCTATCTGTTCAAAATCATTTGCATTGTTGAACTACTAATCTATCCCTGTATGGAGACCGTTGTGCAATTTTCTGTCTTCTTATGGTATTTATTCACGCCCAAAAATGAGTTAAAATTAGTGTCGAAATGTGGAACTTTCGACGCTCATAACTTTCAAATATTTTCTTTTTTTACTTTTTTGCTTCCATACAGGGTTAGATCATGATGAGACAAATTGATATCACTTTTTATTTTGAACGTACATCGTCAAACAGTGGAATAATCCCTAGACTACGTTTGTATGGAAGAATTTTCGACTAGTGTAACCTTAATGTTGATGATCAAAACGCGTAACGAAATGTATCCGGTAAACATTCAGGAAACCGACACTGTTCTTAGTAACACTGTTCAATTGCAGAGGATTCTAATCGGAATTATAAAGGACCCGGTTACAACACATCTCATTCTTCAAACAACATCTTTACAGCATCCGATCTCATATCCCAATAAGCCCCAAATACACTTGGTAAAATAAAAATCGTGCATCTAAAATCTAAGAGCGTCCAGTATCGCTCGGCGATCGTCGGGTCACGAGCGGAGTTAGCCGAACGTCTCTATACGTTCGGGCGAGTTCGCGAGTAATTAGCGAGTGGGCTGCACAGGCGCCGCGGGAGACGATCTGCTGATAACCAAGCTATTTGCTGGACATTATGGGAGCTGGCTTTTGTTTTTTTAACTTTTATTAATAAGAACTTTGTTGGAGTTATTGTTATCGTCTGAAAGGGAACAAGTAACTCTTCATGTGTTATGTAATTATAGCTAGGTACGTATCTGAGTTGAGAGACATCAACATTATGAATTTATATTTGTTCAGAGGAAAGCATTTTAGCTATACCACAGAAGCAGAAAATAACCTCTATTTCTGATTGACTGACTAAAAAGACTTTACGTTCATCTTTTTAGAATCTAAAGTCAATGTGGTAAATGTATACCTATATAATAGAAGACATTTTCTAATATGTATTTGTTTCCATAAATGAAGTACCATCCATTGCCGTTAGCAGTTAAAATTTCTCACTTATCTTTAAGCTTTATTATAAACACTAAGTAGGTGTATCTAAGAGTTCAGCCAGTCACAATTCAGCAACATCATTCTGCTATCTTAATTATTATCTCATACTCAGCAATACAACTACAATGTATCAGCTGCTTATCCCCTTGTCGCAAGTTGTCAACTGATAGCAGCCACAAATTAACAAGCGATACCTATGCGCTAGCGCAGAACCACGTCAAACCACGTCTGTGTAATGTGTCGCCACCGCCAGTGGGCTGCACTCGCAACTGTCACTTGTAGGCAAAACGACGGCTTAATTATGATAATCGAGTGCTACATTATATTTAAACTAGAATTTGTAATAGTCGATAAATGTCTCTAATTTTGTTAGAAATGAAATATGAGGACTAAAACAAGATTTCTTATCAGAAAAAATGCATCATCATCAAATCATTTTTTCAAATCTTCTCTAAGGTATGGTATTCCCTGATATTCTGTTTTTCGGCTCCTGATATTCGGATTCTGTTTTTTCTGATACTTCGGGGTCTTTAAGTCAAGATTGAAGCAATTACATCTAGACAAGCGTGCTTCACCGTCGACCACATCATTGCTTACTATCAAAAGTTTGATTCTCACGTGTTGTACAAAACGAACATTAGACACACTGCAGCAGTTGTTGTACCTATAACTTTAAGTCTCCAACTCTGATCTCTAATCCCCTGCTACACTTATCATCCACATATTCCAAGAACCGCTCACTAATCAAAAAGACCAAAGAAGCTAGCACGTAAATAAGTATAAAATATCTAAGCTTCAGAGTCACGACCTATGGCCTCTGGGAACCGACCGTTAATTCCTATCGGAATCCACACTCGGCCCAATAAAGTGGAATCTAACACGTCCGTAATTAATTCTCACACGTCTTATGACGAGTGACTTGAATGATGGCGTCGTAAACGTCCGGATAGGCTGCCGGACAACCGGACAGACAGACGGACACTTGGCGTCATTGACAGTGTTGTAAAAGGGGTCTAGGTTGGAGGCAGTTCAAGTTATGGCAACAAAAGTACACACACTCTTTATTACCCAATAAGGAGTTTCAGAAAAGGATCAATAACTTAATGTATACAAGAATTAAAGAATACAAGAATTACTGTACCTCCATTCCAATTGGAAGTTCTAAATGGAAAATATTAAAATCAATAAAAAAAAACTGGGCTGTTGGATAACTGATCAGCAGATTCGAAATTCAAATTAAAAAAAAAAAAAACTTTAGAAAATTTGAATTAAGAATCTAGTAATAAGTGTCATTTTAATTAAGAAAATTTTTCACAGAGCAAATTATAATTATGTTAGGCACCGAGAGGTGTTTGATTCCATCGTAACTAAATCTAGGCAGACTGCATAGGCACGACAACTTGACCAAACTTTGTATCAAGTTATCAACGTAATATTAAAATCAGGACTCATTGGACTGCTGGCTTCCACACAAAACGCGGGTTATTTTATTAGCGGTCGTTCGGCGGAGGTGGCGGCGCGGGCGCGTGTAATTGACCACATAAATCTCGCTGCGATTGATCCAAAGAAGGTGATTAAAATTTTTTAAGTTCAACACTATTAAGTGTGGCCAGGGTTCTGTAGATTGGGAGGTGTATGAGGAAAGTGTGGCTCGGGTGCTTCAAGTTAATAAATTGGGATTCTTATTAGACTTTAGCCACGCATGGCAGGGTGCTGAAGCTATTTTTTCACTTAGCGATGACATGTAAAAAAGCATAAATAGTTAATTTTAGCGACAAAAGTTTAGACGAAACTTAACGGTAGATACTGATCACTGTTATCATGATTCATAAAATGTACTCTTATGGTGATATAATACTGTAACTCCATCTTTCTTATAAGAAGAGACCAAATTACACAAAAAAATATTCTTCGGCAGAAACAGCCGTTTAATTCAAAACTGTGACATACAAACCACACCACCTACACTATTTTTATTCCACATCTTTATGGAGTCCTAATCTTCCAGATTCCACACCACGGACCCAAATCCTCCATATCGCAGAACACAGCTTTCTTCCATTAAAATTCATCAGCCGAGGTCCTCTAAGCCTGAGATAAGTGTATTCATACGTTTTTTATTAGCCGCTCCATCCTCAGGTTACATGAGACACGGAATAAATTAAGCTACCGGACTTTGATGTTCTCATTCAGTAGTTGTGTCATTATATTTATTGGCCTCTTTTGTTTGAGCGGAATCAATTTCGATCAATACTTTTGTGAGAGCTATTAACGTTTCTGTACAGATTTTGGATGATTGGTTGTTGATTGCCTACTTACTTTTAGTTTTGGATGTTTTGAATTCTCTAGTTTAGAATAGGGATGATGACAAAAAAAAACTTTTTTTAGTCCGTCAGTTAGATTTCCAAAAAATATTGGACGAGTATTTTTTCTCTTTTGTCACGTTAACAAAAAATTATGAAGATACAGTGAGTTGAAAATATCGCATGACGATGACGTCATGCGTTGGTACACTTTTTATATAGAAGTTACGTCACAAGCCCCCACTCCAGAACTTTGATGCGCTTTATCTTGGTGATTGTTTATTGATTTGAATTAGCAAAAAATACATATCCAATATTTTTTGATAATTTAATCGGCGGGTCATCATCCCTATTGTTTTGAGTGAATCATTGTTAAAATCCTTGTCTTCGACCTTCGAAGAATCCATCCCTCCCGCTTAGCTATAGTTCGCCTCTAACAAACTTTTAATTAATTAATTAATCTTATCTTTATCTCTAAGATTTCAAGCCACACTATCAGCCCACTCTTTCTTATTAGACATCGCGTGCCCATCCATCAATGATACCAACAAATCTTCCCCGCAACATAAAATTCACGCTTCCTAATCACTGGATCATAAAATACTCTATAAATCTCGTGGCTAGTGGCTGGTGGCTGGTGGCTGGTGGTACAGCACTTAGTTTTCAGTGTTAGTGCGGTGCTAATGAAGAGGTTAATTAGGGCCTGTGAACATAAGTCGCCGGTCGTGGGCCGCTTATCTACAGATAGCGCTATCACGCACCGGCCGTATGGGAACGTATTATAAACCGCTATTGGACAATCCCGATGTATGGCAGCTTTTAAGGGTGGTGCTGTTGGGATTGTTGGCAATGATATGGAGTAATCTAATCGTAATTGTAAGTTGATAATTGAAGATTAAGTGTTCATTAAAACTTATGCATAAGCACGCCAAGACACGTAATTGCAATCTGTAATTACTAATCCATCAATTATGTTGATCCAAGTCGATCTCAACAACTGAATACAGATCCAATCCCTATAGTTATAATAATGCGACATCTAAAAATAAATGACTATCCGAAAACACTGAACAGTACTTTCCACATCATATATCTAACGTAACGGCTCCAAAATTCTCTCCTCAAGAATGTTAATACTCGTACTTCTAAACAAATGGAAAGCAAAGCAGAGCGTAACGTTAAGTTCTAATAAGATAAGGATCTGGACAATATATCGCTTCCCCGAGGTGATTGGTGGGCGATGAGAATTTCACGGCTCTAGCCATCGAAATTATTTTATTGACGGAAGCCGGCACTCATTAAGGGGCTACCTACAGGCTACCGGGCGGCTCGCGGCTCGCCCGGGCCACTCACATAAACACCGCCTATCGGTACCAATACGACTTCTTATGCAGAGGGTGCGTCGATTGGTTTTCGATTTATGTGGGGTTTTTGTGATCAATACCTGTTGAACAAATACATGCGATTTTCGTGCTTTTTATCAATACTTAAACAACCAATAAGAGAAGATGGATTAACCATGAACTGTGAAGTTGCAAGTCGCTGCCAGGAAAAGCTAAAGGGCGTATGACTTTGACTACGTAAAATAATAATTTTTAACATCAATACGTACCTTGGTTTTCTTGTTGGAAAATCTAATTCTAGAAGATAAGTACGTATATAGTTTGTCCAATGTTAACTTGCGGTTCTTCAAAAAGATACTGTCTTTTTCTGATGGATGTAGGTTATATGTGGCCTAGTACTGGATTGTCTCCAGTTAAAATAATTGCACACCTCAAGCGACAAATTCCTCATCCTTCATCATTAGCCATTCTTTTCGTGTATAGCAGCAAAGCATGCACTTCAGACGTACGCAGAAGTAATTTGGTATCATCCTGTACATGGCGCTGATCGGGCTTGGCGCGGGTGGCGGGTGCAAGGAGGGCGAGGTGCGCGTACGCCGCGGATTGAGTTAACTGCCTCCTTATCTCGCCCCTAATGGCCCCGGGAACATGTCAATTCATCACACGCATGTCTCACACGCTCTTTTCTAAATCAGCCTTTTTTCCGCCGCCGCGACTTTTTGTAGTGCCCGCGCCGCAGTCACGACGCTGATACCTCGGTGACACCACTGACAACAAATGTCCGATTTTTATGTCTTCAGATAATAATATGTAAATTATCGTGTGTTTAGCGAAACAAACGACGCTGTAAAAAGGTGTCGGCGTGAGTTTATTCGGCCATAAAAAGATCCGCAAACTTATGCTAAATAAACACAACTGTAAAAATCTTTTAGTTTCACTTGGAGCCGCGCTTACAGTCTTTTTATTATAAGTTCCTATTTGATATTTGTTCTCATTTGCGTAGCAAAGCCGATGTTTATCTTATAGTAGCTGCAGTTTCCAACATTTTATAATCTAGCAAAGCTTTTTGGTTGTGGTTGTTTTTCCTCGGCGGATATTTCCACTTTGGCTCTTTATAAAGTTCTGTGGCGTTTGTTTGTGACAGAGGTTTGTTTTATTGTTGAGTTTTATTATAAAAGGATAAAAAGTGTCGGAGGCAGCGGAAGCCGCTACTAAGTCGTTCGATAAGTGTGAGAGCCGACAAAGGCACTAATACGTTTAGGAGGCATTATAAATCAGTGAGTCGAGTTATCACCGGCCGACAATTAAGATGTCGAGCTGCTGAGAGAACGACCGGCCGGCACGCACTCGCCCCGGCGAGAGTGCAGGCGGTTTTGGGCATATTGCTGTCCATTGCCGCACTTGTTGGAAACACTTTCAATGGAGCAAAGTAAAACTTGCTATGAAAAACTTGCTTTGTCACGTATTTTTTATTTGGGCCCGGCTCTCAGTAGCAACAAAATGATATGTATACTAACGTATACTGTACTTATCGATGACGTATATAATTATACACACACGACGTCTTAATGCTTCATTTATCAAACAGTAACAAGCACTAAAGCTTCATTTCTGAGTTATTAAAGTATAACTCTTCTTTACCAATTGGATTCTTATAACATCACGAGATCTTATATTTACGAGCAAATTTCAATTATTTTAATGAATGCGTACATGGAGACGTAGTATTAACAAGTCACCGTAAAGTGTAAATAAAGTTCAATGGCATGACATAAAGTTAGTAATCCGATTAAAAAGTTAACATTCCAATAAGATTGTGAATACCTACTTATGAAGTTCGTAGTAAAAGTTTGTGACTGTGAAACCGAAAACTTTTGAACTTGTTCAAGGCGACTATTTCGCAACAAGAAAAACGAAACAAATAACACGGGTCTCGATAACAACACTCGGGAATCGATTTCGAGACTAACCATTTAATTATTTTATCGATAATCTCGCATCGAGTGGCCAGCAACAAAATAAGAAGAGCGGAGAGTAATCGTCGCTTAGGCCGACGCCCAGTAGCCGCCGGCGGTCGCGGCCGATGTTATCGTCTCATAACAGTCTCGATTTATAAGTATCGATTATATGTATCGATCCCTTGATACGAAGCCTTCACGGTCATTTGGCGCGGTTTTTTCTCTCCGCTCCGGACGATACATGTTCTCTAAATAACAATTTTGTTCGATAAGTAATTAATAATGGTTTCTTTTTTGAAGCAGCCTTTATTTTATAAATAAATAAATTGCCTTGTAATTGGTAAGTACTCGTGGATTCCAACAAGAAACTATGGAACTCTAAAAAACTATCGTGACAATGACAGTGTGTGTTTCAGATAATTCAATTCTATTGTTACCTTTAAAAGGTGAGCTCTGATTCTCTTCGATTTCATTATCTATCCCAGTTTTTAGTATTTCCGTGTTAACTTGATGCAGGCCATTCAATTTTTATAGCGATTATATCAAGGGAATTAGTAAAATGTTTTACTAACCGTAATTTAAAATTGGCCCTGGGCATTTCGCAAAAGTTTGCCCTACCTTTAGAAGTAATTCAGTCAGGATAAAAATACCGCGCTCTTTCGGTGACAAAAGAGGCTATTGAGCGAAATGTCACTGATAGTCATTGTTTCGCGGGGAATAGACTATATTTTTTTACTTATAAAGAAGATTGTGCATCTTGAACAGCTGTTTAAGTTTATTGTTAGCAAAACAATTACCTATCTGTTCCTACAGTCTGTATGACTACCTTTTAGTTTTCATTATTGAATGCTTAATTCTTTGAATTTTCAGAATCGGTTAAGTAGTTTTTGGGTTTATCCATTACATACAAACTTACAAACAAATATTTCCTGTTTATAATATTATTATCTCAATACTAGTGTAGACTAAGTGCCGCCAGCGGCTCCGTCCGCGTGGTATTAGTACTTCTCCCAATATCTTTATTATTTATATAGCCTATGTGTTATTCTGTTGTATAAGCTATATTTCTGTTATTGTAGTTTCATCAAAATCTATTCAGTTGTTTTTGCGTGAATGCTTATCTAACAAATTATCCATCCATTCATCCATCCTCACAAACTATACCCTACTTATCTTAATACTATTTATGATAAGGAGGTACCATTGTAAATGTACTGTGGTGTGTGTGTGTGTGTGTAATGTTGCAACTCTGCCCAACCCTTCAGAGAAAACAGGCGTGATGTAATGTTATGTGTTATATTATAAGTTTCATGCTCAGATCAAATAAAAAGTCAAGATGGAACGTTGCAAACAACAAGGTGACGCCGGTTAAAACTACGCCTTAGCTTGTCAGTCGAACTTTTTATTTGAGCTCGACTGCCAAGCTAAGACGTAGTTTCTAATGCTTGTAATTGTATATGTATACGGCAAGGCGTAGTTTCATCGGCGTCACCTTGTTATTTGCAACGTTCCATCTTGACTTTTTATTTGATGTGAGGTTTCATGTACTTATAGGTATTTAAATTTTTTTAGAAAACACGAAGTAATTTGACTATAGTTGGTAGGTGCGTGCGGATGCAACTAACAATTGGAGAATCATTCAGGCAGTCGGACGACCGAGCAGAAAATTGGACACCGACCGGACAAATGTCATGTCGACAATAATCATTAACTCGTTAGCAAGATTTGCTCGGATTCCTCTGACTAACATAACTTGTTAAGGCAATGTACAGTAAGGGAGTATTTTTTACAAGGAGGATTTATTGAGGATATATAGTTCCTTCATGGTCTAAGGGTGAAAGAAATGAGATTAAATGAGTTGATTAACAGAAATCACCCAACGCGGCAACGTATGAAATAGTATTTAACTGAGGGAGGGCTGTTAAATTAGTGGACAGGTGTTGGTCATGCAAGAAGCGCTTTGTATGCATATTTACGTTTATTTTAAAATTTTAAACAAACCATAATTTTAATTAATTTTCAACGATTGTCAGTCGTGCTATATTTTCCAGTGATTCAGTGCGGATACAATTGCTCCAATTCATGAGACTTTTAATTAAACGACGTCCACCTTTTACAACATCCTTACCCTTACTTTATTCGTCACTAGGTTATGCCAACGACTTCGCGTGCATTATAAAAAGTGTTTTCTTAGCCCAAGGGAACATTATACCGGTGTTTCATTATATCTGAAAATAGCCGGTAGCCTATGTGCTATTCCAGACTATAATCTATCTTTGTGCCAAATTGAATGCAGATCAGTTCAGCCGTTTTTGGCGTGATTGAGTAAAAACATCTATCAAAGCTTTCGCATTTTAGTAAGATTGAGGATTAAAATTCGTCCAATACATTTATAACATCAAATCCATCGATTTATCCAGAAAATTAAGTAAACCATTACCCTTAATCGATTCTCACGACGATACGTTCACAGATTAGCTGCTCGATCGATGCTCTCAGACTCAAGATCAATATCGGAACAAAAATTAACTTGTGGAAAATCTCTGGTACCTTAACTGAGGTAACTTGGCTTCGCGTTAAGAACATATTTAACGCGAGATTCAATTAAAATTTGACATGTATACGGTATAAAGTAGGCAGGTTATGTCTCGGCGGGATTATCTCGTCCATGTCACGTGATGTCGTGTCGCGTCGTGCGGTGACGAGACGGGACGTGGACGTAACGACTTGCTGTACACTGTAGTGTAGTTTTGTGTTGAGTTCATAGATGTCTCCAGTGAATATAATAAGGAGATTATTTACTTTTATTGACTGTATTCGTGTGACATTACATTATTAAATCGTTTAATTGGTATGAGTTTTAAAATGTATGCTTTGTTAGTAGACACAAGAGCGGTCGTTGTGGTGACACGTGGGAGAAATATGTTCAGCAGAGAACGTCTTTCGGCTAAAATAATGATACTTTATTAGACAGAGTTTCTAAATATTAACAACATCCCTTTCAAAGCCCACGTGAAAATCTGAAATCGTCTCTCAGTTCCTTTATATTTATTTACAAAATAACTCCAAGATTTAAATGCTAATAATAACACCGAACCAAAAACAATTTCCTGGAACCATTTGTTTGAATTAACAACAAAACTTTTGACAAATAAAAAAGCTTATTTTGGAAAGTACGGAGTTATAATAGGTAGGCTCGGCCAATCGGCTCCGGGCCAATTTGTAGGGCAATTTGCATAACTTAACCCTTCAGTGGTAGCTGTGACGAAAGTACGTTTATTGGAGCAAAAACACAAAACACGGACACGTTACTGTTTGCTGACGATTTCTTTACGAGCTTTCGTGAAAGGCTACACAGTGAGAATAATTCTTAGAAATTAGTGACACATAACAGTATGATGTATTTTAGGATGTTGCATATTTAAGTTCAAGGACACGAATATGAAGAATTTTTATAATTAAAATAAATTATCGTAATCAAAATAAGTCAATGTTTTCTCCCTTTATATGCCTCAAGGGTGAAACACTATTAGCACACAGTTATTGTCAGGTTAATTCGCAACAATGACAAGACTAAATTAACACCTGCTTACGCTGTTTAAAAACCAAGATACATTTTTTAAACCGGTACAGCACACGATATAAACACGAATTATAATAACTTGAACAGTTAATTACTATAAAAATATTCCCCATGCTCACAATTATTGAATTATTTCACTGCCATATTAATGTGCATATTATGTAAAACTAACAAACCCAATTAGGTATAATAAGGCCGTTAAGTACATAATTTTGACAGCTGCAATGATGTGTTGGTGGTTCAAGTTCAATTTGTTATCTCACTCATAGAGGAATTAGGAAGTTAATCGGTAATACGAGTAATATAATCCATAGAGATTTTTCCATACTAACTGTGTCCACCTATTTTATTATAAACTAGTATGCAAAAATAATTCATTGCAACACACAGTTTATTACTGCCTAGCGACCCGCCTCGGCTTTGCACGGGACTAATTATAATTTTTGTTGTATCACTATTTTTATATACTTTATCAAAATCCATCGCGTGGTTTAGAAGAAACGAGCAAAAAAACAGACGGAGGCAAACAACAAATTTGTTTATTGATAATCTGATGAAAAAATGTAAAGGGACAAGAATAATAGATTAATCAATTCAATTAATAGGCAATCTATATATACTATACTAGCTGTTGCCCGCAGCTTCGCTCCCGTGGAGGACCCGTTTTCGGAATAAAAAAATAGCCTATGTCATTCAGGAATAATGTAGCTATCTACTGTGAGTCTATCCGGTACAATAACAAATAAACAAACAAAAAAATCTTTTCTCTTTATAAAATTATTAGTACCTATTAGTATAGATAAAAGCTAAATAGCCTACTAGCTTCTAGCGGCTTCGCCCACCTCGAAAGTGTTTGTTCTCCCAAGGGAACATTACACCGAGATAAAAAGTAGCCCATGTGCTATTCCAGACTATAATCTTTATATGTGCCAAATTTCATCCAGATCTGATAAGCAGTTCTGACGTTATTCAGTAACAAACATACAATTTGGATGGAAACTTTCGCATTTATAATATTAGTAGGATTTGTACAATTATTCCTAGAACATGATATTAGAGTTGTATTGGACACACGGCGTACAAAATAGCGGCGAGCACCTACATGTAACATCCTGTATAAACCGCAACACTTTACAGTAATTAAACTTTACGACACGACTTTTTGCCAACTCTTCCCCTTTGTCCGCCAGTCTGTTTGTTACGTCACAGATACAGGCGACCATGCCGACAATATCGACATCCATTAAACTATTTGTTTTGGTACTAACAAAAACTAGAGCAAAATGTTTTGCCGAAAAAAACATGCCGCGGTCATTGTGATCACTATTCACAAAAAAGGGTTACAATTTTGACATGTTTGCATAGGTAAAGCAGTGTAACTGTGTATTTTTAATATTTACCCAAAAGAAACGTTTTATTATCAATTTAATTTTTATTGCGTTTTGTTAAAATAAATATTAAAATACACTTAACTCACAACTTTATTGACAATAAAAATTAAAATTATCATAAACAATTTATGTTAAGAACTCTGTACTAAAACATTTTAGCTACTCGGATAAAAATACATACTTAATTTGAATATTATTTCTTTATTATTCACTCGTAATTCTCGTTTATAGAACAATAAAGACATGCGCGTAGTACAAATAAAACAGCTATCTGACTTCATAAAAAATAAAAAAAAACTCATAAAACGCAGCAACGGTTACTTTAGACAAAACGTGGACAGTAGTCCGACACTCCGAAAAAAATTGTAACGGACTCATTTTTTAACGTTCACTTGGAGAACCCTTTATCAAGAAACGCCGTTATGAGCAAACAAAGCATCCCAGCGTCACGGCCACCGATAGATTATGCAAAAACCCTACAGGGTCTTCCTATTCAATGTATCAATTCCCAGGCACTATAAAAGGATCTCAACGGCAATCGATATTCAAGGAGATGACATCTTGTTTGAATATTCACATATTTCCCATGAACGCGATTGAATCGAACCAAAGGGTTGCCTAGGGTGGATGCGTCTATAGGCAAATTCGATTATCTCCTAGCATTCTCACGCACATCCCGCGGCTCCATAATAAATCTTTGCATACAGAGCATAATAAAAAAACCCTATTAAAAAACGAACTATCTATGAGACGCTCCCTACCGAATATGCATAAGAAAAGAACCGTGCACACCCAAATTATACGCCAAGGTGACAAGTGCTGGGATCCATCAAGTATCACAATAGCTTCGAACCCTTTGCGCAACAATCAATGCGAAACTTTATGCGCGCGCGGTGCGCTTGCAATTTTTTTTCTATGAGTTCGCATACCTGTAACCCTCGCGTAGTTGTGGGGACAGTTTATTTGCATTTTTTTGTATTATTCCTTTTCAAACAGTATCTTAACCCTATTCAGTAATGTCAGGGGTTAGGTTGCACTTAATATTCAAAAAGGGCAGGTACATTTCTCTTAATATTCTCGCATAAATTATAGTCAGGTACATTTTGCTCTATTGTGCATCGCGAAAGGGGGTCGCGAGCGAAAAGGTGTAACGCCAAATCTATAGATTCGCTACTTTGCTTTTTATGCGAACGGTCTAAAGTTTATTTTTATTAGGTTGTACGTTTGAACTTTATTTTTTAACCACCATGCTACGGATCTACGACATTTCACTTCCTGAATGGTTTAACCCGTTTCCTTTGTAAGAATTTATGCAAAAAAGTTATACCCATCCTATTTTTTTATTGAATAAAATTTAGGGGCTATGCACATTATGCAAATGCGTGCATAAATTTTAATGTTACACACGAGGGACTGCTTTTGAAAAGGATCTCTTATGCCTTAGACACTAGAGTTAGATTTGATTGTATTCATCTCGTTGTTTTTTAAGATTATAAGTAAGTATGCAATTTTTTTCGTGTGCTCGTCTGTTTAGAAATGCAGTTCTTGATGATTTTTTTTCTCAGGACCGGTGAAGAAAGAGTCTACCGTTAGAAGGAGGTCGAATATGTGTTACGTTTTTTATTTTGTAAGGAGTGACATATGAAGCGGGACCCTGGATTTGGATTAGAATATGTAATTACTTCCTTTACGGTTTTCGGAAACGGTTGTTTGGGCCGTTATTTAGTGTTGCCACCTTTGCCTCGAACGTGAGGGTCGCGGGCGCGGTTAGTGCATCGTCTGTGTGTTATCATGGAAACGACGTTTGTATGCTAATCAGTTTGTTGGCAGTGGATAGCTTTTGTCGTATGTGATTGGATACGGAAATTGACTTTTGTAGCGATGAAGATTGATATCTGCTTCGACAACTTTCAATTAAAGATGGTGTTGTAAATACTTATTACCAACATTGAACTAAATATGGAAGCGGTGAAGACATTCTCTTAGTTCTGAACTGAATGCTTTTTATTTGACACACCGTTTTCTTTTTAAAATTATTATTTGCCCTTATTTTTATGAGCAGACCTACTTTTTATTATAAAAACCCATTACCAATAATATTAGCCGACAAAATAAACAAACCTCGGGCCCGTTATTAAAAAAAGCTACTGAAGGGCGGTGCACTGATTGTTGTCGAAGAAACGCTTTGCAAAAAACCACACTTTTTTTTGGAAAAAAATAAGTTGGTCCCTTTTTGCGCCGGAGTCCATTGTCTCCACTCTATTGTCTTGGCGATTTGAAATATTTTTATGCTTTCCGGATGACGATAATGTTTTGGACTTATTTTTCGATAACTATTATTTAGCGAATTTATTGTTTGTGTCGCAGTCGCAGGTCGCGCTGCCATTGTTTTTGTAACGAACGGTAGGCGAGGATCAACATCGATTTTTATCGTTTTAAGTAGCAATTTGTACACGGATGCCGCCGCGGCCGGCCGATGGCTTTCATAAAATTGCCTAATTTCACGTTACGTTGACAGTTTTGTTATTTTCCAATTTGATGGCTGTCAGATAATTCCGTGTTGAACTATTTGTGTTGACAAAGCTTCTAACTGTACTGTTTTTTGTCAATGTAAATTAGGAATGTTGATTACTGATAACGAATTCTGTGTTATTTAGTGTGTGACAAAAGCTAGCGGCATGTTAAACGATTGTTAATGTTAGCTTTAGTTTGAAAACATTTGTTAAAGATAATTTAATTTTTTCGTCTAATTCTAAATTCGTTTTATTTTTATCAAATTATACATCTGATTTTTAATCTGGCAATAAATCAAGATACCAAACAAACAATTCGATTAATATTTGCGTATAGAATAGATAAAGGCCAACAAAACAAAACATTTATTCCAACCATTACCTTCCGTAACGCAGTAAAAATTCGAGCAGCTTCCAACTATGTAAATCAATTCATAATATCATCCCAAAAGTTTGATAGTAAAATTAGCATGATTGCGCCGGCGATGATTTATTATGAAATTATTCAAATTGACGCTCATTGATACCAATCAATGTGTTTTTGTGCAAACTCGACTGATTAGCATGAGAATGGCAAAGGTGTTGCACATGTAAATACAGTGATATATTGTTTATCGGATATCGTTTAGCGACAGCTGCCAACCGATCGTAGCCAACAAATAAATATATACTAAAATATGTAAACCGTAGTTAAGTTTATTTATTCAACAATTTGCAAATTCGCAGAAACCTACAATCTAATATAGATGTAACAGGTGGACCATGTTTTGAGATTTTTAGAGTTGTGCCAGTTGTCAACTCCGTGCAAATAAATGATAAAATATCTAGCTATTTGTTTGTTGGCTTTATTAATTTTGTATGTTAAGAAAATATTGTTGTAATACAGCATGTTATTTCGTAATAAATGGATTAAAAAAATAAGACATAACGATTTTATCCGTGTAATTATTAATAAATTTGCTAAAGTTTATTGACTATTACGTCTTTTATGCAAAGATAATTGCTGTAATTGCCGTGGCAAGTTGATTAACAGCCCTCCTGTTGCCTGGAAAACCGACTCGAGCGACTGTGAGTACTTTGTATATAACTACTGCGGAGTATGTGTTCGCGACAGCTACACATAAATCGCAAATTTTAATTAAACGTTAGAAAAACGCATCGTCACACCTTTACCAGGTGCGCATTATCCAGACGATTTAACTGAAACCCGTAACCCGTACAATGCAAATATGTAACCCGTAAATAAAGTCGCATTTAATGGCATCAATAGTTGAGAAACGCTTGTTATTTATATGTTAATAGCGCCTAACCCCGACGTAGGGGTTACAGACTATCGACTACTTATTTGTGACATTGAAGGAATTCGAAGTGATTTGCATTGCAAAGCAGGCATCGTTTCCGTTCGCCTGCTATTGACAATCGATGATTAACTGAATGCGCTGCTTTTTGTTATTTTTGCCTTGTAACGTAACGGGGCAGATGTCGCCGAGTGTCTGTCATACGCCGCTAGATGACGCTACGAGTATGATTTTTCTTGACGATCGATACCATCTACAAGTTGGTGTATAAGGTTGTTTTTCTGATACTAGTTTAGTTTCATTGAAAATATGTAAGTACTGTTTTTTATTATTTCCGCTTCATTTTAATTGCTAATAAAATATGGAAGCAAATTTTTGGTGTTAGATAGTCTGATAATTTTGTATACATTTTCGCCATTCGTTATTCATCAAATCATTATGTTTTTTTTTAATTTATTTATTTGTGATGGGTTTGCTCTTGACTCTAGTCTAGGTCATAGGTGACAGAGACAAAGTCGACGATGGAGTGAGCTTACGCAGAAGAAGCCTGTTCACTCTAACTTTGAAGAGATTCGGGTTGAGTACCTACTTAATTATGGCAAAAACTCCATGGGTACATTTGTGAAGCTCCAGTTGCATGCTATGCATTTCGTTTATTTATCAACAACAATAATTTTATGCATACTTTTTATAAGAGGAAAAACGTAATTGATCATGCTCAGTCGTTTAGCGCAGTTATTTATTTTAACAAAGTATTTTTGCCTGTAATAGGCGGAAGCATTTACGTCAATTACCTGAGATAGCATTTACGTGGACAAGCCATGCATCGTGGCAATTAATCAGCTTACTTTGTCACTAATTAATGACACAAGAGCTTTTACGAATGCCATTTATTAAAGTGCGCGGGTAAAAAGTAAAAAAGAATTGTATGAAATCTTAGATTGCGGAAAAATTGGCAAAGGCAGACTTCAGTTTCGTTTTCAGCTTGAACTTAAAAAGTTACAGTATATATAGTTAAAGTATACATATTACTGCTATAGTATTAAAACTCGTATGAACCTATTTATTTAAAATTAAGGAAATAAATTTGTTATTATTCTGGTCCGTGGAAGTGCACATCTAAGGCCCAGGTTTTTGATCCGTACCTAGTTAGCTAAACTAATGGTTAAATACGGTAACCAACGGTTTAAAATTTCAGGCATATGCATATATTTTTCAATTGTTGGCCTCACAATCCATTAAATAAGTTGAAGATTTGATTATTTGTCATTTTTTTAAAATAATGTTTGATTTATATAATTTGTCATTCATTAACACGTTTCACCGAAATTTAAAACGGGTTATTCCCAGAGGTCCACGGTTCTATTGTTCTTCTTTTCCCACCAGGTCCATGGAAAAATTAAAATATCGTTATAAATGTTCCTAACTGAATTCCCAACGGGTCCACGAGATATATCCAAAGTACAGTCAGGGAAAATAATTTAGATTTTTTATTTTAAAATATCCCAGGCAAACGGTATCCATGTAAGAAAAATCTTAATATTTCTACAAAAGATGAAAAAGATCACGTGAATAGATGTGCTGCTTTGGCTTATTTGCGAGTGAACGATATTGAAGATGGTTGGTTAGCCATTATGGAAATAGCGCGAGAAAATGAAAAAAATATGCATTTCAACGACTATTTTGTTGATTTTTGGCTTACCAATCCTTTAATCCCAATTCCTATTTGGGATTGTGAAGGCGAAAGACACGGAACAAAAAATTTTGTAGAGTCATGGCACAAAACCTTGAACAGTAAATTCAAAAGGAAGCCCCGATTACTTGAATTATTACAAACTCTTGAGGAACAAGCTGAATATTTTGAAAAATATCATGTTAATAAAAAAACCGAACCAGATATTCAATTAATAAAGATTTAAAAATACAAAATAATCTGTGAAAAATATAAACAAAAATTGATAAGCATCATCGATGCTCTTGATCAGTTTATAAGCCTTGGCAAAAAAACAGTTTTTAGATATTTATTAAATACGATTATTTTTAAAATGTGTTTTTTATTAATGTAACTGTGATTTTATTAAAGGCCTATGTTTGTTTTATTTTAAGATTGAGACAGTAATTCTTCTGAAACTGCGATGTTTATTTCAGTTTAAGATTGAGATTATTCTGAAACTGTGATTTTTTATAAAGCTTAGATCTACTTTAGTATAAGATTAAGATAATTTCCTGTAATTATCGGAAGCTGTGATTTTTATTATTCTTAAGTCTATTTTATTATAAGATTAAGATGATTTACTGTGATAATTCTGGAACTGTGATTTTTTATAAAGCTTAAATCTATTTAAGTATAAGATTAAGATAATTTCCTGTAATTATTCGGCAGCTGTGATTTTTATAATATTTTAGTCTATTTAAGTGTAAGATAAAAATTATTTACTGGTATTGTCAAAAAACTGTGATTTTTTAATTGTTATGACCATTCATGTGATACAGACTCATAGTTATATAAAGAGTTCTTATTTATCTATATTCATTGTCTTTTATTTCATAGAAATAATAAACATACCCCTATATACCCCTTAGCCAAGCTTTTATTGCTGACTGTACCAAACATTCTCATGGACCCGTTGGGAAAGAAAATATTTTTTATTTTAAAATGCCGTGGACCCGTTGGGAAGTAAAGTATGAATTTGAATTTTTCGAGAACAATAGAACCGTGGACCTCTGGGAATGACCCCTCTGGGAATAACCCTTTAAAACCATCGGTTAGCATATTTGACCATCGGTTGAGTTAACTACGGATAAAAAACTGGGCCTTAGATACTTAAACAGAACGCCAGAGTGTGATGAAATACATTATATAGTACCTATTTTGTTATACAGACCTATTGTTAACATTATGTTCCATTCACCCTGTCTGACGTTACAAATCTCCGATCCCCCAACCATAAAGTACCTGCCCAGCTCGCCTCCTCTTGTGCTGCCTACATTCCACCCACAGGGACAGGCCAGGTCGACAGCTACATGGGCCAGCGTGTACAAGCCACTCACCAGCGTGTACCAGTGGTGGATGATTAGTCATACACACGCAGCGTTATGTCAGCCGCTCGTGTACTATTGTCACCGGCGCGGTGAGGCGGCTGCGTGTGCGCAGCGTATGTGCGTGGATGTTCAGACGCACTAGGAATATTTGACGCCATGGTTAGGCAAATATTTATAGTCCTACCACAACAACTTGGACATGGAACGTGATCAAACCATGACTAATACCTATCGTCGAACATCAAACCCCATACAAAAATTATGTTTGTCAGTTGTTTAACAACGGATTTTTGTCATTTGAACAGTTGTTTTGTCATTTAAAATGGTTATGAAATCAAAGATAAATAAATACAGAATTACAGATTTGAATAAAGTTGTCAGGAAAAGCTGTAGTTAAGTAGTGAGTGTTATAAAGTACCTGCATAGTTGAAAATATGTGCTAATTTATGTACCATGACAAAAAGACACCTGTGCTGCTCATACCTGCAGTATCAGATGCACAAATGGCAAGTGCATTCGCATCTGAATATTTAAATTGGCCAAACCTGTCTTAGAAATCCTGTATTAATTACACCCATCACCCTTTTCATCCACATCTAATACAGTATTAATTTATTATATTTTTTCTCTTCCACCCTTCACGTAAAAGCGCCGCATTTTTTCGTGCGCATGCGTACAGACGCACGAGACATGTTATTTTTGTCACATTGTCATTACACCAGTGTTCCGGCCAAATTGCAGCCGCGATGCCACCATGCATATTCATCGCCGTTATTGTCTCATGCCATATTGTGCCCACCTTAGACATGTGCCAACGTAACCAGACCCTTTCAACAACACACACTACCGTCCTTGACACCTGGGGTTTCATTAACAGGGGGAGGGGAGGAAGATCTTGTTATGGTGGCTGTTTGATACAAAGCGTTCATAAAATGTCAAGAGACAAACTCTGAAAGAGTGAGGCAAATGGAAGGCACGAGTTGTTCAGTTAATCGCTGTTGTTTTGAAAGTGAAGAACTTGGGGGTCAATAGCACTGGGCTTGTTTGGGGTGACTACTTTAAGTAGCCCACAAGTATTTTCTCTACTCCCAAAATTAAATTAATCAAATAACTTCTTTTTTGCTTTTCACTCTGAAAAAGCAAGTAAATTTAAAAAATGTTTTCGTTTGGCCTAGAGTTCTTAAAGAAAAACTTTCGAAGATTGAAGAGAAGAGATTGAGATAATGGAGACTACATTCTTACTTAATTCTTATATGCGAAGCTTTCTTAAACAAACATAAAATCTAGGTTTTTGTTATCTAGACCTACGACAACTTAGGATCTAAATCACTGCTAATCACTGCTAATCTATTCGACTAGCCGCATATTATCATAAATGCTAGATTAACGAGATGTTATTGATAGCGATGAGCCGGCTGCTCTCTCCAGCTTTCGCAAAAAAATCAATTTAATATCACTGACCGGCGACCGGCCTGACCCAAGACCTCTTAGTTTGGGAGCCTGTTTAGAGCTTACGATTCGATTAGTCGGATGACAATATGGTTATTGCTATCTTTTTTTAATAATTGATAGGCTCACGTTTGACCAGTATCTCACCTGATGGAAAGCGATGATGTGTGATTTTTTATTAGCACTGATCATTTTAACCATCTAACCTATTTTGTCTAAAATTTAAAAGTTTTTATAAGTCTATGCTCAAATATATATATTATTTTACTAATGGAAATTATATTGGGACCGTTATAACGACCCCACATTTTTTGATTAAATCAAATAAGTTGTTATGAGGCAATTCACAATAATATTAAGATTAAAAGCCAATTGAAAAAATCTATTAACGTCTTGAAGACTATTATATATCCGTTCAAATATAATAGGAAAATGTCAACTAATCGTGTGCTCTAAACAAAGCTGTCATAAAGATCCGCATGAGTTTTTAATAAATTGAATTAAAATGAAATGTATTATATTTCTAGCTAACTGTTTTATATCTAATGGCATGTCACGACTCACCTGTAGCACCATTTATACCGAAGACGATCCGACATCTTGACGTGATGATGATGTTCCTACCACGACACTTTAGCAAGCTATTATAGACTTTATAACACATTAAAAAGAAGTCTTCAGTTATCATAATTGCTTGAATGTTTAAAGAAAGTTGAATAAAGAGATCAAAGTTACAAATAACTGCGTTTGGTGAATAATTGTATGATGCCTATAGGTTACATAGTTGTGTAATGTTTGAGCCTAATAATTTTCTAAATCATTATTTATGTCAGAATTGGCCTATTTCAATCTCTATGTCAGAATCTTCTGCAACATAGATTCCCATAAGAACCTTTTTTTTAATTTGTATTTGCCCCTCACTATGAATTTCTTCTGTATCGTGGATGCATTTACAAAGATACAATATATACTCACATACACAAATAGCCAGATTCGGAACAATTATCTGTAGGGTATACAAATATTATATCCGTGCGGGAGTCTAACCCGCGACACGCAACGCAGCAGCCAAACACTCAACTACTGCGCCAACCGTATCATCAATAGATTAACCTCTCATGAAAAAGATAAGAAAATGCCGCAATCATCACACTATACTACCTACAGGAGGTGCTTTTGTGTTAGCTGATTGAAAAAATTCATTGGAATAGATTTTTTTAATAATAGAAGTTACATTGTTTTTTACAATAGAAATTACACGTATAAAAGGTCACAATCGAAACTCCTCACGCAAGTGGCAGGAGGACCCACTGTTACTACATTGTTGCATGTGCCCTGCGCGCTGAACCAGTGAAACCCATTCCAGGCTAACTGGATATGCCAACGAAAAAAATGTAGTTGCGTGGCTACATCCACGTACTCACATACCCCTTTTTGTAGCCTTCCTTGGTTTAACGCATGATTTCATATCGATTGTATTTCTTTGGAATTAGTTTCCAATGTAGTTTGTACTTCATTTTTACGATCTGGGAATTGTGTAAAAACTGCCTATTTGTCTGTGTGTTGTGTTTTGTTGGAAACTACCACGGAGTGTGATGATCAATACTACATACAATAAGCAGTTACGTTATAATTAATAGGCAATACTTATCACTTCATTTGTTTTGTGATTTAGTGAGCAGTGTTTCTGTGAAGAAGTGGTTGCTAAGCGACCATTCTGATAGCTCGACGCGATACGATTTATATCACACCGATATGTGTTTACTAAGCGAAATTGCAAGTACAACGTTCACATGGACGATATCAAAATCATTGCAATACAATTCCGCTGAGTTGAACATTTTTCTATCCTATCAAAATATATACCTAAAAGTAAACTTCGCCTGGTTAGTATGGTAAGACTCAAGGTCCTGGTGAATTTCCTGAAGTGGACATGGGCTCCTAGTTTTACAAGTTGCGATTGAAAAATAATATTTATTAATTTGATTTGACGACGTCATCAGTCTAACGTTATATTTTCAGAAAGCAGAAGTTGCAAATGTCTAATAGCATTTAATAGGCAGGTATACCACGAAGCGCTGAACTATACCCAAACTAATTGTAGCGTGTGTCTCTTGTGTGTGTGTGTATTTAATTATCTTAATGAAGAGCTTAGGCGCGGGCGCAACTAGAGCCGTCAGTAACGCTACATTTTAATAGCCTGCAGTCTGGTGGGGCAGTACTGTGGTTAGAGATTGGACAGTTTTCATTAAGGAATTAAGAACACCTCTTCTGTCAAATGATGTATACATTTAGTGTCCAAAAGTGTCGTGTTTGGTGGTTGGTATTCAATCTGTAGGATGGCCGTCTTTAGCAAAGTTTTCAAATTCAAGTGTAACGCGTCAGTTTACTATGAATATAACCAGAGGCTCTAGATTAAGTATCATTTCTTAACCAATATGCGATGTGCGATGTGCGATATGTGAAGTGCGATGGTGGAAATGCCAAATGGTGAGGGATTGGTATCAGGATATTTCGATGACGCTTGACAATCCCAAACATTTGTAACGTTTTTCTCAATCGCTATCGCGAAGCTTTCGTTGTTAAAATGTCACTTGTACGTATATAGTCCTTGAATCATTTACCATTACAATATTTCAACACGCTAATGAGATACAGCCCTTCCTTCATAGAGCTTTACATTTACCAATACCACTTCAGCAATCGCCAACATTTTTTCAGTCATGTTAAACCTACCGGTGACGTGTCTGGTCACTCCGCGAGACCGTGCTGCGCCGGCGTCGCTCAGCAAAAACTCCGTCACGCCACAACGAACGGAGCCATACGTTTTTGTTGGACCCACTTTCGTGGCTATTGTCTAGGACCTGATAATTGTGGGTGTGGTTTGAAATTTGTGATTACGAAATCGGAATTTCTCTTGATTGGTTTTAGCCATAATGTTGAAACAAGTTATTTAAGTAAGCTCAATGGTGCCATTACTAAAAGCCTTTGCAAGTCTATCAGTTGCACCTAAGTATGTACCTTATGATGACTACTCTCTGATTGGCCATGGGTTTTCAATGACGGCCAGTTTGTTAGTTTCGCCTTACAAACATTAGTAGACAGAGAGGATATTGCTCCTGACATTGTTATTTGTCCGTGGCATGTCGTAATGGAACTTTTCCAGCAGGAAACACGATTACCACACTCGTACGCTATGGAAATATAATGCTCACATTACGCAAGGTGTCAATAAATTTCAAAACAATTGAAAGCGACATTCACAACAACCGAATGTCCTTATCCGACGTTGCCAAATGGGAACAGCTCTACGTGACACGCTATGCCAGGCTATGGCACGTATGGCCAATCAATCACTTGCCAATGGTGAATGACCTCACTATCCTGGCAACAATGCCAGGGCCGGTGACGTCACGGTGGCCAAAGCGAGCGGATTCAATACCGTGCTAATATGGCGACGCTGGGACAAAGGAGGAACGCATGAATTTTAAAGGAGCGCCTAAATGATCTGCTGGTACAAATATTTTGTTGAGTGCACGCCTTTATATAGTGTCTCCGGTAATGTTGCAAGCCTTTGTACCTCTAATTTACTTAGTTAGTTGTACCTACATTTTACAGTGTTTCTAGTTAGTGTAAATTTTTCCGCGGAACATTTATTATCAACCATCATCTTAACCGAAACGCGTCTACCACTGAACATAGGCCATCAACCAATCTTATAGTTTTCGCAACTAGCGGTTTTCCATGGCCCTCATCGAGTCATCGGTTCATCTTTTGGCAGGCCTTTCAACACTGCGCCTTTCGGTACGCGATCGCACTGCTACGTTACTATTTATACTTTCAACAGTTTTAATTAAATCGACAAATTCATTTTCCTTGTCAAGCGTCATCCATTTTTGCTTCAGTTGTGAATAAGCATTGACAATGTCGTGTAGTACTGTATCACGTGTCACTTAGATTTCATTTTCTCTTTTAACTAACCTCCTTTTTTTCCAATCCGCACAAAAACGCATCATTCGATGTGCTCACTGACAACAATTATGTGCACTTGCAGTGATTGACGCACTAATGGCGCCAATTATCGACAACGCGATAATTATTATCGACACTCGCCGTCACTGTCGATACTTTCTAAGAGCTGACATTGATCACCAGGAAATCGATAGCCTAGATTGTTCTAGAACTTTATGTGCTGTTTGAAGATCGCTCAGTTTGATGCCTAGCAGGTTGGACACATTTAAAAATGTTATACTACCTCAGTAGTTATTCAACAAAAAATTCCTGAAGCACTTATTGGGCATATTTTAATTCCATTATCGAAAGCGCCTGCAGCTGAGCTTCGATAACTTAATTAATAAAAGCAGTTAGTAGAGCATTACAAAAGTTCAGAACTTAAAACTTATCGAAGGTGATGAGCTTACAACCACTAAAACGAATAACAACCACTTATCTGTAATGCTGGCAATATTCTGCTCTTACAGTACTAGTTTAGTGCCATTGGCGCAATAATTTCTCTAGTACGTTATCCCATTTTATTTCATTACTATGTTTAACGGCCTTTTTTATCTCGTTCACTTTTGTTGCTAACTGTACCCGAGGCTCCGTAATGAGCCGCCGAGATAACGATTGTACTGGATGAAGACATTTAGAAACTTTAAACGAACAATTTAATTTAAATACAAATATAGAGAAATAGAAATATATCTGGCGGTATATTCGGGAGTGTAGATGCGCGGAGATTAGCGCATGCGACCCACATGCGCAAGCGCAGAACACGTGCGTCACTACGGACACAGAAATACAAGGCTCATTGTGGAATTTTTACAAAATTAAATAAGAAAACCATAAGAAAAAAGTTACGAGCTTAGAGCCTACACCTTTCTAATTGTTCTTTCAGTCATCACTCTCAAGTAACGAACCCTAAAAACAGCAAGTTAATTAAAATTCTCAAGTTAGTCACAGATGGGTAGTGCGCTCAAATGTTTTAACGAAACATCGGAGTTGTACTACTTGTGCACTTGCGGCGTGGCGCGTGGTAACAAACATTCACAACTTTTTATACGCCTCTTGCGTCTACACTGTACAGCGGCCATTTTAATTACTTAAAAGCGTTCTCTTTTTCGGTTTGTAACGGCGAACCATAGTTTTACAGTTTTAATTGTAGTTTAATGGTAACTTACAGATAGCACATCAGGAAAAAGTAGCGAAACAGTGATGAGACGACGCAAGAAAAATAAAATGAAAAATAATTCTCTATGGATTGTAAAGCGGATCATAGTACTCTGTTGGAGCTAGTTCCACGCCGATAGCTTCCACTCTGTTATTACACACACTTGACGGTGAATCTGGATCCCACATCAAGTTTTTTAACAACTTTTTTTAAAATTTAATACTTAGATACATTTCCACCGCTTTGTACTTACAATACTTCTTTCTTGTGTGTCACTGGCACACAACACTCTATTGTTTCTAAAGGCAAACAAACGATTTGATTAGTTTTAATTCATGCAAAAACATAAGCGAGCAGCACTCAACACGTTTACGTAATGTTTAATACGATAATTACAACTTGCTGTACATAATGAATATAAATGAGAACTGCTGCTTTTCATTTGCTGCACTTGAGATACATTGCTGCACTTGTACCACTATCATTCATGACTTTCTGTAGCTAAGCTTCAATGGACGTTGTCCATAAGCGATAGATTGAGATAATCAGTATATTTATTCAGCACGCTCTT
Source organism: Orthosia incerta (assembly GCA_948252205.1). Classification (NCBI taxonomy): domain Eukaryota; kingdom Metazoa; phylum Arthropoda; class Insecta; order Lepidoptera; family Noctuidae; genus Orthosia; species Orthosia incerta. Next base: position 32,830,212 of record OX411746.1, read on the forward strand.
TGTGTATGCGTTCGATTCCTTTAATTGCGTTATGTAATTGCTGACAAGAATGTATTTATCTGCGGAGATCAGTTTCATTTTAGTGATGACTTCGACGAAAAATACGGTGATAGACTGGAATCTTTGCTTAGGAAACAACTGGGAATTGCAAACACTATGAAACCCTGTTATAGTTAGATAGAATTTGAAATAAGGAACTAAATAGTTATGTACCAGTTTAGTAAAGAGTTAATAAGTATCTACTTTAAGGACTGTTCCTAAATACGTAAAAACTAAATCGATACCTAATTGGCCACGATTTTAATCGCAATTTAGGAACTTAGTCTTTTGTCGTGGTCTATAGAAGTTCGTGATCGAAAATCAATGATATTTGCTCGATAAATAAGTGGAGGACAGTTGGTAACCTTTGTTGGGCGATATTATATCGGCTTGATAGGCTGAAGTTATAAATCAGATACAGTTAGCTGGTGTGTCCATTGTTCGGGTGACGGATTCTGGTCACAATGCAGGCAGGTTGAAAGTTTCGACAGACAGGCGAAGTAAATCTTGTGATAGTCTGTACGTGTATATAAATGTAGTTGAAGGTTTGCTTATGTTAGGAATTCATGTAATTTTAATTTTTATAATGATCGTCATACAGAAAAAGTCCTTGTTACTTTTTTCGTACCGACGAGACGAACCATAATAATTTAATCGAGTAAAGTTGGTCTTTCAGCTATTGCCCATGATATGACTATCAGTATTTGTGCTTTAGTAATCAAATTATTAAAATAAAAACAACCTCGAGGTTTTTAAGTCAAGAGTAAATGAAGAGGTTTCTTCTAGGCAAGCGTGTTACACCGTCGACCACATCATCGCTTACCATCAGGTGAGATAGTGGTCAAGCGCGAGCCTATCAATAATAATAGTAGATTATTGCATCGAGCACAAAGTAATTTATTATTGCACCGAGTGCCTGATTTAGAGCCCGAGCGTTAGCGAGGGCTCTAATCTAACAGGCACGAGGGCAATATAAATTACTTAAGGCGAGGTGCATAATCTGCTTTTCTTTCAATTAAAAATATTGTCAAGCAAAATTAACAAAGTTCCCGCCAAATCACTTTTTTAAATTTCTTTCATTTTTAAATCAGAGTTAGCAGCAATCATTTTTTAAATTTAGAACAAGTAGGATAGAAACGAATAATACGTACGTAAAAAAAAAAAGTATTGATATCGGCTGGCTGAATAGAGCTAATCCATTGAGATTGGCACCTTTTGGTGCTACTAAAAAAAAACTGTGCAATAATGAGATTTCATACATTTTTATTGCTCTAGAGCATTAAAGACTCGCTTTGTACTGAGTTTTTAGTGTGATTGTGATGAAATTAAAGCATAGTTGGAAGAAAAAAATAAAACATATCAGCTTAACATTATTTTATTTCTTCTCTATTAATAATATCCTCTGGGCTTACACACTTACCGCATCGTTACATTTTTCCACGATTTCCGCCATGTATTGCTCGCTGCTCGCGTACTGGCCGCTAGTAGCAAATATTGTCAGGTAAGGAGCGCGTGCGCAGCGACCGCTGTCTGTCATGCGCGCGCACGAGGACAGGGAACCGTAGACCTTAGAAATAAATATTGAAATACATACTTTTATGAATTTTATTATGTTTTACACTTTTATTCTAAAACATATACTACTCGTACCTTGTGATTGACAGCTTTTTATTGAGAAAGCTCATTAATAAATAATAAAAGAGTTAATATTAATGGAAGAACTAAATTAAACAAAGAATCAAACAAATTAATTAAATTTGTTTGAAGGGTTCCTTACCCTTTAAGGTTAATTGGTTGTACTTAGGTACCATTTATTTTAATATTCTCATGTTGTGACTTTGTTTCTTGATAAAATCCAATAAATATTTTTGTATTATCTTTCCACGAAAGTTCGCATATCATCGTAGCAACAAATACTACAAAACCACTACCGAACGTGTTAAGCTTTTTCTCGTGTATCCTGTGCGGGTCACAAATAAATAATTTGTCTTTCTTTCTTTTACACCAACAAATAAAACAATGCCATAAATCTCAAGAGCAAGCTACCACATAATAAATGGAGCATAAACGCAAATAATACGAGACCCATAAATAAAAAATTGCATCGCTGACAGTATTCAATTAAAGGTAATTTCTCCATCTAATAGTTTCGTATGGCTAGCAGAGTGCTCAGTGCTCAGATACCTTGAGGCCCAGGGCGCGCGATATTTCACCGCTTGAAGTCTCAATGCTAACCGGCGACGGCGCGCGGCGACGCGATATTACCCGCTACCGTCCTGCGGGCCGCGGCCGCGAGTCTGCAACAAACCTCAACACTGTGTTTACCTACTAACTGGTTAATATTATGTTCAAGTCAATATTATTTAACCTATTAATAATATGGCAAGGTTGAAAGTAATGTTTGTTTTCGCCTCTAAACTTTATTGATAAAGGCTCGTTTATTACGTGATAGGATATAAAATGAAATTTATATTAGTATTTAGTGGCTATAAAGACTAAATTATAATTAACACATTTATTTTATTTACTAGTAACAACCAAAATATTAATTTTGTGTAATCTCTCAAGTGCTTGGCGGATGCCGGATCTTCGTTCATTAGACATCAACGCGGTGCACAAGATAATCGGACACGTGCCGAAAAATAGCGTGCGCTTAATAATCATAATCGTATATGCAAATAAGCGCTATTATTTATGATTAATTTTACTTAATCTAATCAGACATAATTTAGGTTCCATTAATATCGATTTTCCAGTCAATTGAAAGAGTAGGTAGTACAATAATTACAGTTATGCTAATTTTATTAACAATTTAGTTTAATTCTCAGTTTTGTAGGGCATGTCCATTATGACCGTAAAATGTACTCAAACGAATGTATCCAATATTGAACACAAGTTTACGATCGGCTACTATATAATTCAATTGCATTCTCTAAAGTAAAATGTAATCTTTCTTATTTTTTAGTGTCGCTCAATAACAACAAAGTTAGTAACGATAATTTGGTATGCAAGTTTGTGTGTTTGTCGTTTTATTGGATTAATAAAATGTTTGAGTCATTGAGCATGGATGGTATATAATGACGCACTTTGACCCGAAGAGATCAAGTGCTAGGGAGAACGTGTTAAGTGACGTTTAAAGTGGTTAACGTAACGTAATATGATACTATTATGTACATTTATTTACCAACTGCTGAGAGACCACTGATCACGTCGCTATTTGCAATAAAATATTTAATTTACTTTCATGGCATCTTCTATTTAATAAAAGTACAAATGAATTGTAACTGTATAAGAAATTTATTAACATATATACAATTGATTATTCTAAAAAAAAACAAACCTATATACAAATAGAAAAGGGAGACGGAAAAGAGCTCATTGTGCATCAAAAAATTCGTCCACATCGATAACAAGGGGAGAAGTGCCCAGAACGCTGGCAGCATTGCCGCGTTGGCATCTTCTACTTTCAAACTTATGTAAAACTTATGTAGGGATTAGTCATAATATTTGACCATTCTGTTGATGATTAAATTTTCGTTACAGTTATTGTGTAAAAACGTTTTCAACCTTTTCCTTATTATCAAATTTTAGAACAGATCCCTACAAAATCCAGAAATCATTCAGCATCTACATTTACAAGTACCAGCAACATTCCCTAGCTCTATAAGTAGAGGTGCGCATGCGCAGCGTCAAGGCGATCCGCAACAACATAAACAAGCAATCGGGACCTGTTCTACGATGGAGCACTAAATAACCAGACGCCGGTGATTATCACTGGTGATTACTGACTATTTAATACTAATATTCTAATAAGCATACGAGATATCAAAACTGGTTCTTCAAAGGGTGGGCAATCAAATCTAGAGTAAGAAGGACAGATGAGAAGATGGACATATGAAGCTGTAAACAGTGTTGGATTCCTATTACATTTATATTGTTTTGTATTTTATGGATACATTAAACAATTTATAATCAATTCGATACTTTTAAAACTGAGTGCCAAAGTTGCACATTAAGTCTGACAGTCGACATTTATCGACAGATTCTTGTGGGTTCTACGGCAGTGTCTATACAGTAAAGCTAAACTAAAACATCGCCATTTTTCCATTGTACACCCCAAGGTTGGCTGGTGAAAATGCCTAAAGTATGCATGCTGCCTCTGTACACTTGTGTGCGTAAAGTATTAAATAAATAAATAATATAAAAGGAAAATATAGTTTTCTGACATATCAGCTAGCAAACCAGTTATTAGCACAAAGTTTGCCACTTCCCTGTATAAGTCTCACAAGCACTCACAGACTGCTTAGACGACAATCAGCAATCACACGCCGTTTCCCTTTCGTTTCCGACCAGATAACCATCTTAGGACAAATACAGGTACTTGCTACAAGTACTAATCCTCGACCAAACAGGTACATACAGACCCCGAGTTACATTTAGCAATTATAAGATTATAAACTAAACACCCAGACGTTTTGTAAAGGGTGTCACACACAAACACAGTGTAAGGACGTTTTCGTCGCGACATCCTATTAGCGTATATTTTGGCGTTACGTAGCTACGGTAGCAGATACTAAGACCCTTTTAATTGTACATTGTTATGTAGCCAGTCTCTGCCAGAAAACAAAAAAATATACTAGTATATAATATAATAATAATACGTGAAAATATAATAATAATACGTAACTTGAAAACATGATTTTTGTTTATTGAGATTGTTTGATAATTTTGGTTTCAAATGAAATGTATAGGCGTAGAACAATTTCATTCGTTTAAATAATATAAATATATTAATATTATTTATTATTTTTTTTTTTTTTATTTAAGTGGTGTACAATAAAGTATATAATAATAATAATAATAACCTCGATTACCTCGTCTGCCCATGCATAAGAAAAATAGGGCGCTGGTGTGTGCTCTAGATTCGCAGCTATCAATTTTTTTTGATAGCAGCAAAGACCTTGCCGATACCCACTCAATCTTGTACTGTGCGGCTGCAGCGGCATGTCGTGTAGCTAACGTCAAATTACCCAAAACTGATAGAGCTACACGACCAGCTATACCAGCTTGGCAGTGCAGGATTGAGCGTCGTATCGGTGAGGCTAGAGCACTCATCGGCAAGCTTATCTGCTTCAGGGAGGGCAACACTCGCCCTAGAGTGATGCGCTTTGTGAGGCGGGCATTCTCGGGGACTGATATCAGTTCTCAAGATTATCTGTCCCGCGTCACAGAGCGTATCGACTTCCTGAAGCAGAAGATCTATGCATGGGCAAGCCGTATTCGTCGGTACAAGCGGCGAGTGGAGCGATACACTCAGAATCGCACATTCCGGAGCAACGAAAGGTGGGTTTATAGGGCTTGGGAGCGACCCGACCAAGGTGTGACTGATATGCGCCTACCGGATAATGACGCCATGTGTTCGTTTTGGCGCGATATCTGGTCGGTGCCTGTCAGTCATACCGAAGGTGACTGGACTCGGGAGGTCGAGCAGGCGTGCGATCCGATACCACAAATGGGGGCAATTACCATCAGCCCCCAAGATGTGGCTCGTGCAGTCCGTCCGTTGCCCAACTGGAAATCTCCAGGGCCAGACGGACTGCAAAACTTTTGGATTAAATGGTTCCAAAGGTCGCACGCTCGTTTGGCAACTCAGTTCCAGTCTGTCTTAGAGTCAGGCTCGCTGCCCCAGTTTCTAACGACAGGAATAACCCACCTGCTCTATAAATCGGGTAGTACTGCGGAACCTAAAAATTATAGACCGATAACGTGTTTACCGACGGTCTATAAAGTTCTTACATCCATTCTGAGAGCGAAAATTAATCAACATATTGACAATAACGCCATTATGTCTGCTTCTCAGAATGGATGTAGGAACGGGTCTCGCGGTACTAAGGAGCTGCTCCTCATAGACATTGCCATTAGCCAACAGGTTCGCCGTTCCCGCAAGGATCTGGCGACATGTTGGATAGATTACAAGAAGGCCTATGACTCGGTGCCACATACGTGGCTCAGGAGGGTGCTGGAGTTGTATAAAATTGATACAACTCTGCGCGCCTTCTTGACGTCATGTATGGGGCAGTGGAGGACGGTCCTTCACTATCCAGGATGTCGACAGATTCAGGAAAACAGCGAACCTATAAGGATCGAGCGCGGAATAATAAATATTATTATTATTATTTCAGGGCGACAGTCTGAGTCCTCTGTGGTTTTGTTTAGCCCTGAACCCTCTCAGTACACTGCTGGAGGGTTCAGGCCTGGGCTATCGGTTGAGGAGAGGTGGTCAGGTCATATCACACCTCCTTTACATGGATGACCTGAAGCTCTTTGCCCCCAACAACTTGCAACTGATGAAGCTACTGAAGGTAACGGAAACCTTCAGTGACGCCATCAGGATGGAATTTGGTGTGGACAAATGTGCAGTCATGCATGTAAAGCGAGGGGAGATTATGGAGTCTGTGGGAATACAACTCTCGGACTCCATACACCTTAGATCCCTTTCCTCAACTGAGACTTAAAAGTATTTGGGTATGTCGGAAGCACTAGGCATCAATGTTACTGACGTGAAACAGTCGTTGAAGGAACGCTTCTTTGGCCGCCTGAAAAAAGTACTAAATAGTCTTTTATCAGGCGGGAACAAGGTGCGCGCCTTCAATGGCTGGGTCATGCCGGTCTTGATGTACTCTTTCGGCATACTCAAATGGACTCAGACAGAACTTGACGCCCTGGATAGGAGAGTCCGCACATTGCTTACCGCAAATCGTATGCATCACCCACGGTCATCGGTTATGAGACTGTATATCCCTCGGAAGAGCGGGGGTCGTGGCTTTTTAAATGCTAAGACCCTGCACAACCGCGAGGTATGCAGTCTTAGGGAATACTTCCAGGCCGCTGACGTGGGTATGCATCGAGATGTGGTAGCAGTGGACAAGGGCCTTACCCCGCTCTCCTTGGCTAACGAGAACTGGCGCAAACCTATAGTATTAGATACTAATGACCGCATGGAGGTATGGCAGAGCAAGGAGCTTCACGGACGCTTCTACCGGGTCCTACATGGGCCCGATGTAGATTTTTTGGCGTCCGTGGCCTGGTTGCGTTTTGGTGACCTTTTTGGGGAAACCGAAGGTTTTGTCTTTGCGATTATGGACGAAGTTATGATGACGAACAACTACCGGAAATATATTGTGAAGGACGGCACGGTTGACATTTGTCGGGCATGTCACCGGCCGGGGGAATCAATCAGACACATTATTTCCGGTTGTTCTAGTCTGGCTAATGGAGACTATTTGCATAGACACAACCTTGTAGCCAGGATTATCCACCAGCAACTTGCTCTTAAATACAATCTTGTGGAATCAGAAGTGCCTTACTATAAGTATGTGCCCGACCCAGTTCTGGAAAATGGCAATGTCACGTTGTATTGGGATCGGTCTATCATCACTGACAGGACTGTTGTTGCTAATAAGCCTGACATAGTGGTGATAGACCGAATAGAGCGTCGCGCAATGATTGTTGATATTGCGGTCCCCCATGACGAGAACCTCGTGAAGGCGGAGAGAGATAAGAAAAGTAAGTATCTTGATCTGGCTCGCGAGGTTGTCGACATGTGGGATGTGAATACAGCAGTCATTGTGCCGATAGTCGTGACGGCCAATGGTATAATAGCCAAGAGCCTCGACGAACATCTGAGGAGGCTCTCGTTGGGCAGCTGGATCAAGGGCTTGATCCAGAAAGCGGTACTCCTGGACACGGCTCGTATTGTTAGGAGGTTCCTCTCTCAGGAGCCCTGACCACCGGTAGCTTGGACCCTGTTCCCGATACCGGTGGGCTACTATTTTTGTATTTTTAAATGTTTTTTTATTTTATTTTTTATAGAATGATATTTAAAAATGTAAAAATATGTAAATATAATAAATAAATGGAATAATAATAATATGTTTTTTTTATTTTATTTTTTTATAGAATGATATTTAAAAATGTAAAAATATGTAAATATAATAAATAAATGGAATAATAATAATATGTTTTTTTTATTTTATTTTTTTATAGAATGATATTTAAAAATGTAAAAATATGTAAATATAATAAATAAATGGAATAATAATAATAATAAATCGGTCCACGTGTTTATGAGATCTTAATTTATGAATGCCAAACGAAAGCGTCACGGAAGCCCCTTACCGGGATACGTTTGTTTTAATCGTGTTAGCCTTTACATTTTTTTCGTATCGTTTTGAAAAATTGGATTACATTGATAGGCAGGTGTTAACAACTTTTATTGTTTTGTTATCTGGCGGTGACTTTAGCAAGGAGAACGACCAACTTCTGTTAAAGTTGAGATAGATAGATAGAATACTCCTTATTGTGATACCTTATGAGTTACATAGATTCAACTTTGATACACTGTAGAACCAGACAATTATTCGATTAAGTTTTTTGTGGCTTTTTTTAACGACTACAGGTTTAACTTAGATTTTTTTTTTTGGGAGGACAGATTATTAGTTTCCACAATAACTGTCTGATGTCGAAGATAACACATAAATATGCAGTGTCCTGTGATCTGCAGCCGCTGCAGCTGCGACATCACCCATGTGACAGGTATCTAACAGTACGCTGATATGCGTGCGCGGGAGCAATCAATAATAATATCTTTATTTGCGACGGCTCTCGTGAGTCGCGACTGCGTGACGTCAGCGGTATATTGTTTGTCTGATAGGTATCTAAGTGCGGATGTAAGGCATGCCCTTAGGTATTAATAAGACAAGCCGGTCCTTCACATCGCGTTTGCATACTGCACATGTATTGTACCTCTCTCCATCTCTCGTTACACCTAGAAATGTGTCAGATTCGTGAGAGACTTTGCTTTGTTGGATTTCTTGGTATCTTTTCGGCTTGGTGAAGACAGCTTGAAGACCTCTCTTCCATTTCTGTATTATTTATAGAATTATTTTAAGGCTGCCCACAGTCATATATAATCATGTGCATACTATACATCCTTTGCATAGCCCCATTGGGAACTTTACTGCTTGTCTCATTCATGCTCATAATAGTTGGTACATCTCGTAGTGTTTAGTTCGTTTGAGTCGTATAATAACATCGTATTAACGCATTAAAGGTTTTATAGGCGACGCCTCTACGCTCGTAAATAAACGGTGATGCAATACCTGATAATAGATATGAACCCAAATATCTGATGCTGCGTGCCTTTGTTCCACGTCCTTGGAGATTACAAATCTTATTATAGCTAAATATGATCAAGTCGACACATACTCGTATAACCGTTTTTGTTTGCCAAAGCTTTAAGTACATACTTAGCCAACTTTATGCGAAAATGACATGCTTTGAGCCAATTGTTAAAATTGTTTTTAGATATTTTATTGTGGGATGCAAATAAATGCATATGAAGTATGTTGTCCATCTCAGAATTCAATTTCTATTTCAGAACCACAAAAGCCACCTTGAGGACATCGGATCAGCTTCAAAAACTGACATCACACAACTCGACACAAATCAGCAACCTGACGCAAGAATCAAACCCCGGACCACTCGCAACCAGTTCCATCGCTCCACTTTCAGAGCACCAGGTGTTCTGAAAGTGCGTTATGATATACCATGTAGTTATCGTGTCGTAACCATTTCTTTATTGTGTGCTGATGGCTGATTGTGGTCGTGAAGATAATGTGATTGAAACCCAGATTTGGCGACAGTTAGCTATTTAGATTTAGTTTGCATTGTGAAAATAAACTAGATTTTTAGACTTTAGTAACGATTAAAACGTAACAAAGTGTTGTTTAACACGTGCCTACGTAACATCACGCCTGTATTACCCGTAAGGTTGGGCAGAGGTGCACATATATTAGTACACCCACAGTTTCAACAGTTATGTTTCAGTACCATGTAAAAGCAGGCGAGCCTAACTGTCACCAACCGCCGCGGGCACAAGCCCAGACTCCGGGCTGCTACTGACACAATTCAGATGATAAAACCCCTTTATCAAATCACTTTACCGACCCGGGAATCAAATTTAGGACCTCAAGCTCAGCAATAGTGCTTGCGCCCACTAGTCCAACGAGGCCTATGAGTTTATTTATTTTTGTGTGAGTAGTAAAACTAGATCTCTGCATCTGCATTATGTCACATTTAGCACCAATATGTTACGGCACAACTGCTAACTCATGCATTTCAACAATGTCTGAGCCTCTGAGGCGTAGGTCCGACTGTCCGAGTCCGAGGCACACGAGGTATACGAGGCACCTTTCTAAAGCGCGACCTTGCGCAGTCATCGCGCGCCGGATTAATGTCCCGGCGACAGATCTCGCGATAACGCGGCCCACTTCCATCAGTGTTGCCAACTAGCCAGAAGAATGCGAGATAAACTCGTGCTTTGACAACTTATAATAAATAGCGAATATTTATAATGAATGGTGGCCGTGTGGTCTGCCATAAATAAAAACTGACAAACTGATGTCTTCCCGTGGGGGCCGGTAACTACTTGTGAGTTATGTTGACTCGGGAAGACATGAGTCGCAGATCTTGTCGAACTTTAGATGGAAGATTGAACACAATAAGTGACCTGTTACAGTGGAGACGAGTACATTATTGAAACACTAAGATAAAACTGTTGCCAGTACCTCAGCCATAAGGACGAAAATTTTCTTTGCTGTGATGTGCTAGTTTCAAGTAGCAAGCAAGTTCTCAAAGAACGCTTGCAAAAGATACGTAAGGATAATAATTAGATGAAGAAGATGTGCTCGCCACTTTTAATTGTTGGTAGTGTTGCGCTTGATCAATCACCACGCTTGCCTAGAAGTAACCTATTCACTCTTGACTTGAAGACCCCTAGGTTGTTGCTATCGGTAAACACAGACTCCGGCATGGACCATTAATTTCATTCCCAGGCCAGCTATTAGGGGCAACTAATACTTTCAAATTAAAGTATTGACACATACCGTAATCCAGATTGAAATAATTAAAACATAAATAAAAAAAATAAAAAAGTCTTGCTTACATAAATCGTAAGCAAGACTTGCCATCAGTGATATCACTCGCCACACCTGGACTCCTTTTAACGTGACGTTCAGCCCAAATACAGCATGTTCCACGTGGCACAGCACTGGCCAGAGTTTGGCGTTCGGCACGTAATTGAAGTATGCGCGGAATTCCGGACAATATTTGAATTAACTGGTCGCGTATTAGTTAGGTGCGGTTGTTGATTTGTGGCTTGCTTATATGGCATGACAGAATAAGTTAAACGTATATTTTGATTAAAGGATAAATCTTCACAGAAGACGATATTTTGATCAATTAATCAAAATTAATAGCTAAATTTGTAAACGATATTTTAGTAAATACGAATAGCTTTATACTCTTACAAAACTATTAGTTCCAAATATGGTGTTTTATTTACTAATAGATCAGATAGTCCGTTAACGTTTAGCGTTTTTGTAGCTGGTGGTATCCAAATAAATATTTAATCTTTCTTTCAAAGTGAATTCTACCCAATAACATTATTTAGCCTTCATTGTTAGTAGACCAGTTTGCTAGCGTGTAGAAGTCGCTGACTTCTACACGCTAGCAAACTTTAAAGCCAGAGCTGTTATCTATGAAGTTCAATCGAGTAAGCCTACTCTTCAAACACACTATCTTCGCAACAACGCCACCCATCCGTCATATTTATCCGCCACCCCCTGCCACCTTCCTGACCCTGGGCGCACCACCGCTACCCATCCATCACCACAAAGCCGCTGCGACAGCTGAACGTCAGTGCACACAATAGGAGCAGTACCAACTCAGCTCACCCTCGGAGTAAGGGGATGCAGTTATTAGATTTTAATTATACCTATGCGCCATTTATGAGTTTGTGGTTTGCAATGATTTCTCATTATAGAATAATTGTACGGCTTTATTTAAACTATTCTGTACATCTGTGTGGATGTGGTTACTGGTTACAGGAAAACCTTAACTTACTTAAAACATGAGCCTAACTCCATTCATCTGTTTAAATTTTCCGGAACTCCGGAACCGAAGTTTTGTTTTTATATTTTTTTTATCAAAAAGACAATAGGCCAAACGTGAGTAGTAACAAAACCGGTTTAAGCTGGACTCTTATTTTATTAATATTTTGCTAAGCCAGCTCAAAGCTGGGCAGATCAGAGCTTAGTTAAACATTCTTTTACTAATATTTTATCATAGCTTCTACTTACGGATTTAAAAACTTCCACCAAATTAAGTCATCCCCGTACAATTGATATTGAACTCCCCACACGTGTGTGCGGGTGTGGGCACAGTGGACAACTTCATCAGCGCTGAATCGCTGATCGATCATGTTATGACAGCGCCGTCCGCGCCTCCAGCGCTTTGTTGCAGCACTGCAAGGGTTCAGCTACCAACTGACTAGGGGACGTGGAGTAGAGAAATATTGATGTGACAATTTTGGAAATAAAGATTTCACGATCTTCTTTTAACGAATAAAATAAAAAGGATTGTTCACTGATGAAAGCTATACTATCGTTGAGTATCTTATGGGAAAGTATTGGCGCCGCTTCAAAATAATACTAATTTATAAACACCGTAAAATTTTGTTCGTTTTATCCCGTGGAGGGTCGATCCTGCAGCGCGCAAGTTCTATCTTGCATGGAGTATACTGTTTTGAACTCTGGGACGGATCTGCCAAATAGCAGCTTGATGTACTAGTGCTAGTGTCGATCGAAAAACGGGCCAAGTGGCTCATCAGCAATAAGGCACTGGTCGAGTCAAAGCTTCAGAGCCTTGGACATTGTCGCCGAGTTGACAGCTTGTCGGTTTCTTATCGTAGAAATTTCGCGGAGTGTGCGATGGAATTGCATGATCTAAATCCGCCTAGCCCGTTTCATCATCGGACTATAGACATACGGCGATGCAAAAACCAGTACATGAAGGACATCCCACCACACACTAATCGTTTTGGAAATATATGCATTATGCGTTCAGCTAAGGAGAGGCATTCCTTGCCAGAGTCTGTGTTGCCCGATAGCTACCTCGTGGTTTTTAAAGTCAGGAGTGAACAGGTTACTTCTAGGCAAACGTTCTTCACCGTCGACCACATCATCGTTTACCATCAGGGGAGATAGTGGTCAAGTACCATAGGTAAGCTCACGCTTAACCACTATTCTAAAAAAACCGGTACATGAAATTGTATGATTTGTGGAGGTAAAATAAATTAAAAAAAAACACCGGCCAACCAAACCAAACGAACCAAAACAAAAATAACTTTCGTTTCGGAAGTCGGTATTGCGAAATGATAAAACAAGAGATACACAGAAACGAAAGTAATTTTTGCACTTTTTAGTGTTTTGCTTTGGAAGTCGGTTTATTTCCTTGTAATTTTTATTTATATTAATTATAAATCAATACTGTTACATGTACCGGATCGATCCTCCACGGGATTTAAACGACCAAAGTTTAACGGTGTATATCTGAAATCGCTCGCCCGTGACTTCTCTGTATAAGAAGAGCCTTTTGCCCTGCAATGGAACAGTAACATGCTAATATTGTAGCTATAATATAATATTGTAGCTATACACGTAGTGTAAAGTCTCTTTTAACAGGCAAATAAAATATGATCCTTGGTTGCTATGTCACGCGTCAACAAAAAGGATGAAGTTATGCATAGACTCCTATTTAATATCAATTTAATCAAAACCATTAAATGGTACGCAAACAGTGGTGCAATAAAACAAAAAAAAGAAGTAGTTAAGTAAAGTGCAATAAAACATAATGACAGCTAGAGATTAGAGGTCAGCAGAGTAGTGCTACCAGAACTTGTTACTCGTATAATTTGATTCATCCGCTGTTAAATGGCTTCAATCAGTAAGTTAAACATTCAAATGTATGTACTGTTTTTTTCATCTTTATTTAAAGAGCTTTTTCGCTAATGCGAATATGACGCTCTGTATGGTATACATAATAAAATACAGTATTTATACTTAGCTTACGCAACAATAAAACAAATGATTAAAAACTCTTTTTTATTTTTCACTTTTTAGTTGTACCTACCTAACAGGCAAGTTGTTTAGTAAGTTTCCTATAACGCCAGAATAGATTACCCGAATATCCTGAAAATTGTACAAAACCGATCAAATGAGAGATCTGCTTACCCCTTAAGAGCATTTTGGCGTGATGTTATGTTATGAAATGGTATAAACAATAAACAGAATTGCGATTGCAGCAGTCCCGAGAGTTTTGCCGTTATTCATTGAAGATTTATGTTGAATATCTTCGAAGTTCTTCATCAGATCTTCACCAAATTAAAATGGGACCAATTTCGGCACATACTCTTTCATACAAAAAAAAATATTTTCAAAATCGGTCCACAATTGACGGAGATATCGGTGAACATACATAAAAAAAAAAACATACAAGAAGTCGAACATAGAACCTCATTCTTTTTCGAAAGTCGGTTAAAAACTAGGTTCTGGGTCTGTTCTTCAAGGCGAACTTAACCATATTTATTACTTGTCGAATTTTGTTTGATAAAGGTATGGATAAATATGTAGTGTTATTAAGTCGTTCAAATGAGTGGCGTGATGTTGTTTTAATGTGCGTCACAACCTTTTTATATTAACGTAAGACTGACGCTAGAAAAACAAGAGTGAATGTGTTAAGATTGCAACACCTATATTCTACAAAGGCTACAATCCTTGCATTACCTTCTCACTCCAAACGGACGAGGTAACAGACTTTTTGAAATGTTATATAGTTAGAGCTCACCTATCGAATAAGTCCACAATTGCCCAGTGCGGGGACCAGTGAAAGAGAAGAAGGAAGGAAGGGTCATTTTTTTGTTTATGAGAGTTTTGACAGGGTTTTAGATCAAGACACTGATCCCGGATCCAAGTTCAGCTAAGGAACTATCCCATTTGTCACTGATAAGTCTGAGAACCGTATCTTCATTGTATCAAAGTAGTAGTATTATTAAACGAAAAATGCAAGCAGAACAAGTATTCAGAAAAGTGAGAGTAATGAGCTCAAAATGACATGAACGGCTTCGTAAACGGGTTGAACATGAATGGCGACATAATGGCCCTATAACAGAGCGTTACGCGCAGCAGTCAGAGGTCGGCTCGTCTGGACAGCCTTATGATTCATAACGAGACTCCGCTCTAGAAGAATCAACGATGGGCAGAAGAACCACTTGACAACAAATGTGGTAGCAAGGTCCCACATAGACATACAATGAAAAATAATAAAGAAGATTACCTAACTGCTTTTAACACTCTTGATGAGTTGTCCTTGTTGACAGAATGTCCCATCTAGAGAATAAGGACGATGATGCCCACCATAGATGTTGAGAGCCTTATATAGCCACTTAATTGAGATAAGCTAAGCAAGGAAATTGAAGGACCAATCTTCAACACATAAGGAACACTAATGCCCATCGCCAAAGAAGGCAATTGAGATTTGTCTTTTTTTTGTATCGTTTGATGACTCTAGAAACGACCGTAAAGTTACAAAAAAATAAAAAAGGGTGAAGAAGAGATACCTAATAGTGATGCAAGTCTTTACAACTGGACCTTCTTGATTTTATATTTTCGTATGGCCACTTGATTCATCAGTTCATTATGCCAACTAAGGCTTGAAACACTCTTGTAATTAATTCTACGATGCTTAATAGATTGTTTGACTGTTCATCTGTATAATTTGTGGAATTCCTGACTGATTGGTTTATCTCGTGACTTTGAAAAAAATCGTTGTATGTAAACATTTCTAAAAGATGAGGTAACGGTTTAATAAGTTTATTTTCCTTGTGCAGTTAGTCTGATAGATATATTTCTATCCCACGCATGATATATGTTTTATTACTTGATTCTAGCGATTTCGAAGAATCTGAGAGCTTCATGACATAGAAATATCAATTTTTTCTTTGAAAAATAATATAAGGATCTTCGACAATATATTCTGATGGAATCTTCCTATAATATATATACAGAGAAAAAGAAAGTTGAGTTATTATCCCTATTTCATTATTTTATTAAGCTTTCTTACATATTGCGCTCTAGGTACTGCCGATAAATTTTTCTCGAATTCTGTGGCATCCACATCTGGTTATATTCAAATGATTGAAATATAACGTGACTGCTCTCGTTTTTTCTTTATCCACCACATCCATAAATGTCTACGCTCCTAGTAGCACAGTATTGTGCAGTGGGGCAAAGCTTCCAAAAGAGGGATACGCTATTGTACGACAGATCCGCGGACGATTGATGACCGGATCACTGATAACGCCTTATTTAATTCCGACAGTTCCTCCTGTTTCTGACAACCCGATACTCTTTCAAAGGGTGAAAGGGGAATTGTATGTGTCATACACTTTTTATAGACACACATTAGGTTTCAACAAACTTAAAAATACTATTGAAAACTGGGTAATTTAAATATTGTGTAGTTTACGTAATATCTAAGTTTATACATCATCATCATCAGCCTATTAATGTTCCCACTGCTGGGATACAGGCCTCCTCTCTGTGAGAGGGGATGGGCCGTAATCCACCACGCAGACCCAGTGCAGGTTGGTGGATGTCACATGACTTAGAATTTTTGGTTCTAGGACATGCTGGTTTCCTCACGATGTTTTCCTTCACCGATGTTTTTGAGAGAAGTGGTGATGAAATAATTTACACAAAGTAAAGCGCCTGTCTGGGTTCGAACCCACGAACTACAACTTGTAAGTCGCGGCCAATACCACTGGGCCACCACTGCTCTCAGTTTATATATTAACTTAAATATTATGTAAACTACATCATAAAACCAACATGATTTAATAGACACTTAACAAAAAAATAATTTCAACAAGAACAATACAATAATAAAACGAAACAATAAAAACATTTCACGTCATTTAATTGCTCTATTTCTGTCCTAATGACATCATTGATACGCAAACGAAACTTGAAGGATTTTTTTGTGACACTTTTCACAAATAGCGCTGTAATCAAACATCCGATGTGCACAAAAAAAATCAAATAAACGAACACCGGAAATATAAAAAATCCACATGTCAGTTATTAAAATAACGAAACAAGATATAATTGCATGTAAACGCATCGTGAGGTACTTATAAAACGGATAGATGATGGAATGGCATTCGATTTTGGCTAATTGTCTACTGACCCCGGGTCGCAGGTCGGTACGATTAATACGTACGGTACGTTTGATTGGAACGTAATAGTTCCGTTTTTAGAAAGTTCTTGATGTTTGTTTTGAAACTCGTAATTGGTTTCAATAATATGTTTGGCTCGTGCTTTATTGAGATGCACATAGTTTTTAGCATTGAGTTAACGTATGGTGAAATTTTTGAGGTCAAATTCAAATGTTCTCATTATTTTTGCAGAGATTACTAAATTTATATCTAAGCTGTCTAGATCCTACACTGCAATCAATCCTTCCGCTTTCATTGCAATGGTTTTTGTGGTGTTCCTAGCATCATTTCTTCCAGTTCTAAAAGTGTCACACACTTCTTTGTCTTTGTCACCTATTCCATCATTATCAGGCAGCGAAAATGTTTTAATTGCTTCGTTTTCCCGGTTGACTGCTTCCAGGTCAAGGCAGTCATAACTAATTCTTTATCACTCCGCTCTTTTTCATGACCACAGTTCATTACCAACTCAATGCAAAGCAGCTGTGACAATAATGACATAATCAAAAAACAAATGCGCATTATTTCTCATTTTCACAGGTTTTATGAGAAACAACAATAAATAATAAAATGTGGTGGCCTTCATGACAATGTGTTTTCTCTGAGAAGTTTATTCAAAGGCAGCATTTCTTGCTATCGGTGTTCACACGGCGGCGGCGCGGGCGCAGGCGACGGCGCGGCGTCCTCCACATGACGTCACGATCCAAGGTGTTTCCTCAGTGCGCACACGCAGCACAAAGGATACGCCACGATATGCGCTGATACGCGCCGCTTCCGTGTTTTATATTTGTTTGGTATTTTTCCTATTTGAGTGAAGGAAAACTTGATGGACTAAGGATTACACGTTCTTTTTGTTTTATTAAGGACGTGGTCGCTGTCTACTGCACAGTGGTTGCCTCTGTGTATTGTGCCAGCCTACAGTCAGAGAAATGTATTCCTGTTCTGCATATTGGCACACTGCCTTCTTTCGTGTAATGACTATTCTGTATGGCTGAAAAAGAATGCCCATTGCAATTTGATGGTAGTGACAGCAAGTAGGTAGTGAAACGGCCCACAACTCTCAAAAGCAGTGTAGGTACAGTAAATATACAATCAAATTGAAAGTGAAGAATTTTAATAAACATCCAAAACAATAACTCGTAACAGTGCCAAAAGAACTTATGAATTGCGTCTAATTTCACTAATAACAGCTATCCCTTTACTAAGCATGAAATAAACTTATCAATCTTGATCAGCTCGTATCAGCTGATCTGAGGTCATTACTACGCTACGGCCGGAGAACACGTGGGAAATTATACATTCAAACAATGGACGCCACGATATTATATGTAGATAGCCACGATACTAGCGGCTAGCTGGCACCACTCACACTTGACGCAGATAATCTTACTCACACTTACCACAGGGCTGTGGTCTAGCTAGTAAATATGATTATAGTAAGTAAATAAATGGTGATTTGACGTAATGCGAAGTAATGAGGGTGCAGACTTTGTGGTTTTCTCTTGAAGTGACCACAAAATTGTGGTTGATTGAACGAAGAATGACATGAATACTACGCGACAAGGATCTTATTTTGATGAATCAGAGGTTAACAATAAGATCTGACGTACATATGTATAAACGAATAATACCCTTCAGTAACTATTCAAAAGAACCAACACGCTAAGATTTAACCACAAGGGCCTGACCAAGATTTTCTGGTAAAGTTGTGGTTGGTAACTAGGTACTAAAAAGCTACAATTTTGGTTTAAGACAACTTATTGCAGAGCTAGATCAAGTCATACAAAACGTGATTACAAAAGTTTCAGAAAAAAATACTGTGTGAGTTTTGTTTTAAGCATTATACATTTTAGTTTGAATGTTATAAATATTTTATTATTTCTTGCGAATAATAATGAAATACCGAATCAGTTTTCGAAATGGTTTTTTTTCAAGATCCGACTACCATTACTTATTGCTTTTATTGAAATTCTTCGAGATTTATCTTTACATTCAGAGACGTGTCTTAGGCATCTGAGACAGATCGATAAAACTATAAGCATGTGTATTTTATTTGGAATCGTAAACGCCAGACAAAGAACATCTACCAGAATCTCAGTTGAAACACTTTTCCATGTCACCTGTTTGATTTCCCTGTATGGAGCAGTAAACACGTTATCACCGATCAGAATGTCGCATCGGAACCGTTCGGCCATCGCCGCTGTTCGGTGCGCGGCCGCATAAAACTTTTAATTGCCACAATTATGTAAGAGAATTTATTTGGTGGCGTTACAAAGAGCATTGTGCCCCACTCCCACGGTTTGGGACACGTTCCCTCGCATCTCGTCTGATCCTTATCTCTCGTCAGCTCTTGACCTTGCCTCGGGCGTGACCTTTTCGGCTTTTCTCACAATATATTCAAGCTATCTGACTTCCGAATCACCGGCATTATTGATACTTCCGCAGAAACTTGCATGTTTCTGATCCACGAATGTGAGGTAGCCCAAACAATAGACAGTGAATGTAGCTATCAGTCCTTGATACGAGTATAAAGACAGTGTTTTACTTCATGTTAAGCCTACGAAACGGCGAATGCAATGCACGCTCAAAATTGAGTTAGATTCTAGACCACTCCTTAACCTAGTTCCCTGATTGAAATCTTTAAGATATCTGTAGTGTCAACTCAGATATTGACCAGATTCGCTATGCACCTACAAATCTGTACTGTGTACAGTAAAGGAAAGCTTAATTTACGAGGCATACATTGACACTAAAATTATATCTGTTGCGCTGTCAATAGAGCGAGTTGTTTATACCTCAACAGAATCATTCAAGAGACACAGTCGCCACTAAATTCTGTCAAATCTACCAGTTTCCATATCTCGTGGATCATTCCGAGAATATCTGGTATCGGTCTATAATCATCTCACTTCTGTATCTGTCGCGTTCGGATGGCAGCGCGCAATAAACTAATGCATTTAAGGTACATTGTCGCACGCCCGCCCGATACACCGAGGATTGACGACGAATCGAGAATTATCCTATCTCACCTAATCGGGTCTTAGTACCTACACAATTCCGGACTTCGAGCTCCACAAGTGACTTCGAGCCTTAGTTCGTGGTGATAAGGTCGTCGGTGGGTGTGTTGTTATGTTAGGGTTGTCGTGTGTGACAAAAGGATTTGTCTGCAGCGTTTAGAAATAAACGATACGTTGATTGCGTTATGTAAGTTGACGGTTTTAGTTTTGTGTGTTGTCATGTTGTGGGATTACTGAGCTAAGCTTTTTTATTTACTTTTGCGATACGAAGGAGACAATCGAGCTTCGAGTGGATTTGTTTGGTACGAAGATGTCTGATTAAGATATTGTTAAAGATCTTTTGGTGTGGGTGTATCCTTGCTGAACAGGTAAAGCTATTGAGATATCGTATTTTAGTGATGTATTTCTTTTGAAACTATACTTCTTTCTTAAATATTTTTGCTACAAACATAAAGACTTCTCAGTGTCAATGCTCATCGACACAATTCATTTCTGCCCAGTTTTGATTGATGATTGTCACACTATATCTTACAACTAATCGAGAATGACACCTTTTTCCACCACCTCCATCATGTCCAGCCTCATTCACCTTCAGCCATAAACCAGCAGACTCTTGCGCAGTAAATACATAAAGATGTTTATCGAGTGCGATATTTTAAGGCTGCTATCTCAAGCTGGCTCATTGTACGACAATTTGTAGCTGCTGATTGCTCGCATCAAGATTTAGTGTCGTATTAACTCGTATAGTTAATGTTGTTAATCGTTTGTGGCAGGTTTAAGGAAAACTTTAAAATATGCAGATTGTTATGTACCATCAGGAGCCTGAGGGCAAGGATGTTGTAGTCAACCTTGATAGTTCATAGGTCAGTTGAGAAACTTGCAACGATGACCACTGATTACATGGTGTAGCTAGTTGTTTTTCGTTTCTATTTTTTTAATAAACGTTGACCTACACTAAGAATTTCTCCTGTATCGTGGGTGCGTTTACAAATAATATCTAAACTCACATACTATTATGATTTCTGGACGATTATCCCTACTTTAGGTGTTGTTCCTTCCCAATTGCCTTTATCTCAATCAGTTAACTCTACATTATCATTATACTTCTTCTCTCTACTATTTATAGCCCTTTTACTGGTTGTACCTATCCCTTTCCTCCATGTTTCAGCAATAAGATTACAATTTATTTTCTCACCGACATCGATACCAATAACGGCGCTCCATCCAGCATCAGTAGCAGCGATGTTCACAAACAATACATACAAACAAACGTTAGTTTTTATACAAAGTCTGTACACGTCGCGTAGCCCGGCGTCACTCCTAATACGGCGACACAAAAACCTCAGGATAATATCGTGGAGCGCTTTGTGAGGCACGTTCGCTGTATCCTTCCCTTTGTCGTTACGGGGATCAGCAGCAGTGTTCCAGGGAATATTAATATGTTTAATGTGTTTAGTAATAGTCGGGGGTGACCCTTTATAGTTGTACTTTAACCCTCTCGTGGTGCTAGTGCGTGAGTTTTGTGTCAGTCTGTTAGGTTAGGAACGAAGCCGGAAGCTGGGTTTGTAAGAAAAATAGGCTACAGTTACTCTCCCATTGATTTCGTTCATGGCAAACAGGTATCGAAGCTGTAAACGCTCTGCTCTGACATTCTTGGTTTAGAATACAGATTCAGTCTTGCCTGAGGCACATTTTGTATTATAGTGGTTGAGTTACTTGTACTTAACCGTAATTAGCAGTGAATGTTTACGAGTTGATAAAACTATAACAAGGAAAAGGTTTTAATATTTATGTAAATAGGTAATTGAAATAAAGAGTTTCCTATACTTGTTTCACAACTCGTAGAGTAAACACATTAACTGCTACGCAAGGTTGTTCCTGCACTCTATGGAACTCGTCGCGATAAAACTGTGTGAATCATAAACATGTGTAATTTAAGCGTATACTGCGCCTGCGCTCATCCAGGTACACATCACATCACCATCAATGAATGCTGCGTTTTTATGAATGTGCGCCCGCGCCTCCGTCCCGCACCCCGCACCCCGCGCTGCCCTCTCTGTCGCCGTCACGTCACGGCCATCACTCACACATCAACACTATTCAGACGAAAATTTAATTAAATCACAAACGGCTTGAAACTGTCAATTACGCAGCGACGCTATCAACATCACTTGAACTAAATAATAATGTTCAAATAACTATAACGTTATTAAACATTACAAAAAACGGTATGACGTTTCCGATAAGCTAATTGGTAACAACAAGCATCAACAGATCGAGATGTGATCAGTAGTCGGCGCTAACGAGCGCTATCAGCAATCTATTCAAATCGCCGGCGATTCTATAAATATTAATAATATGAAGCGTTGAGCAGCATTACGTATTCACGAATTTGTTTAATGGAAACACAACGATTGTTGTCTTGTTTTTATTGTGCGGAGAATGTGCGCGTGTGATCTCGCCTCGGGTCATGAGAATTGTCAGCACAGGGTGCTCTGGATTTGTGCAATATGCGACACAAACATAGCCCAGGATTCACTAGGTATATGTAACGTCTCAGCTTGAGTTATGAGACTGTTACTACGCTACTAAAAGAGGGTTATTGTTATCGTTTGATAGAGCTTAATCCTGACCTCGTTTTGCAACATATCCAGTTTAAACTTTTAAGATTCTTTATTAACATCAAGTCGACTAACACGTTCAAAAAATTACAAGTGAACAAACAAGTTTTACGTAAGTACCTGTCTCGTTATCGTCTGTCACCATACTAGCCGATAAACCGATATTAATCGTAGCTGTGACAATTTAAATAAATATTTAATAGAAAATTCGAATTGTCAACACGAGGTCAGCACTAATGCGACCTGAGTTACGAATAAAACGGTAGAAGTATCGTTTAGAATGTCATTGTCGCCCGCTTGTTTAGCCGCTGAGATAGCGACTTGAGCCCAAGGAAACCTCTTGCCTGTGAGTGTGCAACCGATAGAGATGTTAGTGGTTACGTAATGGATGGCGTTTCGATAGGCAGATAGCAAGCATTGTTCTGTATCCCAGATAGCGACTCACTAACTGACGTAAGCTTGGCGCAGGGCTAGCAACGCTCACTTGCGAAAATCATTTCAGTGTCGTAATTTTTTTGGCTGATTACAATTTATCCATCGGAAACATGGTACACTCCCAAGTTTCTTTACAGCTCCAGGTTTAAGTCCTTTTGTATTAAATATCGAAACGAGAATTATTAAAAAATCTTTATACTGGCCACAAACTAACCAAATCTGTATAATTTATATAAGATATCGAGTCGAGAAATGATGAAATCTAGAAGGCTTTGCTATTGATATTTCTCAAATTCCATATTCATGCACAATAAAATTCAAAATTAATGATAGCACTTTGACCTGATTCTAATAAAAACGCTGAATTTATTACTTAAAAGTTTATAAAAATCTGCTAAAATATTTTTATATATTATTGCTATGTTCTATGAAGGTTTTGTAATGCTAGAGAAGTTGTTGAGTGTAGCAAGTTTGGCAACCCTACACGTTTGGGACACGCGTGGGCGCCAGCCGCAGCCCGCGACTCAGCCAACACAACCCCGCTCACCTTGAACGTTTAGCTAAACCTACCGGAGCTCAGTGGAAAAATATCACCTCCGCATCTAACATACTATACTATCCACCGATGAATAAAACTGCTGTAGCGATGATGGCTGAGGAAATGATCCCCGGACACGCACCCACTGCACTGCACCACGCATGCGCACACACCCTGAACTACGCCACAAACAGCAACAGCCTGTATTACTACGCCTTACGAGTATTTGTTTTAGTAATGAACATACCGAGTTTTAAATAATAAAATTTATTCATAAGCCGGCACTTACCATATTTGAGTGTGCGAACCGCCGTCCATATGTATGAGTGGTTAAGATATTCTTATTTATGGGTCTATGTCAAGGTCGTTTGCGGCGTTTAACTGTGCTATCATCACTTAGCATAATATCAAATTATTTATTCGCGCCGCGCTAAAACTGTCTGGTGTATGTTCAATTTGTAATTCAAATAAATTCTTAGCATTATTCCCGAAGCGAGTGGCTGTCATAATTGTAACGTGCGAGATTTTTTTCCTCTCTCTCTGATTTGAATAACTCGCGATCAATTAGCATGCGCGCGCGCCGCATTGTCGTTATTAATGATTAGATGGCGCGCAGACAAGGGGTTGCGCTGTTCTGAGTGTTTCCATTATTTAGCATATTCGTTCAATCATTCATGGTGCGGTAGGTTAGTTTTCGTTTATGTTAATGAGCTGTTAAACGAGATCGTATGGTAATGCACTTGCTTGTGGTTATAACAGGTGTTTAAGTTTTTGTCCTTTCCGGTGCTTTGCAGGATGTTCACGAAATCAACATTCATTTGGCTACAATACTTTTCAATCTGACTCTACTTTCCATCTTTCTGATATCCATCTTCATCACCTCTCTTACAATGTGATGTCCCGTACAGTTCATTTTCCCTTTGGTCCGTCCACCTTCCTCACTACAAGTAAGACGTCGGCCGTCGCCGTCGCGTACCCGCAGCGTAGCCGCCGCGTCACCGACGCCACGCGTCGCGTGCTCACAGCTAATTCAGCTAATGAACACGTCAAATGGACATAATTCGCTCATTTAACATATACTCCGTGCAGTTTCATAAATAATTTCGTGTGCCTTGTGGATAATTACAATTGCTTTACTTATGTCACAATTAAAGTAAATCGCCTGCACGGCTTTATTTATTTCAGGTATTTTGGAGAAACATTGCTACTACCAAGTAGTTAATTCTTAATGGTTTAATTTGGCCCAATTCCGTTCTGTTACGTTTTTATCGACGGCGGTGTGACTGGCATTCCTTGTAAAATATTACTGGTACACAGTGCTACAATCTTGAAGGTTGTGAAAAACATTGCGTAAGAGAAAAGTGTACAAAAAAACATAACTAATTGAAGTCTTAAAACACCATGTAGAGCCAGCAGCTTCGGAAAGGAATACACAGCACTATGCACATTAGAATCGAATCTTGTATCTGTAAGTATCTTGTATCTAATAACCTACTTGCTACATACCTGGGCCATCTAACTAATACGAGAAGCAAATTCGAACATGGAACAGTATATTTTCGCCGTGCGATAGTGGCGGCTGACAGGTCGGCTCGGTGCGCGGTGCGCTGGAGTCGTTGAAGCGTGCTTCCTTGAGCCAATTAAAACAAGTCCGACATGCCTCCCCCCCCCCCCCCCTCGCGCAGACGTCGCTGTCCCCCCCAGCACCTGTGCCCGCGCACTCGCCGCCGCGACGCGCAAAAACACTGATAACACAGTTGTTAGCTAATGTGTGAGGTGATACAGGAATTTGTGGATTCTGTCTGCTGTTTGAAGAAGCACCAAGCACGGACCCAGGTGCATTTTTTTAGTGAAGGTACCTCAATTAGAGAGTAATAGTAGGTAGAAGGTAGCTCGGAAGGACGTAAGAATGTTTTATGTTTTTGTGAACCTGATGATACCAAACGGTTCTGAAGACAAAACATCATCTTTATAGCCGTAAACATAAATTGCAGTTGTAGTGCCAAAACTGATTATAACTATTGTTCTCAGCCTAGGCATTTTCTTTCATCTAAGGTGGTCGCAACTTTTGTGTCGTGCAGCCATCGACACCTCTTCTTAAACGTGGGAAAATAATACTTAGGAGGAGCGATGACAAAACGCATAACCCCATTATCGAAGAACGTTACATAAATTAGCGGCCTACGTGTATTGTCATACCGGGAACACATTAGACGGTATTGTTCCCACCTACCAGGACTGAATGAAGGCCTTACTGCGTGCGTCTGAAACGCACTTTACACTCGCCGCGGTTTGCCGTTGAAAACCTTTTAAGAGTTACTGTTAGATCAGGCAAATGTTCTTTGAGTCGACAATGACAGCCCGACTGGGACCAACGTGTGCGGACATTTGGCTTGTGAGATTTCATCAAAGTTCAACTTAACTGTTGGAGGTAAATATTGTTTGTTGGTGGTCTCACATTTTCATAACTATAGCCATCTTAATGTGTAATGTAATCTCCCCTGTCCTCATCACATCTCATCGCAAAATTACGAACCGAAACTACGCTATTAATTTGTATCAGACGATTCTTTTGGAAAAATATGTGAAATGTCATTGAAGCGGTGTCATTAAGAACACGGCCCGTTCAGCCACGGCCAGCTAGTTTTTTTTAAAAATATGTTTTTTATCTCGTAGGGAATAGTCGTGGCGGCGTACAGCCATCAACATTTTAGGTTTATCTGCGTAACGGGTACATAAAGATGTGGTTTTCATTGGTGTCGCGATACAGCGCGGTAATTATGTCCGGAGCAGCGCACGCGGGCGTTTTCTCTTCATAAATTTGACATGTTTACGAGACGACGTGGCGGCGGTTTTCGCCACCACAAATGTTGTTCTGTACGAGCAAGCTGGCGGGTGAAACGCTTGAAAACAATTGGAGTAGACAAGAGTACATAACGATAAGAGAACATAAGAAGTGCGAAAGCAGTATTTGTCGAAGTCAATCCTCATAGATTGTTCCAGCAGAATGATTTAGCTGAAATAGCATGATCTTCATATCAACTGAAAGACGTCAATTGCAGCTGTAAGCCTCATCATATTGCAGGATATTCAGTTAATATATTATTGGCAAACAGCTTCTATTCTACCATATCAATTATGTGTAATGCAACATGTTAACGACTTCTAGATTTTTCCAAATTTTCTTTCAATTTTTTGATGTCCAACGCTCTTCAGAATTATCAGCCAGTCAGCACAATCGGCAGAAGCTTGTCCAAGTCAAGTGTCAAGTAGAATTAGATGATCTACTGAAACATGCTTATGTTCTGGGAATCCTTACTTGGTTTGGAATCCAAACTTTCCTATATATGGTTCTAACATCAGTTATTTTTTTGTTTTAGTTGGAAGTTCATATAAAACCCCATTAATTTAGTTAGATACATTATACAGAAAAAAAAAATAGGAATGTATATTAATTTTGTGAACTTAACACTAGTGTTAAGTTGTCTAGGTATAAAACAAAATGAGTACTAGTACTCATTTTGTTTTATACCTAGTCTTAAGTGGTGGTGTACAATGTAACACTTTGGAAATAAAATAAATTCTTATTCTTATTATTATTCAGAGTTTCGAACAGCGGCAGCACGTTGCAAAAAACCGCCGAGTTTGAACCGCCAGTCTGTACAGTCCACACACCCTGCAAATATCTTACAATCTGTATCTAGCACTGCGGATCTGCGATACGGCGGCGCCATGTTTACTGTCGCGCAGACCGCGTGCTAACTGCCCGTCTGCACCGCCACGACCAATAGGTAAGGTCCGTGTATCTAGTGCGTAGGATCACTTGCGATACGCCGTGTTTACTTCCAGCGACCAATCGCTACCTACGTCCAAGCCTCGGTTAGAAAAATTGTGAAACTGACCCGTCTACCCATAGCGCCCATATTGCCTGCCCATTGAGTAAGGGAAATTTATGAAGCCGTGGGCCGAGCATAGCGTAGCGGACCAAAGTAACGTTTTGTTGAATTTAATGCACTTCTTTGAACGCATTTCGATGTCATTGTCGTAGAGTGAAAAGTGTAGGTTTAGTGGGCAGATGATAAAATTGTAGTCAAAATGCTATTAGATATAGAGAGTTTTATGTTTTTTTTTACCATTCATTAACCGTTTATTCGTTCACAGTTAAACGCTATAATATGCCATTTGTTAAAACGCTGTTAACATTCTGGATTTGCGGCAACCCGCTCTAATGACCAAATGATATCAAAAATCTCTCTCCTATCTATAAGCCAACTAAAAGCAAAAAGCCTAGCCTAGCTAAAAGTAAACTATCAGAATTAATTACATTTTAGAAAAATGGTGACACAACGGAATAATTTAAAAAGCGATTCCGCATTCTAAAGCTGTGAAAATACCTACTCCAGGAGAAAGTTGCCTGATAAAATGTCTACCCCGCGGATTCTTATCTTGAAAGTAGTAATAATTTCTAAAATGACATCAAGCTGGTTCTAACTCTAGATCTACTTTATATGGCCGCACTAAAACACTCAGCCGCTATTATGGTAATTTCATTGATCTTAGCTATTTAATTAGCGATATTCGACACAATAATGCGAACCCTTGATATCTTTATATTTAAATATAATAGCTACATTTGTTAGGACAATTCCACAAAACAAGGTCGGTTTTAATTCTTAAGATTATATCTGATTTAAATTAATCATAACATTGGACTTTCATCAACAGTATATGTTAAGCAGTAGATATTAAAATTGGCACAAGACTACCTTAGAGAGAAAAGCTCTTCGGCTTATCCGATCACCCAAGCATGGTAGCAACTTTTAAAGTCAGTCTGACAATTAATTTAGAACGGAACTCTAATTTGCAAAAACTAGGCATAATTATAATGTATACAACGAGATAACGTGCGGACAAAACTATTTAAATACGATCAGAAACAAACGGCGAAATTACGCCTGTTCATTTTAATATTCATAGATCGGTCGCGTGTTAGATAATTTATATCAATACGTCATAGCTTGCGCTTTTTGTTGGCAGCGCAGCGGATAAATGTAACGAAATCAGGTAATGCGTGCGTCGATATGCATAATTATCGGGTGCGAGGTGAGGGAGGTAGCGGGCGGCGTGAAAGAAAAATATTCAAATAGTTTTTAATCGTTAATCTGCATTTAATTACTTATTGAAGCAAGGAAAGACGGCTAAATGAACAAATTTTTAAATAAAAAATAATCATATTGTAGGTATATCTATTATAGATGAGGGTATCGATGAGTAGTCATTGTCTGTGTATAGTGTCTAGTGTCAATCACTCCGTGGATTGACCTTTATGTTTGTCTATACCTAGAGTTGGTTGTTGCAGTTGTTTTTCTTCTCCAAAAATTGGGGATCCAGATAATTCATATAGACAATAATCTATTAGTTTTGCAAAATCCGTTATACCGTCTTTACAAGTTACAGCACCAACTTCCAAAAAAATAAACTCAAGTATTTCATTTATACAGTTATCCATCGTCCCACACAAGTTTGGAAACAATTTAGAGAGTGCTTTCAACCTGTGCTTATACCACCGTGACATCGTTAACGTATTAAGATTTACACATAAAATGCTAAAACATCTTATATAAAACTGTTTTCGAAACAAAAAGCACGATGTAGTTATATTAAGTTATTTTTTTTTTAGATTGTTCAATGTTGAATTGCCCAGTATGTAGCAGCCCGGCGTTTGGATAAGTGCCTGGTTGATGACAATAGGCCTCTATTACTTAAGAAATTAGGAATTAAACTTAAACATCGTCAAAACAGACTTGAAGAAACCTTTTTAACCTGACTGCTAAAGGTAAACCATTTTATGATCTATAATTCCTTCTGTTCTCAAAGAATCGCTATCAGCTTATATATTGTTCACGTAATATGCGCAGTCGACATCGTTTTTGCGCTCGCAATTACACTGAATCGATCGATATTCATTTATCGAGTGTGTGCAGAATCTCGCGCCGCGTACAGCGTGTAGCGCTCAGCTGATCCGCAGATATACAGGGTGCTGCTAATGGTGTGGCTAGATTTATTGCTTAAGTAGTGTGATTATAACAGAGTGTACGTGAAGTTGCCCGACCTTTCTTCAGTAATAGTGTTCGTATCAGAAAAGGCAACTTATTCAGGTTTTTCTCTTAGAGAAAACTTTTCATGTTTTGATAGCTGTGTGTAATATGAAAGTTTTTCTTCTAGTGGAGATTGTAAAAGTTATTGTGTAATTTGTGTGTAGTTTGAGATGGTTTAAGATAAAGCGATTGTATAGATAGAAAGATACCGCAGGTTTTTGCAGGAATGTAACTAATACAATGTATAAGGTTTTGTTAGAATTAATACCTAAGGCAAGGTGTGAAGCAGGTCTTTGACCGGGCGGGTCCCAGCGCTCAGCGCTGAGCTTCGTCCATATACGGCGCGTCGAGGGTGTGTATAATTATATCAGGCGCTCAATATTTTCGCATTTCCCAGCCCGCTGTAGCGCGGCCGCCGGGCCGGAACCGCCGCAAAACACACAGCGCATCACGGTCAAATGAAGATGTGTAATTACTTGTTTTTTATTAAACCTATCGGTATTTTTACGGCCATATATGGTGGTGGCCGCAAGCCAACGCCCGTTTACGTTGGCTGGTCTTCAAAATAATAACTTGGCGTGAACTCAGTGCGGCGAGAGAGCCCGCACACATAAATACTAGTTTTTATTTTCAACATTTCTATTATCTGGTCCCGTCGCCGTCGCAAGCCCGGCCTGCACAACGCTCAGCGCACAGCGCACAGCGCACCGCTAACGAGCCACCATTAAATATGCGTATATTATAACTGGCCGGCGATAAGACCTCTCATAATTACTTTTAATTCTCAAGCGTCCTATCGAAAGAGTCCTCCGCGATTAATTTTACGCATAAGTAGTGCGCACACTCGTAAACAAGTCGCATACACTTCTATAAATGGTATCGAACGAATCGAAGCAATATTCGCAGCGATGCGAATTAAACGCCGCATCGCGACGGCGTATTATATTTTACAACAAAATACCAATTTTCCTTCAAATCGGCAATAAATAACATCGCCCGGAGGAGCGCCCGCCGCCGACCGAGACGCGCCGCGTGTTAATAGTGGACGAGACGAAAAAAACGTTGTTAAATGAAAACGGCGAACAATTATTATATAAGCCGGTCGGACGTTTAGGGACCCCCGCGGCGGCGCCCGCGCAGCTAAATAAAACGGATGTCAGCGGACGACCCGCGGCCCCTGGGCCCCTGGGTCCCGCTTGCCTGCGCACACCACTGTTATTAAGCGCTGTAATTGCGTTTTAGATAACTGATACTTTACTGGATTTTGTTAAATGTTTTTTCTGCGATCGCGTCGCATAACTGTACACAAACAGCAAGGTCCCCGGTACCATGAGCACCTACACCTAGGCACGTATAGCTTCTCACTTCTCGTTCACCTTAGCACAATGCCAACGTTGAGTTATTAACCGTTTTAATATAATTGCTAAAACATCAGTCATAATATAATTAAAATCAATGTCTGTCTGGTTGGGGCTGGATTGTATTCGACTAAAGGCAAATTAAATGATTTCAAAACTAATATTATTAAGGTAGGTCCGCTCATAAAACTGATTAGCAATAACATTATTAAAACTGGTTATGAATTGTATGAGGGTATAACATTCTTCACTGACATCGCAAAAAATCTAGGGTGTGATGCTGTAATTGACAAAAAACTAGTAAAAAAATATGCATAACCATTTACTTCTTCATTCTCAATATACCTATTAATAGTACTTATTAATACAATCTAATTAAACTAAGTACAACAGGAAGTTGATTATACAATTCTTCGCTGCATTTGTTCGGGAAATAGGGATAGGCTACGCGTACTACTCGAAGGGTCTACGAACCGCTACGAGTGCCTACGAGCTA
The DNA here is from genome assembly GCA_948252205.1 of Orthosia incerta. Classification (NCBI taxonomy): domain Eukaryota; kingdom Metazoa; phylum Arthropoda; class Insecta; order Lepidoptera; family Noctuidae; genus Orthosia; species Orthosia incerta. The sequence continues at coordinate 32,861,984 of OX411746.1, forward strand.
CGACACAGGTTACAAAAAGCTCTATTAAATATACTAATGGTAACCTTGCCTTACTTTGGTAAAAAATATCTGTGATATCTTGCAATATTCGTGGTGACACATTAATCAAGTACTGACCTATATTTCGATTTTGACATCGATTATCATCACAAATACTTTCACACACAGAGTTGGGCTTTATAGTTCAAAATTCAAAAGTAATTTATTCAAACTAGGCTGAGAATCAGCACTTTCCGAACGTCAAAATTACATAAGACAGTCCCCCAAAAACGCCCGCCCTTCACCACTTCCTAGTGCTTTTACTGGGAAGAAGAAGTGGCGCAACAAACTCCCCAGCAGCACAGCTGTCTGTTCAGTTAGAAAAAAACAAAAACTTAATAGTATGCAAATAATTTACATTACTCAAAACAAAAAATTAAAATAAAATATATTTGCCATAATGACAGCTAGCACACGCCAATATACCAACAAAAACATCGAAATGAAAACTCAAGCGAAAATAAAAACTAATAATAAAAACGTAAACGGAACATAGTACCCGAAGCCTCCAGGCATAAAGGGCGTGCCCGCCTACATATAGCTAATACAACTGTAACTCGAAGTCACATAATTATGATAAACTAGGACGTTAGGAGTTAGATTCTGTAAAAGACAAAACCCAACAAACTTATCAATTAACTGTAAAATAATTATCCTAACCAAACTGTCTTCATAGTCTATCAGAGTCTTTGCTTTACAAGATATATAAATAAAACGGTCTGGAGCTAGCTTGACTAGAAGTGGTTCCATTACGCACGTAACGCGGGAGCATGCTGCGAGCGAATTAGCATTGGCCCGGAGCGGACGAGTGGCCATACCATTCGTCGCGAACTCGCGAAACAAGGCTGATGGAACGAGGTGACTTACTATCGAATAGAAAGGGAAAGAGGAGTGATTTATTTAGCTAGGAAGGCAGGCAAAGGTAGGTGTTTTATTTATACTTTTATTGACTTCTAAATGTACGTGAAAGGAGGAAAACTAAAATAGTCGAAGGTGAGTTGGAATTCGAGTTTTACTTCATGAAAAAATGGTTATGTTACCAATAGTAGTGGTTGCAGTTCGATTAAGTCTAGATAATAAATATTTGTATCGATCACAGGTTCGTGCGGACACCTCGCGACCCGCGCTTGAATATCAAATCAGAGCCAGCATTCGCGACAAGCGACAACCGGACCCGGCCGTATCTAGTTGTTATGGTCTGTCACATAACCGTGCCTATAAACTTACCATTCCGTACAAAAGATATTCACGCATGCCGTAAAAGTAATATCAATAAATTAAAGTAGTCGTTTTTGGTCAAGTGTACGAGCCAGTTTTAAACACATTATTAATATTATAAATAGTAGAACTGTGAAGTTATTGTTCGAAATCACCATAAAGTGGAATGGCCCCATAATTGTTTCTGCATTTTATCTTTATATAATGGCTAACGGCCGTGCCTTGTGCCACCTACCTGTCGGTATGTGGACTAATCATTTCGTAGTCATCGGCGACCTTCACGCTGAGATTTCATAAAGATACTGCAGGCGTGAGGTGTAGCTACTGCCATTTGTTTCATAATTTGCCTTATAAAGGCAATACTCGTAATATTATACTTTGGACTCTTTATGACTGTCTAGAACAGATTCACAAAAAAACGAGGTGTGTATTACGAAATGAGTGTCGTCAAGGTGTGACAACAAGGTTGACACTGCGAATGGCAAACATGCGCACTCGACGTTCTGTCGTCACAACACTGACAACGACGTCAACAGTCGCGAACCAGGAGCGCTAACTAAAATAACTCTAAAAGCAAACACTAACATAACTCGTAAAAATGTGCAGCACAACTCACAAAGCAATGATTCGCTGGCGTGGGCGGCGACAACATTCAATTATACGCCTTTAACACTTATAAACCGACAAATTAACATGTCATGAATATTATTTAACTTTTTCTCAATTATGTTAATACGACTGCAATTCGTAAAGTTATGTTGCCCTAGTATTAAGCGGAGAGCAAAAACCTCGAGCGGATCTTTAGCAAAAATTTGCATACATTACAATACTTAATGCGACTTGGGTGCACCGAGAAAAAACATACATACAGACAGACACATACCCGGAAAGGAGACGGCGCGTGCGCAGCCGGCGTGTGCTGCCCAATGACACTCTCAATATTCAAATAGCCCACTTATTACCATTTTAAAACAGTGAATCATTTTATGATGTCAAAAAAAACAAGGTGTTTTATTATCTTATTTGTTATGAATAACGGAAGATTTATTCTAAAAGGATTTTAATTCGTGTTTTTGTTGCTACGCGTTGTTATTTTTTTGTTGTAGTTCAGTATGCGGTGATCGCTGATTGGTAGGGGCTAGGGAGCGATATGTTAAACACTCATATGTTTTAGTGGATTGATTACGAATGATGATTGACGATCTTTACATTCAAATGATGAAATCATTGTCCAACGCGTATTATCATATTAAAACAATGAATCAATTCTATACGCTAAGTAATACATTAAATAGTTTTACGATCGTTCTTATTTACTGTTCGAATCAAATTGAGATTTATAGCTGAATTTTAATGTAAAGTTCTATTTTGATAGAAATTACGTAAAGAGAACTTTACTATTTTACCTAGTTTGTTTGTCATTGGCAACCTATTTGCTTCAAGAATTTACTTCCATGACAAAAGCAATGCCATTAATTTTAATCACCTAATTAAATAAATCTTCCTTTAAGGAACTAAGTTAGGAAATATTTTTTGTGGTTTCATCTAAACTGACAGTTTAAAAGCTTCTCATAAATCAGTCGTATTTAAAGGTTTACTTGGCCGTGCGTGACTCTTGCGCAACGCAAAGTACGTTATTTATTTTTGCGTCAACGTTATCATAGAAATCGTAAAATATGGTATTATAAGTCTCACTAAGACTGTTTCAAGAACAACTGCTTTTTTTTTCAAGAATATACTCAAAAGTATTTCTTACTAACTAGGTGGACTGGCCACCTGCGAAAGGTAGCTGAATCAGATTGGATGCGGTAAGTGAAAGACCGGGTTGTGTGGCGCAGCTTGGGAGAGGTCTATGTTCAGCAGAGATCTTTTAGTTTATTGCCAACATTTAGCAGAAACTTGAAAGTCAAGCAGCCTATGGTGCGTTTATTCAATGCTTAGATCTACAATAAGCATCAAACATAATATTCGAATTAATACATACAGCAGCTTTTTATTATCTCGCAGAAGGTGTGAAAAGTAGAGTATGCTTCTCTGTAATAAATCCTGTCTTCGTCTTGGGCAGCTTGAACCCTTCGTTTCACTCAGGGTTCTACATAACTCTGTAAGAGACTGAATTTATTATACTTTTACGAAGCGCGCTTAAAAAGTAACAGCAAAACATAAGTCTTGATCGGTAAGTAACCAACCAAGATCGTAGCCTACAGTGGCATAATATGACAAAGTTTAGTATCTGTAGCCATCTCTTGGTCATTCGCTTCATATGCTGTTGTAATAGGCGATCTGGTGGTCACACAAAATGGCGACCCGATCACTAAACGGCTGATATATGGCCGTGTGTTCGCGCGAACAGGTTCGTAATTTGTCGCCATCATTAGACATGGACACGTGACTCCTACTGCTGCCTTCCTCGTGGGTGTGGCAGAGGATCTCCTTGAACGCGTGCCAGCCACGGAACAACATCTACGCACAAAGATAACACAAAAGATCCACTTTGTATGGTTCTCGATATCGGGCTTACGCAGGTCATCGGTCGTGAGAAACTCCAAAAATCTAAAAGATTAGGTAGCTTTGACTTTGAAGGAACTAGTTTATTTTCATTCCAAGAGAAAGTGGCACATAGAATCCTAATCAATGTAATTGGAAACAGATAGGTGAAATAAACTCAGTCCTTGATAGGTTTCAGTGCTCGGAGACTATGATCCTATCAGATTTTGATCTTCTGTATTTTCTTAAGCTGTGACACTGTTGACCATCCAATAGAAGTGTGCGTAAGTATGTGTGCGTTCGATTTTCTATATCTTATTCCATATTAGAATTGGCCGAGATATTTTAAATCTTTTACTACCTTATGTATTTGTTTTAGACTTTTAAATTGATAAGGAGTATCCTTGACATTTTGATACACACTAAATATAAAATCAAAATAAACGACATATTTTTTTCTTTGATTTGTAAACAAGTTTGTTTCTATGATTGTATTTTCTGCTGTCTTGTGCAATCCTCGCATCGTTGGTAGTATTGCAACTGCTAAACGACCTCGGCTCGTTGATGTAATATATATAATGGCGCAGTAGGTACAGGTTTGCGAGATCCAGATTATCTGTGACTACCATTTGATTTCCCCTGGTTCAATTACGGAGATAGTCGCTAGCTTACATGTCCCAACTTGACAGACGGTATGATGGTTTTTAGTAAAAAATCCATTTTGATGTTTTTAAAAAGATTGTCATTCGGGAAGGCTTTTTATCTTCATTATTATATTACTCATATTAATAAAGTGCTCTTTATTTCTTAGCACGTGCATTATTTTCATAATTATCTATTGTTATATTTGCATGTTGACTGGCTCGTTGGTCTAGTTGTCGCATACACTGCTGCTGACCATGAGTCCTGGGTTCGATTTTCCGGAGTGTTATTGGGATCTGCCATTTTGAATTTCTCTATAGCAGCCCGAAATCCGGATTAGTGGCCGGTTGATGGCAATAGGCTCGCCCCCTAGTACGGACTTAAACATAACTGCAGAAATGTGGGTGTGCTATATGTATAATGTGCGCGTACCAAGCGTGATGATATTATAATTGTAAGCACCACCTCCAGCAGCTTCATAAACTGATGGGCATACCCCATCAATATGATACTAAGTTCAAATCTCATTTTAGTTACAACCTTTTCTAGGTATATTTGCATAAACAGCGTTTCTCCAATTCATAGTTCCTCCTAGGTGCCAAGATAAGTGTCTGAAGCAAGCATTCCAGACGGGTCGCGTCAAGCTGACTCCATTGAAAGTGCACGGGCATTACTATTGACTACACGATAAGTTGCTATTGACTGCCTAATGCGACGTAATTATGTACTGAGTCAACTGTCAGTGGAAATTGAATGATAACGATTGATTTAACTGATCTATACAGCTAAGATATTGGAGTTGTTAGAGATAATTGACTATTCTGATATAGTAAGTTAGGATTTGATGGTGATAGAGCAGTACAATAGGTATTTTCTCGAGGAATCATAAACCCAAATACGACCTTGTCGATAAAAGTGTTGTTTAAACCTTTAGTTTATTTTATTATTATAGTCACACTTTTCTATATCAAGGCTCGCGTTAGACTACTGTCTCATTTGATATTGGTGTGGTCGAAGAAGTAACCTATTCTCTCTTGACTTGAAGACCAGGTTCCAGATATCAGGCAACATATACACAGGTTTTTACACGAGATCTCTGTCTTCCAATTTTATTTACGATGGAACCTTGAGTGTTTTTTTTTATTTGATGATACATGGCATGCGCACGTAGACCCACCAGACTTCTAACATTTACCGCGCACCGGTTCAAGTGAGCATTTGCTTGAAACTCGTGTAATTAAAAACATAGCCGTTACGCCAATTAATTTCTCAAAGTCAAAAGTTGTTTGGGTGTTTTCCAGCTACACTATTCAGTAACACTGTGGGATAAGTTTGCAGGTGTAGTGTCTGACTTAGTTGGGCACAGTGATGCGTGTGTTGTAGATAGGCAATGCGTTTTGGAGACTCGATACGGTTTGGAGAGTTTATTGCCGGTGCTGGGAAGCGACGGTCAATTAATTCTGACCGAGTAACAAGCTTAGATTTACTGTATGGCGTACTGAATGGCGTTTTCTCTCGACTCGACGATTGACGCGATTATCGTCTAATTGGCACGCTAATGTGATGCTGATGAGATAGCGATCTGGTGCAAACGCATACCCGGTGCTATTCTAGAATTTCGTGTAGATTTTTTTTTAAAGATGCAATGCTGGTATAATTGCTGCTGAAAAGATGTTCTTAATTAAGACTTTGGATATAAACTTTATGGCTGCACCTGCCTTTTAAATGGTAATTGCACTCGTGATACTTTTTTCAAGTGACGTCCCAAACTATCAGACTCTATTTTTCATAAAAGTTAGATTTGTAAAGCTTTGCTTGCAATCTGTATGAGCCGCGTACCACTACATGACTTACAGCTACTGGTCGTCAGTTAAAACGAGTAGCACAGGATCCACTGCTAGCTTGTGATCAATCCTGCTGATCAGCATATTGTCAGCACGTCGCTGTATGTAGCATGATGCTGCGTCTGTGATCCTGCTAATTATTATTATTATTATTTGGCCCGCGGCTCGCAGCAGTATTCAGCGGTACAGCGGTACGGTAACGCAGCGGAATCGCCGCGGTATTGACGGAGAATAAATTACTTGAAGGGAACGCTTTGCTATTATTTGTGCTACTGAACGCTTTGCTATTATTTGTGCCGTCTCACATGTGCTACTGTGCAGTTTTATCGCGAACACAAATATGAAAGTGGTCGTTAGTTTAATGTATTCGACTCGACAAGATATCATTGTTCTCACAATCTATTTGATGTTTATCATGTACGTATTATTATCTAAAAAAAATATTTTAAAGCCAGACGATTGTAAGCATTCTATAAATTGACGCTTGAATGTACACGAACATATAATAACACCAAAGTCGAATATTACCTGGAGCCTTGGTGCTTTAAGTTTAAAAAAGCTAAAGAACATAAATGTAAGAACATTTACCTATGTGTTACAAGTTTTGAGTTCAATGGAATACCATAACAGTTATGCCGTATTTTGAAACAGCATGTGATCGTATCTATGGGAGTTCTATTGGCAAGTCGGTTGTGTGGGCGAGTCATACATACGATGAGCTCAATGCTTGTCGCTAGAGCATCGCACACCATTTGCTATGGGACTTTAGATTCAAATCTATTTCTGAGAACATCATCACCTACACAATAATACTAATAACTTTATCATCTGCCTACATCATATAAATTCTAAGTCGTCATTTTGGCAATTATTGGTTATCTCAAATCTGTAAGGTGGAATGCGGTAGCGGTCGTACCACATAGGTTCGTGTGGGTTAGCTTCGCATCACTATACCGAGAGGAAATAATAATTCTGTTCGTAATATTATTAATTTGTAATGATTAAAATATCCACAAAACAATTATGTTCCACACAAATAGGTGTCTAAAATGTTGAAGCAGTTTTAACAACTTGTTTGTAAAGCACCTGCTTCCTTCATCGTAATTTATAGCCGATGAACTCGTTCGTATGTTTGTCTACTATAAATATTGTTTGACTTTTATTTATTCTATATTTTTTACAACTAGTATTCTGGTTACTGCGAGTTAGCGTTATTTTACGACGGAGCTAATGGGTAACACCTACTTCGATTGAAATTGATTGAATGTCTAATTATCGTCGATCAGCTGACTGACTCTCTCTAGTTAGGGTAGTCATAAAGTATCTATTAAGGAAACTAAAAGAAAGTTGAGGCCCCGCGCCTAGAGGCTCGGCGATTTTTTATATTTTAATAATAAAGTTAATCCGAACATTAAGCAAGGCAGAAGGCGTGACAAGCGAAATCGTAATTAACGGCTCATATCTGTGTGTAAACACGCGCGAGGTTTGGGCGCGGGCAGGCCGCCGACCCCGGGCCGGGCGGGTACAGCAGGCACGGGTGCGGGCAGTGCGCGGGCGCATGCCCGCCGATAGATTTCACTTGGCCGGGTTTTGAATGGCACTTTAAAGGGCACACCGGAGATGTTCAACGATGATGTGCTTTTCGCGGTACTGTTAGTTAATTGTTCTTGCAACGGTCTTTGTTTGACGGTAAAGTCTCGTCTCTTATTTAATTGATTCTAAGAAGCATGTTCGCTTTAGCTTCTGCCTTAAATGTAAAGAGCGTCTGCAACTAAACTTCTTGATGAGTAAGATCAACTATACGTAGACATTCTGTCAACACTGTCGATTACTGACAACAACCTACGTTGTAACTCGTGTAGGAATTGTTCTAGTCGTTACAGAACGACGTTTATTCAATTAATCTATTTAAATTTATCTAATTTATTGTAACATGATGCATATAAAACAAATACAATTTCCATAAACTCTACGTCAGTAACGTCCAACTTAGTATTTAAAAATTATTGACTGCGTTCATTCGATCGTCTTGACAAAGATACAGTTTGATTTAAAGTTGTTAAAAAATAAAAGGCCCGTTACAGAAATACTTAACAATAATTAAACTTGATGCTTGCGAATGATACTCGTTATAGTGTATCGGTAATATAGTATTTAATTAGAATTATGAATTTGATTTTTCAATCACTTACGTAGAAAGTTATCGCGGCATGTAAAATGAGAAACGTCTACAGACTTCTTAGATTGTGACGACTTTAGTAGACTTATATGTTTTATCTAAAACTAGCTGTTCCCCGCGGCTTCGCTCCCGTGGGCCACCCCACAGGACCCGTTTACGGGATAAATATGATATAATGATAAAAATAGCCTATGTCACTAAGTAATAATGTAGCTTTCTATTGGTGGATGAATTTTTTAAATCGGTCCAGTAGTTCCGGAGCCTATTCGGTACAAACAAACACAAACAAACAAAAAAATCTTTCCTCTTTATAATATTAGTATAGAAATATTCCACTCTTCTTCAATCAGTCCCTCATTACTGATCATGGTCACTGGACCTCTTTAAGCGGAAAACCGGCCTCCATCGGCTCTGGTAAAATGTTCCCATTATCTTTTACTTGGTCAGACCATCGCGTTGGGGATCTAAAATTTTATCAACCCACTTCAAAAAGGAGGAGGTTCTCAGTTCGCCTGTTTGTATTTTCTTGTATATTTGTTACGCGATTGCTCCACCAATTGTGGACCGATATAGAACATTATTTTTGTGCATGAAAGGGTATACTCCCGAGGTGGTCCCATTGTCACCAAGTCAGAATCTGATAATGGGATCCCATGGAAATTAAACCGACTTCCAAAAAAAATACTACAAAGTGAAAAATTACTTTCTTTTCCGAAGTCGGTTTTATTAAGTTCAATTGTATCAAAATTTGAAATGTCTCTAGATATTCATGTCTTTAAAATGCTCGTATCTATCTTATCCAAAGGGTGCCTACACACACCTCGCTGGTCGAAGCCGGACCGTGACGGAACGCCATAAAATCTCCCGTTCCCCAACATTATAACGAATGCTAAACTGTGTGTAAAGGCATTCGTCACTGCTCGTATAAATCAGTCGGATGGTGCCCATTACCCGCGGATGGTAGATAGGCGCATTAAACAATATGGCGCTGTAAACCGGCACAACTGCTCTAACTAACCTTAACTAGGAAATTTTGTGGAAAAAAATCAAGTGCTCTAGGTTGGGGAAATCAGACGTTTCAAATCTTGGGCGTTACTAGTATTTGTGGATCAGGTCCAGGTCTCTCAATGAGAATTAGCTAAATCATATATTTGGATAATCAATCCAAAGATTTCCGCTGGATGCGAGACGCACTGGACCGATGTGGCTACACTTGGGAGAGAACTATGTCCAGCAGTGGACGTCTTTCGGCTGAAATGATGATGATGATAATGATTTATCTTATTACCTAATACTATTATTAAGAAGACCATACCAAACTATACATCTACACCTTTTATAACTATGATATTAGTTAACGTAGTTCAACCTAATTAGCACAAATTCGATCGAATCAAAAACTACCTCCACAAAACATGCGCAGCCGCATCTCAGACAATACTCGCTAGAGACACTTCTAATCCAGATCAGCGATAACCCGGGACATGCTGCCACCGCGGCGGAGCAACAGGATAGCCCGCGATCGCTATCGATAATATCTCAGCGATAAAGCCCTGCTCGGCTGCCTGTCAGCGCTCACCACTGTCACCGCTCACCGCCATCGCCAGCTCACCGGCGCTAACGACTCTTAATTTTTTTAACATAAAACTCTTGTTAATTGCAATCTTAATACGAAAAGTTAATTTTGTAAAAGAATTTCTTGATTATGTTAGTGAGATGGGATGCTGTGACACGGACACGCAAAGATACCACTAACCACTTATAAGTTTTAAATTCATATCTGCAGAAGCTTTCAAACATATACTTTAGCACTTTATCTGCAACCTACTATTGTAGCGCTACTTGCTCTTCATTATAATATTATTTTGATAACCAGGTGATGCTCTGTCTTCGTTTTTTTACAATTTATGGAAATACCCCAGAGCCTACTAGTATTTAAAGCTCTTTTTGTGTTCTTGATATCTCTCAGGAGTATATTATACATGAACACAGCCCAATAAACGTACTATCTAAAGTGTAACGGTGTAAGTTTTCTTGGTGTCTTCACTTCTAGATAATCGCCTTCTGCGTAAAATATTAGTGATTTTAAGAAAACTTTTATCTTAACTCTTCAAGTTTTATCTTAATTGTTTGAAACTTTTATCATTTTCTTCAATTAACGTATCTTTGAGCTCTGAGAGCTGTCGAGTACAGTTTTTTATTTACTTATCGCGGTTTCCTATCACTATTTGTTATGACCCAAATCAAAAGTATCAATTACACACGAGTTTCTAATTTGTAAACGGCAATTTTTGAAAATGTAATATTGTTGATGAAAGATATTGACTATAATGTAGAATTAACACCATGTAATATACATAGGGATCGATACACAAAGGATCAATCCACAAATAAAGAATATTGTCTTAGTTCTAATCCACAATATACTCCTACGAATAATAGTAATGATTCTCAGTCAACGTATCGTGTAAAAGTTGATAACAAACATAAAGATTTTTTTCGTGTATAAGCACATATTTATCTTACACCAGAACATTAATGGGCTGATAGGAAAATCAGGCCAATTGAGCATTCACCTTAATGAACTCCTACAACAAGGAAAGGTGGTTGATCTCATCTGTATCACAGAGCACAATATGAAAGCAGATGACACCACACAACTAAATTTACCTAACTATAAAATAGCAACATTTTCGTCACGAAGCACAAGAAACGGGGGTACGTGTATATTAATTAATCCTATCCATGAATATAAAATCATAGATGTCAAAAAATTCTGTGTCTCAGATGTCATAGAATGTTGTGCCGTTGAACTAACAGATCATCGGCTGGTGGTTATTTGTATTTATAGACCTCCAAAACATAGTAAAGATGTAACAGCAGTTTTCTTTGAAAAACTAGATCGTATATTAACACTATTTCGACATGGTGATAAAAAAATTGTAATATGCGGTGATTTTAACATCGATATTCTTCAAAACACGAGATTGGCTACAGAGTTCGAATATTTGCTTCTAAATTATAATATTAGACCGAGTATAAAGCAGCCTACTCGTATATCTAGTGGCACATGTATTGATAATATTATGCACAATGTTAAAGGTAGCCGTGGTGAAGTTCTTGACTTTGATTTGTCTGATCATACGGCTCAGCTCTTCAGATGCCCGGTAAAAAAGACGTGTTCCATTAAATACTGGTATGTAAGAAATCGTGATTACTGTGCCGAAAACAAGGCTAAGTTTCTAGACTGCATGCGTAATCTTAGTTTTGACGAAATCTACAAAAGTACAGAGCCTGAGACAGCTTTCAATTTATTTCACGATACGTTCCAATTATTCTATGATCTATGTTTTCCTTTTTTAAGAAAAAAGATTTCTATTAAAAAAACCCCCAAGTGGCTGTCTAAAGGTATCCGAACCTGCAGTAAGCGAAAAAGAGATATACTTTGGCATTATAGGCGATCTCCGACACATGATAATAAGTTATTACTAAAACAATATACAAAACGACTAAAAAAAATTATATACTTAACTCAAAAAGCACAAAATAATTATCAAATAAATAATGCTGAAAATAAAAGTAAAGCTACGTGGAACGTAATCAATAATTGCAAAACAAACTTTCCTTCAGAACCTTTGAATAAAATAAATATTAATGGTAAAATAGCTCATGATCCCTCAGAAATCACTACGGCTTTTAATGACTACTATATAGATTCAGTAAAGCAAACGTCTTGTAATAAAAATAGCAATAGCTTCCCAAGCCAAACCTATTACCCTAAATCGTTGTTTATGGCACCTACGGATCCTCGAGAATTATATGAAATTATAAATTCTTTAAAAAACACGAATAGTACGGGTTACGACGGTATTTGTACAAAAATATTAAAACTAGTATCAAATATTATAGCACCCGTACTGAATCATATAATTAACTTGTGTATAGAAAACGGCCACTTTCCAAGTAAGTTAAAATTGACAATAATAAAACCGTTGCATAAAAAAGGTGATAAAACAGCTATTCAAAATTACCGTCCCATAGCTCTAATCCCAGTACTGTCTAAAGTATTCGAAAAAGTCATAAACAAGTCTTTATATTCTTTCTTTGAATCACAAAATATACTAACTAAAGAGCAATATGGTTTTCGTAAAAATAAAACAATAAATAAGGCAGTCTTTGAATTACTCTCAAAAATCATAGTCAATGTTGACAAAAAAACACCGATCGCAGCCATACTAATGGATATGTCAAAGGCATTTGATCATGTAGATCATGAATTATTACTACGTAAGTTAGAAGGTTATGGCGTAAGGGGCAATGTATTAAAATTAATTAAATCCTACTTATCTGACAGGAAGCAAGTCACTGTCTTAAAAAAGGTTTGCCCCAAAACAAAAGTAGAATATACCTATACGTCGTCGACTAGATATGTTACATGTGGAGTTCCCCAAGGAAGTGTCCTAGGGCCCTTGCTATTCATTGTATACATAAATGATTTACCAAAATGTATTAAACATCAAACCGTTCTTTTTGCAGATGATAGCACTGTCATAGTCCCATGTGAAAACATACATACTTTCGAAAATGATATTAATAGTTCCCTTCAATCCATAATAAACTGGTTAGAAATAAATAAATTGAAAGTAAACTTAGAAAAAACCAAAATAATGTTATTTTATCAGCGAAAAAATCAAGTGCAACTTAATATTACTTACGATAATAAAAGGATCGCTGAAACTAATACTGCTACTTTTCTAGGATTACATTTAGACAATCACCTATCATGGAAATCCCATATTGAAACCGTTGCCAAAAAGTTAAATCAATATGCATATGCCCTATACAATTTATCAAAAATGGTAAATGAGTCTGCCGTTCTAGTAGCGTACAATGCATATGTAGTTTCTACACTACGGTTCGGCATTATGTACTGGGGAAATTCCACTGATAGACTCGTCGCTTTCAAAGCGCAAAAAAATGCCTTAGATCAATTTTTAAATTAAAATCAACTGACAGCTGCCTACCATATTTTAGAAAATTTAATTTACTTACCATGCCTTGCTTATATATTTATGAGATAGCTTTGTTCGTAAAAACTAATTCGGAAACATTCAAAGCTGTAAAATCTAAACGCCGTAATATGGACATTTGCTCCTACTCACACAAGACTGCCCTTTATCAAAAAAGCATTGTAGGTATGGCACCCAAAATATACAATAAAATACCCAGGTGCATCAGAGAAAAAAATGAGTTAAATGAATTTAAAAAAACGCTGCTGAAATTCCTGACACAGAAGGCATATTACTCAGTACAAGAATACCTAACCGATGATAATTTAAATAAATATTCAAATAAATTGTAGATAAATATGTGCTTTAACAATATTTAACAATATTAATAATATTAGGAATATTTTAACATTTTCGATTTAATAATAATGTAATTATGTGCATGTAAATCATTTAATATTGTGATACTTATTCTTTAATTTAGTTGTAAGGACATTATAAATAATTAATATTTGTATGCCGCTATCGGCTAGACATGGCGAACTTATATTTTATTATGTACACCTTGTATATTACCTATGCTCTACAAATAAACATTTGATTTGATTTGATTTGATTTGATTTGAACAAATTACACATAGCTGTGTACGCCGAACGCCAAACGCCGTACGGGCTTCATTTTGGCCGTGACGCAAACAACGTATAAAACTACTATAGATAGAGAGAAAAAACTCAAACCTGTAGTTGTGTGGGCTCGTGGAGCTGGCTGCTTCGTCAGAGTGCTCTTAGTGTCAACTGCGCACAGACCGCATTGCTCAGTAATGAACCAGCATCGGGAATAAATAATAGAACACGTGAGCGTATGTAAGTTATGTTAATACATGAACAGTTGACGTAAAACGTACAGAGCACGTGGCACACGCTGCACTACCTACACTCACTATTAACTTGGAAATCGCTACCACATTACAAAACTTTACAGCAAAATCATTAAAAAAAATATTACGAAAATCAAAATAGAAAACCGATTTCAAGATTTAAAATGACTCAAGTACACTTAAAAACAAACAGTGGGAGCTTGAATGGGCTATCACTTTACCTTTTAGTATACGAAATAATCAGAAAATCACGTATAACATGGAAACAGTGAGCACAATAAAACCATAGTCAATAAGTTCTATAAAAATATCGTAAAAGCCAACTATGCCATTGTTTTACGATCAAAAATAAAGACATCAAATGGTTATTGGTAATTTGTTTTGAATATGAATGGTTGCATGAGGCCGTCCTTGTCGGAGCCGGACAACCGGCCCGAGTCAGCCGGAGACGATGTCGCTGATCAAAGTAGTTATTTAGAAGTCACTTACGGTAAATGCCATAGATTTACCCGTAAAGTTAAAGATACTTAAAAGTCAAAACAAAGAGACATTCCAACGACCGCAAAAGAAAAATTATAAACACGGATGCATTTCACAAACAAGATTTCTATTTTATTATAATCGATGATAAACTAAATCTCCAACGACCTGAAGATAAGACCAAACGAAACAACTTTCAGAAATGTGCACCAAAAATATTTATTTATCTTAATTCTGACCAGTTTAAATAACAGTGCTCGCTCTCAAGTAGTAAACTTTATGTATAGCCTAGAGCTGTTTACCTACATTCTGCTTGATAGTGACCACACACTTGACAGAACAGCAGATATAAAAGCCACTCGGCTCCTAACTGTTCAATGAAACGCTGTTAGTATGCAGCTTGTTTCAAATATTGACATTGCTAATATTACGATAGAGTTTGACGAGTTTGTGATCCACACTAATAATATTATGTATCAAGAAACGCGTGATTTAAAAAGCAAAATTCGTAGCAAGGAAGTGAATTTAAAAAAAAACAAAACTATACAAGCACGTCATGGCAATACTTCAAGGCGAAGATATTAATAAATTCGGTGTGATTGCTCCAAAATATTGTGATGGAATTTTTAATAATCAGGTTCTTGTCAGTGAAAGCGAAGGGACGTCGTCCTTGTATCACCTTCCTTCTCAACTGGATGGGTGTTGTGAGGTAGCTCGGTAGCGTTGTTCAATATTTTCATAATCTGCGGCGTCGAGTGCGCGCTACCAGCTGCGCCCGCGCACCTCGTGGACGCAGCGCAAACATCGCTTGTGTGCGCTGCGTATTGTTAAACCTTGTTTGCTCGATCGTCGCCAGTTTACCTTTTTTTGGACACCGACCCTTCAAGTATACCCTTAGATGTTAGTACTGTCGCTCTACGGCCTCGCTAGAACGCTCGCCCTATAATTTCAGCAGAATTTAATAGTCCAAATAGCTAATTAATTATACTTTATCGATTGTCTAACGCTCATTAATTTGCCAAAATACTAGCAGAGACAAAATCGTAAAATTTAATGTCCCCGCCTCATGGACGAGGTTATAACAATTTTTAACTATCGAATGATTTATTTTATGGCCGCTCTAATGGAATTGTTGGACGTTAATGGCAAATATTTAATTGGTTAATGTTACCGGTTTTTGGCGATGTCTCTCTAACCCTAAGACTCCTTATGTAACCTTTGCGTGATGTCTGATGACGTCACTATGAGAGGATGGTATCTCACCAGAGTGTCTAGGCTTGGCTGGCTATGGTCAACGCTGATTGCTAAAATGCAATTAAGATAAGACTAATACAGTGGACTTAAGCATCACTCTAAATAGTCGAGTCGATACATACAATAAACTATTTTGTGCAATTGACATATTATTTGTAAGCAGATATACCTTTAGAACTAATATAATCAAAATTTTGAAGGATCAACAGTAGCTTCTAATGTTTCTACATAGTTATCCTGACTACAATAACGTTTGCTAATCAGTTTGTCTTAGTATAAGTAGTAATCTGTGGAAAATGTAGTGGGTAGTATATTTGTTAAGTCGTATGTTTAAGACAATTTGTATATTTTTAGTATACTACTGTTTGTTTTCCCTATTATAATAAATAAATATAAACACCTACATTTCTGCAGAAATAGTAGTTTGCAAACGAACAAGTGGTAGTGTCACTAATTGACACTCATAAGATTATCTCAGATAATAAAACAGTTTTAGCGACCTTACCAGCCGTAATATAATCTGTTTCTAAAAGTTTCGCGTTTCGACCATCAATGAATATTAAGGAAACCAATAAACACATATAAATGATGTTATCAACGGAATTATTCACATCAGAACATTATCATCTGTGGTAAAGCACATAATAATAATTCCTGGTACAACAGACTCGAACAATCAAATCAGATAAGATTATCCGTGGATGAGATGATACATAAATATCATATAGGGATAGAGGAACACAAAGAAATGAGAAACAACACTGATGACTTTGACTTTGACAACAAGTATTTGAAACAATAAAAGAGCATCATTTAAATTGTTCTGTAGTCACATACATAAATATATGGTTATCGGTAAACATTTTTATTTCTTCATAAAAACGTATTGATGCTACATAAATCACATCTGATAAATATTTAACACTTATATACAAACTTAAATTTTACGCAACAACGATATTTTTTGTTTGTTTGTAGTGTTTAACTGCATCACAGATAACTGACCTATTTTGACATTTAGCATATTCTAACATTCGTTTCAGAGTTTTAGAAAAGTTTGACACCATTCAGAAACTACTTTTATAACTTTCGGAATGTGAATGCTAATGTCAATAAATGTTACATTTCTTGAAACTAAAACAGCCTTTGAGCTATAAAAATGACATAAAAATAAAATATGGTTTTAAGATACGCTTTTGCAATCACAATTTAGTAACATTTTGAATCGTGTCACCGTTCCACGAATGAAGATCATCGCATAAAATAAGAAGATACCGTACTGTAAGAGTAGCTTTGCCAAAGTGCTATTGGTAAGCTGTCAGAGACTGGACCTCTTCTTACTTATTATCTGATCTTCTAGCCAGCTAATCCATAACTCTCCTTCCTCCACCATCCTTTGCGGTTTTTATATAGCAGTCAAGCAAAGGTCACTCGAAACCTAACGATTCAACTTTGAAATCAGTAAATGACAATAGACTCATAGTGCCATCACTTATGATACAATAAAAGTGCAAAGGTCCAAACTTGCAACAATTTCGTCAATGGTAGGAATTGGAAAAACATACAGAACCAGAATTGCTCAATGACCGCCACACCAAAACCTGTCGTTTGTAAAGACAGTTTCACAAATGACACCACCAAACAGTTTAGTGGACGGGTGACTGGCAGCTTTCACAGCAGCTCCTCATCATCAGCCCGGTGTTATTGTCTGGTAATATGGCGGATGTTAGTTCATTGCACCTTCTTGTGTTTGTGAGCGTAATGGCGCGCGCCACACGGATGTGCGTACGCAAATATTAGCCGTGGCTTCACAAGGTCGGGGCAAATAGATAACGTGGAATGCTCTTTGCTGTGTACCCACTCAAAGAGCATTCCATTTGGCAGATATCATACTTATTTTTGTTGTTTGCTTAGGTTTTTACTAAGGGCCCTCTGAGGTAAAAGAGTCAAAAGTACCTTCATAGATTTTAAAATGCACTTTTCTACCTGGTATAAACATCGAAGACAGGTCATGATCGTTATGACTTAAGAATGTATAAATAAGGTCTGTCAAATGGAAGACTGCATTTTGTAAAATTATACTTTTGAGAACAGCCACAGAACTCAAAAACATTTATCATTCCAAGCTTTAGTTACCACTTCACCAGATGAACTTAAGTATAAGACATAAAGTTGCCGCCAACGATTTTACACACTCTATTTACTAACATTAACATTAAAAGCGGGATATTAACCATGTTTACTGTTTGTTGCGAGTTCCCGATATTTCGGTGCTGTTGGAAGCACCATAATCACGGATAAACTGAAGTTATTACGGGTGGGTGTTTATGAGGAGACAAATCGGTCTAACCTCTTTCTTGTTCGTTTTTTGCACTCAGTGCCACTACCACTGTCACTCACAACTAGATTCTGTTCCCGACACACGAAACTCACCGCTCGCGAACTTTTTTCGGCACCTTTTCGGGTTTTACACAGCTGAACGACTGGATTCCAAGCTCTCGACAGTTGAAACCCATCATCCCGGTTGAATTTGAACAGTAAACATGGTAAATAGCCCGCTTTTAATGTTAATGTTAGTGTTAGTGACCAAGACAGTTTAAACACTCTATTTATATTCGCATTATCTTAATCACACTTTTCTTTCGGCGAGTCTGATGAAGTTCTCGGCAGATAGTATCGTGTCACCGTCGAATAAATAAAACGCTTTATATCGCGTAATTCGGTGCGATGCGACACGGTGCGTACGCGGCGCGGCAAGGCGCGACAACGCGTGTATAAATATCGCGTTATCGCAAAACGTCGCGACCACTTATTACTCGCCCTTTATCCGATTTCATGAGTTAATCTCAACAACATAAGGAGGCTGTGGACATGATAACTCCTGGTGAAATGTTTCTAAACAACGAGTAAGTTGAATTGCGAAATATCATAAATCTGACTTTTAACTCTATGATTAACGTTTAAAATTGAAAGCTGTAACCTGGAGATTGGGTTCCTCAAGATAAAATCATTCTAAAAGTTGAAAGAGCGTCGTCTTTCTAAATTGTTTCTAGTACTAACTCTATTTCGAAGGAAGAACCTTCAAAAACCATTCTTGAACAACCTAATACTAATACAGTAGCAGGTCCACACGAATCGTGCGGTAATATGATTGAAAGTAAGAAGCGATCAGATTAAGGCGCGTTCGTCCCAACAAAACAATAGTCCTCGCGTCACCGGCTCACCGCGCGTCGTGGCCTCGGCTACTTAACAGATGTTAACAATATAACAACAATGTTATTGATGGTGAAGACCCAGTGGATGAAACTGAGCTTGGAACTGCGGTGGAACATAGAACATATACCTCACATACCGCTGTCAGATTCAAATTAACTATAGTTACTGAAGTGATTGGTGCCTATTGGATGGCTTGTTCGAATGCACTTATACCACATACTAGGCCTTCTGCGGTCTGCGAGGATAATGTCTGGTAAAACAGTATGCAACAAAGGCTACTAAGATCCCTAATAACGACAATATTTTAACCATCCGTTCTTGTAGTGTAGCATCATCAGTGACTTCAAGTGTTTCAAAAACAAGCCGCTTATGTTTCTCTATGTTACTGTTACTCACATACCTTAAATATTTGTCAGTCAACCTGTGTCCACGAAATCATTCAATAATTCTTTCATAATGTTCGTCATTCATCAGTTTACCGCGTTGATTAGCGTTCTGCCATTATTTGCCTACAAGTGAACCGATATTACGTCAGGTAACACTGTACTGTCATACCGCCTGGCCCGAAATTACACACGATAATCACCTCTGTGTCTATAGAGATAAGGAACATAAATGTGTTTGAGTATGTTGTTGTCAGAGCAAACACGCGGCCGCTGCGCCCGCGCCGCCGTTCGCACCAAACAGTGTTTTGTCTTTGAGCTGCCGTGGTTCCTGTCATAGATTATGAATGTAGATCACGACAGTTTTATTCCTACCTTCGCTAGTTTTGAACAGATGGACGCATCAAAGAACTCTTAAGACTTCCATACTATCAGACCATTTTCACTTGTTAATTTCTTCGCTTCTATATCAGCACATCGCCCCACAGGCACACCAGAATAGAGAGGTATTCCACCAACACCACTCAAGACCTAGGACTAGGACACTACTTTTAGAAAGATTTGGGCTCTCTATCAACTGCTAACAACTCCTGTTTTGACCATTGCTATTATTGAACAAATAGCCAGTTCACTTTCCTCAGTCGGTTAAACTTAACGAATCTTCTTCCAATGTTTCTAATTCAGTGTGCGTCATCTGAACATAGCTAGTCTTAGGTAACAGTCCACATAAGACAAAGCGTATTTAATTAGCCGCGTGTTGACTGTCGCCTACTGCCTGTATTGGTTCTCAGAATACTTGCCCGCTGCCCGACGGTTACTGTTAACCAAACTTATTGTGGGAAACGAAAGTTTGGAACTATTGTCTTTAACTCGAAGTTAAGCTATTTACTCAGGCACTAAGTACGGCGCAGGCTGTGAAACAGATTTTGTGATCTATGTATCATGATATTGAATATTCCATGAATTCTGTATCTAAATAATTTGTTAGCATTTTGACGGTGTCAAATTTCTAATTCTTGGTGGTGTTTGTAGCTGTCAATATTTGAAATAGTACCAGTGGACCTAGTACCTATGTATATTATGGGTTTTCTTGGTTGTATCTTACAACGTATGTAAACGGCACCTGATACGCTCATGTTTGTTTCATGATTGCCTATCACGTAGTTCGGCATGGAGATACATGGAGGAAATAGCCAGCTATATGTTATTTATTACGGAACCCAATGGTGGTCATAGCGCAGTGGATAAATTTTCCAAGTGCGAGCGGTGTCGGAGCCGTCTCACATGTATTTATTACTTCCTGACCGACGACAAACGTTGGTAATTGAGCGATCACGACGAGACCATAACTCCTATCAAACTATCGAATTACACGAGCAACCCTATCGCTGACCGCTCTCCAGGCCTCTTATTCTTTGGCGACTTCTTTCAGATGGAATGGCCCCGTCCCCCTCGCGCTCATTGTTACTCCCCGGCCGAGAAAGGGACAAGGGTTCAAGTGACCATAATCGGTACGCAGGTGGAAATAGTGACCACCGGTCACTAGGGTTATCAAATTACAGATGATGCGATGTGAAATTTATCGATACAACGCATGCGTGTAGCGGGTAACGCGGTGAATTTATAAAAAGAATTATATATCGAACGAAAGTGACCGTTGTCCGCCAAATCGGGTACATTGTCGAGCGTGTGAATACTATTAATTTGAAATTGTAATTGATCGGTTTGTGAATTAAGTAGGAGACGCGGAGGTCAGTGCGAAGGGCAAGACGTACGACGACGACGACGACTTCCAACGAGTATCGTTTTTGCTGAGTCTTCCTGGATCGTATTTTATAAGGTCATAAACAAGTTCACCTGTTTACTTGGTGCCTGATGGCTAGGAAAATGTATTCATTCAGAAGCCATTAAGGGATACAGCTAGTTTTTCTGACGCACCTACCAGCAAATCGTGTGGATAAATATTTCGCACATGTCGCATTATACTTGCAACTGCTTCTATTACTAACTGGTGTATAAAAGATGTGAAACTGAAAGTTCTCAGTAAAGGAGCACTTCTGTAATACTTTCCTTCGAAACATGACGCTGTTTAGCTTAGGATGTGTTCGAGCTTAGGTCACATTGGCCTACATGAATCCATTGACACTAATGAGGCAACTAGATCACAGAAGACCTTACTGTGGCACAGACAACTTCATTATTATACCTATGGATTAAGTATGTGGAACAACGTTACATGATGTAATTAATTTGATCAGTCAATCAAATGCATCTAACAATAATCATGATAATATCATTTACTTGAGTTTCATGGACATTGCTGCTAGTGTAGTCCATTTAAGTTTCTGATAGGTAGTTATTTGAAAAAGTCGATTTCGGTATTGTTTGATCTCTCTACTGGAGAGCTACATACTACCTCAAAGCCTCTCTACGGCAAACTCAAATAAACCCAAATTCGGATGACATAACAGTTGAATTATCGAGTATCGTTAATTGAAGGCATACGTACGCGTGTCGCAACGAACCGCTGCGACCGATGGGCACCATGGAGGAAGGAGAAATGGAGAGCTCCTGTGCAGCTTAGTGGTCTCTGTCTTAGCTGCAAACATATCCCATGTATGACTCTGCTTTACTGGACTACTACTACGCCAGATTAATTTCTACTGTTTCCGTCACTATTTGTACTACGGCAGAAACAGACAGCTATTTGGTTATTACAGACTGACAGGATGACTAAACTTCTTTCAAGCTGTGATATAGGGACCACCTTACAACATACCAAACGATTAACAGAAATTGATTTTATTATCTGCTAGTTCTCTTTATGCTTAATTTTCTTCTTTTTCGTTTTTTTTCTCATTATTTTTTTAAGGATTTAGTTAAGTGGCTATCAGAGATCAGTCACGAGAACTCCATTTTTATATGATCACATTAGTTTGTGACTTGGCCGGAGCGACGGCGACGCGCGGCTAATTCGGCGTGCCCGATCTCCGTCATAAATTGTGCTAGAGCCGCGCAGCGTGATGCCGGCTCATCTTACAGCCTCTCTGAGTTAATTGACCCAACTTAGATATTTATATTAGGGTTTAACATATTTTATTTTAAAGTATAGATTTGTGCGATTGTGGGAATTTCCTTCTTAATATTATTGTTCACGTTAAAAGAGAGCAGATTTCTCAGATCTTTGAACCAGGTCAATGATCCCATCAGATCCACCGCTGGGCATGGGTTTTCCCTCTACAAAGCTTCATTTTGACAGATAGACCGTGAAGCGTTGCTAACAAATCGGTGATCGCAAAATTATGATAATAGTAACCCAAGAATAGGCCTAATTAGTTCAGCTGTCTCTTACGACACACAAATCATAATAGTAAGAAATGCTGGACAAGCATTGGACAGGTTTGATACAGTCACAAATATTTAAATGACATTACAATGAGAAGGGGTCGCGACAGACCACCAAGGATATGGCAAGACGAAGGAAAAAGGCCTTATGTGGGGCAAAATAGGCTAGAAAAGAAAAAATACAGTGAGACATATTTCTTTTTTTTATAATCTATTGGCTCGCGTTTGACCACTATCTCGCCTGATGTTGAACAATGATGTGGTCTACGGTGAAGCACACTTGTCTAGAAGAAAATTCACTTAACTTGACTTAAAGATCCCAAGGTTGTAGCTATCAGGGAACAAAGACTTTCAGAGGAAACGGTAACCTGATAGATGCAAGCAAGATGATGCAAGTAAGTTAATCCAAGTTCTATGACCAATGAACCAACTATGACTACGGAGAACTTTGACGGGTGTTGAACCATTGCTGTTAATGGTAAAAGTGCATACGTGCCATTTACAACAATGCTGTACAGGATTGCTGAAACTTACACTGCACACTGAAATATCGAAATACATTTACAATATGGCCCCTGATAAGATAAACAGACATTTACATTGTATGCACCTGCTCGTGCCCATAAACGGCAAAAGGGAGACTCTAAATCATAAATTAGGGTTCCTAGTTGCTGACCTATAGTCTATAGGCTACACCTCTGAACAGCTATCTAATCACAGGCGTGACTACTGCCAGTGTTCGGTCATTTATGTTAAATTTACTAGCAGAAACAATTACTAAGCTTTCCTAAAGTTAACAAATAGCAATCTATAAATCACAGCTCAACAAGAGCCGAGTATTCAAAGCAGTATTTAAGTGAAGGGAACAGTTGTAATATATCGTAAATTATCGATTAAAATCGGTTTGAGTGCGCGTGAGACAAAGTTATGTACGCAGACAACACTACATCAATCCTGCGTGTAGGCAGTGTAGGCAGGCCGGACGGAATATAATAACAGACATGTTTACGCAAATACTATTCAAAGGGCTCGATCGCTTAATATCGACGACGACGAAGTTTAGAAACGGTCGAGTCATCAGACTAGCCCAGTCACTTACCCGTCCATAGCAAACGATCAATAAGTTAGAATCAACAGTAACAGTAGCCAAATAACTGGCTCTAATCCGAGTCGAATCGCTGGATATTTTTCAATAACGCACAGAATCGATGATCGGAATAGTTAGTGAGGACTCGGGACTGGATCGCTCGCTCGATTCGTTTTTTTGTGTGGGAACGTTTCGTTTTTCAATCACAAGCTAACCTTTTTACGGTGCTGGTGTACGTCGAAGGCGATAAATATCGAAGCTTATGGCCGCGGTCGGCTTTGAACTGCGCGTTTTATCCAGATTGCTACACAATTTTTTGGGTTTTCATATATTGTGGATAGCGGCGAGTCCGGCGCGTGGGCACGGCCGGACATTTGTTTTACACGACGCAAACTCGCTAAAAACTTCAAACATGACAATTACCAGTGTATGCTCAGTTTGCAACTTGTTCCGGAGTAACTGACATGTTAACATGGACAACACTTCTTGCCATTTTCTCTCTCTCGCATACAATAAAGCTATCTGAGTGATCATGACGCCTATTGCTTACATTAAGATTGCTGTAAAACATCAGCACTCATCTTCGTGAACGCGATACGCATCAATGTTGAAACTAGACACGTGTCTAACTCTATCAATATTCTCAAGATCTTAATAGTTTCTAGAACGACTTGCGTAAAGCAAATAGGCATAAGGTTAATAATAATCTGCTAAAATCTGTTCCGCGTCCACATATAGAGCCTTGCGCAAACACAGATTTTAGACAGCCTTAGTGTTGGTCGAATGACAAGCAAAGAGCAGAGTGAGACCACTCAGAGGTCAACAATACTTACATAAACAACTTATAATATATTCGCGCCGAATCGCCAGCATTTCAATATTGATAGACTAAAGTGAGTTGACGTGATAACAAGATCTGTGCAAATAGATAAACATTATACATTATTAATGAACGACCACGAGTGTATTCAAGAGCGATCATCGATGCTTTACGATTCGGAAATCGGTTTTATTAGTCAGGAAGTGCATCGTGTTCTTACGATCTTAATGCTGTAGGTGATTGACTTTCGAAGTATTAATTTACTATATTTGATTAAAAAACAGTGCAGTGGGAGCATTGGTGGCCCAGTGGTATCGGCCGCGACTTACAAGTTGTAGTTCGTGGGTTCGAGCCCAGACTGGCGCTTTACTTTGTGTAAATTATTTCATCACCACGACTCTCAAAACGGTGAAAGAAAACATCGTGAGGAAACCGGCATGTCCTAGAACCAAAAATTCGAAGACATGTGACATCCACCAACCCGCACTGGGCCCGCGTGGTGGATTACGGCCCATTCCCTCTCACAGAGAGGAGGCCTGTGTCCCAGCTGTGGGAACATTAATAGGCTGATGATGTGATGTGTGATTAACCTTTTGATTTATGTAACCTGTTACTACTGTAACTGTTTGATCGGAATATGTTTTAAGCAGGTCCTGCAAGCAACCATTAGTACTATCTTTACTAATGACAATGTTAATCCAGTTCTATTGCCGATCGGCGCATGGTTCAGGAACTAGTTCGGCCACATGTACAGTCCTGCTTATGACTGGTTGCTCATTAATTAGATAGTTCCCATGGACCAGACAAACGTGCTCCTTTAGCCTAATCTGAATAATTGTATCAAAAACTTTCTACAGCCCAGGAATGTGTTTGCGATTCAGGTTTGCACGAGTTCCCTGGTAGTTTTGTTATTCTCTGTTTTGTGCATTCGGTAGAAGCACACTGACTTGCGTTGCTCTTGCTATCCCTAGCATTGGGCTTGGCCCGTGGGGCGTATGGGACGTGGGCGTGCGTGGCGCAGACGCAGCCACGCGCCCGGTTTCATCGCAACAAAAGACACACGGGTGACTTTTGACTTTAGCCGTGCTGTTAAGCTTCATAATATAATTGAGCTCGAACAAAATCCGGCCGGGTATTACCATACAATGGGCCAGTCGGTTCCGCCGAGCCCGCCAGGTCGCCGAGGGCAAAAAAACACTACCACTTGCCATCCCGTGCTGACGACAACGTCGCAACGGCATCGCGCCCGCAATCAAATTGATACTCATTGTCA
This sequence comes from Orthosia incerta, assembly GCA_948252205.1. Lineage (NCBI taxonomy): Eukaryota > Metazoa > Arthropoda > Insecta > Lepidoptera > Noctuidae > Orthosia > Orthosia incerta. The sequence continues at coordinate 32,888,138 of OX411746.1, forward strand.
TCGATATAGATTTTAATTTTGATTGCCGGCTGCAGCTCTCGAGGCGCTGTCGTTTCTAGGGGGAGGTTGGCAGGCGTCCATCGAAGGCAGCCCATCATGAGCCCGACGACTGTTTGACGAGTGACAAGAGTCTAAAAAACGCACAGTGTAAGATACCTAGTGGCCGAGCGAGTCGGGACGTTCGCAGTTTTGAGTTATTGCCTGGGAGCAGTGGTTTTTGCGCGCTCGCGCCGTGTGCTGCGTGCTCTGTTGCACTGTCTGCGCTCCAAGCTTCTGATTGATGCGTTTTGTTTACTTTTCTGTCTCGGACGACGAGCGTTGGCTTTTTGACGTTTCCAGTTTGTTTTTTTTTTACGTTTTTGGGACGACGTGCGCTTCTTTAGCGGAGTTTACATACTGTATTGTGGAGTAATTGATTGTTGGAATAGGTTGACGAGTCGTGTGGGACGCCGGCCAGCCAGGTGGTCTGCACGTAGGTGACAATACACAATTGTGACGTCTTTGAATGCATTTACAGCTATCACGGAGTATCGCTAGTTGTAAAACTGTCAGGTTTATTTTACTTCTCGATGGGTGCTACGCTTTTTATAGTTTGTGGTTTATTTACATTTTCAAGTTTCGTCTATGTGAAGATCGCTTTCTGTTTTGCCGTTTAATTAGCGTTTATTAGCTGTAGTAGCCCAACGATTAAATATTTTATGGATATGTTGAGGAAGTTTTTAGGTATTTGTGGCAATAGAGGTCTTCTGTGGGTTTTTTTTATCAAATTCATTATTAACAATACGTTTTTCAATCTCCACCCACGAACGAAAAGCAATCAGCTAAACGCCTCACAATGACAATACATAGCCGGTGTCACTTGTGTGCGTAACTTTCTACGCGCGTCTCGGCACACCAGCGCATGCCGCATCCGGGTAACGCATTATTTGTGCGTTTGTTTGTTTCACTCACAAACGGGACGGAAAACACACCGACGATTTTTGGGTGTTGAAAATATGCGACACTAAAATAAAAGTTGGTGAGAAAGGTCGGAAAATGTAAGTGGTAATGCAGGCAAAATATTAATTAATTATGAGAAATTAAAAAACTAATAATAAGAAGCCCTTATCTTGCAGAATAATATGTAAACTGCGCTTTGGGATACAAGGATTGCACAAAGAAAATATAAACTTACTTGAATCAGTCGCAAAAGCTTTCTAAAACTGTCTTACTGAGCTATTTATTACCTATTTATATTGTATTTCGACACTCTCCAGGGATTGATATCTTGTGGGAACTCAAGAAGTTCTTAACGTTTTTCTTCCTTTTATAACAAGGAAAACATAACTGTATCTATATAGAAACAAGTTGGCTTACAAACCAACACACGCTACAACTTCATACGTCTAAACACGTTGTTAATTTTATCCGTCGCTCCATCACGACTATGCTAATTGTAATCCTGATTGCTGTGCCTACGTACTACCTATGTACTGGCTGTGCAGCTTATGACGTTAGCTTAAAGTCATTGTACGGAAATATATAACAACCTAACTTGACTTTAAAACATCAGCATTATCCTTTTTCAAGACGTATTTTGACTGGCTATAATCATCATCATCATCATCATATCAGCCAAAAGCCGTCCACTGCTGGACATAGACCTCCCCCAAACATCGCCACATTGTCCCTGCTGGTACACGCAACCTACCACACGGGCCCAGTGCGTGTTGGTGGATGTTACATGTCTTCGAATTTTTCAGCGTTTTGAGAGTAGTGGTGATGAAATAGTTTATACAAAGTAAAGCGCCTACCTAGGTTCGAACCCACGAACTACAACCTGTAAGTCGCGGCCGATACCACTGGGCCACCACTGCTCTCAGATTAGGTGTATTCGCTTAAACCTTGAAACCAAAGGTTTTGGAAGCCAATTCTACATCGTAAAGAGTTGTTGCCTCATCAATGGACCTTGGGAAATCCTCAGGCAATTGTCTCCCTAACCACAAATTAATTAAAGTAGAAAGGGTGTTTCTATGAACTTTAAACTAGCCGCTTAGGGATTAGTCGTAGTCAACCTATTTTAACAACAACACTAAAAAAAGTTGCTAGATTCTTCTGAATCACGTCAGTAATTCCCCATGCTTCATGATTCACCCTAACAACCAGTACTTGTACGTCTGTCTGTTTGTGCGTGTGTGTGCGTAAAGTCCGGTAGCTAGATATAGTTGTGATTACTTACGCGGAGACGTGACCGCCGTACCAACGAGCACCATCGATCGCCTTCTTATGTTATACCTAATTATAAGGAAATGTCCTGCCAGCAACCTTCAGATCTGGTTCAAATATCCTCTTAGTGACTATAACTTCCTATTGGGAAGTTTTTGAGGAAGATTGTCAATGGCGCAGGTGCGTCGCGATCGCGATGATGACCAATTGACTTTCATTAATTCATTTTCAATCAATTGAAACATGGTTTAAGAAATACCTGTTTAATTATACTAAA